>OY747136.1:52562261-53268533 GCA_963556465.1 Berberis vulgaris
TTGCATTTTTTGATGTTTGAGACGTTGTAGACAAAGTATTGTTTTTTCTTTTCAAATTGACTATATTTGGAAGAAATGACTTCTTTGCATCACTACTATGTACAGGTGTAGAAAACAGGCTAAAACTGGTGTTTTGGAACATCTCATCACACCACTGACTAATGAAATAGCTGAGCTTATGTGGTCTGAGACACTAACAGGAAGGTGCGTCTACATTATATGCGTTAACACATTTGTTGTAAGTTTTCTGTGTCTCCTTTAGTTAAGAAGGATTTGCATTGATGTTGCTAACATTCTTTTTGCGTCATTACCATTGAACTGAAATAGGAGGAACTCTTGCTCCTGTATGAACAAGTCTCTTGGATGAAATTTACCCTTTACAGATCACTTAAAGTCGACTCTAAGTTATTCTTCTACAAAGTAATAAAATTTTGAAAGAGAGTTCATAGACACCAAAATAGAGGTTGTAATCCAACTGCCCTCTATTTCTTCCAAAAATTGGTTCTTATTTCGTGGCACATTCTCACTTTGTTTGTCTGCCTATATGGCTTGAAGGGGGATGTTAGTGTTTATATGTCCTTTTGTCTTGTATTCTGTAATTGCGGCATACTCTAAGGGTGCTCTTGCAATCTTACTCTAAGTGATAAATACAAAAAAACTGTCTTGCAATCCTAATTTGGGTTGCTTAACCTAACAACATTTTTAGTTCATGTGTGTACGCGTGTTTTTCTGAAATCAGTTTAGAAAATTTTGCAGAAGCATTGGCTAGGGTCTAGGACTTGAGTTTTGTTTCACTTATAAATAATTGCCTTATAAGGTGTATTAGGCAGAATTGAGTTGAATTGAAGGTTTCTCAATTTCTCGAAGCTTCGAAGTTAAGCTTGTTTTTGTTAGGTTAGATTATTCCGCTGCAAATCCCATCATCTATATTTTGTTAAGTTGTTATGATATTCTTTAAGGAAGATCGTGCATGCTTTAAGCAATTAAAGCATCGCACCCCGCCCTTCCACACATAATTCTCCCTTAAAATAATGAACATTACCTTATTTATATTTATCTTCTTCTTCCATGCATAGTAAAAGAAAGTCTATCTGTATGGTATTGGTCACATGTGATCAAGCTTGTCTGACGTAGTTTTGATACTGTCATTATAATGAGTTGCTCCAACTCAACCTTAATAGCCAATAAAGGTTGTTGTTGTTGTTGCTCAATGCACCCTCTCCTCTGATGTGCTTGAGCTCTTTTGAGGGCAGCAATGAGAGCATTGGAGAGTGAAGGTTGGCCATGGAGAAGTGGAGATAAGGAAGTTGGGAGTCTGTTAAGAGCCACATTGAAGCACAACTCCAGTGCTCTATATTGAAATGGATGTGACGACGAATGCGGGTGTGATTTGAGACATGCCCTTCTCATCATACTCACTCTTGAACTGAGTAGAGTTGCTGTGACATGGAGTGGGGTGACCTGAGCATGGCCCCTCCTCCTTGCCAAACTCAGGGAGTGTTTGAGGACAGAAGCAGCCTCTGATGTGAGGGTCTGCTGCACTGTACAACCTCCTACACGCATCACTTGGTCACCACACCACCCCCTTTGCTAAAACACACACTCACTCACTGAAAAATCTCATTTCTCCATAAGATAGCATTAACGCTTTATATAGTCTTAATTAGCTAGGCTTCTATACAACACAGTCACAGTCTAATTAGCTAGGCTTCTATACAACACAGTCAGAGTCTTTGTCCAAGTCAGGTTAAGTCTTAGTAAAAAGTCATTTCATAAGATCTGCATATTAATGATTTGTTTCACATTAGAAATAATTGAAGGAATCCATTATGTATAATATTTACACTGGTTTTGGGTCTCATATTAATCTAGTTCACAAAATCTCAACACAATGATTGGCCATGTATTTTTTCCAAACTTCAAAATGTACAGGAACCTGATATAGGAGAAGCTTGAAAACAACTTACAAACTCTCACTCTCCTATATCCTCCTCTCCAAGTTTCCTCACACCCCCACCTCTAGTTTTGGTGTTTTGAAGCCTTGTTTTGGTTCTTTTTACTTCTCCAACTACAAAATCTAACAAATACCTATTCAAGCTAAATGACCTTAATTATCTAAAATGGTTAGCCAGAGATAATAAGAAAAGTTTTCTCACTTGTTCTTCAAGTTTTTTCCAAAACACCCCTCACACCTCCACCACCACTTTTGGTGCTTAAAAGCCTTAGTTTTTTGTTCTAATAGATACCCATTTGAGCTGAACAAGAGAACTTGAAAATGGAAGAGAGGTTTGAAAGAAAGAAAGAAAACCAACTTCTTTATCCTTCTTGATGTTGTTGGTTCTACTTTGTTTTTTGTATTTATTGCTTTTTTATTTCCACTTCATCTCTATTTCTACACTACCGTGTACCAATTCCTTTTAATAACTACAGTCATAATGTAGGGCAACATAAAGTAGCATATACTGATTAAATGCTTCATAGAGTAAGAAATCAAGACCTAATCTTGGTATCTTTGTTCCCCACCTGACAATCGTGGCCATTTGAGAATTCAAAAGGAAAACCAAGGGTTAGGTAACTATGATAGTAGCCTATTACTATTGTTGAACTAAATGATTCCCATGTAATGGTTTTATTTCAAAAGGTGGGAGCTCGTACAATGCCCCCGAGATGACATTAAAAGAGCTGACACGCTAGCTAGAGAAGCCTCAGCTTTTGCTGAAGTCTCAATTGGTTTCATCAAATATCAAGAGTGATCAAGCCTTGATGAAGAAGAACCTAGAGATGTTTGCGCTACAAGGGCATCACAAAATTGGATGACTCTGATCCTCGAATATATCGCAATTGGAGCCCTGTCGACCGAGAAAGTCGAAGCCAGAAGACTAAAAATAGAACATGAGGTACACTCTCCTAAACGACAAGTTATACAGGAGATCAGTGACATGACCCCTGTTCCGATGTCTGTCACCCCAGATGCGGATCAGGTCCTGGGAACGATCCACGACGGTATATGCTGAAATCAATCGGGTGGGAGAACCCTCGCCCACAAAGGTTTAACCCTAGGATACAATTGGCCGATGACGCAATGAGACGCCAAAGATAATGTTTGTAAATGTCAGAAGTTCGCGCTGTACACACACATGCCCGCCCAGCCACTGACGCCGATGACATGTCTGTGGCCATTCGTACAATGGGGATGGACATCGTTGGACAACAGATAAAAAGTTACTTCTTGTGGCAGTCGACTACTTCACCAAGTAGGTCGAAGCCAATCCCCTATCCAAGATAGGGCACGTCTAGATAGAAAAATTCATATGGGCAACCATCACCTGCAGATTTGGCATCCCCAGAGTATTGGTCAGCGACAACAGAACTCAGTTCGAAGGTATCAAGGTTAAAAAAGTATGCAAAAGTTTGAACATCAATTATCATTTCTCTTTGCCGGGGCACCCACAAGCCAACGCCCAAGCGAAGGTTACCAACCGAGCAATCTTAGAGGCGATTGAAAGGAAGCTTGACGCAGCCAAAAGGAAATGGGTTCCAAAGCTACCAGGAACACTCTGGGCGTATCGAAAAACCAAAAGAATCCCTACTGGAGAAACACCCTTCGCCCTGGCATACAGGTCAGAAGCCATGGTTTTGGTAGAGCTCAAAGTGCCAACCTTCCGAATGGAAGAGTTCAGACCAGACGGTAATGATGAAGCCTTGCGCGTTGGACTAGACCTCCTCGAAGAAAAACAGGATCTAGCTTACACCAAGATAACTGCCTACCAGCAGCGAATAACGCAATACTACAACAAGAAGGTCAAACCACATGAATTCAAAGTGGCAGACTGGGTACTCAGGAAAACCTAGCAGAACACCAAAGAAGCTAACGCGGGAAAGCTGAACCCGAACTGGGAAGGACCCTACAGGGCAATCAAGGTCAACAGGCTGGGGACGTACTGGTTGAAAGACATAAACGGCGACAGACTTAAACGACCATGGGATGCAGAACATCTCAAAAAATATTATCAATAAAAGTATTTGCTTTTACTAAACTTCCAATATTGTCCGTCATGACCAACAAAACCTCTACTCATCCTCGCAATATCAAGACCTGAGAGATTACGCGCAACACCCTTGTCCGCTGCTCGCGGATGACGACGACAGAGGAAGTAGGAGTCTAGTCAGCGCTCATACGCCTGATGATGATGACTCGCCAAGGGATCATTGCTCTCTAACAGACAATAATCGCAGAAACTTATCAAGTAAGCTTAGTCAGTTCACGACTAATGACGATGGCTTCTGGTGCCCAACGCCTAATCTGCTGTGCGGGGATGACGACAGCCGAGGTAGTGGGAGTCTAGTCAGTGCTCATACACCTGATGACGATCGACCTCGCCAAGGGATCATTGCTCTCCAACAGACAATGATCGCCGAACTTACCAGGTAAGCTTTGTCAGTTCACGACTAATGACGACAACTTTGGTGCCCAACGCCTAGCTCATTGCGCGCGGATGATGATGACGAGGAAGTGGGAGTCTAGTCAGCGCTCATACGCCTGAATGATGATGAATCGACAAGGGATCATTGCTCTCCAATAGACAATGATCACCGAACTTACCAGGTAAGCTTAGTTAGTTTACGACTGATGACGCCAGCTTCTGGTGCCCAATGCCTAGTCCACTGTGCGCGAATGATGACGGCCAAGGAAGTGGGAGTCTAGTCAGCCCTCATACGCCTGATGATGACGCCTCGCCAAGGGATCATTTCTCTCCAACAAATAATGATTGCCAAACTTACCAGGTAAGCTTAGTCAGATCGCGACTGATGACGATGACTTCCTGTGTCCAACGCTTAGTCCTTTGCACGCGAATAACGATGATCGAGGTAGTGGGAGTCTAGTCAGCGCTCATACGCTTGATGATGACAACTCGCCAAGGGATCATTTCTCTCCAACAGACAATGATCGTTGAACTTACCTGGTATGCTTAGTCAGTTCAAGACTGATGACGACGGCTTCTAGTGCCCAACGCCTAGTCCGCTACGCGTGAATGACGACGGTCGAGAAAGTGGGAGTCTAGTCAGTGCTCAGATGCCTGATGATGATGACTCGTTAAGGGATCATTACTCTCCAATAGACAATGATCGCCGAACTTATCAGGTAAGCATAGTCAGTTCGCGACTGATGATGACACTTCTGGTGCCCAGCGCCTAGTCCGCTGCCGACAGAAAAAGAGAGAGTGTAGTTGGCACTCTCACTCTTGATAACGATGACTCACCAATGATCCCCGAAAGGAAATGACTTTTGGAGCATCTTAACGCCCAATCAACAATATATGGACCACAACCATTAAAAGCGTATCAGTGGTGCCACGGCTCGTAGCGACAATTTGTCAAGGACAACAACAACTCACCCATGAGCAAGAGCAACTAAAAACAATCAGTTTCGACACGACACAACCGACAGACACGGACGATCTGCCAAAAACTTTCATGGCTCGAAAGTATTAATTCCACGGCCTGCAAAACTTCTAAAGAAGACACAACGACACTACAATAAAAGATAAAAGGCAAAGTTACAAAACACGGCTTTCATTAAAAAAAATTGTCTTTCTTTGTCCCTAGAAGGAAATTTCAACTATTTCAAAGTAGAAAGGGGCGAAACGGTTTCCTCAACAACCTATCCTGCAAAGCCAAAACCTTCCTCTTACACAATGGTTCCAAAAGTAGCCCTCCTATAACGGGCAAAGTCGAGGTTGATGTTGGGGTGTTCTTTTCTGATGAGCTTCAAAAGCTTCAATTTTCCCTAAATGACCTCTGATGAGATTTGCAGCCTCTGTCCCGAAGCGTTGAAATCCACTGTGCCTACTAAGGCAGCATAGTGCGAACGCTCTTCTAACAATAAGCGTTCTACCTCGCGAACACGATGAAGTCCCTCAGTTACTTTAGACTCAAGTTGTCGTCGTGTGATGACCCATTTCGTCTTCGCCTGTTTCTTCTCAACAACCTGGGCCTGCAGATTGGACAACCATTTGTCCATGGCAACGTCTAAGCGCTCCAACTCAGCATGCCAGATTCAAACATGCCACGGTGCAACCCTATGTACCCCTGAGGAGGTGAAGATGAAGCTCTAGCCACGAGCGCATGAATGATTTCCAGATCCCTTGGAATATGATACAGGCTCCGAAGCTTGATTAACTCGGTTTCGTCAACCAGATTATTATCGAAAAGCTTGAGGCAAGTAAAAGACAACAACTGCTTGAAAGTAAGTTCATCATTATCTGCCATTGATAGAAAGTACAAATCGAGCCTTTCATAAGCACAATTGCACAAAAGAGCAACGCAAAAAGTAATAGGAGAGATCCTTCTCGAAGCGATGACTATTTATAGAGAATATAAACCGCACTCCTTCTCCTTGAGCAGTTGCGTATTCATTACTGCTAGGCGTCGCTCGAGACAACGCTTCGGGTTCAATCATCACGACGATACAATTACTTTTCAAAGATTCAGTGGACCGACTAGATGTCCTACTAACTCGGGGGGAGTAGCTGATGATACACCAAAACGATATCTCTTCTACACCATACACGCATCATGATGATCTCGAGAAACAATAGGCCCAAGCGTCAGCCCGACCCAAGCAGTTCCAAGCCCATACAGTGCAGCCCGCCAAATAGATTTGAAATCATTACAGCCTGCTAAGCCCACGTGTCTCACAACTATCCTCAATATCCGTAAGCCTTGCTGAGGCAAGTATCTTAAGAATCAGTTTAGGACAGGCAATACAGTAGCACTTTGCTTCCAACTAGGAAGCAAATACCAAAGTATATGTCACACATGGAGACTTCTATCTATGGACTACTCTCGGATTGAGAACCATCTCCCGCGTATTTAGGCGCACAAGGCTAATTCCCATTCACAGCACAACTCCTAATTAGATAAGGATTTCCACGAAGATCTTTTTCCTTAAATTACGCCACCGATGACTTGGTCGAACCAGGATTCCAACACTATAAATAAAACATGAGGTTGGTACGCTAAGGTACACTAAATTTTTCCTGTTTTTAGCATTACGCCTACCTCATATTCTTGTCTGACTTTAGCATCAGAGTGTCATTGGCCACTAATGGTGGTCCGTGGCTCACGTGCGTTCCTTGTGTAGGTTGGCAGATTTGCATGTCAAGGTCAAAGCAGAAAGCGCATCACTTATAATTCTTTATTGATCATATATCAACAATAGCAGAGTCCACTACAAAAAATGAAGTCTAAAACGACACTTTCACGATGGCATTTCAAAAAAAGCACCGGTAAAACATATTCAATAACGGTGTTTGGGATATAAAGCGCCGGAATAGAACAAAAAAACCCGCGATCGATTCCTGCGAATTGAGTCTTAAGCAGTAACAGCGTTTATATAAGCAAGCGCCGGTAAAGAGACTAACAATACCGGCGTTTTTTTTTTGGAAGCGCCGGTACAGAGATAACAATATCAACGTTTAGTTCCTAAAGCGCCGATAAAGATAAAAAAAATCCAAAATAAAATTGTGTTTTTGAAACGTCGTATTAGATGTAAAAAAGCGCCTGTAAAGATGTAGCAATACCGGCGTTGTGTAAGGAAGCGCTGGTAAAGAGCAAACAATACAGGCGTTTTGTTTTGGAAGCGCCAGTAAAGATCGAAAAAAAACCCGCCAACCCATCCCGCTAAAGGAAATAAAATTGTGTTTTAAAACGCCGTATTAGATCTAAGAAACGCCAGATTAGAGGGTCGACCCATTTATAATCTCCTCCCCTCCCGCGCTCGCGACTTCCCTATTTCCTCCTTCCTCCTTCCCTCTCGTTAGCGCTTCTAGTCCGCTCGTTCCCTCTTCCCTCCTTCTCTCTTCCCTCCTTCCCTCTTCCCTCATTCGCTATCGGTCTGACCACTCTTCTCATCTCCTTGAAATCTCTGTTGAAATCTCTCAAACATTGTGGTGGTGGTGGTACTCATTCAATAACACTCGAATAGCAACCAAAGAGAAGAAACTCAAGGTATAATCGAATCTCTATTTGATGATTTCAAAATATAGGGTTTTGGTTTTTGATAAATCCCTCTTTTATAATCTCTTTCGATTGTCTATGTTGCTTCTCTTCATCATATGTATGTTCTATCACGCACAACTTCGATCATCCAAGTGTATTTAAACCGATTTCTAGGGTTTCTTGCTGAATTTATTTATTTATTTATTTTATTTCTTTGTATTTTTTCGTGATGTATTTTTTTAATTAATTTTTGAGCTGATATAGCAGCTCTTTGTGCATTTTTAGCCATTGTCATATGCACAGGCCATGTATGGAGTATGTATACTGCTCTAGTTTGTGTGCTTCATGCAGAGCTAGATTTAAATACTATTGGATTTTGTGTTCATTTGTTATCGACTTATTGTGGCTCTTGAATTTGTTAGCTCTGATATAAACAGTATAAGTAGGCTCTCTTTGGAGGTTTCTACTTCCTTCTTTATAGTTTTATGCTAGTATATCAGTATACTTTAATCAAACAATTTACTGAAAAGATAAATGGAAAAAAGTGCATCAAAAACATTGAAACTTTTATAAATTATCTAATCTTGTTTTGGGGAATAGGAGGAGAAAATTATCCTTATATATAGGGAAGGAAGGCTTTGTGCACATGAGACGCGTGAACTAATTGTTTAGGAGCGTGTGAGACACTATATAAACCCATGTAGATGACACGAAATTTGCCACATAGAAAAACAAATGACACCTCATAAACTTAGTTGCTTTGCTCCAACTGATCATGGACTCTTTGGGGTTTTTGCCTGGTAGGGTAAAGAAAAGATTGGGATTATGCTTGGGAGGATATTGGAAAGGAATGGATGCCAAAGAGCATGTCAATGCTTAGAAATGTTGGGGATTAGGTACTTTAGATACATTCAAGAAGATAATTTTTTTAGAGGGTATCCTTCTTGCAAAGCTATTATATAATGTGTTCTGATGCATCGATTGAAAGCTTCGACAACATTCTGATTCATACTTGGATACATCGTATATAAGAATATATTTTCATCTCTCATGATTTCATACTTCCTATTTGCCTTCAACATTTCACTTGTCGGATGAGAATGTTATTCCATGGATCCTAGGGAATTCTTTAAAGTCTATTATCTCTATCATTAACTGAATTAGCTCTCGTAAAACATCTCTTTGTTCATCTACTATGTGTATCTCCACTAGATATTGCAGCTGGGCCAGGAGGTTAGGACCACATGTCATGTAAGGTGAAACCTGAAAGTTGAAGCATCTATTTGGTGGGACAGAACAAGAGTGGGTAAGGTTAGAAAAGTTTTCAAGGCATCAGATGTGGAAGTGTGATGTCGTGTTGCATGATTGCCTTTGAAACTCAATAACAGTTACATGAGACACAAAATGTGGCATGACAAGTGCAATGGATCCGGCGAATAGAAGCCTGGTTACATCAGTTCACATGCCAACTATTGTAAGGGAAAAGCATCTCCTATGTGACAATGTGGATAGATATCATCATATACTTTACCTTTTTTGCAGGACCCCATCTATTTCACTTCGTTTTCCCATTAAAAGTATAGCTTATTAATTGTATTAACATGATAAGAGAATTTGAATTGTAAAGCTTAGTTTATCAAGAAATATTATTATAAGACTTTAGTCCACTGTTCTTGTGGAAATAGGGAACAAGATAAACATATACCATAGATATAGCGAAATGTGAAGTTTGCTTACATCTTTGCTGCATTAAAACTTCATCTGACATATTTAGCTTGACTCTGCTTTTATTTTTGTTATTGCCTTGTTTGTCTAAATTTTTGTCATTAGAACAAGTTTTCTATGTTAGAGACAATGCAAGATCGAGATGGCTAGTTGTGACAAAAGTTGTACCACGTGAATTTTATGTCGTGCCAGAACATGAAGACGAGGCAATTGTCGATGAAACAGATGCATTGCAACCCCTAGTACTAGGGGATACATCAATCACTTGTGCACCAAGTGATGATGTGGATCATGTTGTATGGAATAGAGCTAATTTGCCAATGGAAACAATTCCATTGTCAGAAAATAACACCAAAAAAAAAAAGGAAAAGAAAATAAGAGAGTTGATGTTTGAAATATGGTAATTGAATAGTCATCAAATGTTATAATGTATTATTATTATTATGTTATGGCACTAGCTCACTTTTTGTGCATTTTTCAGGTATGGCGCCAAGACCACCGACAAATGATAGGTCAGAGGAGTCTTCCCATAATATTGAGTCAAGTTCTTCTGGTATTTTTACTCACTCTAAACAATATATATAAGCTCCATTTTTCTTATAGAAATTGTACTTAAAATTTACAATTTTTAACATTAATAATTTCCTTTACATAGGTAGCACCAGGAATAGGAAAGCACGTGGATGAGCATTGGGACAGAAGGTAGCAAGTTTACCAAAATGATCAAAACTGAGTCTGGAATTTGATGACCAAGGAATTGTCGTCCGAAACATGCAAATTACATCTATTGTTGCGCCGTCATGGATAAAACTTGACAAAGATGTAAAGGCCAAAATGCTTGAATCCTTATTGGTACGTATATATCTTATCATTATAATATGTGTATATATATATATTGGTCACATATGCTAGATTTGATCAAATTTGCTCTTTTATTTAGGAGAAGTTCGACATAGGGGATGATCCAGAAGTAAAGAAGTTGTTAATGAAGGAAATGGAAAAAAAATGGAGGGACTACCGATCTGAATTGAAGAAGGACTATTATGATACACATGAGACAAATGAGGAACGACTTCAAAATCGACCGCCATTTGTAAAAGAAGAAGATTGGAAATGGTTGATAAAAGAACTTTGGGGAACGCAAAAGGTTAAGGTATGTACCTAAACCTTAATATCACACTTGATTATAATATACTAGCCAAACCTTAATTCTTGATGACATAGTTTTTCGAATCCGTTTTTAATAAATTCAGGAATTGTGTGATAAAAATAAAGAAAGGCGTGACACACAACAAATGCTTCATCATGCAGGTAGAAAATCCTTTGCCATACTTGAGGATGAAGAGGTTAAGTACAAAATGTTTGAGATTTTCGATTTGAATATCAACTTAGTAAGAAATATAGTTACTCATTTGTGTACGTTTTCTATTGTTGCCAAATGAAAAGGACAGGAGTTCGCCCATCTCGTATTAGGATGTTTGAGCTTGCTTATACAAGCAAAGATGGATCATATTCAGATGTATCCACTCAAAGAAAGGCGGTCAATATTATTTTCAATTTAAATTGTTGGTATCCATTACCATTTATATTTCATATTCACTAACTAAATGTGTCTCTAAATGTAGGAAGAAATACAAAATCTTATTGTGCAACGAAAGGAGGGATTAAACTCCTTAGATGATGACCCCATTTTTACTCAAGTATTCGGGCTAGACAGACCTGGACGTGTACGTTGTAGGGGACATGGGATCACGCCAACATCTGAAAACGGTACGAGTAGTCGCTTTGGATCTCAAGCTATAGAAGAAGCAAGGCGAGAGATTGAGATTGCAAGGAAAGAGGCTGCGGAAGCAAAACAAGAGTTGGCAGACAACAAGATAGTGGCAAAACAAGAGTTGGCAGACGACAAGAAAGTGGCCAGTGATGAAATGAATATAATGAAGGAGGATATGGCCATGATGATGCAAGCACTGAGGAGACTAACTGATCAAAACAATGGTGGATCTGAGGCACATTAGCGGTGAGTTTTTTAAAGTGATAATAACTAGGATGTGTTTTGTATGCCATCAGTGATAATAGTTGTTTCCTTATTTGATCCTTGTCTACAGGTTTGAAGTGGTTGCCGATGTGCTATACTTGGATGTATATATATCTGAATGTCGTATATGTTCTTTGGATTAGTCTTGTTGTTCTTTGGATTAGTTGTTTCCTTTTTTTGGATTAGTCTTGTTGTTATAGAAGAATGTAGTATATGTTCTTTGTAACTATTTTACCTATAAATATATGAAAGGGTTTTGTTCATTGCGTTGCTATTTTATTTGTTATATTTTCTGTGAAGTTTATGCTTCAATTGTTATATTTTTCTTACATGCTGGTTAAGAAGTCATATGCTTCAATTGTAAGTTTGATCAGTAGACATTTAATATTTCCTAGTAGATTGTAATCTTTATCTTTTTGTTGAATTGAATGTTTGGCCTGCTTTCTTATCTTCACACCTTATACTGTTGGAATTTGGAATTCGTGTTAAAGTGATGAAGGGGAATAAGACCCCAACTTCTGTCCATGTGCCTATTAATGGTGGAAAAGTAGCACCTGCTAATGCTGCAAAGGTGGTAGTAGCTGTGACTGAACAGAAGCCTGTTGGCCCTGCCACTACTCCTGCACCTGAAGCACCTACTCCTAGTAATAACAATGCTTCTGAGAGCTCCCATCCAGAAGAAGGTAGTTTTCTTTTCATATCACCTTTATATGTGTATGCTAATTGGTACTTCAAGTATTGTTGTAAATGTCATTTTAACCGAAGTTGTAATCTTTGTATACAGATAAAGAAGGTAGCATTTCTCTGTGAGTGGTTGTGGTGGTACACATTCAATCAGCTAAGTTCTGTCTGAAATCTCTTTTAGGCATTTTGTGGTTGGTTGAATTAATATGTTAATTGGGTTTCTTTGGTTTTGTTTTGTTGTTGCAAGTGTTGGTGCTCTTCAGACCTTGCGGGTGCCAAGAGAATCCATCATAAGGCAGTTGGGAGATGATGCTGCTCAGCTAATCAGAAATGGGCATGCGGAGAGTGTGTTTTCGAGGGTGGGGGTTTGCTTCAAAACTTCTGACTTATGTGTTGGTTTATTGATTTTTTATTTGTGATTGTGGTATTTTGTTGTATGGGTTTTTTATTTGTGATTGTGGCATTCACTGGATCAGTTTGAATCTTGTATTGTTAATAGGGTTTTCATAATCTGATCCATATTGTGAATTGTTGAGGGACTTGCCCAATGATGTTAATGAAGCAGTGTTGACTTTGATGATTTTTGTGAGAAGGTAAAACAACAGATATCTGGAAAAATAGGGGAGTAAAGACTCTGTTTTAATGAAATTCTGAAATTTTGTATGGGCAAGGCAGTGCTCAATATTCCGGTGCATATTGCGATGGATAGGTATTTGTGGTCTGTCAATTCTTTTAATTCAGAAATGCATTATTAATACTGGACAGAGTGTTGCATTTGACAGGGTTGCAATACACATACTGGACTCGGTGTTCATATCGCTGTGTCGAGAGCGAAATCTTCAGTTCACTGTGCTGGACAGAATACTGAGTTTTTTGGTGTTACTCTGGCGATTTTTACATGCTGATTTGTGGCCCAGGTTTCTGTGTGGAGAGCGAATTCTGCAGTCCATTGTGCTGGACAGAGTGCTGAATTTTTGCTGCGTGCTGTTGCTGCTATGTTACGTGCTGGTTTGTGGTCAGGGTGCTTGTATACGGGAAAGATCGGGTGCCGGGCTGGCGTGATGCGTTGGATCTTTGCAAGTTGATAGGATGGTCATTGGCATTTAGAGTTTGTTATTGCAATTTGCATTTTGAACTTGCAATTTTATTTGCAAGTTGCAAGGAGTAATTTGCAAGATGCAAGTTTGTTTCTAGAGAGAACTGATGTTGACTGATGAATCATTAGGCTGGTTGCTAGTATTCTTCTAGTCATTAACTCTTTAACAAGCTTTTGTCTAATCTTTTCCAGCTCACAACAAAAGAACTTGGTATGAACCTTGACAGGGTGGAACTAGATATGCTTGGCACTTGCAAAAAGATAAGTTACTCTTGAAACTAGGTATTTTTTTTCTCTCCATGTTGACCTAACTTCACTGCAGAATAGGCCATAACATGCGACATAATTTGCAGGTAACTCTCTCCAAGGATGACAACGTCATTCTTCATGGGGCTGGTGACAAGAAGGCCATTGAGGAAAGATGAGCAGGTTTGTACCGTCTTCTCCTACTTGGGATGTTGTATATTTACGGTTTGTCATATGTTGGGTTATGGTTTGGTGTTTAATGGTTCAGTAGTTGTCTTTCTGTGGGATCATAAGTTGCTTTTTAATTTTAGAGCAAATTTGTTGTTGTAACAACTAAGGTCTTTTATTAAATTGACCCTAAATCATGTTTTTCTGTGCTCATCAGTGCTTGTCTGCTGGGAAACTCAATTGAAAGTGTTAGGGAGATTCCTGATATTTTTTGCTTGGAGATGCAAACACCATTAATGATATTGTACTTCACAGGTACCCTATGGCTATTGAGATTTATAAAGAGATAGCGTGGCAGTCACTTGAATTTTGCAGGTAAAGTGGAGGCAGGAAATAAAGGACAGAGCTGGTTGAGATGGTTGAGGTGCCAAGAAATAAGAACAGGTAACAGAAGGTTCTTTGGTCACTTAAGGTTGTTATATCTATTGTTGGATTTGTGAATTTGGCAAATTCATTATCTTTTTTAGATTTCTTTTATGGTCTAAAATCTGTTAGACTTTTGATTTTTAATTAGTCTAATTTCTTTGTCTTGATCTAGATGCAAATTCAGTCCTGTTCTACCATTGATGCAGGGATCATTGGTTAGCCTTCTTCTTTTCTCCTTGTTTTAAAAATTCGTGCTACACAAACTCCATCAATTCTGAGGCTCTGCAACTGAAGAAAATACATCTCTAGTGATAGAAAATTCTCTTATTTCTGATGGTTCTCTAAAAAGTGGTTTTGTTTTGCATGGTTCCAGTATGGATGCAATATGTCAAGGATTTCCATGAGCATCCTTTTTTTTTTATGGTAACAGAGTGTTTTAATAATTTACTTTTGGTGTGTATTGAAGCTATTGTAATTCATATACTTATTCTTAGCAAGGAGAGCTATGAGGTTGTGGATTCATTCACAAACACACACCAAAACAAGAGGTGTTGATGTCACCACCCAGAAGCACACAACCATTTACATTGTCGAATTCTAGTTTGTTAGGCAATATCTTCCTCAATCACTATTTGATCCTATATACCACTGAACAAAAATAAAGAGAATGGCCTTTTACCAAGCCTGTGGTATCATCACCAATAAATTCTACCAATTGAGTTAGCATGGACCTGCTACATTGCTAGGTATTAACTAGAACGAGTTTGGATAAAGTGGATAGGACAAGCCATATTTCTTGTCCCATGTTGGAAAACCATATTCTTATGCTTAGTTGAGCTACTATAGATTTGTTCTGCTGTCTGTTGGTGATCTTGCAAACTAATTGGATTTTATTTTTATTTTTTACTACACTGTTTGTTCAAATATCATAAGTGTGCTAAAAACCATAAATCGATGTACTGTCAGAATGACTAACATGTTTGTCTTATGTTCGATTTGTCAGGGTACTCGAGTTTCAATTGAGATAGCCACTTCACAGACGAGTACTGAATCACATTTTTTTTTTAAAACTTTTTTATACCTGAAATCTGATGAATTTCACTTGATCCATATTAAACCCTGTGAATTTCATTTAATCCATTGTTAAACATGAGTTTTATACAATGTGGAAACGATGATGCCATGATATCAAGACTAGGTATATTTTCAACATAAAAGGAGTTCATAATGTTTTTTTTTTTTTTACCTTTTTTTTTTGTTAAAAAGGAGTTCATAATGTTAAGCCTTAGCATTTGGAAGAAAACATGGGACTATCCACATTCATATTAAAACCAAAAGTTGTCTATTAAATATATCAGATTTGACCATTCTATTACCACTTGTGATATACTCAGTCGTACCACTGACCATCCACATTGGTATAAATTATTTCCTAATCCATTGTAATGTTCTCGGTATAAAAGGAGCAGCATTGTCAGCCACAATGTCGTTGTGGGTATCGCTCATTATGTTGGTATTCAGAGATGTTTTTCTCATTTTGGCTAAATCGAAATACAAAAGATGACGAAGAGGGTGAAATTGTGTTTGGAGGATTTGATCCTAATCATTACAAGGGAAATCACACATATGTTCCTCTGACCCAGAAAGGTTATTGGCAAGTATGTAATGTTCTATATCATGTATTAGAAGACATTTTATTATTTTTATTTGATTTGTTTTTTTAAATATCCCACATTTGTATTTTGTGTGTCAGTTCAATATGGGTGATTTCCTCATTGGTGGAAAGACAACTGGTAATTACTTGAGAACTCCTGCTTTTGCTTATTCATAGTTTTATTATAGTCCGCGTTAAGCATATATCCTTTCAGGATACTGCGCCAGTGGATGTGCCGCCATTGCTGATTCAGGAACTTTCTTGTTGGCCGGTCCTACAGTATATAACTCTTTTCCTTTTGGATTTTCCTCGTCTCACAGGTTTTAATGATGGATGTGGGAAATTGATTCCATGGGAGTCTTTGCCTTAATGGTGGATGTGTTTTATGATTGCTTGTTCATGTCTGTTTTGCAGTCCGTAATAGCGCAAGTCAATCAGGCCATTGGAGCTACTGGGGTAGTTAGTGAGGAATGCAAATAAGTGGTTTCACAATATGGAGAATCAATGTTGGACATGCTGGTGAAACAGGTGTTATGATTTATAGAGACTTATCACGTTTGTTCTGACAGATGTGCCGAGCTGAGCATTATTAACAGTACTTAACCACAAGATTATGCGAGTAATTTTCCTTTCCTGCTTAATGGGCTATGTACTTTTGATGGGACTCCTGATGTTAGGTTTGGTTTGGCATCATCTAAATATTTACATGACTGCATGATGAATACAGTGACAAGAATTATGGTTCATATTATATTTTAGATATGTATTTGTCTTGATCGCCTTTTCTGAATATTTGTTGTACAGTGCTGGCATAGAGAGTGTGGTGGATATATCTGGTGGTCTGACTGGTGCCGAGTGCTCTGCTTGTGAGATGGCAGTCGTATGGATGCAGCAGCAAATGGTCGGGCTGATTACAATAGATCTAGCAGCAGATCTGCTAGTAGCAATGGTCATAGCCAACGGTACAGTGACCCAGATGATGGCCCAAGCTCTAATTCTGGCAGCCGCTGCACTCCAAATTGTTTGCCACCTGCGCCACCACAATCGAGTTCCTCAGGATATAGTTACTAGAAAATCCTTATTTTTCTGTCATTAGCTTATATCTTCCATTCTTGGTGGTTGTGTGAGATGCTTCTCTACTCAACCCCTCATGATTTTGTGCACATGTTGGATTAAGGATTGTTGTTATAATATAGAGCAGAGGAAAGGGTGGTTGTGTGTACATAATAAGATTGCATTTTCTACATCTCTTCCTCTTAGACCATTGGGTTTCAAAATTCTGTTTTGAATGTGTGTTAACCAATACCCCCTTCCACCCTTTCCTGTTTGATTCTATAATTCAAGGGTGTATTATTTTTTTCCCCACTTATAACCTATTCGGATACAAAATATATTTGTTTGTATTGATCATTCCCATCTCATTTTTTATTTTAATTTTTTTTCCCGTTGCTTTGTTAGAAAAGGAATAGAAAATAATAAAGACTTTTTTCATAACCAGTTATTTGTCTGGTAAAAACAATTAAAATCCTTATAAAAAGAGCAACGTTTTTTTCCTATTGCTTGATAGCTAAACTAGATTAGTTGTTTTTATACAGTACCTGCCCCAAAAGCTTGAACATGGCTTTCAGTAATCATTTATTTAGACAATGTGTATCAAATAGGAGATAAAACTCATGCTCATTTTCTTGAAGATTTTCTAAAATTCTTTCATTTCTTTTTTTCCATTATGCAGTATGTCTTCATGAAGAAACTAAAATGTACCATTTGATGCTATCGAGATAATTATTCTTTCTGCTTGTGCCTTGAATTTTCTCTGATAGACTGCCAACTTATTTGAATAAGATGATCAGGCATCAGGGAATGCTTTTGTTTATAACTACTTGACTATTAAGTGGTCTTGGGCATGAGTTTTGATTTGGAGGATGTACTTCATAGTTCAAAACTGTCTAGGTTTTTAATGTGTTGATTATCTAGGATTGGTCAAGTATATGACCAACCATGCATGAATTTGCTTTCGGAGGGGTGAAGCACCCCTGCCCTTTTCTAAATTCTGAGTTACATCACTTTCACTGGAGATTGCATGAATTAATTTCTTGTACCAGAAGAATCTCAATAACAAAGATTATTGCATTATTTTGGAATTTGCAACTACTTCTTCCAGGTTATCAGATTGAAAATTTATTAATTTCTCTATAGTTTCTTAGGGAACTTTACTGATGCTGCTGGTGTGATGTGTTTTTATTTTTTTATTGATGCAGGTTGAGGCGTGCCTGGAAATTGATTTTTTTTTCTAGGCATATTAACATAACCGGCGCTTTCAAAGCGCCATTACAATTTGTTAGCATAACCGGTGCTTTAAAGCGCCATTAAAAGGTTCATTTTGTAGGTTTATTGACATACCGGCGCTTTAAAAGCGTCGCAAAATATCTTTACCAGCGCTTTATAGCGCCATTAAAGGGTTACAAATACGGCGCTTTTGTCCAACTGAAATTGACGTATCCATGTCTCTAGCGGCGCTTACCGTAAATGTTTATTTTAACCGGCGCTTCGTTTAAAGCAGCGTTAATCTTTTCGCGGCACACACTTTTACCGGCGCTTTATAACATGCCGTCAATGATCTAAACTGGCACATTTTCCCCTATACCGGCGCTTTGAGAAGCGCCGCTAAAAACAAATTTGTTGTAGTGGTTAGAAAAACATTCTCATTACTTTTCAAAGTAGAGGACGGTATGTATAAAGCATGGAAAGATGTTCGTGAACATGCTATGTATGAAGGTTCATAAGATGTTAAAGAAAGATAGGTCAAATTCAGTTATTGCAATGTAGCTCGATCCCAATGTAGACATTTTAAGCTAGGGATCAGGACCTTCCCATATACTAATTAACTTGGTCAAATAAATTATGTCAGCTATGGTACTACTTGGTTAACTGGTAGGTATGCAACGTTGTCCGTGTGATGGATGGCGTCTGATTCACCATTTTGTGGGTTTTTGTCTATTACTTTCATTTGGGGATTTGAGTTGGGATGTCATGTTGAAATTCTTTTAGCAGGCAGGGTTGTGGTAGATCTGCATGTCTGGGAGACATTCTTGAAATGGTTGCAGGAACTGTCCCTGGTTAGGGTTTGAAACTGGTTCCCATTTCCTAGGATGTTAGCCTCTAGTGTACTTAACCCATGTGATTAATAAAATGTTGAAGAAATAAAGTAATAGTTAATATAGAATCTGTGGACTAATTGTTTATGGTTTACATGGTCAACAGCCTTATTCAAGCACAATACCAAGTGTTTTTTTATTTCCATGGAAGAAGAAGAAAAAGGGGGTTCAAACCAAGCCCTTACAAAGATAACTATATCAGATCTTCACAATGGACAAACTGAAATGGATCATAACACCAGCACAAATCCTTTCGGTGCTAGCTCTATATAGTAACATTTATGAGGCATGCACACGACTATAGGGTGCAAATTGGTCGCCGGAAGAGGAAAATTTGCATGGTTGGATAATTCGAATTATTCTTACTTTCAAATCTTTTACTAGTATGCTTGTTCTTCCTTTGTAGATGCGTTTTTCATGTTTTTTTTTTTGGATAGCGAGCAGGGGTTTGAAGGATCCCCAAACTTTGTATGAATAAAAAGTGACGAACCAAATACAATTGCTAATTCGTTCGGTCATTATATCATCATTAGAAACGGAAAGTTTCTTCAAATACTCAACAAAAAAAAAAAAAAACTAATTAGGTCAAACTCAACGATCTCGAAGTTGGGAAATAATCTCGCAAAGTTGTTTGCTACACTAGTAGTTCCATGGTGCAAATGCCATAAGTTTACTTTCTCGTTAGCACCAATCAATTGTTTACTTTCTCAAGATATAAGAGAATTCAACGTAGAGATCCGGATAGCACTAAAACTTGAAAGTAAACCCATTGAGTACTAGCTCTAATCTAGCATCCATACAAGACTCTAAAAGACATTTGCATCCTATATTAATTGTCTTCATCGAGTTTTCATGCCTTCAATGCTTTTGGCACAATACTGACATTGGTTATCTAAATACTGAGGCAAATTTGGCAGAAGATTGAAAAGTATGATCCTCCTTGCCATTGTGTAGAATTAATTACAAATTAGAGATGAAAGCTATATATCGTGAAGTTAGAGGCACTCCACTCATTGTGCAATAGAGTTTAGTTAACCATTGAAGCAGAGATCGGGGTTCTTCCTATATACACAGCTCCCTATACAAAAATGGCATTGAAAGAGCAGGCTATATATATTCATCAAATGATGGACTTCATTCATGGATGAAATGCCAATTAGAGCTGTAAAACATCCTTGAAAACTAGAGTCTCCGTGCATGTCCAGGTAAATTTCTAGACTCGTGTTGTGTTGAACCCCAACCAAGAGTGTAGAAGCTAACTGATAACCATGACTTCATTTAAGAAGAAAGCAGCCGCCATATGGTCAGACAACAATAATGCCCCCACAGATTCATGTTGTATATGTTTCGTACTTGCGCATTCTCACTAATGAATAGAAGTAGTTATATTACAAGGGACCATCATTCATCACCAATTGATGCACCGAAATCTCATGATTTCCTACTACTGTTGTTGAAATGTAAAATTGATAACCCCGTGCAGATAGGTAGGACGTGTATTGAAGAAAAACTGATCTCTTCTAGGGTGATAAGTTGTGGATGGGTGGTTTCTGGTGGGGTGACTCGTAATCCATGATTACCACATATCTTCAACAGAACCCTTGGAATCTATATTTCCTTCTTCATTAACATATATAAGACTCAGATCCTAGCGCTGACCGCGCTTGCCTGCCATCCACCTACACAACAAGACCATATGGTTACCCCACCATTCACCACTTGCTTAACATGCATGCATATGGACATCCAAAATTACTTCTGTTTAGACATTCAGATAGTTCAGGAGACACCTTCTACATGCAATATAAAATATAATAGACTAAACAAAAAAGGTTAGTTTACCTGAATTTTGGTTGACAGTTCGAAACCCACATCAGAAGACAATGAAATCTCACTTACGCATGTCCCATCACTATCAATAATAATATATAGCTTGAAATTATTCATAATTTTAGTAACCATTTTTATGCCAATATGAAATACCAAGTGGGGGGGACAGGAAATAGAAGATGAAGATACAGAGGATATTAATGTAACAAAACTTGATTGCCTCAATTACTGCTGAAAACTCGGAGTTCATCGAAAATATCTGATTTACAATACAGCCAAAACATGGCAACGCATACAGTGCAACACAGCCTATGTTAGGTGTGCTTGTTTGTGTTGGTATTACTAAACTACTAATTTCTTGGTTCTTGTAATTTTGATGATGAGTCAGATGAGGAGAAGAAGGTGAGGGGATTTAGTTGTGAGAAGGAGGATGCGTTTTTGGTGAAGAATAGTCTAAGTTAAAGCCAGGATGTTGATCACCTCGTTTCTTGGGAGGTATAAGCCAAGAAACCGAAACAAGCAGAGACTCTTCTTGAGCAACACCTTCAACATCGCTTTTCTTTGTTTCTTTGACTTCTTCTGCCTTTTGAATGCTTGTATTTGCACCGCCTAGACCTTCATCGACCTTACTATTCTGATTTGATGCTTGTAAGGAAGTTTTCACCTCCGATTGGATCAAATTCTCATTGAATGTTTCTTTCTTCACGCCCTGCATCAGAAACCAAGAAGTTAAATGTTTGTTATGTAAACGTGAAATAACGTTTCATGAATAAATCGTTTTAGATTACATTCACCGACCTCAACAAAATGGCGAATTTGTCCACCGGAAGCCTTATTAACAACAGTAAGATGGCGGCCATGGCATGCATGCATGGAAAGGCAGATGAGGAGGAGAAGAGAAGTCAAGAATGACATGTTGACAAAGATGTCAGTTAGGTTTTGTGTGCTTGATGGTTAAGGGATGGTGTACTTGGTATTTGTATAGTAGAAGGGATAAAGAACATTAAATGCTAGTTTTGCAAGAGAACATGCAAGTTATGTTGATTGTGAGGTATGAGAAGGAAAAATAGATATGGGGTAGCCTCCCTTGTCTCCTCAACAGGCTGCACTACTCTTCAATCAAAGGGGACCCCAAAACATGTACAGCATGCACCCACCTCTCACCAAAGAAAGGAAAAGAGAGCAAGAAATGGAGAGCCTCTCAGTGATTACATAGAGATAGGAATCAAGAGATGAGGGAGAGGGATTTTTTTTTTTTTTTTTTTTTTTTAATGTAAAAAAGAAACTAAGAGGAAGGAGTTCTGATGATGTGTTTAGAGTACTTGTCTTTGTGTTTAGACTGCATATTTGTCGAGTGTACCATATCGGGTTATCAGGTTGTCTCTGAGATTAAGGGAGGCTAACTATATATAGGGGGCCTATACACAGAAAACTAAATAATGTCTTTTATATCGTGATATATACATACCCAACAAGATGATCATTAGCTACAAATCGTCAAATTAAGGGTGTGTTTGGTTGTATGGAATTTTATGCAATGAGAATCCATGAAGAGACCCCTACATTTTAGACTAATCCCCTAATGGATTCCCATGGCATAGGATTCTATGCAACCAAACACACCCTAAAGCAACTGATAGGAGGAATAGCTATCTCAGTGCTAAGAAACTGATAGGAGGGCGACTGCGAGGGCGAGATCTCAGTTAGGAGGGCGACTGCGAGGGCAAGATCTGCTCCGGGTATAGGAGGGCAACTGCGAGGGCGAGATCTGCTCTGGTGGAGAGATCTGTGAGGTCGAGATTTGCGAGGCCAAGATCTGCGTGGGTGAGATCTGCTCCAGTGGCGAGATTTGCTAGGGAGAGACCTTCTCCATCTGAGTGGGCTCCTACTGCAAGGCTCCCTGTTCTTGTTTCAGATCTGCTCCGTCTTTGGGGCTAGATCTTTTCTGGTGGTGGGAATTCTCTGTCTAAGAGGGTGCTCTATCTGAGGAGGCTTGCTTTCTGCCGCATTTGTAAAGAATTGTATTGAAATATTATTGTTGTGTTGTGTGGCTGCACTTCTTTTGATGATGATTCGATTTATGGGTTGATGATGATGGAAGCCCCAATCGATCTCTTGTTGGTGTTCGATTGTTGATTGATTGGCAGGTAAGGAAGATGAAGTGGTAAGTTCTTCTAATCAGATTGCTGAAGAGATGGGATGCATTTAGCCAGTGCAAACTGGTAATATTGCTGCAAGTGAGACAACAACTAGGTGTGTTGATGATCCGGTGTTGATGATGCTGATAGATCTGATGATGATTGATGAAGATGATCGGACGATCGAGATTGATGATGTTGATAGATCAGGATACCTAATGATGGGTTTGTTTGCGAAAACAGTGGCGAACGAGGTTGTGGCTGCAATGTGGTATGTTATGATGTTGTTGAATTGATTGAGGTAGGCTATTACTACTGTCTTCCCTTCCCCACCTCTTGCGTCTAGGTAGTCGTCGGAGGCGGGGAAAAGCTTGATTCCCCAGATTTTTAGGTCACTTAAGAACCTTACTCTGATACTATGTAAAGAATTGTACTGAAATATTATTGTATTGTTATTATCATTGTTTGAATACAAGCTTATAAAGCTAACTCTGACCTAACCTTGTAGAGATAGGAAACCTAAGACTTCTATTCTATTCTGACTTTCCTAACTTATCCTATTCTGTAACATAGGTAGATTTCTATTCTTTAACATTTTTTTGGTGGTATTGAGTAAAGCTCGGGGTGCAAATAGCCCAGAGCTTTAAACAGTTTGAGATTTCTTCTCTTTTTGCTTCCTCCTCATGTTTCTTCCTCACAGAGAGATGTTGGGGTACGAAGTGTTGTTCGATGAGGGGTTCTTCCACGACGACGGAGGTCTCCACCTCGACCTCTACCATGGCGTCTTCGTCTTTGACGTTGTTGCTGGTGTCTTCGGCGAGTTGGTTTTCGTGTTCTTCTTCAGCCATTGAAGAAGAAGAAGAAGAAAAGATGCAAGATCGATGGAATTCTTCTTCTTGTTGTCTGACTCTCTTGATGAAAGATCGTCTGCTTGATGAAAAAGACAACGTCTTGGGGCTTCTCCTTCTTCGTTGATCTCGTCATCCCCTTTTTCTACTTGATGTATGTCAGAAAAAGAAGGGTTGCATTTGGGAGCTGCAATCTGGAAGGAGAGTTTTTGGTTGTTGTGATTGTTCTGTGAAAAAAAAGGGAAAGATGGGCCTGTGAATATTATTGTGTGTTCACCAATCAGTGTGTTCTAAAAAACGCTAGGCGATGGGCGGGCAGCGAACAGGTGCCTAGCACCCAGGGGCCTAGGCGGACGCCTAGGCTTTGTATTATAACTTTAATAATTTACAAAAGTTAAGCATAATACCTTATCAATTACATCCAATTTAATGCCAATATACATATGCAAAATTTAAATACATGAAAAATTAACAATCATGAACAAAATTTATTAAAACTCAAATGACTGAAGTTGGTCATGATGGGTACTACAAAGTTGAATTTGTAGACAAATATCCAAACCTACTCTTTTATTTTTCTTCAAATTGCATGAATAACCTCAATCATGTTTGATAAAATCTACATTACTAAAATAATAAAATTGGTACCGGCAGATCCTTTGAGAATTCCATTAAGTAATCATCATTTGCTACATTTAGACATATACTGAATAAAAAATAATTAAATTGTTTATTTCTAAAAAAGAGGAAAGAAAAATAAAATAAAAACATAATCAGCTTTATTTAAAAAAAAAAAAAATCGCCCAGCCATTAATCTGGGCGTTTTTCTACCTTCTAGCGCCTAGGCCGATTTTTAGAACACTGTCACCAATACCAAGACTCGAATTGAGTCACGATTTCTTCGTACAGGAATCATCCAAAATCTGTGTTGACTCAAATTGAGGAATACCAAGACTCGAATTGAGTCGGGATTTCTTCATATAGGAATCATCCAGAATTTTTCGGAATTCAACAATCACTCAACAGTAATGATTTCATCACCAAATAGGACTTCAAAGTTTCCTCCAAGGTGCACATTTCGTCTACGTCTACATGTCCAGCTTGTGGGGGAGTGTTAAAGAATAGAAGTCTACCAATGTTACAAAATAGGAAAGTGTTATAGAATATGATAAGTTAGGAAAGTCAGAATAGAATAGAAGTCTTAGGTTTTCTATCTCCACAAGGTTAGGTCAGAGTTAGCTTTATAAGCTTGTATTCAAACAATGATATATAACAATACAATAATATTTCAATACAATTCTTTACAACATCTGTGTGAGCTTTGCTGATCGATTTCTTCTTCTGCCTCATTGGTCGAGTCGATTTGAAGGATGAAACTCGGCGATAAGGTTGTCTGTTAGACTTTCGACATGGCTTCCACGGATAGGCCACCGGGGAACAGAGGAACCCTGGGTGGCACTTTGACTGCCACTCCTTCGTTTGCGCAGATCGTAGGATGTTTCAAACCTTCTGAAGCTGATGAATCTCCCACAGACCATGTGTATTATGCAATTGAAGATAACCCCACTTTTTCTCTTTCGAATCTAAATCTTGAAAAAGGTAAAGTGTATATGAAATATGTTTTGGTGATGAAGTTCGCATAAGAGAGACCATTCCTTAGCGACATTAGAGATGCAATAACTAAGTATTGGGGGATCCCTGGTTAATTTACAATTGGGGCTCTTGACAACCGTCATGTTCTTATCAATTTTGAATCGGAAGAGATGATGGTTAAAGCTATGGCAAGGGAGAGATGCAATATCAAAGGTTATCCCTACAGGCTTTCAAAGTGGGACTCATCTTTCGATCGAAAGATAGATTCTCGTACCAATTCGGTATGGATTGAACTCCCTTGTTTACCCTTGATACTTTTTCAGTCAATACTACTCAAAGTAGTGGCGGAATCGATTGGGAAAATTCTGGCCATGGACAATCTCACAAGGTACTTATTAAGATCATCTATAGTAAAGGTTTGTATTTTGATAGATTTATCAAAACCTCTTCCAGACAAAATATGGATCCAAGCTCAATCTTTACCAGGTTTTTGGCAACCTGTTAAATACCCTGATCCACCATTGTATTGCAACCAATGTGGTATTCAAAGTCACACTGATCAGACTTGCTAGGTGATACACCCTGAGCTAAAGAAGTCCAGTTCAACCCAGCAACTACCGGTGAAGGAGAAGAGTAAGGAGAAAAAAGAAAATCTAGATGAAGAAGGTTTCCAAAAGGTAAAAAACAAGAAGCAAGAGAAATTCCAACAACAATATCAACAAAAATTACCAATCCTTTTCCAAGCAATGGACAAGGTCCAAATAAAAGTCTGATTTCTCCGGATTCAAATAAAAATGATGCAGCTGGTACTAGTGGAGCTAATTACAAGGATGGAGCAAAAAGTGGTCCAATTTCTAGAATGCTAGACGTGGCTGAGAAGACTGACTCCAATTGTGGATATGCCCTAAAGAAATACAACATTTGAAAGATGAAGACAAAGCTATCCTCAAAAGCGTGGCTCATGATTTGAAAGCGATCAAGGCCGCTGTCTTAGAAAAACAGGTAGCATAATCAAATTGTAAGGAATTGGGGGAAAACAGGGATGCAATTCAAACTCTAGAGAAGCTGCTGATAAAACTAAAACCGATGTTGTTGAGAAGGTAGCAAACTCAATTGATAAGAATAATTTGGATGAAAATAAAGAGATAGAGCACGTTGATGCAAAACAACATATGGTTCAATCGACTTTGGACGATGAGATAGAATGGGATCTCCCCAATCTCACTCTGTTTAATCATATTTTAAAGTTGATTGATGAATACGACAAGGGAAATGAAGTTCCTATTCAGATGAAAAATATTATTGAGAGGCGTGGTAGAGATGCAACAAAGGAAGATTACACATATTTGAAAAGACTTGTGGAATAAGTTATTCACTATTAGAAAAACCAAGTTGGTCAAAGAAAACTATCAAGACTCTGAAAAAGAACATGAGCTAGGCCCTTCTAGTGCAGATATCGCATCAGAATTGGCTATAAAGAAGTTTCCAAACAATGACACAGAAGACTTCAGGCTTTGTCGTCGAAGATCCTCTAGAACTAATAAAGAGAATAAAAAAAGTACAATGGTTGAGTCTCCTCCATGGGTTTGGTCAGGCTAGATTGTCTTTTTATTATTTGTGTAAAATCGTCATGTACGCCTGTTGTTTTTTATATCCCATTTTGGGACGAGTAATTTGGGTTTGGCATCCCATTGTTGCCTCTCATTACTGGAGATTTACATAATAAAAAATATGTTTTTCTTTTGTTAGTTCAAAATTATAAGAACAAGATAATAATCTATGAATATTTTGCAAAAAAGGGTAGCAATCTCCAAAAAAAAGACATCAATTGTACAGTATAGGTATTTATCATAAAGTCATTATTTTTGGAGGAAACATTCCGATTTAAACTTGTTTTGAAACTTTAGATTAGTAGAAAATTTTAATTTTCCAAATCCCTTTTAGTGATGCTTGTTTTTATTTGGATTTTTATAGGTTCAATATTCTTAAGCTAAATTAAAATTCTTGCATAGCCAAATTTAAGAAATTTACAACATTGTACCAATGGTTGCAACATAGATTAATGCATCAAATTTTGGTTTTTTTTTTTTTGTTTTTATTTTTAAATCAACCTCCAGGGTGGAGGGGCAACTATGGGATGCCAGACCTTTATTACTTTATCAAAAGATTTTACACTTTTCGAGAGTACATTACGACTTTACCCGAATAAATAAAACTAGGAGCCTAGCCCTTTCTAAACAAAGAAAACAAAAACTAAAACATAAGCCTTATAACCGAAAGGTTCGGACCTTATTCACCAAAGGTCTAGACCTTATTCAAATAAATAAGCAAATAAAATCAAGGTTCAGACCTTATTCACCAAATAAACAAGTAAATAAAATCAAGAGAACTTTAGCAGCAAACCAAGCATCCAACCAAGGCATACCAACTTGCTGAGGATGATTCAACAAGGCTGCCAATGTCACGCTGCTGCCCCCAACAAGAAAACCACCACTATTTTCCAAAAAAAAAAAATAAGAAAACCACCATGCTGCCAATGTTGTCCCCAACCTTCTGTTGTTGCCAAGAATTGCAACATCCAAAAACCATCTCCCCATGTTGTTGTATCCAAAGAAATGCAACAAACGTTGTTTCCCATTGCACATCCACTGCACCATGCTGTAACCACACAGAATCATGCTGCTCATCACCGAGCAAACTGCTGAACTTCCACGTTCCATTAAATAAAAAATCAAACAGCTGAAACCAAACACTATCCGACCATTTCGACTTCTTTCCAAAAGATCGCTTGCATTGAATTTCTAAGAGAAACTCTGCCAAGCTTCCCAAGCAACTGAGCTCCATACCATGCCAAACTGTCTTATATGTATACACTATAAGAAATCTGGCATTAGATGATGAATTTATATGTGATGATTTGAAAATTGTCACCATTTTTCTGGTTAGGTGAGGAATTTTGACGAGTTTTCACCTATTTGTTCAAGTGAAATTTTGATTTTTAGTTCCTCATATAAACCTTTCAAAATCGTTACACCATAAAGAGGAAATTTTGACGCCTAAATGAAAATACCATTGGTAAGAAAAATTAACACCTCGTCACATTTCATCAAAGCCACCCAAAAGTGAGGAATAAAAAACTCAAAAGTGACCGAAATAAATGAAAAAAAAAAAACCTCAAGCCCAAAACATCTCTTCCCCTCCTGTTTAACACTTACAAAGGGGGTGTAATGTTTGACAAATCCAACAATGTGGGCACACATATGTAATATAATGTGTATTGTTATCTTAAAGTGTAGTCTATCTAATATGTGATCTAATAGGGGTGTTGGACTATAAGGTATTAATAAATAACATGGTGTAAATAAGGATGTAATTTCTAATTCAATGAGGGGCAGAATTGGAAATTCACAGCCCGTAAGTTGAAGGGTTATGACTTACGAGCATTATAAATATGGATTGGTCCCCGATTGAGCGTTGTGCGTGAAAAGAGATAACCTTTGGCATTGTCTTTTGTCTCCTCTCAACAGAGAATCTAAGGAAACGCTTGAATCAATCGAAAGATCCAAACTCATCACAATCAAAGGGAAAATCGCTATGGATCAAGGTATGTTTCCACTACAACAATTAAGGCATTTTTAGAAAAAAATTCCTTGACAAAAATCAAAATTTTGTTGGGAAAAATTTTTAACAAGGAAAAAAATTTGTTATTGGGTTCGTGGAGGCATCCCCGTAGCTAAAGGTTTTTACCAAGGAATTACATTTTTGTTGGTAAAACAATTGATAAGTCAAGGAAACACGGTGTTGGTAATACTGACAACTACCAAGGAAATTCGTTGGTAAAAATCAAATAGTTTTACCAACAAATTGTTTTGTTGCAAGAAAACTTTTGTTTACATATGAATTTTTTTCTCGAAAAAACTAAGAATCTTCAAGTAAAATAGTTGTGGGAAAATGTAACTACCTTTATCAAAGAATTTTTTTCATTTGTAAAATGAATATATATCAATGAAAGTTGTCATAGGTACTGTTAACAATTACCAAGGAAAATATTTTTAATAAAAAAATTATATATTAAAACGATCATTCTCAGCTCTTAGACGAGCTACCACTACAAGAAAACAGTAATTTAGCGACGGTGGCCAAAGGTATTTAGCGACGGTTCTGACCGTCGCTAAATAATACAGCGACGCTTGGCCAACCGCCGCTAATAAAGGCGTCACTAGGTCATTCAGCGACGGTTTTAAACAACCGCTGGCATAACCGTCGCTAAATTCTATATAGCGACGGTTTAATGTAGCGACGTTTATAACCGTCGCTAAATACAATATAACGACGGTTTATAACCGTCGACAAAATTCGATGAACAATCCAACTTTTTGCCTTTTAGCGACGATTTGCAACCGCCGCTAAATTCCCTTTGATAATTCAAATTTTTTTACAATATAAAAATCACATTTTTCAACCTGTAGTGTTTTTTTTTTCATTGGATGCAAATAATCTATCCAACATATGCACTACAACTTTTAGACTCAAATCAAAAATCAAATATAAACAACGACACTAAACTAAACTCATATGATACCATCGTCATACATTAAGGGGAACTTTAATTTCATTTCAAAATCAATATTATACATGGTCCAGAAGAAAAATACAAATTAAAATTGTTACAAATTGTCAATGCTTACATCTAACAACCAAAACCGAAGTTGTACAATGGTTGTCTCAGGGGCGTTGACTACAGGGCCTCACCGACCTTGAGCTCATTAGTAAGCTGCTGGCCAAGATTAAGCTATCTAAGTTTAGTCTTAAGATTGCTCATCAGAAAGGCCTGGAATGGAATGCCCTTGAAGTCTGACAATTTACAAACAATTGTATGTCAAGTGGCAGCCAAAAAACTGTTAAAGCAAAAAACAAGAAATAAACAACTGATCTAAACAGAACACCAATTCCAAGAAACTCAAGGCATGGACAGAATCAAATTTTCTTAGTCAATATCATTCCTTGTCATCTCCTTCACTGATCAATGGGAGTTGAAAACATTTCAAATGAAAAGGACAAACTAAAATGACTTACTTTGCCAAATTGGATCAATTGACAGTTGAGGACGGGATAGCAAATCCTAGGACGGGATGGCAAATCTACCATTCCTTGTCATCTTCTCACATCGATCGTAGCTTGAGCAGGTATTTCGAAATATAGCTTCAAGGGTAAAAGCGATTAAGAAAACTGTCAAACAATCTTATATTCTGAGCAACATTTGAATATTTGGGTGCAACAACAATTAAAGTTTACATTGTACAACAATGGACAGGAGAGGGAAAAACTAGAATGCTAGTAGTTACCTAGTTTCTATTGAGACATTCCACTGCCCATAGTGCTCCTGAGCAAAAGCTGGACGGCACAGTGGGTCATGAGTAAAGCCTGAAGCATTAGAGGTTAACATTACTAAGAAACTTTCAAATAGCCAGCTAGAAGAGGGAAAACCTCTAGTCATACATGTGAGGAACAACCTACCTGTAATTGCTTATTCAAATACACTCGACCTCAACTTCTATATCATTGGCCAAAGCTCATTTTTGAGTATCTGCAAAAAGGAATACCCTTGCCACTGTCAATCACTCCATGCAGTGCACAAGTAAAAACATATTTGATAAGTGTAACATATTAAAATACACTCAGTTGGAAAATGCGAAAAGTTTGACTTGCCTGCGGGGTTTGTTCTGTCGTTGGCCAAATTCATCATTTACAAGCTCTGTCCACAAATAGGCACAATTAGTTTAGACTAATATGAGAAGCATAAAATACACGGAACTTAACATTGAGTAAAAATAGAAAGCGCATATATAGAATATTCAATTGACATTTATAGCTTGAAGAAAGTGCATGACATTTGAACTTGACATTTGACATATCAGTTGACTTCAGAAACTCGAGAAATAAATAACGAAAAAGTATAAAGAGAGCTTCAGTCTGCTCTGATCAAGCTCCAAGGGTGACAGAAAACAATAAAACCCATGCAACATGAATATAAATTTTCATCATCGAGAGCTTCAGTCTACTCTAATTGTGTATAAGCTTACTTCTGCTATGTCATCTTCTCCAACAACTCCAAATGGTATAATCGTGGCCTCAAATCGAGCAGCCATTCTCACAAACTCAGGCTGATCTGGCCAAAACAACTTGTATTCCTCACCCTGAAGATCATCAAAGTTATACTATTAGATTTGAGAATTAAACAAACAAGATTAATGCAAGATTAATGCAATGCTCTAGATCAACAAACTGATAACTAAACAACAGTGAGATGTATAAGATTCCAAAGAGAGAACAATAATACAAAAAAAATTCATGTCAAGGCATAGCTACATGTATGATTTTTTGGGTTTAATTTTATGAGCTAGTCAACAATAGAATATGAAGATCACCAGTTTATAATAAACTAGAGATAACCTCACCAGAAATAGGAAAAACAAAAAGTATTAAATTGACATGAGAAAGTTTAGCATACCTTACGATGCAGTCTCACGTGCACCACCAGGATAAAGGAGAACAAACTCATTTGATGACAATAACCTATACAAGTTACTTGGTCTCTACAAATATAAGTCTGGAAACAAAATAGAAGATTCAACTGACATTTATAGCTTGAAGAAAGCGCATGACATTTGAACTTTTCCTTTCACTCACCAGCTATACAAATAATGTAAAGAAGTCAACTGATATGGAGAAAAATATTACAGGGGGCAACAGCCAATAGATGACATAGTTGTCAGCAGGGCAATTTGATTGAAATAGATCTTGACAGTAGGACTGCATTCATTATCAGCTTCATTACCGCCCTGTGTAGCTTCCTCTACAACTTGACCCTGCAGCAAAACTAGGACTGCATTCGAAATAATTTCATCCACCTTGAAACCATGCGCAGCCTCCGAAAGTCTCTCATCGCTTGCTTCAACCACAAATTTTGCGTCCCCTGCCTTCTTACTAACAGCAGCATTAGCTGCATCCCCTGCCCCCTCGCAAGCAACAACATCAGCTGCGTCCCTGGCCAGTCCAGAATCTATCTTACCATTATCAATCGTTCCAGTCTCGTCCGCAATCTCTGCTGCTGTTCTCAAGCCTGCAACCGGTGGTGTGTCAGACCACTACAAACCTTCCTCCGAGGCTGCTTGTAATGCCCTCTCAATCTCACTAGAAGTATACCCTCCCAATCCATGTGTCTTCTATTAATTTTAGAAGGTCTCTAATGGCTGCCTCTTCCCGAACTCGCAACAAAAATCTTTGGCTAATAATTAAATAAAATGGCCTAAGTTTATGGAGTCACCATTCTACATAAGTAATTCTACATAAGTAGTACTAAAACTTTATTGTGGAAGAAGCAGCTCGAGTTACCTTCAAACCAGAAATACCTGCATTAAGATAAGGATATCTATATATAACTTTAATTTTCGACACTATACACTTAAATTCAATCTTTTGAACGTTGAAAGATAAGATATCGTTTAGGGATTTTTTTTATTTGTCGGCAAGCGCCTAACAGAAAACTTGTCCAATCTTCTAATATCCCTATTGGCACTCTCCAAAGTGGAAAGGCACAAAAAGACACACCTTAATAAAATGAAACTCTAAAGGCAATGGAGTAATTCAAGATTATCAACACTGTAATGGCTTACATCGCTGATGATAGCACCCAAAAACCTAATGAGATTAAGATCCAAGATTAAACAAGCATTAGGTCATAGCATCAAAGTTACCGCTCAACCTTCCCCATTCAGTTTTATCAAAATTTTACTGCTATGACCTCCACCCGACTGGTATTAGAACAACTAAAGTGTCATGCAAAAGGTATTTAAAAAACAAACCCAAGAATCATTTTACTCAAAACCTATCTATCAAATTGGAGCTCAAAATACTACAAGAACATTATATTGAAATCCCATAATCTACGTACTCTCACATACTACCAAAAAGATATACCACTAAGAAATGGGTGCAATTGAACCAAATAAATAAGCAAGCAATCAGAATATCCAACCGAAAAAATAAAATAAAAACTAACCTTCTCTGTAACCAACTCAAAGTAACTTATCTATGCTCCAATTTTGACTCCAAAAAGAGGAGAAGTGAAGGGGGGCTTACTAGCCTACAACATCAACTACTGATTTAGGTGCTCTTTCAAGGAGTTTACCTTAACTATAAGATAAGGATCTTTCAATTGTTTTTTTGTTTTGTATAATAGAATGGTTATCTCCTAAATTTTGAGGCCAAGATTTTTAATACATTTAAGCAAGGTTAATGCATATACCAGTAACCAGCAATTGCTGCTTTTGTTCCTGAATAAAATCCTTCCCATTTGGTTCTTCCAAGCTCATCAAGATGTGCATGCCTGTCATGGTAAAAAAAAATTATGTCAACAAAAACTAAATACAAGAACATCAGACAGAGGAGAAAGTCCTCTTTTCCTGTTTAAAGAGGAAACTTAAGTTAATATCAAAGGTTAGTTACCTTTCACATATATTGTATCCCTCAATACTGTCAGGTTTTTATCTCAATCGAAACCCATGGAACTGCTACAAGCTAAGTACTGAAATCATGGGTTTTGATGTTGCAATAGGTCAGTACTATTCTGTTTGGTGAAGAATTACTGAACTCCATAATTGCACATAATGGACATTAAAAATATTCGAATTTTATGTAGAAATACAATCTAATCTTATATAAAATAAAACAAAAATGGGAAAAGCCCCTAAAATTGGAAAATGAAGGAAGCAGGTAGGTAGGTACCTGGCGTTAGAGATTTCTCAAAGATGTAATTGTTGTTAGCAAGAATAGGGATGAGAAAGAGAGCCAAAACCCTGCAGTAGAGCAAAGAAACTACTATTCTCTTGTTGTCTCTCTCGGAATCTCAAAACATCACCAATCTGATGGATCGATTCTACTTCTCATTCTCCAAACACCACCACTCTCTCCACCCTAAAACACTCAATCGAATCCCAATCTAACATCGTCATCTCTCTCCAACGACTCTTCCTCTCACCAAATCACCTAATCGGCCCTGACGGTTGCTCTCTTCTCTGACTCTGAGTGTTATGGAGAGTAAAGAGAATTTAAGGGATTTTTAGTTTATATGTTGTAATGGCGTTTTTGTAATAACACAAAGGTAAAATTAAATTGATGTTTTATGTATAACGGCGGTTAAACCGTCGTAATTAATTAGAACCGTCGTTAGACAATATTATTTTACAACGGTTGAAAAACCGTCGTTAAATAATTTATTTAGGGGCGGTTTTTTCAAACCGTCGCTACATAACCGCCGTTAAATTCCCAATTTATTGTAGTGTACTCTAGGTCCTAATCTCTAAGGACACCACCCACTACCTCCCAAACTCTAGGGACACCACTCTTGATGATAAGACCCCACTATGGAATTTCATATATAATATATTTATTTTTAGGCTCAACGGAAATTGAACTCCTGGCCTATAGTAAACTAGGTTGCAATATTTACCAATTAAGCTATTTGAATAATTGTGTTGTGTGAAGCAACTTTATAACTTATTAAATCAAATTACTCATTTTTTGCAATAAAAAAAATCATTGCTACGTATATAATAGAGACCAATATATAATATTTTGTCATTATAAATTATAACAAAATATTTTCACAATTATAAGATTTATGTTAAATATCTACGACTTTTAGCATTGAAAAAAATTAACAATAACACCATTATAATTAGCAACAAAATAGTTATAGCATTTCAATGCTATATGTTATTGAAATTGGTTATATCCCCAATGAAATAAATTTAAATTGTTGTAAATAAGAAAATGAGCCTTAATAAGAAAAAAGTTCATGAAATTTTATCAATAGTTAGCAACGAAATAAATTGTTACCATTAATATTATAATTAACAGTAAAATAATGTTGTATTGTTAAATAAATTTTATTTGATTTTTCAGATGAAATAATATCAATGCTACTAATAAAATATTTCAACGAATTGATATTTTTCCACTATATAAAGGCTAGGAGCTTTAAATATAAATAAATTTCATGAAAAAATTCCATTATAAGTAATCAAATAAATATTTGCAATAACGTGATAATTAACTAGAGAAAATTTAGTTTCATTGTTTAAGAAACACGAACAAGTGTTATAGTGCATTTACTAAGAAAATGTTTGTCAATAATATTAATATTTAATAGGAATGAAATAATTTATTGTAAATGACGTCATTATAACTAACAAACTAAAATTTCGTTGAATTAGAAATATTTTGTTGTTAAATAATGTTGGAGGGAAATTGGTTTTGGAATGAATATTTTTCGCCACCTCTTTACAAAGAAAAGTTGCCAACAAAATAAAATTTGTTACAAAAAGTGACAACTCTATGGTTTTTTCAATGAAATTTATTTTTGTTAGAAATAATAACATATTAACAAGGAAAATAAAATTTGTTAGTAAATAAAACATTTTTTGTAGTGAGTATACCAATTTCCAACAAAATAATGACTTGTCGCTATAAAATAGTTAGTGAGCTTTAATGAAAAACAAATTTTCATGAAAATAATTATCAGCTTTTACCTAGAAAACAATTTGTTACGTACAAGATTATAATTACCAACAAAATCTTATTTCATAACTACAGCTACAAAAATTTCATTAAAAAAGATATTGTTTCCAACAAAATAAAAAACATTGCCAATAGATGTAACAATTCTCAACGAAATATTACTTTATTGCTATAAATTAATAAACGAGGTTTAACAAGAAAAAATCTAATGAAAAAAATTATCAATCATTATCAACGAACCGAATAATTACTAATAATGTGATTATTGTCTAGGAAAACATATTTCCTTACTAAAGAGAGATGAATAAGATTTAATATTCGTTAACAAGGAAAATGATTTGTTGTTAAAATTAGTCTTCTTTAGCAACAAAATATTTCATTCCAAATGATGCCATAATTACCAAGGAACAAGTATTTTGTGGCCATAAAAATAACTTCGTTGTTAAATCAATTTGGCGAGAAATTGGTTTGGAGGGAATGTTTCCCGCCTCCTATTTAACAAGGAATGTTTCCTACAAAATATATTTTGCTGAAAACAGTAACAAGTTTATGGTTTTTTCAAGGAAAGTTTTTATTCGTTGACAATGCTACAATATTAACAAGGAAATCAATTTTCATAGCAATAATTTTGTTGGTAAAAGATAGATTTCTTGTAGTGTTCTATTCTTCTTGTTTTCGTTGAATCAACTAGAGTCTTAAGCTTTTGGTTTACTTCTACAATTGGTATCAGAGCAACTTCTGTTGATTCCATGTGAAATTATAAAGAGGAAATTTTTTTCATTATTTTGATGATGCGCTTATGCACGAATGATTACGCTATTACAGTTTATGCATGAGTGCTTATACATGTACAATGATTACACTTTAACAGTAATATTATGTTGATTGATGGCACAATGTGATTCCTTGATACAATGATATATATATACATATTCATACAATGATTATTGCTTCATACAGTGATATATATATTCATACAGTGATTATAGATTGATACAGTATATATATTCATATAGTGATATATATACATTCAATGATAATATTGCAATGATATTCATATCCACTGTTGAATCTATATAGATATGTATTCATGCGATTGTATTCAGTGTTTCATGGCAATTGTCTTCACTGTTTTATTGTGAGTGTAATTGTATTCAGTGATTATATTGGAATTGTATTTACTATTGAAATAGATTACAATTTATTACAATTTGGTGTACAGTGAAATAGATGTTTAAAAAAAATGATTCACTGTTCACCGTTGACCATGATTGTTCTTTGTTGACCGCGACTGTTCACTGTTGGGCCTGGCGAATGTTGGGCATGGTGAGTGAAATAGATGTTAAAAAAAAATGATTCACTGTTCACCGTTGACCATGACTGTTCTCTGTTGACTGCGACTGTTCACTGTTGGGCCTGGCGAATGTTCACTGTTGGGCCTGATGAGGTTGTTGGGCCTGTTGGTAAATATTATTTTGATTGTTGGGCTTTTTAGTCAATTTTGTATTGACTGTTGGGCCTGTAAGTACATTTTGCTTTGACTGTTGGGCCTGTTAGTACATTTTGCTTTAAATGTTGGGCCTATTGGTAACTGTAAAAAAAAAAAAAAAAAATTTGTGTTCCTCATTTACAATTTACACAATTTAACTAATAAGTTGCCAAAGCAACCACTATTAGGAAAATTGGTTAATTTTAAATAAGTGAGCATGCTACATCAATGTGAAACAATCAGCTTAAAAGAAGGTTGTTTTGACCGGATAATCCAAAGTCTTAAATATGTGATACAGTTAGCTTTGCCATCCTTTTATTATGTCGGTCCAAAGAAAGGCATAATATTAGACCGGTTTCGTTGTGTACGAAGAGTACCACTTACAGATTGATATTTCTGTCCAAGAACTAAATAACAATGATGTGCTAGGTATCTTGATATGGGTTTTTTATTTACCTATTGTATGAATTTAAAAGTTTATGCAATTGAATAATGATGTGAATATGTTATTTATGTAATTTATTCTCTGTACAGCTACTATGTCTGCTACTATTATATCTGCTGGTGTAAATAATATTCCCATGCTTAATGGGACAAACTTCAAGGACTGGAAAAGAGAACGTGTTAATCGTTCTTGGATGTATGGATCTAGACCTTGCCTTGAGGATTGAGCAACCCGCTCCTCTTACAGATGCAAGTACTCCTGATGCCAGGAAATACTATGAAAAGTGGGAACGCTCCAATCGCACGAGTCTCATGCTCATCAAACGAGGTATTCCAGAAGCCTTTAGGGGTGCAATATCCGTAGGGGTGACCAATGCCAGTGAGTTCCTTACTGAACTTGAAAAGCGTTTTGCTAAAAACGATAAGGCTGAAACAAGCACGCTTTTAGCTAGCTTGATTTCATTGAAGTACAAAGGCAAAGGGAACATTAGAGAGTACATCATGGAGATGTCTCATCTTGCTTCAAAACTTAAAGTACTGAAGCTTGAGTTGTCTGAGGACTTACTCGTGCATCTAGTTTTGATATCACTTCCTCCACAGTACAGTCAGTTTAAGGTCAGTTACAACTGTCAGAAGGAGAAATTGACTCTTAATGAGCTCATTTCATACTATGTGCAAGAGGAATACAGGTTGAAGCAAGACAGAACGGAAAGTGCTCATTTTGCAAGCACCTCTAAAGATAAGGGCACAAAACGAAAGAAGGAGAATGAAGCTGCTAAGGGTCCAGCACAAAAGAAACAGAAAGGCAATGAGGGTTGTTTCTTTTGTAAGAAACCTGGACATGTAAAGAAGGAATGTACCAAGTATCACGCTTGGTGTGCTAAAAAGGGTATGTTTCTTGCTTTGGTCTGTTCTGAGGTTAACTTAGCTTCAGTACCTAGAAACACTTGGTGGTTAGATTCCGGTGCTACTACTCACATAAGTGTTTCTATGCAGGGTTGTCTGAGCTACCGAAAGCCAAATGATGCTGAAAGACGCATCTTCGTGGGCAATGGAAAATCGGTAGAAGTGGAAGCAATAGGAAACTTTAGGTTACTCTTAGGAACTGGTTGTTATTTGGAACTGAAAGACACTTTTGTAGTACCGTCATTTAGACGGAATTTGGTTTCTATTTCCTTGTTGAACAAATTTGGATATTGTTGTTCATTTGGAAATAATCAATTTAGTCTTTCATTAAATTCCAATATTATTGGTACTGGTTCATTAAGCACATTTGATAACCTATATCTTCTTGACACTATTGCCTCATATAATGAAACCTTGCATGTGGAATCACGTGGTACTAAGCGTAAGCTAAATGAAGGAAATTCATCAAAACTGTGACACAAACGTTTAGGACATATCTCGAAAACGAGAATGGAGAGACTTGTGTCAGATGGCATAATAGATTCTCTTGATTTTTTAGACTTTGATGTCTGTATTGAGTGCATAAAGGGAAAACAGACCAAACAAAAGAGATTGGGTGCAAACAGAACTTCATACGTCTTAGAATTGATCCACACAGATATTTGTGGACCATTCCCTTCGGCTTCTTGGAATGGTCAACAATATTTTATATCATTCATAGACGATTACTCACGCTATAGGTACCTATATCTCATTCATGAGAAATCTGAGTTACTGGGCATGTTCAAAGCTTTCAAAGCTGAGGTTGAGAACCAACTCAACAAACGAATTAAAAGTGTCAGGTCTGACCGTGGTGGTGAGTATTACGGCAGATATGACGGTTCCGGTGAACAACGTCCAGGACCATTTGCTAAATTCCTAGAGGAATATGGAATCGTCCCACAGTACACCATGCCGTGATCACCTAGCATGAATGGTGTAGCTGAAAGACGAAACCGAACTCTTAAGGACATGGTAAGGAGTATGATCAGTCATTCTACCTTACCTGAATCACTCTGGGGAGAAGCACTAAAGACTGCAGCTTACATCCTTAATAGAGTACCAACTAAAGCAACTGCCAAAACACCTTATGAACTTTGGACAGGCAGAAGACCTAGTCTAAAGCATTTTCACATTTGGGGATGTCCAGCTGAAGCAAGGCTTTATCGGCCGAATGAAAAGAAATTGGACTCCAAAACAGTGAGCAGCTACTTCATTGGCTACTCTGAGCGATCAAGGGGTTACAAGTTCTATAATCCCTCAATTAAGTCCATTTTTGAAACGGGGACAACAACGTTTTTTGAGGATGTCGAGTTTGGGGGAGAAATAAGGTAAGAGACATTGTCTTTGAGAAGGAACCGATTTCGCATCTTACTACTGTTGTTGACAATGTACATGTTCCAATACCTGTCATTGATCAAGAAGCAGATCTGGAACCTCAACAGGACAATGTTGAACTACGCCCTGCTCAAATTGAAGTAAATATTCCAGAAGAACAAACTCAACAACCTCAAGATCAAATGCCATTAAGGAGATCCACGAGAGAAAAGAGAAGAGCTATTCCGGATGATTATATGGTCTTTCTCCAAGAACATGAGGAAAATGATGGATTGGTGGAAAATGATCCAATCAACTTCAATCAAGCCATGCAGGATTCTAACTCTCAAAAGTGGATAGATGCTATGAATGAGGAGTACAAGTCTATGCAAGACAATCAAGTTTGGGATCTTGTCCCATTACCTGAAAATACAAAGCCTATTGGTTGTAAATGGATATTCAAAACCAAGAAGGACTCAAAAGGTAATGTGGAAAGATATAAAGCTCGTCTTGTAGCTAAAGGCTTCACTCAAAAGGAAGGCATCAACTATAAATAGACTTTCTCTCCGGTGTCAAAGAAAGACTCATTTAGGACAATCATGACTCTTGTTGCACATTTTCACTTTGAGTTGCATCAGATGGATGTTAAAACAGCGTTTCTCAATGGCGACATTGATGAAACAATTTATATGGTGCAACCAGAAAACTTTTTGTTTGGAGACCCAAAGAATATGGTTTGCAGACTAAAGAAATCCATCTATGGGCTCAAGCAAGCTTTTCGTCAATGGTACTACAAATTTCATCAAGTAATTGTCTCGTTTGGTTTTGAGACAAATGTTGTTGATAATTGTGTGTATCATAAGTTCAGTGGGAGTAAGCATATCTTCTTGGTTTTGTATGTTGATGACATATTGCTTGTCACTAATAATATAGACATGTTGTACGAAATCAAGAGATTTCTATCAAAGAAATTTGAAATGAAAGATCTTGGTGAAGCTTCTTTTGTCTTAGGGATTCATATATACCAGGATCATTTTCGGGGTATTCTTCCGTCAATTGTCTGTTTATTATATGTTTGATCTCATTAAAGATTAAAGTTGGACCGGTTGGAAATAGACGTGTTTGGATCACATCACATGTAATTTTCATGCTCTACATTCATGTTTGATCTATGTCATTTGATTATATTGGTATATGTGACTATTGATGGATTTAGTTACGCTACATGTGACGCAAATCGCTTTAATCCTATATCAGTATAGTCAATGGACGAGATTGTTTCGAAATACCTTTACTTGTGATAGCAAGTTTTGAGCTCATAAGGTTATACACATTAAAATGTAACATATATGGCCCAAATGGGAGATTGTTGGACAAATCCAACAATGTGGGCACACATATGTAATATAATGTGTATTGCTATCTTAAAGTGTAGTCCATCTAATATGTGATCTAATAGGGGTGTTGGACTATAAGGTATTAATAAATAACATGGTGTAAATAAGGATGTAATTTCTAATTCAATGAGGGGCAGAATTAGAAATTCACAGCCAGTAAGTTGAAGGGTTATGACTTATGAGCATTATAAATATGGATTGGTCCCCGATTGAGCTTTGTGCGTGAAAAGAGATAACATTTGACATTGTCTTCTGTATCCTCTCAACAAAGAATCTAAGGAAACGCTTGAATCAATCGGAAGATCCAAACTCATCACAATCAAAGAGAAATCGCTATGAACCAAGATATGTTTCTATTCTTCTTGTTTCCATCGAATCAACTAGAGTCTTAAGCTTTTGGTTTACTTCTACATGTAATGCTTAACAATGGCAATAGAAGTGTTGCACAATCCATGCCACATTCTTCACTTTCAGACGACTTGCCTCCTCTTCTTCTTCCTTACTTCCATCTCACTTACACAACACTCTTTCCCATCCTTCGACACCAATAATGGCTGAAAACGAGCCCAAACTCGCAAAACCCAAATCGAAGCCACCCCAATCCGCCACACCAAGCTACGCCAAAGACGAGGCTTATCTCGAAACAGTCATCGACAGGCGGATTCGCTCATTCGAGTCCATCAAAACCAAGCAAATCGAGCACCGCAAGTCCATCGATTGAGACCCAATCAAGTAAGCTCCCTTTGGATGAACCCCTTTTGTTTTTTAGCATAAATTTGACTTGCTCATTGTTTGCTTAATAGAATTTCTTTACCGGATGGGAATGTGAAGGAGGAGAAGAAATGGATAATGACACCCATGGACATTGCCAAGGAATTATCGAAGAGTTTGGCGTCGAGTGCGATGATTTCCCAGGTTAATGGGACTCTTTGGGATATGTTGAGGCCATTGGAAGGTGATTGTGAGCTCAGGGCGTTCACTTTTGATTCAGATAAAGGACGCGATACTATGTGGCATTCTAGTGCTCATATTTTGGGACAGGTGAGTGGGTTGGGGTTTTTGGAGAAAATTTCAGTGTTTTGAGATTTTTCTGAATCTTAGTTTGGTTTTTGAGATTTTTCTGAATCTTAGTTTGGTTTATGTTTATTCTGAGTTTGGTTCGGCAGTCACTGGAGATGGTATATGGGTGCAAGCTGTGCATTGGACCTTGTACAACTAGAGGAGAGGTAAATGTTAAAAACTTTTTTATTTGCAAGGCAAGTTATTTATCAATTTCACTCAGTCTCCTGGAATAAAATTTGATTTGTTTTGATTACTTTGTGTGCTGGTTAAAGACTAAGTTTGACATAATTGGCGGGGTTGTGTCTTACAAAGTACAGTAACATTGAGCCGCGAGACAGTCTCTGTGTAAATGATGGGAAATTTTATGTATTTGAAGCTCAAGATAAGAGGGGGTAGGGAAGAACTAGCTGATATCATAGTGGTGGAAGGCCGTATTTCTGTGGGTCTGTCTGATCTTTGTGATATAGTGTTGCTACTTCTGTTTTTCTCTGTTGTCGTCAATCTCTTCAGGAGTTCATGGCTACTCCAAGTCTGTCCATTTTAGGGGTCCTTGTCTCCATTGTGATTCTTATCCTTTTTGTCAATGGATTTTCTAAAATGAGTAGTGAAGTTGATTTGCTTATTATATTGTCAGTTTAAAATTTTTTGGGTGCAGGTTCTTATAAAATGTTCTAACTTTCCTGTAGGGATTTTATTACGATGTGTTTTATGGAGAGCTAGGTTTGAATGAGGATCACTTTAAACCAAGGATGCACGGATACGGACTCGCGTGTCGTGTCAGACACAGACATGATACGCCGACTCGGCAATTTCTCAAAAATAGGACTCAGGGACACGTCGACACGTCATACTATTTTTTTAATAAGTTATACAAATATAAATAATAATCTAATAAAGTGCATTCCTAGAGTTGCCTTGAAGAAGATAACACTGTTGCAAAAAAAAATTAAAGTAGAGAAAAAATATAGTAGAAAGGAAGTAAAGGAGAGAAGAAGCAAATGAGGGAAAAATAAAAAGCAAAGATTAAGAAGAAACATAGACTACCTCTTTGCTTTAGTGGCTTTTTGCCCTATTTGTCTTAAATCACAATTGAAATAGTCATTCACTTCAGATGGATCAACAACCATTATATTACGTGGTTATTTGCAAACATCTAAAAGTAAAAAATAAAACAAAATTGGTTTTCGAGTTTTGACTGTGTCCTGACCAAGTTCCGGGTGTATGGGAGGCGTGTCCGACACGTTGATCACATTGACCATGTGTCTGACACCTGCCGACACGTTGACCAAGTGTCCAATGCGTGTCGAGCGAGTGTCGTGTGTCGGATACGTGTCGGACACGGATACAACAAATTTTCGAAGAGTCTGTGCTTCCTTGCTTTAAACTAATTGAAATGGGAGCAAAATAAGCTATTGAGGTACTGAATTACTGATGCTTTCAGTCAGCTTCGGTTTTAATGACATTGTTTGCTCTTTTCATTGGCACCTTAAGAATGTCTTCTAATATGCTTCCTTATTGATTGTGATTTCGTATGTTGATAGAGATCTCCCAGAGACTTATATGGTATGGTCCCTCCCTTTCTTCCCCGTAGATTTTGTTCATTTCTTGGTTGAAAATAATGGGTATTGTTCAAATGGAGGTATTTTATGTAGTGCAGGCATGTCATTGGTGAAGAAGATTACGTATTCAAGATAGTCCCGTAAGCAAATAAATGGTGTAACTGATATATTCTAACACGGATTTATACACAACTATAAATGGGATTTGTTTTTTCCAATAGTCTACTTGGTTCTGGCCCATTTTGAATGATTACTGTTTTTAGACTAGAAATTTCAGAGATCTGTTTGATTGTATTTGTACGATTTACTGTAATGCACCAAGGCAGATTGCATATCAAACTCATTGCATGCTTTCTGGAAGTCGTAAATCACATTGATCTATTTCTTGCATTGTGTTGTATATGTAGGCTGCCCTTATACTTGCAATAAAGTGTTTCGTTAATGTGAAATGGTGTACAAATCAGTGATGTTACAGGTATATAGTCCTGTTTAGTGGGTTTTAACAATGACTAGCAATTGAAGATCCTATTATATTGTTAAACAGGAACTATAAGACAAAATGGGAACCTGCATCATTGGAGGTGGATCATCTGGGGATATTTACTTTTGGAAGGTAAATTCTTAACCATTTAGATTTAGCCTTCAATTTGTTTCAATTTTTTGCAATATATTTGTTCGTTTTCATTTCTGACAAGTCTGATAGTGGATTGGAGTGTGGAGCTATCAACCTCCTTAAGATGTATACATGATATGTCTGATTTGCTTCACCTGAATTGACATTCTGCATTGTTTACGTCAACTGTCAGCAATATGCTTTGTTGCTTCAGTGGTTTGCTACTAATTTGTGACGTATCATTTATCTTCGTTCGGTTAATATGAAATTCTATATAATTGTTTTTACTCTTGAATTGGTATCAAAGAATGTGATATATTGGCAATATCTATTTGATTTTCAACTGTATGACAGATACGTCAAGATCTGACACTTTGGTCACTGCTTGAAACATTGGTGCAGAGAACATATATTAGAATAAAGATGCATAGGTGACCTGAGTGATGAAAGAAAACAGTAGATAAAGAGAGGCATGTGTGGTGCAGTGTGCGTGTGTGGGTGAAGTAGAGACATCTATAAGTGATAATCTAGGAAGCACGGATTCTCGTAAAACCCTCCAAATCTTAGTAATACGCGTGTCGGATACGGATACGCGTGCGATTCGCGTTCGATACGTATCCGACACGTGGTCAACGTATCGGTCAACGTGACTCGGTCAGGATACGGCCTGACCCGGTCCGGATACGGTCTGGACACGGTTGCTAATAATTTTTTTTTCCAGAGAGATCGATCGATCAGGGAGATCCATCGATCGATCAGGGAGATCCATTGATCGATCAGAGCAGGGAGATCCATCGATCGATCAGAGCAGGGAGAAGGGAGATCCATCGATCAGAGCAGGGAGATCCATCGATCGATCAGAGCAGGGAGATCGATCAGAGCAGGGAGAAGGGAGATCCATCGATCAGAGCAGGGAGATCCATCGATCGAGCAGGGAGAGAGATCGATCAGGGAGAGAGATCGAGCAGGGAGAGAGATCGATCGACTGGGAGCTTTCGCTGTTTCTTCAACCTCTGCGCCTCCCATCTTCTGTATTATCATTTATGAGATATTGGTCAGGATATGTTGTTCTTGTGGATTGATTTCCATTGCTATCTATATATATTACATTGATGTGTTGGGTAGGGTTCAAGTTAGGCCCGACCCATATTAGAATCCATTACCCTAATTTTTATTTATGTACCCAAACTTTTCATTCATTCAAATAATTTCATTAATTAAGTTCATTGCATTTAGATGTTTTATATATTTAGATTATTAATTATTGTTTATGAGTTATGAAATTATGTTAATAGTTTTTTAATAAAATATAAAAATAAAAATAAGGTTTGACGTGTCGCCGAGTCCTAATTTTTTGAAAATTGCCGAGTCGTCGTATCGTATCCGTGTCTGATACGATACGCGTATCCGAGTCCGTGCATCTGTGGTGATAATTCTAGATTAAGTTTGGCACTTGCAGCTGGTGGTTGAATGAGTTGAATGCACAATTGGTGGTTGTTTGTTAAGGCTAATATTTCCAATGTACATTTCTAATACAATCTAATATTTGGGAGCCATGGTCCCATTAGAAGAATTCAAATTCAAAAATGAGGCGAACTAGATTTGTTTAAACCTGATTTGGGTGTGTTTTGACGATTTATTGGTATGAGGAATGAAATTCAATTTGCTGGAACAATCTATTTGCTTAGAGTGGACGGTTCTGGCAGCCAGGTTGTGGTTCATATTTTTAAAACAGAGCAGCGCGTCTCTGTTTCAATTACATAGTCTGTTTTTAATTACAGTCTTTTTTATGATAGAGTCTGTTTTAATAACAATGCGTCTCTGTTTTATTATTGTGGCTGGTTAGGTAGATTGGATGCTCTGTCAGTGAGTCTTAGAGTAGATTATTTGTTTGGTTGTTTCTTGTCTAATCTTTTGAAGGTGTTGGCTTGGTTATGGTTTTGTTTAACGTCCTTTTGGTTGGGAGTTTTTGAGTACTTATTAGGCCTTTTGTTTAAGGTCTTTTTGGTTGGGAGTTTTGTTTAAGGTCCTTTTGTTTGGCTTAATTTCTCATTTGTGAGTACTTATTAGGCATTTCCACACTGCTCTATCTTAGTTCAAATACAAGAAGCATTCCTAATTGACATCTCATGGTATAGTTTTTTTTTACTTTTCCTTAATTTCTTGTTTATGATTTCTTATTAGGCATTTCCACGCGACTCTCCCGTGGCCCTTGACATGTCCACTGCCATTCTGACACTCTCCGAGAATGGAGATCTCCAAAGGATTCACAACAAGTGGTTGAAAGGAAGAGGCTGTAGTTCACAAGGATCTGAGCTTGAATCAGATCGCCTCCAACTTCGGAGTTTTTGGGGCCTGTTTCTCATATGTGGAATTGCTTGCGTTTTGGCTCTTATCATATTCTTTATCTCTATTATACGACAATTTAGTAGATATTTCCCCAATGAACCAGATCCTTCTAATCATGGCAGCTCTCGCTCTGGACGAAGCCTTCAAAGATTTTTATCGTTTGTTGATGAAAAATATGATACGAGGATCAAGTCCAAGAGAAAATCCTTGACTGAGAATGACAATGAAGATGAATCAAGGTCTAGATCAAAGAGAAATCATATGGAGATATCCCCTGACAGACATAGTAATGATAATACCAATACCCCGTGATACACTTATACAGCCTAGTCTTATTGTATAACTGATGTCCTGCATGTCAGGCTTATTTTTGCGTCCTCTTGTACTTCAGTTGATGACCTTGCCAAACTTGAATGTCTATTAAGTTGGAGACATTCTGTTAGATTGTACACATGATGTCATAAACCATGTGTTAGTTATGTACACGCTTATACTGAATCCAGTTCATGTCGTAAACCAGGTGTTAGTAGTGTACACGCTTATACTGAATCCAATCTTCTTGCCATGAACAATGATGATTGCTTGTTTTGTTGAAGTGTAAGTACTGTAAACTCTAATGTTTGATCCATTAATGGCAACTTTCTGAATTACATTCGTTCATTCATGACAAACTTGTGTGGTAAGTCAACTCCGGTGCCTCGAATGAATATGTGATCAAGACCACACCTGAATCACACCATCCAAGTCATGCCTGAGAAGATGATGGACCATGTTGTTGATTAGTATATTGAACTGAAGACTGAAGAGATGGCTATCACAATAAACAACTCCATCCATCTCACTACACTAAACACTTGAGTTCATTTGAACTAATCAATCAACTACGTGGTGGGTTGTAATGTTCAATAAACCGAATATCATTCCGATGATCTCTTAAGGATTTGCTTCGATATTGTGCTTAGCTGTTGCACAATACAATGAAAACTTAAACATATCGAAGACCTTCCTGAGCAAAGAATGGGTCCTCAGCCTCAGGTACAACTGGACTCTGTGTTTTTGTCATGATAGATATAGAAAAAGAGTAAGTGCTTTCTGTAACACTAAAACCACTGATGAGGGAAATTTTGAACTTTTTGAAGGTCACAATTACATCTTTATCTCCTCAATATGAGTAAAGTTTTCAAACCCTAGTTTTTAGATTAAAGTATACAACCTAAAATATTTCAATTACAATTTGATAGTAACTCATTCTACAACATTACACAGATCACACTCACACAACGCAATACTAACATCCCATAATGGTGAATTATTGTTGAGAATAATGGCACGTCCCATGACCTGAAAATCGAAAAATTACCAAACAATAGAAGAATTAGTCGGTTTTGAATTTCTTATGTGGTAATTAATTAGACTAAAAAAAAAAAAAACACTTGGATCACTGAAGGTAACAAGTCCAGTGCCTTTGAAATCACAGTACCAGTAATTCCTCCCATGCATCTGATAAAAAGCATTCATCGCATACGAAGCACGAGCATGAAGCTTATTCGGATCGAAACACGCCCCACAATCAACCAACTCCTTACAATCCACCCCTTGAGGTCCACAGCTTGAAGCACCTTCTCATCAGCATGTGGTTTAGCAACACACCAAACAGAAGGACTCCTTGCAGGCCCAGACAATTTCTCCCTAAACCCAAACTTCCCTCCATCACAAGTACAAAATTTGCAGCTCATACACCTTAGACTCATCTCCATTAAAGATCCCAAAATTCATCTCACTAACACTTCCTTCCTTTTGGTTCTCATTAAAGAGAGCAAACACAAACACATCTATGTTGTCTTTAGGCCTAATGGGGATGCCCTTATGTGAGTCCCCGCATTCGATCAGCCTTGTATTGCATGTCGTTGCATTGTCTGGGGTGGCAGCAGTGTCATCAGGATTACCTTTAGATGGTTATCCTGATTCTGAAATGGTAATCTCAATCGTCCAGTTCCCCAACCCAAGTGCATTGATTGCAGAGCGATCGAATTGCATCAACTTGTGCATCCAGCATGTACCCTTCAGGGTCATGTACTCCAGTGGCATTGCCTAGTAATGCATATTCTAAATTAACTTGTGATGGGTTGTCTCGATACGCAAAATAAGGATATGCATTCACCATGAAAAGGCGCACCGGTTTGGGACAAAAATTCTAGTATCGAAGTCATGAAAGAGGTGTAAGTCGGCGTGAATGTAGCTGATGATGGAGGAAAGGATGACTGGAGAACACCCATAGTGTGTGGGGTGGTCACCTTGATCTTCCTATCTAAGCCATGTTGTATCAAAACATCATGGCTTGGACTAGTGTGGATGGCTCAAGTAAGGAACTCATTGCCCATTGCAATTCCAACAATGGATGTAGCTGGAAGGAATGGGGCAACACGAGTGGTAAACCATTTATCAGCCACTGAAGAAGATTGGCTTAGGTTGGCAACATGCTCATTTTCGAGAGCGACAATGATGTCGATCCCGGTGCTGGAGAAGGATTGCAGGGTTGGTATCATAGATCTTGACCTTGTCAATGAGGGTGGACTGGAGTAGTAATTGGGCTACTTTCTTAGGGGAAGGGAGGTTGTTTCCAAGTGTGCCATAGTTGATTCCCACACTGTGAGTAAGTGCAAAAAGAAGAAGAGAGAGAGAGAGAGAGACAGGAAGAATTTTGAGAATAAAAGACATTTTTAAGTGGTGGTTCAGTGTTGCTTTTGATTGGGGTTCAGTGGTTTCATAAGAGTCACACTTGAAATTACCAAACTGCAAAAGGAATCATGTTTTGAATGGATAAATAGGGATAAAAGACAATTAATGGTTTGGGTTTTGGTCTAAAAACAGACATCACCGTGACAATCAACTAATTGACTTGAGAATGAAGAAAAAAAAAAAATTATAACTTGATAAAGCCATGAAATAAGGTGGTTTACTGTTATTATTCCTTGGGGCTCCAAATTGTCGATTGAATAAGTAGACTTACTGGTTAGGATTTAAAGCCTTTGAAGTTGGAACATTTCTCAGATTTAACTATAGCATATTGCCCAAACCACCCTAGTGTCTTTTCCTTCCTTAGAAACATTCTAGGGGTCCAAACCGTAAAATAACTCATGCTTCACAATAATGGTGTGTGTGTGATGTGGTGGTAGTGGTGTTCAACAACTGCAATTGTAACGCAGATTTGTCTGGAAGATGTGAGAAGAACAGTAAGATGAATATGACTACCGACTACTACTGAGTCCGGCTATTATTTGCCCTCCTAGTCTATCATTTTCTACTAGCTTTAGTACTAATGTTTATCTTTGAAAAGTATTTCGCTTTGCTGGGAAACCCAGTATTTCTCTATTAACCAGGTATTGCCTTCTAGTCTTGACCTATATCACTACATGCTATTAGTTTTGTATACCTCACGCCAGTTAACAATATCTCAGAAATCATTGCATATTTTTTTGGAATGGCAAGTTAGCAGTGTATAAAAATGAAGATAATTTAACCACAGGCCTCACTCCGATTCAAACTAAAATTTAGTCTTTGTTAAGATTTTAAGCATTCACCCAAGAGTGAACCTGGACCAGATAAATATCCTTCCCATTTTTTTCAAAAAAAAGAGTTGGTACAAGCTTTGTACACTTTGCAAATTCTTTCTATTCCATAGAGTATCTCCATTTCACAACTGTTATTTATATTTCTTTAGTCCTCCAATCAATAACCAACCAATATTTAAGTTGTTGCAATTGTTATAGTATTATACAAAGTATTGACCTGCACTTCGCTTTTCACCTTAAACTTTTCATGATTCCATTGTTAAAAATATTAATCCCATCCAAGGTACAATCGTTACTGGAAGATATAGGTCTCTGATTCCGCACACGATTCTTATTATCACAAGAAAATGGCTTAATCTCAGACAAACATGTTTAAACTCAACCTCCATCTTGGATGTCAATGGAACCCATTTTCACTCTTCAAACCTAGGTCTTCATCAAGAAGAATATATACATCTACCTCTATTTTAGTTTTTTGGATGAACAACATAGCAGGTGGAGTCCCCTAGCATCCAACATGTTTTGCAAATAATATCCTCTTATTTCATAATGGCTGAGATACACTCAGATATGAGAATTAAAACCACCAATCATCAATGTTACTATGTCTTGACAAAAATCAACTTTAAAACATGCTCACTTGAGTCCTAAAATAAATCAAAGACGAACAGATAAAATTCAGTCTAGACTGCATACAAGGAATAAAACCCTACTACTAGGAATTTTAGGTACAGAGATATTGATAATAAGATACTGATAATAGAGTGAAACATTATTGGCGGCGACTACACCACACCACCATTTTTTCTCTCTCACACCACCTCCTTTCTTTCTCACACCCTACCATATTTTTTCACACCACCTATATTTTTCCTCGACAATATTTCAACTAGTCTCGCTCGCCTTTAAGGCTCTAATTGCAATGTTTTACCACTGGTCTTCTTGGCCATTCTCCTCTCCCACCAAGTCTCGCATTATCAAAGCATTTAAAACCCAATTTTTTCCGATTATTCTCCTTAGTAAATGAGAATTCTCTCCATTTTCTTCTCGTTCGTTGGTTTTATTTGGGAAGCAAACCGCAACATGTAGCTTTGGGTGTGAACTTTCAGTAACTTTATAAAAGAGGTATGTTTTGCTTTTTTATTTTAATACAATTTTAAGACAGAACAAAGCAAAAATGGTGGTGTGAAAAAATATGGTAGGGTGTGAGAAAGAAAGGAGGTGGTGTGAGAGAGAAAAAATGGTGGTGTGGTGTAGTCGCCGCCAATAATGTTTCACTCTATTATCAGTATCTTATTATCAATATCTCTGTACCTAAAATTCCTAGTAGTAGGGTTTTATTCCTTGTATGCAGTCTAGACTGAATTTTATCTGTTCGTCTTTGATTTATTTTAGGACTCAAGTGAGCATGTTTTAAAGTTGATTTTTGTCAAGACATAGTAACATTGATGATTGGTGGTTTTAATTCTCATATCTGAGTGTATCTCAGCCATTATGAAATAAGAGGATATTATTTGCAAAACATGTTGGATGCTAGGGGACTCCACCTGCTATGTTGTTCATCCAAAAAACTAAAATAGAGGTAGATGTATATATTCTTCTTGATGAAGACCTAGGTTTGAAGAGTGAAAATGGGTTCCATTGACATCCAAGATGGAGGTTGAGTTTAAACATGTTTGTCTGAGATTAAGCCATTTTCTTGTGATAATAAGAATCGTGTGCGGAATCAGAGACCTATATCTTCCAGTAACGATTGTACCTTGGATGGGATTAATATTTTTAACAATGGAATCATGAAAAGTTTAAGGTGAAAAGCGAAGTGCAGGTCAATACTTTGTATAATACTATAACAATTGCAACAACTTAAATATTGGTTGGTTATTGATTGGAGGACTAAAGAAATATAAATAACAGTTGTGAAATGGAGATACTCTATGGAATAGAAAGAATTTGCAAAGTGTACAAAGCTTGTACCAACTCTTTTTTTTGAAAAAAATGGGAAGGATATTTATCTGGTCCAGGTTCACTCTTGGGTGAATGCTTAAAATCTTAACAAAGACTAAATTTTAGTTTGAATCGGAGTGAGGCCTGTGGTTAAATTATCTTCATTTTTATACACTGCTAACTTGCCATTCCAAAAAAATATGCAATGATTTCTGAGATATTGTTAACTGGCGTGAGGTATACAAAACTAATAGCATGTAGTGATATAGGTCAAGACTAGAAGGCAATACCTGGTTAATAGAGAAATACTGGGTTTCCCAGCAAAGCGAAATACTTTTCAAAGATAAACATTAGTACTAAAGCTAGTAGAAAATGATAGACTAGGAGGGCAAATAATAGCCGGACTCAGTAGTAGTCGGTAGTCATATTCATCTTACTGTTCTTCTCACATCTTCCAGACAAATCTGCGTTACAATTGCAGTTGTTGAACACCACTACCACCACATCACACACACACCATTATTGTGAAGCATGAGTTATTTTACGGTTTGGACCCCTAGAATGTTTCTAAGGAAGGAAAAGACACTAGGGTGGTTTGGGCAATATGCTATAGTTAAATCTGAGAAATGTTCCAACTTCAAAGGCTTTAAATCCTAACCAGTAAGTCTACTTATTCAATCGACAATTTGGAGCCCCAAGGAATAATAACAGTAAACCACCTTATTTCATGGCTTTATCAAGTTATAATTTTTTTTTTTTCTTCATTCTCAAGTCAATTAGTTGATTGTCACGGTGATGTCTGTTTTTAGACCAAAACCCAAACCATTAATTGTCTTTTATCCCTATTTATCCATTCAAAACATGATTCCTTTTGCAGTTTGGTAATTTCAAGTGTGACTCTTATGAAACCACTGAACCCCAATCAAAAGCAACACTGAACCACCACTTAAAAATGTCTTTTATTCTCAAAATTCTTCCTGTCTCTCTCTCTCTCTCTCTTCTTCTTTTTGCACTTACTCACAGTGTGGGAATCAACTATGGCACACTTGGAAACAACCTCCCTTCCCCTAAGAAAGTAGCCCAATTACTACTCCAGTCCACCCTCATTGACAAGGTCAAGATCTATGATACCAACCCTGCAATCCTTCTCCAGCACCGGGATCGACATCATTGTCGCTCTCGAAAATGAGCATGTTGCCAACCTAAGCCAATCTTCTTCAGTGGCTGATAAATGGTTTACCACTCGTGTTGCCCCATTCCTTCCAGCTACATCCATTGTTGGAATTGCAATGGGCAATGAGTTCCTTACTTGAGCCATCCACACTAGTCCAAGCCATGATGTTTTGATACAACATGGCTTAGATAGGAAGATCAAGGTGACCACCCCACACACTATGGGTGTTCTCCAGTCATCCTTTCCTCCATCATCAGCTACATTCACGCCGACTTACACCTCTTTCATGACTTCGATACTAGAATTTTTGTCCCAAACCGGTGCGCCTTTTCATGGTGAATGCATATCCTTATTTTGCGTATCGAGACAACCCATCACAAGTTAATTTAGAATATGCATTACTAGGCAATGCCACTGGAGTACATGACCCTGAAGGGTACATGCTGGATGCACAAGTTGATGCAATTCGATCGCTCTGCAATCAATGCACTTGGGTTGGGGAACTGGACGATTGAGATTACCATTTCAGAATCAGGATAACCATCTAAAGGTAATCCTGATGACACTGCTGCCACCCCAGACAATGCAACGACATGCAATACAAGGCTGATCGAATGCGGGGACTCACATAAGGGCATCCCCATTAGGCCTAAAGACAACATAGATGTGTTTGTGTTTGCTCTCTTTAATGAGAACCAAAAGGAAGGAAGTGTTAGTGAGATGAATTTTGGGATCTTTAATGGAGATGAGTCTAAGGTGTATGAGCTGCAAATTTTGTACTTGTGATGGAGGGAAGTTTGGGTTTAGGGAGAAATTGTCTGGGCCTGCAAGGAGTCCTTCTGTTTGGTGTGTTGCTAAACCACATGCTGATGAGAAGGTGCTTCAAGCTGTGGACCTCAAGGGGTGGATTGTAAGGAGTTGGTTGATTGTGGGGCGTGTTTCGATCCGAATAAGCTTCATGCTCGTGCTTCGTATGCGATGAATGCTTTTTATCAGATGCATGGGAGGAATTACTGGTACTGTGATTTCAAAGGCACTGGACTTGTTACCTTCAGTGATCCAAGTGTTTTTTTTTTTTTTAGTCTAATTAATTACCACATAAGAAATTCAAAACCGACTAATTCTTCTATTGTTTGGTAATTTTTCGATTTTCAGGTCATGGGACGTGCCATTATTCTCAACAATAATTCACCATTATGGGATGTTAGTATTGCGTTGTGTGAGTGTGATCTGTGTAATGTTGTAGAATGAGTTACTATCAAATTGTAATTGAAATATTTTAGGTTGTATACTTTAATCTAAAAACTAGGGTTTGAAAACTTTACTCATATTGAGGAGATAAAGATGTAATTGTGACCTTCAAAAAGTTCAAAATTTCCCTCATCAGTGGTTTTAGTGTTACAGAAAGCACTTACTCTTTTTCTATATCTATCATGACAAAAACACAGAGTCCAGTTGTACCTGAGGCTGAGGACCCATTCTTTGCTCAGGAAGGTCTTCGATATGTTTAAGTTTTCATTGTATTGTGCAACAGCTAAGCACAATATCGAAGCAAATCCTTAAGAGATCATCGGAATGATATTCGGTTTATTGAACATTACAACCCACCACGTAGTTGATTGATTAGTTCAAATGAACTCAAGTGTTTAGTGTAGTGAGATGGATGGAGTTGTTTATTGTGATAGCCATCTCTTCAGTCTTCAGTTCAATATACTAATCAACAACATGGTCCATCATCTTCTCAGGCATGACTTGGATGGTGTGATTCAGGTGTGGTCTTGATCACATATTCATTCGAGGCACCGGAGTTGACTTACCACACAAGTTTGTCATGAATGAACGAATGTAATTCAGAAAGTTGCCATTAATGGATCAAACATTAGAGTTTACAGTACTTACACTTCAACAAAACAAGCAATCATCATTGTTCATGGCAAGAAGATTGGATTCAGTATAAGCGTGTACACTACTAACACCTGGTTTACGACATGAACTGGATTCAGTATAAGCGTGTACATAACTAACACATGGTTTATGACATCATGTGTACAATCTAACAGAATGTCTCCAACTTAATAGACATTCAAGTTTGGCAAGGTCATCAACTGAAGTACAAGAGGACGCAAAAATAAGCCTGACATGCAGGACATCAGTTATACAATAAGACTAGGCTGTATAAGTGTATCACGGGGTATTGGTATTATCATTACTATGTCTGTCAGGGGATATCTCCATATGATTTCTCTTTGATCTAGACCTTGATTCATCTTCATTGTCATTCTCAGTCAAGGATTTTCTCTTGGACTTGATCCTCGTATCATATTTTTCATCAACAAACGATAAAAATCTTTGAAGGCTTCGTCCAGAGCGAGAGCTGCCATGATTAGAAGGATCTGGTTCATTGGGGAAATATCTACTAAATTGTCGTATAATAGAGATAAAGAATATGATAAGAGCCAAAACGCAAGCAATTCCACATATGAGAAACAGGCCCCAAAAACTCCGAAGTTGGAGGCGATCTGATTCAAGCTCAGATCCTTGTGAACTACAGCCTCTTCCTTTCAACCACTTGTTGTGAATCCTTTGGAGATCTCCATTCTCGGAGAGTGTCAGAATGGCAGTGGACATGTCAAGGGCCACGGGAGAGTCGCGTGGAAATGCCTAATAAGAAATCATAAACAAGAAATTAAGGAAAAGTAAAAAAAAACTATACCATGAGATGTCAATTAGGAATGCTTCTTGTATTTGAACTAAGATAGAGCAGTGTGGAAATGCCTAATAAGTACTCACAAATGAGAAATTAAGAAACAGAGAAAACTTCTATGAGATGCAAATTGCAAATAATGCTAGCATATAAGCTAAGAGGTCCACGATAATGTGAAAAGAATGGGATATCCAGCCTATCGCCTTTGTTCTTTTAGATTGTGTGTCCAGAAAACAAGAATTTGGTATTAAAGGTATAAACCATTTTCTGAATCAAGTTCATATTGGTGACTTTTGTACAGGGACTACCTCAAATGTAGGCCAGGGTGATATATACATGGAGAAGGCTATACAGGCTGCCTAAAATGTCCAAAGTGGAGCATGGTGGAGTGTTACGATCCAAAAGTTAAGACCTTAACTATACCAAAGAGTAACCCCAACATCTTGTTAAATAAAATATGAACCAGAGGAACAAAAATAGAGCTTCTAAAGACATGAAATAAAATAGTGATCAGAACTTCATAAAGAAAAAAAATGGCTCACTATCTTTATGGGCATGAAGGCACAAATGCAATACTAAAAGCTTATGTAGTACGTCTGAGTAATAATATACTTACAAATCCCCAGCCGCTTCTGGTAAATTGTTGTCCTACAATTGAAAACTTGCAATGATTCGAGAGAAAGAGTTCCACGTACGGTAGTTCATCAACTACGGCAATAACTCTACCCTTCTCGAGGGCTGTTGCATACTCTTCTGGTGATCCAAGAGCGATAAGTCTAGATTTAGGAATGTTGAGCTCCTCAATCAAGTAATTTTCAGCAAAAGACCCAACTTGGTATCCAATAGGTTCTGTACTTGTTATCAAGCTTTCAATTCCTTTGATTGGTGAAGACAACTGTTGAACTGTTAGAATTGAGGTCAGACTTGCAGTGTAGCTGGAAGTTACTATCAAGACAACAAATAGCCATATGATTAACACCAAGCGACCGAGGCCGCTCACTGTGTTCTCTCCTGAAATAAGAAGGAAAAAAATTTACAGGAAAAAAAAAACCAACTTATTAAAATTGACTAAATTGCTTTAATAAGGAGACACCAATGTTAATCAGCGAGACTATACTTACTGTGTGCAAAAAACTAAGTTGAGAAGCTAAACCTGGAAAAGAAAAAAAAATTGGATTAGAGGCTTTCAAGAACTATGATACTTTGTAAACAGGAAACTGAAACTAAGTTCATGTAATTTAGAAAGGTAATCTTCATGCTGATAATGTTTGGGTACTTTGTAAGTAAAAGTAGGTATGTTCATGAAAGAATGGAATTTTTTTAACACTTCATCTCTGGGTAGAACGTCACTGATATGTGTCTGACATGGGTACAAGGAGTCCAAAACATTGACCAAAACCCACCGAGACGAGAACATGGTCAGAATACTATTTTTATAAACTTCATTTTGTTGATCATATCTTTCCATTGTTGCTAGTTTCAAGTGGTATTCATAACATGTAAAGAATCATCTATGTCTGGAGTGTCCAATACGGACACGGGTCTTTTTTTTTTAAAAACGAAGTGTCTGCTACATTGTTTGACCTTGTTTGCAAATGTCATGGCTGTCTAGTACTTACGTCTATTATCTTGTAGATTCTAGTAGCCTGAATTTATTCTAGAAGAACACTAGCAAGCCTACAGTTAGGTGCTATTTTGTATAATCTCTTATCGAGTAGATATGTTTTTTTGTAATATATAATTTAAGGGAGTGTTTGTTATCTCTTAATTAGTTAGCGCCTCAGAGATCTAATTTTCTTGAAAAACATCTACATTTTGCAAAGTTCAGATCTCTGAATTAAATTAAAAGGACGTAAGCCCACCCCAAGATGAGTGCTCTCTTATTCCGACTTCCCCGGAGCCTCTAGTAGCACAGCCAGGACAGCTACGGGTTCTCTGCCCCTGCGGGGATGGAGCGAAAGAAGTTTTGAGAATCCAAGAGAAGGTCACTACGAGAGCGGCAAAACTTAACCCAAAAGAGGTGTCTGCCCACTGAACTCTTATCCGCGGTTCGCCCTGGATATGATGAGGACCGCTCCCGCCCCGCAGTCAAACTGCAGATCATATTAGCAGCGCTCTCCCCCACCACCACACACACACACACACACAAACACACACACATGACAATACTACCATCCAATGAAATTATTAAACGACTTTATCATAGACATCAGGTGACAAAAAAGGCTTGTACACATATTTACAGAATATCACTGCCACAGTAAAATTACATTGCATGAGAAAACCAAGCTATCCTTCATTTGCAAATGTGTTTAAAAACTGAAGTGAAACATTGACATAAAAGCATCCAAACTAAACCCTTGATATTAGGAGCACCAAGTTCAGGCCTCCCTTAACTAAGACCATATATATATTTAAAAAACAAGCTAGGTCTCTTGGATACTAACCACAAAATTGTAGTCACTTGTTGTCTTGGTGGACCTCGAAAATCGTCTTTCATCCTATGCTCCAGAATCCACACTACTGCTCCAACAACAAGGAAGAAAACTCCAGTAACAGCCCACATCAATGGTGTAAACGGACGCAAGAAAGCCCGAGCACTAGAGTTCTGCTTCCTAACTGGGGCCACTACAACTAGTCCTGATTCAATATAGGGCTGCGTAAAATCCACAATTTTGGTTCGGTTTGTGACAATTGCAATATCACCTACTGCAGCATCGAAAACCTATAAAGACAAAAATGCCATGTAAAGTCGAAAGCAACCAACAAGTTTTATAAAAGCAACGGGACTTGTCTTGTAAGAAATTTCATGACAATGTCATAAAGGACTAGGTATATGCAGTCTCACCATGAACTAATTGACAATCAAGCTTAATCTATTAATTGGACCTAGCATTACATGGCTGCATAATCTATTACATTCAGACAACCACATTTCTCAAACTCTACATATTATAAACTCAATCTATTGACATTCAACTAACTTTTTACACTAACAAGTAAAGGTGTTAAAAGTATGAAATATTTACCCAGCTAACTAAGCTCTGGTGAGATCCATCGACAGGTTTTCGTCCGAAGATGATCTCCAATAGAAAAACACCAAATGCAAATACGTCAGTCTTCTCATCAACAATTCCATGCATGAAATACTCAGGAGCCTATCTCCCTCATTTCAAAACCAAGTTCAAATGGACAGGAGAAATCACATACCCCAATGTCCCTTCAATTGGATGGATTGAGTGATGAGTCAATTCGGTTGGAAGCCATTTCGCCAACCCAAAATCCGAAATCTATTACATTCAGACAACCACATTTCTCAAACTCTACATACAACCATCAAAAGGAAGAACAATAACACTAATAGTTCAAGACAAAATCACACCTGAGGTTCATAATCTGAAGTCAAGAGAATGTTTGAAGCCTTAATGTCTCTATGAATTATTCTCCTTTGGCATCCCTTATGTAGGTAATGAAGTCCTCTCGCAGTTCCTACCGCGATCTTGTGCCTTATTTTCCAACTCATTGGTGGTGATTTCTCATCTAGTACACAAAAGGTTCACACAAGAAAAGAACACACACACACACACACACACACAAAAAAAAAACAAAAAAAACCCATGACAAACCTCCACAGATTGGGCCGTTGATAGCCTGTAAACATGAACTGGTTTTGTCTGGCCTATCCTATGACATCTATCCATAGCCTGCAAATCCATTTGAGGGTTCTGCAGAGAACATGCAGAAATCAGTCAGTCAAATAGCCTAAGAACTCCTTATTCCTTAAAACTGTTGAAAGAAGAAAAAGTGGATTTACCCAATCACTATCATACAGAATACAAGTGTCAGCTGAAGTGAGATTGATACCAAGTCCACCAGCCCTGGTACTAAGTAAAAAGATTTTGAAATTGCTGTCTGGATCATTGAATTCTTGAATCTGCTTGCCATCATTGATTCACCGCTATAAGAATCTTTTAAATATGAAGATAACAAAAAGCAGAACACCACTGACTACCATGCTTCAAACATAAAAGAAGCATTAAGACAAGCCATCAATTAATACTATCCTTAGAATGGAACACATAATGGAAATAAACAAACACCCAAAATGCATTTTTCATGGAAATGCTTAAGAACAAGAAATTTGATCCAAACATACAAATGTAACCATAGATCTATTGATGTTTCTACGTAGGAGACAAATTTAAAGCTCATAATGAAATGGACTGATGCCCCCTACAAATTTAATGAAATAGACTAAAGCTCATGATAATATGCAGGCAGATCATGCTTCTTGCAGACCTTAAAACTTTTCTATAATAGAAGGTGATACAGAAGATAATTTCATTTGGTATAGCAATAGCTACCTGTCTTCTTCTTTCACTCAGTTGCACACTGCCATCAATCCTACAGACCTCAAGACCTTTCTCGCTGAAATAATAATCAATAATATTCAAAACCTTTGTCCACTGTGAGAATATCAGAACCTGTAACAAAAAAAACTTCTGAAATAACGACTACACAGATAAATAATGACTATAGAGAAATCAATTTTTGAACTCTTGAGCATACTTTATGATTTCGGGCCAACAGTTCTGTTAATAGCTTGTCCAGTAAGCGAAATTTGCCACATTGTTCAACCAACTGATTGATGGGTGGATATACCGCTACAAAAGGAAGTTAAAAAGACTAATTACTTGTCAAATATAATTATCACAAAATGATTTTGATAAAAATAAGATTTTTTTTAAAAAATCAAAATTTGCTTGTGAAGATAACTACTTTCTGATTTTGCTATCATGAAAAATGGAAAGATTGGGATGGTGTGCTTACTCGAGCCATCACAAGCCCCCTCCAACAGATCTGGATGGTTGCAGTTCTTCCTAAGTTGAACCATCAAATTATTCAACTTGCCTCTGACGCTATCTCCTGCAACTTGTCATGTTAAAACTGGCAGAAAATGGAATGAAGGAGATAACGCAGAATACTTATAGAAAGCTCAAGGAACCCAATCAACAGAGAACAAGGCCAAGCTACATTCTACCAACAAGATATTTTGGCACTAGCTGCACATAAGGAAATGCGATGTGCAACATGTACACACGTCACTGATAGAGACCGTCACAAGCATGAATAACACAGCCGATACCTTGAATGCCCACTGAACAGGTTCCTTTTGTTGTAAATTTTAATATCTAATAAGTTCTACTTTCAAATAAAGGATATAAGTCACTTACTCCTGCCTCCATTGTCTTGTTGACTAAATGCTCCTGAATTTTCTTTTGGTGCTCAGTCATATTGGCATACAAAATTATTTCCTTCTTTCGAGGAAGCATCTGCTCAACGTCTGACTTTAATCTTCGCAAAAGAAATGGTCGTAATATCGCATGAAGCTTTGCTAACACCTGTGCATAATAAATTCCACAAAACATAACAGTTATTTCACGACAATGACATTAAACCAAGTAACCAACATCAGCAAGGATGCATACATGGACCCTTCTTTTCTCTTCCAACTCTTCCTGCTGAGCTTCAGTTTTACATTTCCCTGATAGATCAAACCTGAATGGATACAAGATCAGATGTCAACATTAAACCATACAACTCATAGAAAGGGTTTAAAGAACATAATTTTGAATGGCATCAACCATCACTTCAAATGTCTACTCAATTAATTTTCCATGTGATTTATAGGTAAGTATAGTCTTTAATTATTAGGACAGCACTTAATGGCAGACACCAAGGATGCTGAGAATTCACATATTGTTTATGCAGTTTACACAAACATTAGTCGCTAGTCAGTTTGGACCGAGTAGCGAGTTACCCAGGAAGTAATAGGGAAATCACTCAGCCCAACTATGGCTTTTCCATCCTCAAAATAACATTTAATTAGTCAAAAAAATATATATATATATATATACACACTTATTACTGTCATTACATATCAACATACTACTGAAATGACAAAAAGCCATGTACATAACTAGACATGACCATAAAAAAAAAAAAAGATAAACAATTTACAAATATGGAAGATTATAGTGAAATGCAAACTAACATTAACCTAGAATACATAGCATAAAAATAGGTATACATAGCATCATAGGGATTCACCAAACAAATTTTTAACTAGAATCAATAATTATTTACAAACAGTTAAAGAGTTGTTTGTGGGAGGTATACATGTATTTCAGAAGTAAATGAGTATATATAACATGCATATTACTCTAGTGTAATTTGAAGTTTTATTTCATGTTTCTAGGAGGTAAATAGAGAGAAAGGGAATAAGATGCTGTAAATTTTGAATCTATTTATAAATAAAACGGGACAAAATCCTTTTGGGCTGCCTAGAATGCTGGGTGAATGGACTTGTCACCTAAGCATTGCCTTTAACATAGTTCATAGTGACAATGCAGTACATACATAATATTGGACGGATATCTTTCAAGTTACGATTAAGCTATAGGTGTCAAATGTGATTAGTGAAAAAATCGACAAAGAAAGAGAGGAAGGAATGGTTGTACCTGAATGCTGCAATCATGCTCCCCAAAGTGAACAACATTGTTATATTTATCTGCAAGAACCTGTACAACCAAGTGACACATTAGTTGTTAATCAAACGTGGGGACGACTGAATGAACAATAAATTCACACATCAAATAGAGGTGGTACCTGGAACTCAATGTGCCTTGGGTTTTGGATATATTTTTCCAAATAAACTCCATCATTTCCAAATGCAGCTGCAGCCTCACTTTTGGCTGCCTGTCATTCAAAGAAGCCAATTCAAGATTAATACTTATAAACCAGGTTCTAGCAGTTCAGAGCTAGTTTTGTCGCCCTTTTCAGAACTATGTAATATCTGGTACTGTTTTTGCTTTTAAATCATCTCAGGCTACCTTGTAATAACTATGAGTCCTTGTTAGTTTCCTAACAAATTCATGTTTATACTAACAAATCTTGAAGAAAAGATCATCAAGGTGCAGTGTTAGAAAAGCTTACTTAAAAGAGAAAAGAAAAGTGCCCGGGGCAATACCTGTAACAACTTCACAAACTCTTCAGGTTCCTTGGTAAGACGCATTCCACGTCCTCCACCACCAGCAGTTGCCTTCAAAACATGGAAAAAAAAATGTTTCACTTACTGCTCATCCAGTGAAAGGGGAAGTCTAGCTTACTGACAAAGCAGTGACTGAGGATAATATCAGTGACTATAATAGTAATGTGGCTCGCACAACGGTTGGAATTCTACAAGGATTTATAACACAAAATCCAGTATCTGGACTATAGTGTAGGTGACATAATAATGATGATGTGACAGCTAAGAGAATTTTTTATAACACATGAAGTTGGAACCACTGAAGAATTATGAAATACAAGAATCTGCTTAAGATTGATCTTGAACATGCATGTTTAGCTCAGAGCCAGTCTCGCAATAAACGTAAAGAACCGTCTATAACACTATATAAACAAATCACTTATGGTCACGACTAGGATCTTACTATCTATTGATTTTAGAGACTGAATACATCAACCACATGAACATACAAAAAATAAACAATATGACTAAAACAGGAAAAGTCTCAAAAGTGTATATCTAGCATAGATAATGTAAAAATATATATAAAAGGTAATCAAGTAAATATTCTGGAATGAATTACTCACAACATCTTCCATAGTTGTGTGTTTACATAAGGACCAGATATAAATTTGACAAAGAAGGCAATGAGGATAATTTATGGAGAAAGAAGACCTTTATACCTATCAGTCACTCTCCCTCGCTCTGTTAAGGCCAGCCAAGTTGTCCAATTGTAATTTTCACCAATTGTTTTGTCCATGAAAACCCCCTCTAATACAATACCAATTCCATTGACCAGTGTTTCATGTCATGTTCTTCTTGTATCACATAATATGGACTATTGAGAGTAGTGATCACTAATCCAAAACCGAAGGTGCAATGTGTCAGGTTTAACCCTTCCTTGTTAGAGACATTACTTGGAAGGTCCATTAAGAAATAATAATAATACACGAGTTTAATTTTGGTGAAAATCCAATCATCTAATATTTTAACATCACGGAATTCATTGTTAACATTACCGCATTGGGGGATGCTTGTTTGATTAAGAGAACGTCTTATTAAAAGGGGATGTCCCCTTAACAAGAGGCACTAATTGAGATTAAGAAGTGTTTGTTTAAGATCTATTTAGAGCCTAGAGGGGTAGAAGAAGGGGATACCAGACGTCGTCAGGATTATCATCCACGTCACATAGTGGAGGTTTAGCATCAGCACTGCGACTCAGATAGCAGTTGTTGTTCAAAGGCTTCTGCCATATAGCAATATATCCCTCCTTCTTCACAAGGTTCTAACAAAGACTGTCAGTAAGGTTCTCCATCTCTGCACATAGATAAACGAACATCAGAGTGATTTAGTAGATGACGAAATGCACCAGGTTCACTATGAAAGGTGAAGGCTGCCAAATAGCAAGTCAGATCCTCATATTAATTTATACATGAAGAAACGAGATAACTTTCTTAACTTTAAAATATATGGAGAAATATATATAATAATAATAAAAAAACCATGCGACAAAGAATGGTAAATATATGACATTAATGAATTTGAGTCCATCATAAAACATAAATGCAGTGAGATCTGGTCAATACAAACACTAAATTGAAAAAAAAAAATAATAACAATTAAATCTAAACTATAGCTTACCTTTCCATTGTTCCTGCAGATTCTCTTCATGCTTATAGACAAGCTGTGCTGCCCAAGCAAAGTATCCTCCAGCTCTGAGCATCCTATTAACCTCAAGTAGCAATACACCATCTTCGCCGCAAGCAAAGAGAAGAAGAAACCTGATCAGTACTAAAAAACTAAGAAATTTAATTTCAGCAATCAAGCACATAGATTAAATGATTATGTGCTATGTGCTCAGCTGACAATCAAAGAGCTACTTAGTTGAACCAATTCAAAAATGGGAAAACTAAAGGGGTAATAAAAGAAGAAACGTAAGTTTAGAAGGTTTTAACACCTGCATTATTTTCTTTTTTCATGAAAATTGTGTTTAGGGGAAAAAATTCCATATTGGGTCATTGTGCCACACCGTTGACTCAAAACAATTAGCTCCAACTTGAAGTATGGTGCAGAACAAGATACATACCATCTCGAGTCCAATTAATTCTGCATCTTGAACAATGTATCAAGTCAAAAGCTTGGCTTGGATACAACAAACGGTGTGTTGCAAAAGCAGCCACCATAGCAGGCACGCCACGCTCAAGAGCAAATTGAATTTGGTTCTCATGGACATCTTTTGGAGCAATGGAAAGTGTAGTTACATTCTTTGAAAATAAAAATGCACTGAAGCTCGCAACTCCACATCCAACATCTAATACAACTCGGATATGTTGACCAAATGTGATATCAGGAACCATCTACATAATCGATTAGGCCAATCATCAGATTCATGGAAGGATTTATGTTAAAACTTATTTCTATGTAATAGCGGTGTAATAAAAAATAACATACCTCAGAAATTTGTTTAACATATTGATCCGCCCCATGTATAAATTGAGTTCCACCTCCAGGAAACTTAAATTTATCTTTGTCCCTGTATATCCAATTCTGACCTCCTTTATCTTCAGCTAGACGTGTATGGGGCACATTGCTGAACCATACCTGTGACAAAAAATGACTACAAAATTAACCTAGAAATTCCATATGGAATATGCAGCCAAGTTGCAGAACAAAAGCTATAAAACAGCTACTACTATGAAGTACAGCGTACAGGTCATAATCATTGACCCTATAATGCACTAGAAAGGAAAATGACCTAGCTTCAAAGTGAGAATACAAAGATATAAGGTTTGAAAGATAAACTCTCTGCCACCAAGGAATATGTCCATGGTAGAATCCATTAAGAATGGAATCATCCTGGTTTGTAACATAACCATGGACCTCAATTACATGATCAAAACATATCACAAAGCACTACCATAGAGTTTATTTGCCAAACGTATCTTTCAATTACTCAATCCACAAAAATTCACAACTGCCAGTGTGGATCCTCTAACCTCCAAGAAAAATTAGGTGCGGCTGTTGAGCCCATTACCACAAGTTATCCAAATTTCAAACAATTGTTCACACGAATTTCAAAAAAACCCTCGAGAATCTCTCATTGAAATCAATCAATCTGAGATCGAACAATTTTTCAAACATCAAAGCACAAAAAATCTCAATAAAGCACGATTAAACAAAACAAAGAGAACGAAATTCTCAAAACCAAACCGCTCAAGAACATTTCAAACTCTAACAAAACTCAAATCACAAAGAAATTAAAACTTACTGCTCATAATTCAACTTTCCATGCAGAAACTGTAACAGAGCTCAACAAAACACGGTTTGATCATCAAAGAAACACATAATCAAGAATCAAAACATGAAAATAACCTTGAATCGCTTGGAGAGACGAAACTAAGAGGCTTCGAATTCCTTGAGAATTTCAGAGTGAGATAGATCGAGATGCCTCTTGACCAAATCAGATCGAGAGGAGACGAGATCCTTCAAATTTGAGATCGTCGTCGGTGCTTTCTCGAAAGGAGATCTGGCGGTTCTCGGTTGGATCAGAACAGTTGCAGCCGTTGTGGTCACGGTCTTCTTCTTCAAGGCGGAGGTTTCGAAGCCTTTCACACTGAAATCGAACGACGGCTTCGAAGGAGAGTAGCGGGAGAGATGAAAGGTTTCGAGAGGGAGTGGAGAAGCCAGAAGGTTCACAGTCGTTTTCGCTTCTGATGATCTCTTCTTCATCTTCGTTTCGCTCTGGGGAAGGAAGTGGTGGTGGTGTTTAGAAGTGGAGACGACTAAACTCCATTATTGCACATGAGAGAAGAGACAAACACGCTATTGGGTGATGTAGCAGAGGCGAGCAAGAAGAGAGGCGAGAGGAGAGGAAGAGAGGCGAGCAAGAGGAGAGTAAAAGGTCGAGTGAAAAAAATTCGCGAAACAAGCCCGCCGTTCGTTTAGATAGCGTTTTTCAATTTTAAAGTTCATTGCAAAGTGATTTTTCATAGCATAATTGTGAAAAATGCTATTACATAGCATTTGTGTTGTAGTGGAAAGAGTTGGATTTTGGTGTCTTAGAGCCATCCACATTAGAAACTCATGAATGGATGAACTTCGGCCAGCTCACCGGTCAACATGAAAAGGTAGCATGAGCTGATTGCAGTCCTTAACTTCAAATCAGTAGATTTGTAACTGAGTATCCCTTTGACACTGGAAACTGGTAAAAATGCCTCTGATGATTTTGCAGGGGATTTGGAAAACCTCATGCTCTTGGCCGGAGTGCAAAACATGATTAGAGTGGTTTGCACCGGAGAGATTCAAACCTGCTGTTAGGATCAGTATGATCATGTTGAACCCAAGCAGAAGGTGAACTTTGAGAGTATCTTCAAGATAGAGTTGTAGGAATTGGATTGGACATGAAGGAAATGAAATAGATTTGCATGGTTTAGGTTTTGGGAGTAAGGTAATGCGTAAACCAGATGAATCAATGAGGAGGGAGAAATAACAGAAATGTTCCTGGAAAATTTTGAAACACATGCCATATTTGGGGGAGTAGGTGGTGTAGGATTGTAGTTGATATTGAGCACAAGAAGGAGCTCTTTAGGGAAATAAGTTGTTAATTTTATAGTAACTTGTATGAGAGTCATGATTGGAATAGTTGTTCATGATGGAACAGGCTAGTGAACAGGGAGTGATTGAAGAAAAGTCAGTGGGAGAACAAGGGAGATGGATACGCACAATGCCTGACGCCTGCAGAAACAAACAAAAGGAACAACAATAAGCAACAAATGCTACATTTGTGGTTGGCATCCCAAATCAAACCAACAAACAAGAAAATTTGAGAGGGCTCATGTTTTTTTTTTGGAAAGCGAGCTGGGTTTTTAAGGATCCCACAACCTATCAATAAGGTGCAACTTACATGTCAACAACCATAAGAAAGAAACCATGCTACAGGTGGGTCTCGAACCTAGGACGTGGGGACAAACCCACACAACCCTAACCACTAGACCATAACACCATTGGTAGAGAGCTCATGTTTGATCAAGTGAATGAGATCAGAAAGGGGTTTAAAATGCTTTGATAATGTGAGACTTGGTGGGAGAGGAGAATGGCCAATAAGAAGGTAAGGTAAGAGTAGAAAATGGCGTGATCGCCTTATAGATGACCAGTGGTAAAACATTACAATTAGTGGATGTACAAAGCAATAACAGTTTCTTATTTCTGTGTGGCTGAAATCCAATTACAGGGGTGCTTTTAACGACAATCTTTGAGTTAAACACTTCAAAGTCCTAAACCTCTAAAATGGCGGAAGAGAGTTTGTTCACAGATCCATCAACTGATCTCTTTTCTATGAACCGAAGAAGAAGAAAACAATGTTGAGAAGACGTCTCTCTTCGCTACTCCTCACTTCTCTCCGACCCTTTTCTTCTTCTCCATCCTCGATTCAATCCACTCATCAAAATCTCATCTTTACCCCAACAATCTCACCTACAAAAGGCCCGTTTCATTGCCCCCCAAACCCTAACCATGCGTTTTTCGGATTCAGGTCTTACAGTCTGCTAGCTCTTAATGATTTGAGAGACAACCCAGGGGCAAGAAAGAAGAAGACGCGAAAGGGTCGTGGTATTGGGTCTGGGAAAGGGAAGACTGCTGGGAGAGGTCACAAGGGACAGAAAGCTAGAGGAACTATGAAGTTTGGGTTCGAAGGAGGCCAGACCCCGCTTCGTAGAGCGCTGCCCAAGAGAGGATTTAAGAACCCTTTTAGCCTCACTTTTCAGGTATGAAGTTTGATGTGTAATGTTTTGATTTTTATTTGCTTTAATCAATGAAGAAGTTGGTAGTAGTTAGTTAGACTGAGTAGATGGTTGGAATCTTAAAGTAGTGAGCTCTGTGATGAGTTAATATGTTATTAGCATTTTTCGATCCTTTTAGCTGATTTTTATGTTTGGTAAGAGTAGTTGTTTGATAATAGTGTTCAGTGTACAATTTGAAACCAATTAGAATAATAGGTTGGATGAAGGGCCTTAAGGAATAAAAGAGAAAGGGGATGTTAGAAGAACTGTGTGTAATCAGGGTGTAAGTAGGGTGGGAAATTGAAAGAGTTCCATTGGTAGAAAGGAGTTTTTTTTTTCTTTGAAGGTATGGTGACAATCTTGGCATGCAGAAAACATTCACTCGTAAAAAGTATTTCAATACTAATATCATGGAAACAGCCCTCTACTTTTATGACATAAAAAGTACCCACAGTTTCTAACTGGCTAATATTGAATGAAAACACTTTATAAGCCTTTTCTATAGCAAAGAAAAAAAAAAAAAACAAATACAGTTATCCTTTAGTACTTAAGGGTAATTTTTTGCTTTGTTCTCCGTCTTTAAATTGTCCTAAAAAGAAAAAGCAAAACAATCTTCGTTTTAAAGTTACTGAAGTTCACACCCAGAGATGCTACATTTTGTGGTTGGCATCCCAAATAAAATGGAATAAAACCAAGAAACAACCAGCTGTTTGATCAAGAGAATGAGATCAGAAAAGGGGTTTAAAATGATTTGATAATACGATACTGGCTGTCAGTAGGGTATAATCAAATGATAAACAGTTTGAAGCAAATGCAATATAAGAAGCTATAGAAAAATTGAATTCTGAAAAATAGGAAGGGGAGAAAGTTTCTGATTTCATGAACCTTGTGTGTATAAACAATATTTCTGAAATTGAGCAATGGGAAATTGAAAGAGTTCCACTGGTAGAAAGGATATTTTGCCTTATGAAAAAAAAATGTTGTTTTACGAAGAAATCATCTGAAGAAAGATTCTAGTATTCAAGCAAATCCTGACCCCCAAGTCTGCCTTCACTATACAAATTTCTACAAGAGTTTCTGATAATATTTAATTATACAATGCATTGTACTAGATAATCAGGAAGGTACAATTTCATTTGGACGGAGAGATGTTACTTGTTAGATGGTCTCCATTGAAAGAGTTCCATTGGTAGAAAGGAGTTTTTCCTTTTGAAGAAAAACAATGTTGTTTCAAACGAAGAAAGCATCTGAAGACTCAAGTATTCAAGCAAATCCTGACCCAGCCCTGTTTTCACTAAGCAAATTTCTGTAAGACTTTCTTATGATATTTAATTATACAATGCATTAGCTGTAGTAGATAATCAAGAGAGATGTTATTTATTAGATAGTCTCTATTCATTCATCCATCCTGAAATTTTATTCAGTCTTCTAAATGGTTTGTTTAGAAGACCAAGAAGAATAGATAATTGAACATTTGAACCTGAATTGTGAACTTTGGGATGTGAATATGAGATGATGAACTTAACACATTTTCTTATCTTTTTATCCAACTCTAATTGAGTAAAGTAATTGGTTCAATATAAATTGTAAAAATATGTTGGATAAACTATCTTAAGGATTTTTATTTTTTTTAAAAAAAAAGTGAGCTTCAGAGGTTAGAAGGTCAATCTGTGATCAAGGTTTAAGTAGTGTATAATAAAATGGTAACTACCAGTGGTTGGTACCAAATGGATTTCCTGTTCAATTATCAAATGGTTGAAAAAGAAAAGTTCAGAGCAAAGGAAGCTTGGGAGAAAGCCATTGAAATTTTGAATTTTGAAGTAGGAAGGGAGAAATGGTGAAGAAGTAAAGGAAGGAAATGAAGTGAGAAACTATAGAAAAACTAAAGAGAACAGTGTAAATGTCCACGACTCCAATACTCCATTCCTTTATCAAAGTTTAAAGGAACAGCATATGACAGGTAGCATTGTTGGTCTAATGGTGTGGTTGAAGATCATTCTGACCAACTTGTTTGAAAGTTGGACAAGTAAATCACTTTGATAGAGCAACAGGAAGTTCCTAGAGTTTCATTGGTAGGCATGGTTTAAAAAAATGTTGTGAAGCTATGATTTGAGGCTCGATTCAGTGCGGGTTACGCCTCATAGGTATTTCAATAGTTGAAAAAAAAAAAAAAAAATCGACCCTTAGTGTCAATTAGACATTTGTCTTCATTCTTCAAAGCTTCAAGTGTTCAACTAATTGGATACCAAGCTCCTAGTTGATCCAAATGATTTTTATTAAACCATACATTGAGTGAGGCTTATGCCTTACTTATATCTCATAAACAGGTCATGTCTTAGTTCCCAATTAAGATTTTTTAAACCTTATTGGTAGGAAGGAGTATTAAGTGAATAAAAAGAGTTATTTTCCTGATAATAATAATAATAATAATAAATTGTATCAACTATACTCAAATTTGTACTAAAAAAAGCCTGAAGAACCTGCACCTCTACCCAGTCTCCTATAGCAATACAAAGTAAAACTGGTGGTCAATATCCTAAACAAATATTCTCTAAGAGTTTCTGATATTGTATGATCAATATTTCATTTTGTAGATGACAGAAGAGTTATTATACAGATTCCATTTTAGACATTTTGGCAATCTGTGACTCCCAGGAAAGAATCTTGGAGGTGAAGCAAACACAAGATGGTGTTCGATTCCAAGTGTTCAGAATTTCCTCTAGTCAAAACCGAATGGAAAATCCTAGTCCACAAACCATTCCCTTTTAGAGTTAAAGATTCTGAGTAACAGAAATACTTTTTTCTCTTAACAAGAAATTTTAGAGTAGAAGTAGGTAAACTTAAAGGAAAATGCTCTATGCTGGTTTTTTTAGGTTTGCACTTTTACTGCAAGGGCTAGATATACCTACGGGACTGAGCCAATACAAATTAAGCAATCACAAAAGTTGAGAAACTGTTTTTTGTTCAGTGTTTCAGAAAGTTGGTAATTGATATGAAGACTACTGATTGAGAAAAAGGCTCAAGGTTACTCCTTGAAATAGAATGAGTATTGTTTCCAAACTCATATATTGCATAAGATGAAGGTTATGTGAATAATATGAACGAGATGAGAAACTGGATTCCATTTCACCCAATTTGCTGTTTTGATGTCATATTCACTAGTGTAGAACCTCTTACCCAATTATCCTTCAGAGTTCTCAAAATTTTATTCCCTCCCCTTTTTTTCCTTTTATTTTATTTATTTATTTTGGGAAGTTTTTTCTCTTAAAAAAGTGATATATTCCATCAAATGGTTAAAGGGAAAGCTGAACCCCATGAGTGTTTCCATCCACATCAAAATGCCATGTTACTGCTTTTTGGCTTGCATCGTAAATAGCATGTGTCAGTGCTCACAAACTCTTAAATGACCACCCACGAACAAGGGAATGGAGGTAAAGTTTTCGACTTGGGTGCTAGAAGCCTTGGTCATTCCTCATAATAAAAAAACCTGAGGAGGTTGACGCTTTTATATCATAAAAGCCAAGTAACTTGACTTTTCTTGCACATAATGCCAAGGGATGTTGTGGTGGTGTAACGCATTTAAAAGTGAAATGTCACTTGCATTTTATTTTTCTCTTGGATTTTTTTTTTTTGAAAAGGTAGTTCTTTAAATTAAATATATTATATTTCTTGTTTTTTAAGGAATTTCCCTTCATTTTTCTTGAGAGATGTAGTACTTTGTGATGCTAATGGATTTCTCTCTCTTTGTACAGCCTGTTGGTTTGGGAAAGATAGCAAAACTCGTAAATCAAGGCAAGATTGATTCTTCAGAATTGATCACAATGAAAACTTTGAAAGTAAGTAAAGCTCTCTTCTTTATATGAACTGATTTGTGCGCATTGGTTAAGATAAATTGGTCATGTGATTATAGGATACAGGGGCCATAGGAAAGCAAATAAAAGATGGGGTGAGATTGATGGGTCGCGGTGCTGAACAGATCAAATGGCCTATTCATCTTGAGGTAATTCAACTTTTTTTTCACACTTTTCAGTAGTTTTTAATAGGATTTGTTTTTTACTGTTCAAGTGGACGATTACCTTGTTCATTGCTTTTATTAGAAAGAGAAAAAAGGGATCATGGTCTATCTCTTACCAGGTACGTGATGTATACCAAACTAACATGTATGGTCGGTGATGCAGGTGTCAAGGGTAACAGTTAGAGCGAAGCAAACTGTTGAGGCCATGGGAGGAACTGTTAGGAGAGTATATTATAACAAGTTGGGATTCCGGGCATTGCTCAAGCCTGAATGGTTTGAGAAGAAAGGACGTCTATTACCGAGAGCTGCCAGACCTCCCCCAAAGCAGAGGGATAAGGTTGATAGTATCGGGCGCTTGCCTGCCCCAACCAAGCCAATTCCATTTTCACCTGAAGAGAAAGATGTTGGAACTGCAGCAACTGCATAGTTTGAGTTATGATTGTCTTTGTTCAGGTTGCTTAATGTTTTCTTTGGCTTTACGGTGGAAGCTGTTGACAATAATTTGGTTGACCATTTATGCAATTTAACACAATCCTTCTGGATGTTTCCTGTTTTGAAGTAGTGTATTTGTGTCACCTTCAAGATTATGTTTTAGGCTCACCATTTATTATAGGGTGGTTAGCTGCAGGTTGCCATGATTTCCCTTATTTTATCAGTTAACAACAAAGGAGGGAATTCATGCAGGTCCTACCCATTTGAGGTTATAAAGTTGCGTGTAATTGATGCATCAGGTGTTCACTATCTCGCGGCGTAAAAAGTCTAAAGGGTGTGTTTGTTTACATGTCTGGTTCAGACAAATTGGTGAGAAGTTTTCACTGGACATTCACATATGCAATGATTTATTGGGACAATTACATGTAAAACAATACCAAGAAAATAATCTAAAGCAATAATAAACGAGACACCAAGATACGTGGAAAACCCTTCAATGTGAAGGAAAAAACCACGGAACAAATCCGAAAAAAATTCACTAATCAAATAAAAAGTACAATAACTTCTCAAGTTTTTTGCTCAATGCTTGAGTAATACAAGGAGTAAATAACACGGGTTACCTCACAGTAAATTAATCCAAAAGCTCATTCAACTTCTTCTACCAAATCAATCGACAAAATTAAGTCCATATCGCAGCCACGCGTCACACTTTGTCGCACATAAATCGCGCTCAAAGAATCAAACACAAAGTCACCGTCCACGCGCACACAGCCGCACCAAGCACCAAAGAGAATACTATGTTCTCTGTTGCTTATTCACGCAACAACTTTTCTAAAAACACTATGTCATAAAACTCAAAGTTGGATCCACCCTAATGGGTTGGACCTCAACATGAATCATGACATTCACACCCGTACTGCCAGGTATATTTCCACCCATTAAATCCTGCAGGAACACAATTTTAACAGGCAAATCAATTTTCTTCTTTACTATCTCCATTCCTGGAAGGTTGAGACTATTTGCCACAATGTGAGCAGGATTAGAAATCTTATGAGTGGCAACCGAGACCATGACATCAGCTCCAAAAAATCTCTCAAAAAAGTAAACACGGAATATTACGTAAAAGAACAAGCACATAAGCAACATTGCACACACTTTAATGATAGGAAGACGAACATGGCTCACAAACGCAATTCAAATCAAAATATCCAACAAGTTACTCAACACCCAATACCCCGAAACAAGCCAAGCCATCACAGTCCCTACACAAAACAACAACACCCCTCGATTCCTCATAAATGACTACGAACAGCACCACAATACGAATGGGTCTATCACCCCAAGCTGCACTCAAAAATGTTTTTGAAATTGAGAACTCTCTAGTTGAACCACAACTACTAGCTTACTTTTAGAAAATGAGGGGGCTTAAAGCAAAGTTTGGCAGAACAAATATTGTTAATCTTTGGGAGGAGATATCCATGAATTATATAGGTGTACAGAGTGCGCAAACTGATTTTGTAAAAGCAGTTACAAATTTCGTAATATTTCCTCCAAAGACAATACAAGCACGCGTTTCAACATCAGTTCGGCATCAATCCCAACCAAACAAAATGCGAAGACAATTTCATTGAAATTTCTCAATCAGTCAATTATGAGCTCTACTAACCACTTGAAAACCTTTATCTGCATTTACGAGCCAATGATAATATGGTCACATGGGAAACTTTGAGCCACGACATACTCATGTTTGGAAAATGAGACACCAGGTAGAAGGAATTCACAAAATTCCTGCCATATGACGCGAAGCACCTCTAAATTATGTCAAAGTCCATATCAATTGCTATTTATTCTTGCATCCCTTGAATAACATTTATTGTCGTTTTTCTTGCCTAGAAACTACTATTTCCTATCTCAAGAGAGTTGTTGTTTTTTCCCCTCTTTTAAAAGACACAATTCCATAATCTAGTTAGTCTACAATGAAGACCAAAAAAAAAAAAAAAACAAAAACAAAGAAAGACCCAACCCCGCAAGGCATCACCCTAGAGAAAAGCTATCACATTACATCAATGACAACGAAGCCCAAAGCACCGAAACCAACAAGAGGAGCATACTTGTGATTGTGGCTTACTAGATTGAAGATCAGAAGCCTGATTATCCTAAGAATGTGGGTCAAAAGAACTAAATTGGCAGTAAATGGTGTCGTATCCATTTTCATGAACTAAATAGATGATAAAAATCATTTAGAGTGTTCATCCCAAGATCATCTGTGGTACAAGTGGATCTATGATAACATGTGGAAAAACTTATGTATTTTACAATAGAAAAGCAAACATCAAAGTAGTTAACGCAATCTAAACATCTATTATGTTAATGTATGTTTCCTCTACGTATGATATGATCAATATAAGAATGTTATCTTCAAAGTAACATTACCTTATTTGCAGGATATACTTTCTCCTTGTACCAAGTAGATCAATAGCAACCAATTTGATATTGTCCTGCAACCCCTGCTCCTAACAAATAAGAATTACTCAGAAATGAACCTTAATACGGAGGGTTTGAAGCTTCTTAATGAATAATTAGCATACTATACTTGAAACTACAAAAATGGCTTGAACTCTTGAAGTGCAAAAATTATTCCAATTTCAACAGTTTACCCAGTCTTGCCCACCAACACTTATCTGCTAAAAATTCATAATACATGTCCTTGAACATTGTAGATCAATTTAAACTATCTTAACACATACTCAATTTCAGGTTGGATCAATGTCAAATAGCAACTATTGATGGTTTTTGTACTGTTGTTCATGTTCAATGTTCCATAATGGAAATTTCTAACATACCCATGATCAGATCTGTGGTAAATACTTGTACATTACAGAATAAAAAATGGAATTCATTGAACTGAAAGAGATGAACTCATTGAACTGAAAGTTCTTCCCCTCTCCATATAAATCCCATCTTTGAAAACATATAAAAAAACACATACATACATGGCTTTGTGATTCAGTCAAGTGAGGGAAACCAGAGCACTAATGAGATGCCAATTCAGACTACCAGAGCATACTCTACCTAACATATAAATTTCCAGAGAGGGCCAACATAGGAGTCAACCACATTAGTCTTTGCATTTGCACTATGCTTCATTGACATCAATCACAAAGTTTTGGAGAGGGCTTCATAGCAGTATTAATGCTCTGATGATTGACTTACAGAGTTAACATTGTAACAGAACTGACAAATAAAACAACAGCACAGTGATGTCTGTGGCATCCTTCAACGCAACAATGGTAATTCTGTAACAAAACTAACAACTAAGCAACCATCCTTGAATGTAAACATGGTAAATCTAATATAGCATGACAAATGATACATCTACATACAAAACCAGTGTTCATACCCTCAAAACAACAAAATGCAGCATACTATTCCCATATTATTCTTCAAAACTATAACATACCCTTTACTTCATTGATCTGATTCACTAACCCATTCAATTCAAACACCACTAATCCTAATTGATCTTCAAAATCCCCAAATTGAACCCAAAATTGAAATTTTTTTTTACAAAAAATCAAGCCAAATTGATAGATTAGCAGATGAAGAGGACGAAATCTGTACCTGAATGAATACTCTGTGAGTGCAAAAATTACAAAGAAAATTGAAAGAGGCGTAAACACAGTTTCGCTTCGCTTGAAACGTTCACACGTGCACACAAAACTTCCTACCAAAAACATGAGACAAATCAACATACAAAACACTGGATGCAAAGAGATCTAAGACGAGAATACAAGGAAATATAATTTACCTTTGATGAGAAGCAAAGCTTGTGTTGGAGGTGGAGATCAGCCAACGAATAAGTTGAGAAGAAGAGAGAACAAACGAGTGGGCAGTCGATCAGTGAGATAGGCGATGTAGAAGTCAGATCTGGTTTGGTTTGGCTTGGCAATGAAAAGCAAATCGAGTGAGATCGAAGAGGAAGAGCAAGGATCGAAGAGGAAAAGCAGAGAAGTATATGAAGAACAACATAACCTTTTCCTTGTCACTCACTAGGGAGAACAAACCCTTGAACTGGTCGATGGGAAGAGCAACAGATCGAGACGAAGAACAAGCAGATCGAGACCTGTGAATTGTTTTCCCAATATGAGTGAGGCGTTTGATTATGGCACGTGATGGCATCCCATGCCCACCACTATAATCCCAAACAAACACTCAAAATGTTATTCCAAGTGGGAATAGGATTTCTATTCCCACGGAATGTGTGCAACCAAACACACCCTTAATTATAAATTTACATATGCAATTCAGTGAAGACGTACAAATGCACATTCAGATTCTTCAACAATTGAAAAACATTCATATTCAAGAAAATGCACATGAAGCGCCATATTACTGGCTTCAGGAAGGAGAATTCCTTTCACAGTCAACATCACATTATCAAATGCAGAATTTTTTTCTTGAGATTTTATCAATGCAATAAACAAAAAAATGAAGCTTAAAAAACTTTCAGTCATTGGTCAATCATCGGCCATTGCTACTAACAAGCCTGGCACCGACCCGATCGAGACTCTGAACAGTAGCAGAAGCCTTCAAATTGCCCTCCTTCATGAACGCCTCCACCATCCTCTCCCCAATCTCTTTCCCTTTCTCCCCATTGTCTATAATTGCAACAGCAGTCGGGCCAGCACCACTAATTGTGCACCCAAATGCCCCTGCCTCAAGTGCTTCCCTTTTGACCGCAACAAATCCTGGAATCAACTGGGCTCGACTAGGCTCAACTACTCTATCCAAAGACATGGCCTTACCGAGTCTATTAATATCTCCTTTCAAAATAGATGCAATCAAGTTTCCTCCTTGGTTGCTGTTCCAAATGAGATCAGCCCTTCCAACCTGATTAGGCAATGCCTCCTTCATTTTCTTGGTTGGGGCTTCAAATTCTGGATTCACAAGAACAAAAAACAAGTCTTTTTCAATTGGGAAATTGAGTTGAACAAAACCAGAGGTTCCATGTTATTGATCATAACAAATCCTCCCATAATCGCGGGTGCGATGTTATCCGCGTGATAACCGAAAACCTTGGCTTCTGATTCAAGACCAGCCAGAACAAGATCAGATACAATGAGTTTGTTACCAAATAGCTCATTGACGGCCACTGCAGCTGCGGCGACACTTGCAGCACTAAATCCAAGACCACTACCCAATGGCAGACCTTTATCTAAGGAAAGATACAAACCCACTGATCGAATTTCGAGCATCTTCATAACGGAGATGGCGGCGATTCCAGCACAATTCCATAATGGGTTTTTGCTAAGCTTGCTAGAACAGTTCCCCACACCATTAATGGCAGATATTGAGATATGCCCAGGTTGTACATCAGGGTCGACTTGCAAGGAGACGTAATCGCTGATCCCATGGACAGCACAACCAAGAAAGTCGAAACACGGGCCGAGATTGGCTACTGTAACTGGAGCAAAGGATCTGACGGAGGTGTAGAGGGGCTCTGGTTCTCTTGAAGCTTTGCATGTGATGGAGATTCGTGTGTAAGAGAGTGAATAGTGGTGGTGGAGGGCTTTAGAGGAGGCAAAGGATAAGGGTTTGAATGGGGATTGGGTGGTCGAGATTGCCATTGCCATTGCCATTGCCATTGCAATTGTAGATGAAGAAGAAGGATAAAGGATATGAGGTTGGTTTAGGGTTGAAGGAGGGTTTTAACTTTAACAGTGGTGAGAGAGAAGAGGAGCTTCAACTTCAAAATTAGACTAGATTGGACCAATCGTTTTTTTTTTTTAATTTTTAATTTTTAAATTCCTTAACCCCTCCACCTTCAAATGTTGTCATCTAATATGTTAGTCCATGCCACAAGGCATGTCACTGAGCTCATACTCCATTGACTGGTGACACGTGCCCTGATTCTAGAGGACAAGGCCTTGCTGTGAGACCCTGATGGTAGCCCAAAGCGGACAGTATCGGTACAGTGCGGGAGAGGGTCGTCACAGAGTTTGGTATCAGAGCATGACCCAGCCGAAAGTATGCCACGTGGAGGTGGGCCCTCGGGCAACGTGGACGTTGTGCTTGTGTGGCCAACGAGGACGTTGGGCCTTAAGGGGGATGGATTGTGAGACCCTAAGTGAGCGGACCTGAGGTGAGGGTGAGGGTGAGGGTGAGGGTTGGAGGCCCAATAGGTCCAACAGGCCGAGAGAGGTTGGACGAGCTACAAGGGGAATCATAGTCCCATATCACCCGGGTAGGGGAGGAGGATGATCCTTATATATGCGGGGTCAGCTCCCCATTGTATCAAGGCCTTTTAAAGCCGTAAGGGCCAGATGGTAGCCCAAAGAGGACAGTATCGGTACAGTGCGGGAGGGGGTCGTCACAGTTTGATATCATAGCCTGACAAGTCTTTTTCAATTGGGAAATTGAGTTGAACCAAATCCAGAGGTTCCATGTTACTGATCATAACAGATCCTCCCATAATCGCGGGTGCGATGTTATCCGCATGATAACCGAAAACCTTGGCTTCTGATTCAAGACCAGCCAGAACAAGAACAGATACAGTGAGCTTGTTACCAAAGAGCTCATTGACGGCCACTGCAGCTGCGGCGACACTTGCAGCACTAGATCCAAGACCACTACCCAATGGCAGACCTTTATCTAAGGAAAAAGACAAACCCACTGATCGAATTCCGAGCATCTTCATAACGGAGATGGCGGCGATTCCAGCACAATTCCATAATGGGTTTTTGCTAAGCTTGCTAGAACAGTTCCCCACACCATTAATGGCAGAGATTGAGATATGCCCAGGTTGTACATCAGGGTCGACTTGCAAGGAGACGTAATCGCCGATCCCATGGACAACACAGCCAAGAAAGTAGAAACATGGGTTGAGATTGGCTACTGTAGCTGGAGCAAAGGATCTGACGGAGGTGTAGAGGGGTTCTGGTTCTCTTGAAGCTTTGCATGTGATTGAGATTCGTGTGTAAGAGAGTGAATAATGGGGGTGGAGGGCTTTAGAGGAGGCAAAGGATATGGGTTTGAATGGGGATTGGGTGGACGAGATCACCATTGCCATTGCCATTGCAATTGTAGATGAAGAAGAAGGATAAAGGATATGAGGTGGGTTTAGGGTTGAAGGAGGGTTTTAACTTTAATAGTGGTGAGAGAGAAGAGGAGCTTCAACTTCAAAATTAGACTAGATTGGACCAATCGTTTTTTATTTTATTTTATTTTTTATTTTTAAATTCCTTAACCCCTCCACCTTCAAATGTTGTCATCTAATATGTTAGTCCATGCCACAAGGCATGTCACTGAGCTGATACTCCATTGACTAGTGACACGTGCCCTGATTCTAGAGAACAAGGCTTTGCTGTGAGACCCTGATGGTAGCCCAAAGCGGACAGTATCGGTACAGTGCGGGAGGGGGTCGTCACAGAGTTTGGTATCAGAGTTTGGTATCAGAGCCTAACCCAGCCGAAAGTATGCCACGTGGAGGTGAGCCCTCGGGTAACGTGGACGTTGTACCTGTGTGGCCAACGAGGACGTTGGGCCTTAAGGGGGGTGGATTGTGAGACCCTAAGTGGGCGGACCTAAGGTGAGAGTGAGGGTGAGGGTTGGAGGCCCAACAGGGCGAGAGAGGTTGGACGAGCTACAAGGGGTATCATAGTCCCATATCACCTGGGTAGGGGAGGAGGATGATCCTTATATGTGCGGGGTCAGCTCCCCATTGTATCGAGGCCTTTTAAAGCCGTGAGGGCCGGATGGTAGCCCAAAGAGGACAGTATCAGTACAGTGCGGGAGGGGGTCGTCACAGTTTGGTATCAGAGCCTGACCTAGCCGGAAGTATGCCACGTGGAAGTAGGCCCTCGGGCAACGTGGACGTTGTGCCTGTGTGGACAACGAGGACGTTGGGCCTTAAGGGGGGTGGATTGTGAGACCCTGAGTGGGCGAACCTGAGGTGAGGGTGAGGGTGACGGTTGGAGCTCAATAGGCCGAGAGAGGTTGGACGAGCTACAAGGAGAATCATAGTCTCATATTGCCTGGGTAGGGGAGGAGGAGGATCCTTATATGTGCGGGGTCAGCTCCCCATTGTATCGAGGCCTTTTAAAGCCGTGAGGGCCGGATGGTAGCCCAAAGCGTACAGTATCGGTACAGTGCGGGAGGGGGTCATCACACTTGCGCTCCAAGCCTCCCCCCTAAAAAGATTCGTTTATGTGAAGATGAATGGACGAATAGATTATTATCCAGTTTGGGTTTGGTGCGCTCGAGTAGGCCCAAAGAGTGGAATAGCATAACTCAACTTTGCATCACATCTTGAAAGATCATCCTATTTTTTTCAAATTAAATCAAACTAAAGAGAGCAATAAGTAGGCATAAGAACACGATGCTTCATATAAGCTTACCCTCTTCTCTAATAAGAATATAAAATGATCTACAAAACACAATTAACAAGAGAATGAAAGCAAAAGCATTCGAGCTTTGCTAGGGGTCGAGGGAGGGAGCGAGGGGAAGGGGCTAGGGATGGGTGGTAACCACCCTTCATCTTCGAGATGAGCGCATCGACCTCGAGATACGCGATGTCACTCATCTCGAGGCGGATGGGTGGCTTCTACCCATCCCTCGTTCCCTCCCTCGACCCCTAGAATTTTCGAAAGCATTCACTAAACATGCAAACCTGCCAAGATTCTTCTTCTTCCAGTAAAACATATGATACATTTTTTCCCTTCACATCTGGTAAAATTCTCTTATTTTCCCCTGTACACTGAAAATAAACGGTTGGGTTTGCATTCATCCACTCATGGGTTTTATAAATTTCAATGATTGTTAAGTGTAACAAGCTCTGATGAAATTATTCCTGCAAAATAGACAATATCGTGATTTATACAGTCCTATATCATCACGCAACATGTTTGCTATAGACTTCAATGTTACTCGCATATAATTAACTAGGGCTGGGCAGGTCCGGGTAACCGGCCCAAAATGTAAAAACTGAAAATCGGCCCGAAAAATTTAAGCCCGTGTTTATGAGGCCCGAAATCGGACCGAGTTGACCGGTTAACCGAGGTCTCGGTTAACCGAATTTTGGGCCGGTTTCGGGCCGATCTCGGTCCTAAGAGCAACATCCAAATTGAATTTTATAAAGTCCAAATTTCAGCCCAAATTGAATTTTATAAAGCTCAAATTTCAGCCCAAAGTGTTGAATTTGAGAAAGCCTAGTCAACACTCAACAGTAAATTAATAGGTAACAATCACAGCATTTAGATATGGTTGTTGTGATTGTAATGCCCAAAATTTAGCCAGTAATTTTCTGTGATTGTAATGCTGAATTTGATAAAGCCTAGCCCACTAGTAGACACGAATATCACATTTAGTCATTTAGATATGGTTGCATATTAATCAACAGTAAATTAATAGTATGCAATGATAAGTTAATCAACAGTAAATTAGTATGGGCCGGGCCGGTTACCCGACGGGTTTTAGAAAGGGAAATCGAGGCCCGGACCAGAAACTTCGGGTCGGGCCAGGTTTTAAAACCAAAAAATTTATAATTAATAAAAAAAAACCGATCCAAACCGACCCGATCGGTTCGGGTTTTCGGTCCGAAATGCCCACCCCTATAATTAACCATGGAAGACACTTGCCAAGTAAAAAATACAGAGGTTGAATTAGAAAAAGAAAAATTGAAATGAATTCATACTTATCAAAGTCCTAGAGTGACAATACTGACTTAGCATCAAAGTCAGCGAAGGATGTTCCACAAGAATGTTTCAAATTGTAGTAACAAACATTTGTCAACCTTTTGAGTTCATCTCAAAATAAGATTCAGAGTTCTTCATAAAATCTTGAGAATCAGAAAAAATGTTGTTTATTGTCAGAATGAAACTCTCAATGACATGGAACAATTGCCAGCCAGATTTTGTTTCTCTTGGACATCAAAACAATCAAGAAACGTCTTCTTTTTCACCTATGACAACTTCTACACAATGACACATTAGTTGGCAGGTGACTCTGGTTCTTCAAAATAGTTTTACTAAACTTGTGTACAAGAGCCGAAGGAGTTGCTTCTATACAATATGTATCCAAACACATACTATGGATGAAATTATTATTTTGCCTACAGAATATGTTAATATTTTCTTTGATGCAAGTTTTCATTCTTTGAGTAAATAGGCCGCAAATGGGATGGTTGTGGCATTGCCTCCCACTATGATTGGTCAGATTGTTTCTCCTTTGTTTTTATTTAGTATTTTTTGACAATACGGTTCTACATAGGGGTGGGCACAGGACGGGATGGACCTCATCCCGTTCATTCGGGATCGGGATCGGGACGGGGTACACCTCATCCCGATCTTGTCTCATCTCAAACGGATTCGAGACGGAATAGAATGAGCATATACTAAATAGTCCTCTGATGAATAATAACAAAACATTTCATCTCACATTGGTCACACACAAATAAAGCCTAATTTATGTACATATAACTTTCATCATAACAATATTAAATGTTATATAAAATTTATGGTCCAATGAACTTACAGTTTTTTATGTTAAACATCCTCTATGTGATACAAGAATAATTGTTCTATAACTAATCTAAAATGTGAAAAAACAAAAATTTTCATGGGTTCTATTTGACATTAAATATGAAAACGCATAAATTTTCATGGGATCTATTTGACCTAAAATATTCAAACCAAAGTTTCTATCTAAACAAAGATTACCAAATCAAGCAAGTAAGTTTTCAAACAATTGATGTTTTGATATGATTTCAACACATCTTAAACTTTCTATTAGAATAGTAGTTTGATTAAAATTAATAAAAATAAATATTAAATAAATAAGTTCGGGACGGGACATGATGGGCGTGATTTAAAATCTTCATTCCGATCTCATCCCACTCTAGATCGAGACGGGACGAGATCAGGATGAATTTGATCAATTCTAAAAGAACCCGAAAAAATTGGGACGGGATGAAATGGAACCAAGACGGGATCGGGATCGCAAGATGGGATGCCCACCCCTAATTCTACATGCATATATATCCACTATCATAGGCCTTCGATATCCAAAAGCCCACGCAACTCTCATTTTTTCTAGGGGTGGGCACGGTTCGAGTCGTTTCGGGATTGGGCTTGTCCCGATCCCAGTTTAGTGAAACGGGATCGAAACTGTCCTGGATAGCAAATTTTCCTGGGCAGACCCGATTGGTCCCGGGACGGTTTAGAACGAAACCATGCCATCCCAGTTAAAAAAAAAAAAAAAACCAAAATCAATCCCAAGCCCTCCCCTCCCCTTCGAATCCCTCCCTCACCATCCCACCACTAAATTCCTTGTTCAAACACTGATTTCTCTAGCGATTTCCGTCGATCTTGCACCTTGGCACGAGTCTGTTGTTCAAGCACTTGCTCTTTTTGGTCATGTTCCCTGGATGATTAGGAGGATGAGAGGCGTGATTTGTGACAGTGGTCTTTGTGGCAGCAATCGCAACAACAACATCAGAAGAAGAAGGTTTGTCGTTGCTATTCATTTGGTGTTAGGGTTGAAAACCGAACCGACTTTGGTCGATTTCTAAAATTTCAAACTGAAATCGAACCGATTCTAATTTATGCAAACCGTAACCGAACCGACTAAAACCGAAATATATTATTTTTTATATATTTTTGGTCGGTTTAGTTTTGTATGTTAAAATCACATAAAAATCGAAAACCGAACCGACCACTTCGGTTTTGAATTTTTTAAAACCGAACCAACCCAAACTTAAATCGAACCGATCGGTTTGGTCGATTTATTCGATTTGATTGATTTTTTGTTCAACCCTATTTGGTGCGTCTATAATTTTCTCGTAACCTTTCTGAATGGTAACATAACTACATTTTTAATCTTTGAAAGAGGGCTTGGGGTTGAGCTACCCTTGTTGTTACTGATGTTGTCATTGTCTTCTTCTTCTTTTTTCTATAAACAATTATGAGGGGACTAGTGAGAGTGAGGAGGAGGAGGAGAGTGCTTCTTCGGAGCCCTTCTAGGGAGCGAGGCAAGGAGCGAGGAAAGGGAGCGAGGGTGCACATCTCGAGGGGGATGGGTCGCTCCCTTTTCCTCGCTCCTTCCTTCGCTCCCTAGAATTTTTGGCTTCTTCGAGATGGTTTTGGATTGAGGTTTCAGAGTTCTTGTTATCTCAGTTTTTGCCAATGATCACCTTGCATCAACACCAACCACTACCCTCAAACCCCTCATTGAAGTTCTTAGGGATGGCAACGGGGTGGATTTGAGCAAATCCATCCCCGCCCCGTCAGGAATAACGGATCCCCAAATCCGCCCTGCCAATCCGTTTACAAAATTATTTAAAAACCACCTCCACCCCGCACGGATTGGCGGATATCCGCCCCGCCCACATATCCGTTAAAAAAAATTCTTCATTCATACATACGTACATGCAGTAAAAGATACTTCATTCATACATACAAAAATTATAAAAAAAAATTACAAAAAACCATACAACAAATTACAAAAAAATTTAAAAAAAATCGATCTAAAGAATCTCTGATAGATATGATCTCAGATCTCTGATGGAGATCTTGGATCTCAGATTTCAATATCTGATGGGGAGAGGAAGGCGGATACAGAGGTGTGAGGCTTCGACTTCGACTGTGAGAATCTGATATCAGATCTCAATCTCAATCTCAGATCTCAAATCCAAATATCTGATGAAGAAGCAGAGGATGGTGCACTGATCTGAGATATCTGATGAAGAAGCAGAGGATGGTGCACTGATCGTTCACTGATCTGAGATCTTATGATGCTCTGTTCTTGAGTTCTTCACTGCGAACTGTAAAAGAGAAGAAGAAGAAGGAGACGACTGTGAGATCTCTTCGGCTCCTTTGAGTGGGGAAGCCGGGGAAGGGAGGGGAGAGTAAGGCGGGGGAGGGGAGGGGAGAGTGAGGCGGCCTCTTCGGCTCCTTCGAGTGAGAATGAGAATGAGAAATGACAATGTGAGGAGGTTAGGGTTTACTTCCTTTATATAGCTGAAGGACATTTTTGTAATTTTACCAGTTAAACGGATATCCGTGGGGCGGATATGGCCAAATCCGTATCCGCCCCAATTAATAAACGGATACAGATTTGAAATCCGTATCCGCCCCAACCTCCACAGACCCTTTACCAAATCCGCTCCAAACGGGATGAGTGGAACGAATATCCGTAAAAATCCGCCCCACCGCCATCCCTAAAAGTTCTCTCTTGATTTTATTTTTGTTGCTTCAAGGCCAAAGCCCCATAACTTGGGTAGTGAAGTGAATGGGTACATTTCAAATTCAATTAATTAAAAAAAAAAAACACAACTATAAAAAAATTGCATTGGTAAGTGCACTTCAATAAATTGTGGTTAGACAATAGGGTGTGTGGCCTTCTTCATAGATATGAATGTGGGGATTCCTCGAGGTTTGAGACAGTGATCATGTGGTGGATAGAGAGAAAAGACTTGGTTTTTTGAGACTTGGATCAATGATAATAAATGATTGGACTTTTCTCTGAATGCTTCCCATCCCTTCATTTTTCTTCTTCTTATTATTTAATCAATTATGATTTTCATTCACATGAGTTGTGTGCTGTGATAAAGTTATTACCTGGGCTGGGACGAACCAGAACGGTTCGGAACTAAATTTGTGGATCCCGTTTTGAGACCGGGGCAAAATTAGGAAGAACCGGTTGATTCCGGTTTGAATTGGAACATTAGTTGTGTACAGTAACATTAGTTGTCATGAGATGTGTGCAGTAACATAAGTTGTGATAAAGGTATTACCTGGGCCGAGACGAACCGGAATGGTTCGGGACTAAATTTGTGGATCTCGGTTCCGTTCCGGTTCAAACCGGCCTAAGACCGAAATCGGGACTAAATTAAGAAGAACCGGTTGATTCCGATTTGAACCAGAATGGGACCATACAATCCGGTACGATCCGGATCAGGACCAGGATTGTTGCCCACCCCTAATTTTTTTTCTTTTTACTCTCCTCAAGGACAATGCAAAATCACCTTTCGAAATCAATTGAGCATTAATCCAAACCAGACAAAATGAGAGTTATCAAAACTTCCTTGATATTTTGAACTATACTAACCACTTGAAAAACCTTTATCATCATTTCTCAGATTCTCATAAAACAATCTCATGGCTGTTGTGCACTAGTTCATTTTAAACTACAAAAACAAAAGTAAAGAAGAAAAACCAAAAAATTGTACAATTTCTTGTACTAGTCTGTTGGACTGTGAAAAATGGATTTAGCATGGAGAATGATGATGATCAGCAGCCCTATGGTCCACTTTTGCACCTCCTCTTCAAAGCACAAAATAACCAAAATGTTCATCTCATTCCTCATTGCCACTACCTACCTGACATGGTTCATCCATATGGATAAAAGAACTAAATTGATCTAGAACACAAAGTGGCTTCTCTAATAATAGTGTAAGAGCAATCCATGCTTACTGGCAAATATAATTTGGATATAAGAATCAAGAAAACCTGATTCTCATGTTAAATCAGTGATTGAAACATGACCCTTCAAAGTTGAGACAAGAATCAATACGGGTTCACAGTCAATAACATCTTCGCCATCAAGAGTAACAATGAGTCGAAGAACACCATGCATTGATGGGTGGTGAGGACCCATATTGACTATCATGAAATTTTATCTTGTAGTTGGCACAGTCATATATTTTTCTCCGATTCGTTATTCCATTAATTGCTGAAAACGAAGTTCATCAAATTCACAGAATTCCCTTTACAGCTCCTCTCAAATTCACCAAAATTTGATTTTTTTTTCTTTTTTTTTTCAGATCATTCACATTGAACTCCATCCTAGGTTCCTCTTGTTTAATGAGATAAACATCTGTAGGCAATGCATAATGGCCCCATCTCCAGGACCTTAATTTTGTCAGCTGCACAGACAATTTTGAACAAAGCTGCATTACAGAGAAAACTCTCCTTGCATTCAACCAACCAAAAAAGCCAATTGTTTTTTTACAAAGTTTTTCACCAAGAAGTGGCTGCACTCCAAATGTTTTTTGAAATTGAGAATTCTCTAGTTGAACCACAACACTACCTTACCTTCAAAAATTGAAGAAGCTAAAAGCTAAATTAGGGACTAATATTGTTAATCTTTGAGAGGTGATTCCCATTAATCAATTAAGAGTGTGCAATGTGATTTTCCCCCCAAGGGCAACCTTCTTTGTTTGGACAGCTTGTCATGGAAGAACTCTCACAATCAATAAACTTCAAAAAATACGTATGCCACTAGCGGTCGGAAGCAGCTTGTGTAATCAACAAGAAGAGACGATCAATCGCACTCTAGTAAATTTCAACTACACTCAAGAGGATTTGGGGTGCTCATTTAATGGAGTTTGGTGAGCAGAAAAGCATCCAAGGCTCCATGGTCAAGAGAAAAAACCTAGAACACATTTATTTAACTAGTGCTCAAGAAAAAGAGAAGCATACTTATGATTGTGGCTTACAAAACCTAAGATCGAGAAGCATGATTGTCTTAAGAATGTTAGGGTGTGTTTGGTTGCATGGAATCATAAGGTGGGAATTGGAATTCCATTCCATGGCATCCCATGCCATGAACTTGACCAACTTTGATGTTTGGTTGTCCATGGGAATTGGATTCCAATTCCTATTGTGAGTGTTTGGTTGCCCAAAACTAATCATGGGGAATTTTTTTTTTATTTTTTTATTTTTCATTTTGAAGATCCCACAATTATACTTTTATATATAAACTAGAATATGGTTTTGATTTTGCTTCCTGCAAAGCATCCTTACAGTATAATTTTAAACTCGACGTCTGCTAAAATCTTTAAATGAGAAATCATCGTTCAATACTGGTATTCATATTTCTAATAAAAAAAATTTAGCAATACATATTTTGACTAAAATTTTCAAAATGAAATCATGTTTACTGCATAAACATAACAAGTCCTAAACCACATACTCCCAAACACCAATTAAACAAAATCCAAACTTTCTAACTCCTTGATTACTAATCAAAACACATAAAAAGGATTAAAGACAAGAAGCCAATTACTTTTGCTCCAAACTAATTATCCTCCAACTCTGTAAGAACCCAACCCTCCCTTGTTTTTTCGGTCAATCCTAAAAAGAAAGTACCAAGCTCTACGTTCCCATTGAACTTTCTCATGATTTTTAAAATTTGACGTTCGGTAAGTCCAGGAACCGCCCTTACAGCCTTCTCAACTTCTTGCCAAGGGAAGGTTTCCAATCGTATAGGCATAGCACTCACTTGCTCAAATGCCTTGCATATACTCGATAGGCCTTAGCAAACTCGGGATCGTCGTTGTCACACGTTCGCTTGCGTTTGCGAGACGATGTAGTAGAACCCGAGGCAACATCTTCCCTGTCTCCAGTGTCTGTATGGACACTTTCACTTGCTTCAACCATGGGTACATTGTCATCATCACGACTTGCTATACAGCGATCGCCAGTTGCTTGATCATTTCCTATGATGATTGCAAGGTCGCCATAGTATGGAAAGATTTTGCCACGAACTTTTTTTGCTTCCTTGTGTGCCTAAACAATGTTAAGAAATATAATTGAGAAAACAATCTAATTTAACAAAAAGATTAGAACAATCAACAAAATAAAAATAGTTGGAGAAAAGTTTTCAATAAAGATTAGAAAACTAACATTCTCAATAAATTCTAACTAGCATTCTCAATGACATTGAAAAATAACTCGCATGAGGTCATACCGAACCATATTGAACCATGCTTAAGAAAGTTTACCGCAACATAGTCTTCCCACACTTCGTTGTCTGCAGTGATGAGTCCGCTACTATAGTTGAATCCAAACCCACTTTGCTTGTGAACTTTTCGGACTGCCAAATATTGCTTCTTGAAGGTCTTTAGCCTCGACCGGACATGATCGTGGGTAATTACCATATTGTGAGATTTCTTAATTTCTTCCACCACACCCTCTAGTGCGCTTGACTTCCACCCATTATCCGCTTTTTTTCCTCCGGTATTACTCTCATCCACCAATGTTCTAATCAAAACCAAATCCATCGAATCACTCCATTGTAATTTGGATGCCATACCTACAAAGATAACCTATCAATTATCAAAAGCAAGAGAAACATATACTAGTTTTTTTTTTTTTTTTGATCACAGACTAACTGTTCTTGATCTCTTGTTGATGTTTCCAGGTAATGCAGGGGATAGAGAAATTGAGGAGATACTTCGATGCAAAGGAGTTAGGAGAATGCATGAAGTGAACTCAGAACTAGCTAAAACTGGAACTCTCCCAAATAACACGACAAACTCGTCTAGAGCTTCATTTGACCACATAGTAGAGTACTTCAAATTTCAAAAGGGTAGAGATTTACCAAGTAGTGCACGAGGCTACCTTTTGGTCATAATAGTACTAAATGCAACAGTGACATACAAAGCAGGGCTCAGCTCACCGGGGATATGTGGCATGATAGTACCATCAATGGCACCAATGCTACCACAAAGGCATACATGGCAGGGAATGCAATTTTAAGTGATACTGATGTAGTATTCTTTGGATTATTCTTTTTCTTCAACTCTTTAGGACATCCCCTCTCTCTTTTCATGATACGTATCCTAACATATGGATTCCTTTTGAGGTTGGTGCTTCAAGTATGCCTCAGAAACTATGATGGCTAATTATAACATCTCCATAGCTAGTATTGAATGTCAAGGTAGTGTAGTATTGATCTTGTTTCAAGCCATTTCTGGCATTTTTCCATTGTCTGTACCGTTGATAGCAAGGTGGGTTAGAAAATTATCAGCAAAGAGAATATGTATACCCTTCTACAACCGACAGAATTCATATCCAAGCTGATCTTATAAAGGCTTGCTCAATAGTCGAGACACGACTCGCATAAAGCCTAATGAAGCTTCCTTCCTGCAGTTTAGTACTGAAAAGAAAGTTTGTAACAGAAAATCCTACTTTATCAGCTACCTATTTATGTAATTGTAGTTTGTCTATTTCCTAGTTATGCCAGATCTATTAAATTATGTTGTAATGAAAGAGTTTCTCTCATTGAGCAAAATTAGACACTAAATTAGGAAATTGATGAACACTCGGCAGGTATGAAATGTGATTCTCTCTCTATTTTATCTTATTCCAAGGGAGAAGGAGATTTTATTACATATCCTACCCCACTGTGTTCGATTTCAAGTCTGTAGTTAATCAGCTCATGCTATACAGTATTGGTTTTGTGAGATTTTTCATTAGCAACCACTTTAATTGAAATTGGTTTTATAATTCCTCATACAAAGCAAGCAATGGTTATTGCACTGCAGGATCTTATTCTTTGCAGTTGAAAGAAAGTACTACTTATTTGTTGAAAAATAACTCCTCGATAATATCTATACGAGCTGTTAATTACTTGTGAAAATTGTACTGGATGTAGTTTTACAATGAACTTCTACTTTCCTTCTATCTTGCTGTGGTTTGTCCTAAATACAAATACGAGCTTATAATATCTTGTTGTGGTTTGTTCTATAAACCCCTAGTAAAAATAAACAATAACAGTTCCAGCTGCGGGATGGTAAGCTACCTGCAAAGCTTTCACCAGGTCTTTTCTGTAGTGAGTGGCAGATATGCAGATTCGCGCCCTAGCTAGAAGTAATGGGGTTGCTGGGAAAGCAACAGTCACAACAGCAACCTGCATTATAAACAACTATGTCAATCACATAGATGAGCAATTGCCTATTTGTTTCAAATGTATTTCATGCAGGGAAGTCTAAGAATAAGGAATTTTGCAAAGCTGATATTTACTGCTATCAACAATCGAAATTATATGCTAATAGTAAATTATATGCTAACAATGGAAATGCATAAACGTATCCATGGATTACCTCTCCCCTTCTATACAAATTTATAGAAAAAATCCAGAATAATTAACCCATGATCACACTGAAAAGGGCCTGTGATCCAGAGTCATTCTTCTCATAATTTCAAAATGCTATTAGTAAATATATCAATCAGAGAATATAACCCATGCTATTAGTCATTCCTGTTAGCAGGGTTGAAAGACATTTGTGATGGAATTTATCTGCAAATCAATGAGCTGCAGCTGATCACTATGGCCAGTGCCAATTTCCAAGGTATCATTTAACAAATTGTTCTTCAGATTCCTGCGACCACAACATAATCAACTTTTAATTATTTATCTAAAGATGCTCTATAGAGCAACCACTGGGATTTGTTCAAAAAGTTTATGAATACTAAAACAGAGCACTCTGCCCAGAAAAACAGAGAACTCCTGTCCAAAAACTGTGCAACACCGCACTCTGTCAAAAAAAGCAACACCGCAATGCCTTGCCACAGCCTGCAACATACGGCTGCTGTTCCGTATCTTCGGCACGCCAAACCAATGACAGAAACCTGCATAACCAGCCTATTATCACAAAAACAATATGTCTACTCATCCCCATGATGAACATACGCCGTGTGGGAGCTGTCAAGCAACACCTAGCATTTTGATGTCAAGTTTTAAAACCATTCAGTATTAATTTTCTGATAGCAAACACTGATATCAAATGTAATTTAAGTTAAGAGTATAAATATTATTAGGAGACAATTCCCAAGAACTGGGTAGATACTCATTAATCAAGCCATACATGTATGACCACAGTCACAGAGAGAAAGCAACATTTGATATCTTCTAATCAAGAACAAATACAAATATAATCTTAAGGTTCGTCTTTTCTAACATCCCACATCCTCATAGCCATTTGATTTCTATTGTTTGTCCACTCAGGTGTCCTAGCAATAACAATAGATTCTTCATCTTCATCTTCTTCCTCTTCTTCACTCTCTTCAGATTCTTCATCGCTACAATGATCATCAGGATCTCCTTCACGAAGGAAGTTATGAATCGCAGAACATGCTAGTACCACTTTTGCCTGGGTATCAATATCATGATATGGATGGTGCCTAAGATATGCAAACCTGTTCTTCGACAAACCAATAGTTCGTTCGACAACCGTTCGAAGTGATGAGTGGCGAAAATTGAATAATTCCTTTTCATTTGTTGGGCGTTGACCAGCAACATTGCGAAGGTGATATCGTGTACCGCGATACGGTGTCAACAATTTTGGTACTAGTGGGAATCCAACATCAGCTAGATAATATTTACCTATACATTTAAAAATGATACAATATTAGTATTAAGTTATTATATTATTATAAACTTAGATAAAATCTATTTTATTAACATACCATTAGGCACAGTTAAACGACTCCCGTTGCGACACACGACACTTCGAAGGAGTCGACCATCATGAGCCGACCCTTCCCACCCAGCAAGCACGTAAGTGAACTTCATATCAAATGTGCAAGCAACAAGCACATTTTGGGAAATGAAATTAACTCTGTTACGATATCTAGCTTGATCTTCTTCGGCGACAGTGGCTTTGACATGAGTGTCATCTATTGCACCTACAGCATCCTATATGAAATGTAACTAGTTAAATATTACTAGTAAAATAATATAATTGGCTATATTTAAATATGTTAAGTTTAATTTCTAAAGTAATTTCAATCTAACCTGAAAATGATGATGCCAACTATGGTGACTCCCACCATCAGCTGGGGAGTTTGCTTCTATAGCAGGATTGACAACATCTTTGTGTAATCGTAGTATCGAAGATAACACATGATGAAAGTAAATACTAACAGTGTGGCCAGAGCAAAGGAACCCAAAACACGAGCTTCGATTACGCTTATCATGTCCAACAGTGTTGAGAAACAAAGCTATTTGCTCTTCAACATCCAAATGGCGACTATTTCTTAACCCATACCCACGTAAGCGAGAACATAACCTCAAGAATATGCTTCGCTTCATTCTAAGTTGTTCATGGCATAAACGATCACTCTCACGATACATTCTTTTCAACATAGAACGTCTTTCTTCATCTCGGTTGAGAATTAACATTCTAGGAATGTGTCTCCTCCTATACATGATCATCGTCATTATGGAGAGCATAAACATCTGAACTAGCCTTCGTCGTCGCTCGATTAAAATTCGCATTGTATAACACTGTAAGAGAATAAATTAAAAGTAGTTGTGGAATGGTATACTCATTATTGATCCATCCAACTTTTTTTAGGATTGTGTATGATGATGAAACATACATACATTCATCAATAAACAGAAAACAAAAAATAGTCTACTACTTAAATAGAATATTCAAGAGCAATCTTAAAAAATGGCCATAGGTAGTAGAGCAAATTATTTTTCTTTTTAGTTAAAGAGTCAATAATTATATGTTTTTTAGATAGATGATACTCTTACGTGCATATATTATAATATAATCAATAATTGATTGTGTTATACACTATTTACCAATTCTACATACATTAAAAATAAGGTAGCTAGTGTACAATACAATAGACACTAATATGTATCAGTAACAAGATTCCGTACCAATGAGAACAATTCTAATCCAACATTTATAGCGGCTCTCAGTTCTTTTTTTACAGGAATTTGAACCCGTCCACGTCTATAATCTATTATCTGTATAAAAAAAACAACGGCCTTCTTGAGAAGATAGGATAGAATTTTGTATTGGCAGGGCCAACAGTTGAAGGGTAAATTTGATCAATCTTCAATAATGGTAAAGACTAAGGAAATCCTTCCTGACATAAAAATTTGCAACAATATACATGAAGATCAAACAGAGATTGGGGTTTTATGCAAAGGTTCGAAGCCTGACCTATGATCTGATCCAACATGTGATACCAATCACCCTAAATTTTACCGAGTACGCTAATAATTGGCATGGCAAGTGTAATAGGCGGAGTGGTAAGAGAAAGACAAGAACAAGACTATTAACAGCCCCCAATCCATGGGTTTACTACACACAAACATCATGTAAGAAAAATAAAGCTTGTCACAACATCCATTGATGGCTAGTGTTTATGTCAGCCTTGTTTATGGTGCACATGACCCAGACTAGAAGAAAGGAGAAAAATATCAATTTCAGGTTGGATCAATGTCAAATAGCAACTATTGATGGTTTCTGTACTGTTGTTCATGTTCAATGTTCCATACTGAAAATTTCTAACATACCCATGATCAGATCTGTGGTAAATACTTGTACATTACAAAATAAAAAATGGAATTCATTGAACTGAAAGAGATGAGCTCATTGAATGAAAGTTCTTCCCCTCTCCATATAAATACCATCTTTGAAAACATATAAAAAAACACATACATACATGGCTTTGTGATTCAGTCAAGTGAGGGAAACAAGAGCACTAATGAGATGCCAATTCAGACTACCAGAGCATACTCTACCTAACACATAAATTTCAAGATATTCGTAAACACATTATTCCCATATTTTTCTTCAAAACTAGAACATACCCTTTACTTCATTGATCTGATTCACTAACCCATTCAATTCAAACACCACTAATCCTAACTGATCTTCAAAATCCCCAAATTTGAAATTTTTTTTTACAAAAAATCAAGCCAAATTGATAGATCGGCAGATGAAGAGGACGAAATCTGTACCTGAATGAGTACTCTGTGAGTGCAAAAATTACGAAGAAAATTGAAAGAGGCGTAAACACAGTTTCGCTTTGCTTGAAACGTTCACACGCGCACACAAAACTTCCTACCAAAAACATGAGACAAATCAACATACAAAACACTGGATGCAAAGAGATCTAAGACGAGAATACAAGGAAATATAATTTACCTTTGATGAGAAGCAAAGCTTGTGTTGGAGGTATTCGTGAGTCTCTGATGCGATGGAGTCACAGAGGAGGAGAGGAGATCGGGGAGATGAGATCACAGAGGAGGAGAGGAGATCGCGAAGATGAGATCACAGAGGAGGAGAGGAGATCAGCCCTTCACAGAGACGAGGAGAAAGAGATATTCGTGAGTCTCTGATGCGATGGAGTCTTCGCGGAGATGAGAGGTCTTTGATCAACCCTTTCACAGAGACGAGGAGAAAGAGATCTTCGTGATGCTGGAGATGAGGAGGTCTTCAATGGAGATCTGATGCTGGAGAGAGACGAGGAGATCTAATGCTGGACAGAGACGAGGAGAAAGAGATCTTCAATAGAGGTCTTCCATGTAGATCTGATGCTGGAGATAGACGAAGAGACGAGAGGTTTTGTGTCCCGAGAATCGTATTCCCAGTGTGAGTGAGGTGTCCGATTGGTGGGAATCTATGGCACGTGCTGGCATCCCTCACCCACCAATAAAATCTCAAACAAACACCCAAAATGCTATTCCAAGTGGGAATAAGATTCCTATTCCCATGGAATGGGTGCAACCAAACACACCCTTAGATCAAAATAACCAAATTGACAGTAAATGGTGTCATAGCTAGTTTCATGAACAAAAATAGATAACAAACATCATTTAACACACTCGTCCCAAGATCGCTCGTGGAAGCACTGGATCTATGATCATGTTAGTTAACACTTATTTATCACCTTGTTTTGTTAATGCAATAAACAAAAATGAAGCTAAGCAGACTTACAAAAGTTGGTCAATCGTCAGCATCACTGATTGTATACCCAAATGCTCGTCTCAATTATGCTGCCCACTTGATTTGGTTCAACTATATTATCTGAAGACATTGCCTTGCCGAGCATATTGATGTCCCCTTTCAAAATTGATGTGATCAATACTCCTGCTTGGCTGCAATTCCAAATTTGATCCGCCATTCTGACCTCTGAGGGCAATACCTCCCACCCTCAAGACAATTCTTGGTGGGACTTCAAATTCTGGATTCACAAGGACAAAAAACAGATATTTTTCAATTGGGAATTAGGAAGTTGAGTTGAACCAAATATAGATTGGGTGTTGGTAGCTCACTTTTCCAGCGTGAATTGTGGTTGGGTTGATGTTGATGGGTTATCTCTCTCTCAGAAGCTCCTAGCAATGGCTGTGGTGGTGAATGGTGATCATGATGTTGCTGCATTCTTCTTCTTCTCCATCATTAGTTTCGGGTATTCAGCTACAACAACACGAGACAGTCACTCTATATTGTGGTATAGAAGATATAATTGGTCTCTTCGCCATCCATTGCAAATCTAGTGAAGGTGTTGATCTCGGCCTGCACAAAATACCCAGAATTCTTGGAGTTTTGATAGGGAGGTTGGCGGGACCACCATCCATACGTGCCATACAATGTATTTATCGGATGTAAAACCCTGGTGAAGGTACTTATGATCTCTATAACCAAAAGAGAGATGACGAGAGGTGTGGTTTGGAATTGGATTGGACCTGTTTCTTTTCGTATCAATGAGAATGTTTTATCTATCAAACAAAAAAGTTTGAAATCTTTTGGTGCAATTCAATTAAGTAACGTAGAGCATCTCCAATTCGTTTTGGGGGGATATTTTTCTTTATTATAATAAGGGACTTATCCCACCCAACATTGAAATCTCAATATCCCACATCAGACTAGAAAAACAATCAAGCATGTACGTCAGTTTAACAAGAAAATAGATTAAAATATAACGATATCCTCCTATACCTGTGATTTCACAAAAAAAATCCCAAACATTGTATAGCGTGCAAATTTCTATATGCAATGAACAACTACACCTCGGTTCAATACAAACCTTGAACTGAACCGAAACTAAACCAAATTTATTAATAATTGAAATGAATTGATCGGTTTTTTGTTCAACCATAACCCCTCGGACTGAACTTTTCGCCTTTGACTGTTACGGTCATATATGTTATGACCAAAATGCCCATCAAGTGATGTGCTACACTTCTGCTCCAAAATTTCACCAATATACAGTTATATATAAATACATATCTCGAGGCACGATAAAGGCCCCCAATAATTGGATACACCTCGATAGAAATACATATCTCCCACCCTATCACCTCTTTCCTCCCTGTGAATCACCACCATCAGACCCCCCTCCCCTTGCGACTCACCACCACCATCGACCGCCAGACCCTAGAGCTGAGGCACGCACAAGTTGTTCATGTACTGCAAAACACAGCCGATCAGAGAACAACAGAGGAAGAAGAATTACACAGATCTCAATGTTTTCAAAAATACGGAGAAGCGTCAGAGGACTCTTTGTATGTCTCTATATAGTTGTCATGCATAGAAACTTCGTCTATGTCACCTTTGTCCTTGCTGGCGCCTCCGCTAGAGAACGGGTAGTTTCTTCCCTCATCTCCCTTGTTTACGTGCTTGAAAATCTTTGTGATTTGACTTCCATTTGTTTCATCGAAAACTTGATCGAGGGTTTTGATTTGATCTGTGTTTGATATATCGAAATGCACAGTGGTGGAGGGAGATGAGGAAGAAAAATAGGATTTTTTTGCATTAGAGAGAGAACAGAGTGGGGGATTGCAATCAGGTTTTGGCGGTGGTAGGGTTGGTTGATGGTGAAGAAGTGTTTGCTCAAAAAAAAATATTGCTTAAGGTATAATATTATAGTTGGATACTCATATGAAAAAAGGATCAGCTCAAATCCATAGTCCTTAGTTTACACGCTGTATGTAACTTTGATTCTCCTAATGTTATTGATTTTAGATGGTTATACTCAAGAAATTCATTTATGTTGAGTGTTTGAGTAGAGATTTATTATATCAATTTGATGTCTCAACCTGATTAGAATTAAAAAAAACACCCCCTCAGCTTATGGTTGTTACTTTTAAAATCTTTGCGTAATTTACTTGTAAAATGTCTGTAGCAATATTTAAAGCACATTTTAAAATGTGATGCATAGAGCTTCGTTGTGATCATTCTGGAGTTGATCAATGGGTGGTTAGCATATGAAGGACGATCACCAACTAATTGGGTATAGCAAGGATACTAAGGCTCACTAAAAAAAAATTCACACATTTAAGTAAAGTACTATGATATCCGTCAAATTAATAATGGTAGAAGGAGCATATTATTCATGAGTTGGAGGATTATTTAATAAGACGAGGCTCGACTTGTAAAGAAGCAAAAGATTATTGCACATGTAAGACTATGTAACTGGACCCCACCAATGATTTGGGCTAAACCTAAACATGCGGAGCTTAGGCCATCCATTGGAGCACGAAAATGCACACCCTCAAAGCACATTCAATCTAATTTGTGGCTTTTGATCTTGCACATTGGGACTCTTGCTAACTCTCTCAACCTCTCCCTCCATTGTCTTTCTCATGCAATCCATTGAACAAGCAAGGGAGCTAGCTCTCCATTCCAAGCTAAAGCATTCCATTGAAGCTCACCCGACTTGCAAGGGTGCAGCCAAATTTTTGTCAAGGGGGGGAGGGATTTTTTTATACCACTAAAACATAATAATAACTATTCTTTAGAAGATTTTGACAAAAAAATGTAAATTTTGATAATCACCCTTCGAGTGGTTTCAAAATTTACATTTTTTTTTTGTCAAAATCACCTTTCAAAAATAATAATAACGAAGGTCGTTTATTAATTTACATTTTTTTAATAATAATGAGCGTCAGGAGCCTACCAAAAAAAATAAAATAATCCAAAGAATAATTATTATTATAATTTACATTTTTTGAGAATCACCTTTCGAGCCTACCAAATTTTTGTCAAGGGGGGTAGGGATTTTTTTTTTGGTAGGCTTCTGACGCTCATTGTCCAAGACCACTCGAAGGGTGATTCTTAAACACCAATGAAGGTCGTTTATTAAGATATTTAATTGCAGAGACCTAAACACGTATCTTGAGTAACGATGTCGAAACGGTGAAATTCTTGCATATTATTTCTAGTGTTAATTCATAATTTTCTCAAAAAATTTAAGCTCAAACATATTAAATTTTTTTTTTTTTTTACATTTAACAATGTCATTAATTTAAAATGAAAACCAAAGAAAGTACTCATGAATTAGAGGGTGTTTGTTTTTGCTTCTGAATGGAGTCAGAAGTCTTAATAAGAAGTGGATCACCTTGTTTAGAGTGTTTGTTTTTAGTTCTGATAAGAAATTCTACTTCTTATTGGAATAAGCTACAGGGAGGTGTTGATCACTTAGCACTAAGTGTTGAGTAAAAAATTATCCCAACAATAACCTTAACATAATTTTCTAATGACAATTACTACCCCCATCTTCTTAAAAATAAGTAGGGCTAAATTTTGACGGCACATCTTCATTCTATTCACCAAACATTGTGGTTCTACCTACTTCTACAAGGACTCGATAAGAAACTTATCTCTTTTCTCACATTTTTTCTTTGTATTTTAAAGTTTTGTTTTTCATCATTGAAACCTAATTCATGGTTAATGAGCGATTAACAATAAAATAAATGAAAAGTGGAAGGTGAACTGGCTCCATAAAGCATTAAAAAATTATTGTAAAAAACAATACCAGATATGGAGAGTACTTAAAACGAAAACGAGATCGTATTGCAAACGAAATATTAAAAAGAAATTTGGTTTGATAATTTGTATAAATATACTTGGTCGTATTTCGATATTCTTGTAGTGAAAGGTATTGTAACATTCTCTAGGATTTGAATAATTATTGGGTATGATTTTAAGCGCAATGTTTATATTATACAAAATTTCAGCTCAGTGGGCCAAATTGTCAAACAATTTTCATTCATCACCTAAAAACAAACACCTTTTAATTTACGGCTTTTAATCATCAGTTTGTTCAGAAACAAAATAAACAGTTCATTCAAAACTTCTTATTTCAATTAGAAATTAGCTTCTAAGCACTTAAAAAAACCCTCTCAATAAAAACTAGTTTTTTTTTATTTTTTTTGAACTGCCAATGCAAGGTAAAATAGATGTCAAACCAAATTTTTTTTTATGTGATGCCCTCTCATACATCTCACTCAACCGACCCCTCCTCCCCCACACACACACACACACACTAACACAACTCTTTCTCACCATGACAACAACTCCAACAGAGGAAGAACAATACAGAGCATTTGAAGGGAAGGTGAGCAGAACAGTGTACCTGGACAACCTCTCACCCGAAGCGACAACCCCAGTCATCAATACTGCACTTGGCCAGTTTGGGGCCGTCACAATGTTAACTTCATCTCCTCTTATTCACACACCACCAACATCCCCTTGTGCGCATTGGTGGAGATGGAGAATGCAAAGCAAGCTGATGCCATAGTGTCTAAACTCACAAAGTACCCATTGATGATCTGTGGAATGCCTAGGCCTGTTCGTGCTCATAAGGCCCAAGTGAACATGTTTGATGATCGCCCAAGGAAGCTAGGTGGTCGAAAGATCGAAATCAGGTGGGTTCAACCAAATGATCCGGATTTCCAAGTTGCCAAGCAGATGAAGGCTCTTGCTCACAAAAATATGGCTGAAAATGCCCAGTTGCTTAAGGTATAATATTATAATTGGAAATTTTTTAACATTAAAAATTAATCCATGTCCTCTAAAATTTGCCCCCTAATCCGGGAAATTCAAAAGGTTTGTCATAGATTGAGACCAATGGGGCTGGCACATGTGGCACAAGAAGTAGTCTAAAGGCCCTATTGTTAGGATTGAATTTCCACGTGTTCGGTTCTATATCCACCGGCAACACGCTTGCCAATAAAAATAAGTAGACTGAAAACCTAGGATTTTTCATCTAGGGGTGGCAATTGGCCGTGTTGTGTTTCAACCAATTGGGAGTGACGGGTAGACCCAAACCTCGTTATTGGGGACTTTTAGTGGTCTTGGGAAACAAACACCCCCGAATTCTATAATTTTCTCGGTTTCAAATACTCATCGTACAAATGGCCCTTAAAATGGGGTCGTCCCCTTGCACAACGATTGTTTGATCGAGTCAACAAGACCCTAAAATATTCATTCAGTATACACTCCTTTGTTAGCTCAAGTCCAACAAGGCCCTAAAAAAATTGAATGAACTACCATTATTTTCATGTGTATGAAAATGTGTTTACGCTACAAGACAAATGGTGATAGATAGCACATGACAATAGCGTTTTTTTAGAAAGTGCTATGAAAGGGACTTTGCTCAATTGTGAAATGCTATCAAATGTGGGCGGCGGTAATTCGCTGGGTGCGCCAAAGCTCCCGCTCGATCCAAACCAAAAAAAAAAAAAAAAGAGAAACAAAACAGAACAGAGAGAGAAGGAAGGAAGGAAGGAAGCAGAAGCCGAAGCATCTCCCTCTCCCTCTCCGACTGCTCTCATCTCCCTCACCGTTCTGCTCCCCCTCTTCGATCGCTCTCCCTCTCCGATTGATCTCCCTGTGCTGTCAACGCCCAACCTGTTTCGCCTAAATGACTACGATCTCCACAATTCTTTTTTTCATTTCGACTAGGTGGGGATAGGTTACTGCAGCCATTCTTTTCCTTCCTCAAGGTGAGCGATTCATAAATCTTTTGCTTTGTTCTCTCGGTTTTACTAGATTAGTGAATTTAGTTATGGTTCAGTGTTCCGAGGGTTTCGATTTTAACTCTCAGGTCTTGGTACATGAAGATTTTTGTGATTTTGGTTTTCAAAAGGTTTTAGGAGTTTTGGTGTTTGATTTTGGATTTGGGGCTTTTTTTCCTCGTTTTGGTGAATTGTAAGTGCTATCAATAAAGTTGAGAAGATCTATCCCCATAGCTTACTGAGTTCTCATGGAATTATCCTTGTCTCTGCTTATAATAAGAATCTTATTTGAGTTAGTTGTTGTTCTTTGCATTCAACAATTATTGAACTCCTTTGCTTATCTTGGTTTTCCAACAAGACAAAGGTTGGTTCTTTCTTTGTCTACTCAAAATCAAAACCCCAAATTTTTTTTTTTTTTCGTTTGTTCTTTCTTTGTCTTTTCGTCAAACACCTTGTGTTCAATTGGTTTTCTGAATTGGTGATTTGTTTTGGGTGTTTTTTCAGGTACAATGTGAAATACCTTGTGTTCACTGGTGCGGAACCAAGCTTGGGTTCTAAGGTAGATTTGCATATTACATTTTATCTATTTAGTTTACCTTTACTTTTGGTTCAATTAGGGGTAATGAACTAGTTGGATGTTTTGTGTTTTGAGCTAAGCCCTCAATGTTTGAACACCAAGATTTCCAAAACATCCAAAATAAGAGTCTTTTCTACCAAGTTTTGATAGAGTTGTTTCAAAACATGACCAAGGTGCATCACATACAGCCATTTCACCTTTTTTAAAGCAAGTTTAGTCACATTTGATGATAGAGATGGATTAAGTTGTTTCACTTGTCCAAATTTATCTTTATGTGTGCATTTGTGGGCAATATGTTGTGATATTGTGTGTACCACCTGCTGAAATTATGGACAATCCTTCACTATAGTACATTGTACAATTAGTGGACAACATGTATGCATGACATTAAGGAAGTTTATAATGAAACATTTCATTTGATGTCAGTTTATAATGATTTCTCTTTGCTACTATAGGTACAAGATTATTAAGGAAGTTGGAGATGGAACTTTCGGAAGTGTTTGGCGAGCAATAAATAGACAAACAGGCAAAATTGTATGTAGTAATAAATGATGTTTTCTTATGGCCTTGGTTACTCTTATACTGAAGATGTTGCATTGCTTGATAGGTCGCAATCAAAAAGCCCCCCCCCCCCCCCTTCCTCCTCTAACCCTTACTTTTCCCCTATTTTATTCACTAATGACCTCTTGAAGATTCATTATTTAATCTTTTTATTTACTTGTTTTTCCCAATCACTGCGGAAGATGAACCATCCCAATATTGTGAAACTAAAGGAAGTGATTAGAGAAAATGATATTTTGTGCTTTGTTTTTAAATATATTGTACTTACTTTGGACATATGATTTTTTTTTTGGTTTAGTTTAAGTAGAAACATCTTATTCAGTTTCATACCCTGTGACATGGCACGTTTTCAAAGATTGCTTCTGTGGCCACTAATAGGCCCATGTGTAAGTATATGTCTTCACAAATCAAGTCTTCGGAATATTTATTCAAAGATATGCATTGATACCATGATTCTTGAACTTGGATTTGTCCTTTAGTGATTATGAAACAATACACCACACATCATCTTTGATAGCATTTGCTGATAGCATTTTTTACATTTGTCTTTTAGGATTTCATTAGATCTACACCCCCATCGAAGGTTTTACTTCGAATCTCAATCGATTTAGGGAAAATGTTTGAATCTGTGTTTTTTTCTTGATAAAAATCAGATCTTTATTGTTTAGTTTGTGTTATTTTTTTTTGATTAATTGAATCATTTTGATGTTGGAATTACCGTTTTCAAACATTTGGTGATAATGGGGATTGAAGAAAGTTTGGATTCTAAACCTTGGGATGTAAATAGATGTGACTCTCAACATTTGGCTTTACATCCAATTTACTCGAAATTCAATCGAATCTTATCTCATTTCTTGTTTGGTTTTAGATCCTCCTTCATTGCTACTCTGCCTTTATAGGGAAACACTATGACCTTATCTGACAAAAAAAAAAGTATATGGCATATGTTAGAAAACTGACTTAATCTTGTTGTAATCAGGTGTTTGTTAGAAAAGTTATTGAGCTGCATGACAAGTATCTGGCATATGTAAATGAGTGCTTCCAGAATCATAATCTTTTCCACAAGGTTTGTATTGGACACTGAATCTTGTTCCTAATATTATGACCTTATTTTCCTTACGTTATTGCTTTCATATTCTAGGCACTCAAAGAGGCCTTTGAAGTGTTTTGCAATAAGGGAGTTGCTGGCAGCTCAAGTGCAGAGCTATTGGCTACTTTTTGTGATAATATTCTCAAAAAGGGTGGAAGTGAAAAATTGAGTGATGAAGCAATTGAGGAAACACTTGAGAAACACTTTGGATTTTGGTTTGTCAAGTACTTTCTTCCCTATTTATTTCATCATCATTTTGATGGTTGTCTATTCATGTTTTAGAGGCAGTGCTAGGTTATTCTTGGATTCCTTGCTGGGGATATCTTACATTTTTATTTGTTTGGCCAGCTTGGACAGGCTCTGAGCACTCGGCCAGACATTTTACCTACTGTTTACTGCCAGGAACTTGCTAAATTACAGGTAAATTAGCTTCCTTGCCCTATTAACCAACTTCTGAAAATTGGGATGTGTGAGCAAGTGATTGATGTGCTGTGCAGATTTCTTAGATCACAACATTTAATGCTTGAAACTTTCCTCGATGCTAGGATCAAATACCTCCATTTCCAACCACTGTTGCCATTAAGTCCATCGAGTCCCAGTTGGGTGCTCCAATTTCGAAAATATTTGCAGACATCAGCTCTGAACCCATAGCAGCTGCATCCTTAGGGCAGGTGTATAAAGGTTAGAGAGTTTGTAATTGCTTTCCTGATGAGAGGACATTCTGTCTTAAACTATGTTTGCGTTTCTTTACATTATACTTTTATTTCCTCAAAATGTATATTAGATTTGTCATTAACTAACATAAACCCTTACATTTCTTGTTGGCATTTGCAGCTCATCTGCACTCAGGCGAGCTTGTAGCAGTGAAAGTATTCAGAGACCTGGTATGTCACTCTTATTGACCCTTGATGCCTTACTATTTAACATGATTGGAGGCCAGTTGAAGCGATTTGCTAAGGCTCGAAAGGATCTTTTGGTGGCAGTCACTGAAATGGTGAGCTACCATTTCACTTTTTCTTTCCTTTTGTTGAAGAGCATAGTAAACTATGATGAGTGGTATCCTGTTCCATTTTTAACTTTTTTCAAACTTGCTCATCTATTGGCATTGGTGGGGCGTTTCTGCAGAAATTCATATTCTCTGGTTTGATAATTGTTCCTTTCTCTGTTGCAACGTATTTCCTAGTGGGGAATATTTGATATTAAAAAAAAAGGGTTATTTGTTGGTGGCATGTTACCTTGGGGCATCATGCAGGGATGTGCGACCATCATTTGATACATGTGCGAGAAGCCTACAAAGTGACCTCAACTTATAAATAAATCTTCACAGGAATCGGTTTGATATTGAGAAGGATATTGTTTGAATAGGAACTACCTAGTTTGTTTGTATCTAAATTCTCCGCATTGCATAGTAATCACATTTGTTGCCTTTATTTCGCCATCTTTTGGATTGGAAAAAAAGTTTGTTTTCAGTTTTTGAACTGCAGAATGTCACCAGAAATTGCTTTTGTGCAATAGAGCTATAGTTTGAAGGCTATTAAAAAAGAAATGAAGGTTGAAAATGATGTGGATGAGGTGTTAAAAAAATTGAGAGACAATCATTAGTAGAAAATATGACGTGATATAGTCGATTGCCTTTTGAGATTTCATGTATCCAAGCAACTTTGTACATAAGGGTTAACTCTTAGATAATATTTTGAACTTCTAGTGTTGTATCCATATATGTATATGTATATGTATACGTATATGTATATGTATGTGTGTGTGTGTATATATATTTGGATGATACACCCAGATACTAATGAAAGTGGTTTAATTATTGGTTCCCAACTCCTTCCATTTAGTACTTGCATATTAGTAGCATCTTATCCGTTGCAGTTTCTTTCACTATGTCTCTTTAAATGTTTTAGTTACTGCAGTCCATCATGACTTCTCTTTTTGGTCTTTATTGCGACTTGGTTATTCTTATTACGTTTGTGTCTCTTGATTGTTAAACCATTCTTGAAGGAATGCTTATCCATAAGTACAGTCTTTGAATGATTGGGCAGGTCAGGCACATGTTTGAAGAAATAGATTACATACTTGAGGGACATAATGCCGAGCGCTTCGCTTCTCTCTATGGTTCCTATACAAGTAACTCCCATTGCCCTTCTATTTCGTTTGTGGTTTTCTCTTAAAAGCTATAGTATAACCAGGTAGTTTCCCTTGGTTATCATGCATTCAAGCATTGATTCAGCATTTAAATTATTATTTTTTTGCTTTTCTTTTGTTTTGGTCTTCGGATTCCCATCTTCGGGGTACCTTCTTTTAAGCAAAAAGCTATAAATAAGTTGTGCCAAACACAACATAATTCTCTCACAAATTGCTGCCCACGGTTATTACATTTAATATCTGAGGTATTTATTAGTTCTTTATTTTGAAGTATGGAACAAAGTTGAATCTTTTTTATTATTAGGAACTGTTCAGGATAGTAACAAAGGGAAGCCCACAGCTGATTATCCTGGTAGCAAGAAGGTAAACTGTGTTAAGGTGCCAAAAATTTATTGGAACCTGACACGGAAGGCTGTACTTACAATGGAATGGATTGATGGGATCAAGCTCACAGATGCTGTTCGCTTGAGAAAGGCAGAGTTGAATCGGAAGGAACTCATTGACCAGGTAATTGGAGTTTTCTTTTTGCTTACATATCTATTCTTACGTTGTAGTAGTAGTAGTAGTAGTAATAGCTGCTTGAGGAATGAAGATTGAATATTCCTTGAATATTAGTACCTGCTTGAGGAATGTTCTCTACTGCAGGAGGGTATCCCTGTGTCTAGTGGACGATTTAACTCATTGGTAACTAACCACTTTGCTAACTAATTACTGATTCAACTGATCCATTTATCTTTGTTTTATTTCTTGACAACCCTAATGAGAGAATTCAAGGTTTCAGAACTTAATTTTCACATCTTTGGCCCTTGCATCTTGTGGACATTGGCCAGTGCTAGAGCCTTCTGCTTTAGACAATCACTCGGCCACTTATCCAAATAGGTTATACCAATTCTGTTTTATTTTTCCTTAAAGCTGAGAAGGCAAAGCATGTAGTCACGTGGGTAGTGTCCTAGGCATGAGTCTCGCTAACTTGCAACCTCCTACAATGAGAAGGGGTGCTACATCATTTGCGCTAAGCAGTTGTTTGCGGGAAAAAGTAACAAATTCAGATTAAAAAGGCCGAATGTTTTATTTTTCTCTACTGTTATGGTTGCATTGGCTTGCATCATTTTTATAGGGGCGAAGAAAATAAATTAAATTTTCTTGCAAAAGCTTGTAGAATGCTGCAAGTTCAATAATTTTTAATTTGATTTTGCAGGGACTTTATTGCTCTCTCAGACAATTACTAGAGGTGGGGTTTTTCCATGCTGACCTACACCCAGGGAACCTAGTTGCTATAGATGATGGTTCCCTTGCATATTTTGATTTTGGAATGATGGGAGAGATTCCTCGTCATTATCGAGTTGGACTTATCCAAATTGTAAGTAGCCTCTGAACAATCCATTTTGGAAGTATGCTTTTCTCTTCTCTTCTGTTTCAAGAAGTATCTAGTCTTAAAATCAGTCCTAGACAATGCTGTTTCTGGTGTTTGAAGCAGTATTGTATTCTTGCTTTCCTTGTAATTCAAAACCTTCAAACACATCCTTGATAATATACTGTCCCAAAGTCATTTGAATTTTTCACTTATTCTTGTGTTGGGCTTCAAATCAGTCCTAGACAATGCTGTTTCTGGTTAGTGTTATTTCTGAACTTGAACATACAATTACTTGCCTTGACGTGTAGGCTTTTTTGATGTTTTATACAATAAGATCATTATATTCTGCAAAAAGTCACAATTATAGGCGTCCTGTGAGCATTTATTTAAAGGACAGTCATAATTGAGAAGTAAGAACATCCATTGCTTGTAGACATAGTTCATTAATTGGAAATTCCAATATCAAATTCTGTTGTTCATGTACTTCAGATCAAGATCCATAATTCTAATCACTATACTCTATTCCAGATAGCAGCTATATCTGATCCAGCCAATGATTCTGCTGCAAAACCTCCCGATGATTCTGCAGCAAATGCTTCAAATGTCATGGGATGGAAGTACTTTGATATGCATTCAGTTGTGAGTGCGACTGAAGATCTTTTCCAGTTTATTCTTTCCGAAAAGGGATGGAGGGTGCGTGTTCTCCTTGTACAGGACATTATTAAAGCAGCTGATTTTTTTCTATTGGAGGAAGTTCTTCCATGCATTTTCAATGAAAAGTTGGAAGTGCAACAAAGGCCGGAATCCGAGGTTGGTTTGATTGTTTCTTACTATGTCAATTTCTCCTTTGATTTGAGCACCACAGTTTTACATATGCATATAGGTGAGTATCCATCCACAATAAATCAAGTATAAACACCGTGAAAGAAAGTTATTGGAAGGAATCCTTCTAAATGTCACAGTTTGAGATGATTAAAACAAAGTACTTTTAGAGAAAAAGAAAAGGAAAAAAAGTAAAAAGTAAAAAGTTATTGGAAGGAATCCTTCTAAATGTCACAGTTTTTCATACACCCTTATGCCATCATTATGCAAACAAGCTTGTTTTGATGCAGATTGTAGAATCTGTGTTTGGAATGCTGTTGATGGGAGCTTAGTCCATTCTTTGACTGGTCATTCTGAATCTGTAAGTTCATATCAAACATGTCACATGGATAGGATCATGCTTCTGTGTTTTGAATAAATCCGTTTGATAATTCAATGATCTACCATTGCCGACTCTTTACTACAACATTGTTGTTTTCTGCACTTGCTAGTGACATATGTTTGATATTGGATTATCTACCTTTACTGGCATTTTGTTATCATGGCAGTCCTTTTAAGATGTAACTCCTAGATTGTAGCACATCATTTCTGTCTCAGTAAATAATCTCTTTTCTCTGTTATATAAGCTGTAACCTCCTGTAGACATCATTTTCCTTGAATGGTTTGTAATGTGCTCTTTGTTATATATTACCTTCTTCCCGCCCCCCCCCCCCCCCCCCCCCAAAAAAAAAAAAAAAAAAAAAACAAACAAATATTTTCTTTTCTATTTTATGACAATATGGGTACTTGTGTCAATGTAGAATTTGGGTACGAGGTGACAGACACGTGCTTAAAATTACACCAAAATCGAGGCATGCCTGCATATTATAACTATTTATTCCCATTATAGATTTCATTTTATTAATCATATTTCTTCTTGTAAACCTACATATCTGCATATGTGTTATTATCGCGCCATAATACATTCATAATGTAAAGAATCGAAACGTTGATGACCCTCATTGGAGTCTTGAAATCGAGTTGAGTTGAATTAGATATTTCACAATTTCCAAGCTATTCTATCAATGTGAAAAGACTTGTTAATCATTTTCTTGTTTTCCTTCTTGTTAGACTTATGTTTTGGATGTCCATCCTTTCAATCCTCGGATAGCTATGAGTGCTGGATATGATGGAAAAACTGTCATATGGGATGTAAGTTTCTGGATCCTGAAGGTTTTTCATGACTCTTTAGTATAAAGTGTTGTCCATTTCTTATGAACGCATTAGCATTCTGCTTCCATAGATATGGGAGGGAACCCCCATTCAGATGTATGAAATTGGGCGCTTCAAGTTGGTTGATGGGAAATTTTCTCCGTAAGTAAACACAGTGGTTGATTAGTTGTATTTTTATTTAGCAATCATTGATCAACTGTTTTCTTCTATTTCCTCTAGTTCCTTATTTTCCAAAGTATATCAGTGGAGATCATAAAATATTGATGCTTGCCCGTATTTATTCTTGTTTGTAGCTCTTTCTTATGAATATGCTTGAACTTCTTAGGTAGGTCTCGTGTATTAGTTTGCATGTTGTTTTTCTGGTTGTCTTTCCTTGTTTTTCTTCAATGAGTTCTATTTGATTCTACAAAGGTGGCATTTGTTAAGGATCAATTACTGAACCACCTGTATAACATATATTTGACAGTAGCTTCAGTGTGCACCATAAGTTTCTATAATCTCCAGTATATGCCTGGCCTATATTGTTAGTCTGCCTTCTTGTTGCAAACTTGTGATAAAATTACATAGGGATGTCTGTTACCAATTATTCACACAAAACTGGAAGTCATGGCTTGAAATTTTGTCTCAGCTAGTTGCCAATCCTTCTATTATATTCATGGACGAGCCAACCTCTGGACTTGACGCTAGAGCAGCAGCAATTGTGATGAGAACAGTGAGAACAGTGGACACAGGACGAACTGTAGTGTGCACCATTCACCAGCCTAGCATTGACATATTTGAAGCTTTCGATGAACTATGCAAACTTCAAGAGTAGAGAACCAATGATGTTGTTCCACTTTCTTTGTATTTGAGATATTTAAGTTCGTGTGTGTCATTGTATTTGAGATATTATTTAATAGATTTTGTGACTCAATGTAATACATTATCTTATTAATTACATTACTTTGCCTCCATTTATGGAAATGTTTAAGTTTGGCACATTTAGATTTTTATTTTCTAGAAATAAAACTTATAAGATGTAATAGCAAAAAAAAAAATAAAAAAATTCTATGTATACTTACCATAGCGTTTTTGAAACGCTATAAAAGGCCAACTTATTATAGCGTTTTAAAAACGCTATAATAGACCTTGAGTCTATTATAGCTCCGGCAGACATAGCATTTTTGAAACGCTATTAATGACCTTTTTTCTTGTAGTGTTACTGAAGAAATTTATGCCCTTGTAGTTGCAGTTGGAAAAAGAAGAAGACCCTGCAGAGCAACAAGACCCTGCAGAGCAACAAGGAAAGGTGCTTAAAGTAATTTACAAGAAGTACAAGATGCTTGACAACCTCTATGGCGATAAAAGTATATATAAGTTGGGTGGTCACTTTGGTATGGACATTAACTATGACTGAGAGGTTCCCGTGGCTGTGTTGCATTTCTACTCACTTAGTTCTAGTTTCTGCTGAAGCAAGTCGTTGGCTATGATTACTTAATACTTGGACAATATTTTAAGCTATGAACATAGTTTACTTGTTGTCCGAACTTGGATTCTCCTGATCTTGCTTGTTCTCTTTAGATAGTTCTATTGTAGAAATTTAGTTATGGTTAGTATTTAGTAGTGATTTATGATCGAAATTGTTGTCTCAACTAGTTTCATCATTTGAACAATACATCAATTGCCATTTGAAAGGATAAGAACCATCATATCTTTCTCATCTTGCAATATGAAATCTTACAGTGTGAATAAGCTTTACTGAATAACATTAAAGACTCTTGAAAATTAAAAACAAAAAAGGATGAAGATGTTACTAGATGATTGTGTTTTCTCTTGCTAATATATAGTTCCATGCATGATATGTTCTTTTCTACCATAGGAGGTCTATTTGGAAAAACATAAGAAACTGGAATTCAAGATATTGTGTTCATCAATGTCTTGTTATAATATACATGCCTTTGTTTTTGTTAATTGATGGATCGCAAGAATCAATCCTTTAGTTTCACGTTTGATCATAATGACTGCATTATATCAAGTGCACATTTTCCCTTTGACAAACCAGGGTTTTCTTTCTTCTTCTTCTTCTAAGCTCACTCTGTCTCTTGTAATTGCATTCTTCTTTTCGTTGGTTTTTATGTTGCTACTTTACTTTTTATAAGTCCCTTGACCTTCCATTGCAATTATAAGTACGGTGACAACCTTGGTGAGCAAATATATTCAAACACGACAACTATTTCAATGCTAATATTGTGGAAACAACCTTCTATTGTTACGACATAAAAATGAAAACACTTTGTAAGCCTTTTAGATAACAAAGAAAAACACACACAATACAATTATCCTTTAGTTAAGGGTAACTTTTGTTTGTTCTTTGTCTTTAAGTTTTTTTTTTTTTTTTTTTGTTAAAAGCACATTTTTTTTTTGTTAAAGTTCGTCGGTCCTCCAGAGAAACGATAGCCAGAGCATTTTGAGTAGAAGGTTGTTCATTTTGGAGAGCGTCAAGGGCTTTATGAGTTTCTTGAATGCATAATTGAATATTTTTGAACTCATTGTGGTTCCATCGAGACAGACAATAGCTCAACTTTTTGGTTTTGGTATGGAAGTTTTGATCTAGGTTGTGGTGACGCCTAGTTGCCTAGGAAGAGTCGACCAGTTTCCTACACTGCGGATCCCTAGTCCACATTTGGAAAAATTTGAAAGGCTTATGACCATTAGAAATATTGGAGACTAGTTGAAAAGAGAGTGCACGATGATCCGAGGGGGAAGTGTGAATAGTATGGGCTGCGGTTGAAGAAAACAGGTTAACCCAGTCAGTGGTCACCAAGATGCAGTTCAGTTTGGCTTTAATCTCATTCTTGTCTTTACGTTTATTATTCCAAGTGAATTGGGAGCCAGAAAGAGAGAAATCAAGAAGGTTGTGGTTGTCTATGAAAGTGCGTAAGTGGCTAAGGGAGGATAAAGTAGGTTGGTTACCCCCCATTTCCCCCCAGGACTAAGAATAACATTAAGGTCACTAATAATGATACCCGAAAGGTGCTGACAATGGTAAATAGCAGACACATTATCCCAAAAAGGACCCCTAAGTGTTGGATTGGATTCACCATATATGAAAATAGCAGACCAAGGAGATAAAGCAAAGTAATCATGAATAATACGATTGAAATAATATTTACAAGAAGAAATGATGGCGATAGAGATACCTTCTTTCCATAACAGTGCAATACCACCTGATTGACCCGTCGCTGCAACCGAGGCTTTGTGTTTGAATTCGATTTTTCGGCGTATATGATCCATATGAGCAGAAGTGGCTTTGGTTTCAGACAAGAATAAGATATCGGAATTGGACTGATGGGAGAGGGTCTTTAGATTACGGATCGCTCAGGGAGACCCTATGCCCCTTGCATTCCAGGAAAGTATCACTGTAACTTGGGCGACCCTTCTACGACAGTCACCAGTACCTGCAAAGTGTTGCCAGCACCCTGAGCATACTCATGAGGAAATTGAAATAGCATGTGCCAATATAAACCAATATGTCGTAATTTCCTTTCAGGATTCACCAAAACAGTATGCCTTTTGATTGTCTTACTCGATTGCTGAAAGTGAGGCCCATCTAAACAATTGACTCTTTCCTTTAAGAGATGAGCATTGGTTGGAGTACTCATTCCCATCATAAACCAAAAAGCTGATAACCAGTGGTTTGAGAAAAGAGTGTGCCCAGTCGAAGCAAACAATTCCAGCCATGTCCAATTGACCCATCCCATGAGCTTAACGGTATTGTCCATTATATTAAATTATGTGAAAACCGCTAGGACAGAAGCCATTTGAAATGACCACAAACAAACAGCTGATAAATATGTTGCAGAGACTGTCTGGACAACTGTCATCACTTTTGTTAGCAAAATGTGAAAATCTGCCTTTTTAACTCTGACTGACAGCGAGAAGATAACTAACAAGGTAACGGCCATTGTAATGACCATCACCTTAACCAGGAGCGTTGTAACTGTCGTTATCACAACCTCTCTTTCAGCCACAGAAAAGTAAAACTTGACTTTTATTGCTTTAATGGAGGGTAGGTAGCTATCGTGCAGATCCAAGCAGTAAATGCTCCAAGATCTTGCACCGGATCCTGATCCGAACCGAATCAGGCATTGGAGATGTACCCGACAACGGCGAGTCCTCAAACGTTGGTGACACTTTATTTGCTGGATCAGACGTCGGGGAGCCCATCGGAGGTGACTCAGTCGAAGGTGATTCCGACAGAGGAGCATCAGATTGTGGTGATTTCGAAAAAGACGCGTCAGACGTTGGTGACTCAGACATAAACGCAGCAGCCTTTGGTGGTTTCGACAGAGACACATCAACCGTTGGTAACTCCGACGGAGAAGTAACATACACTTATGAATCTTTGAGCATCTTGGTTGTCGAAAGAGTTGGATTTTGGTGTCTTAGAGCCATCCACATTAGAAACTCATGAATGGATGAACTTCGGCCAGCTCGCCTGTCAACATGAAAAGGTAGCATGAGCTGATTGCAGTCCTTAACTTCAAACCAGTAGATCTGTAACTGAGTATCCCTTTGACTCTGAAAACTGGTAAAATGCCTCTGATGATTTTGCAGGGGATTTGGAAAACCTCATGCTCTTGGCCGGAGTGCAAAACATTATTAGAGTGGTTTGCACAGGAGAGATTCAAACCTACTGTTAGGATCAATATGATCATGTTGAACCCAAGCAGAAGGTGAACTTTGAGAGTATCTTCAAGATAGAGTTGTAGGAATTGGATTGGACATGAAGGGAACGAAATAGATTTGCATGGTTTAGGTTTTGGGAGTAAGGTAATGCGTAAACCAGATGAATCAATGAGGAGGGAGAAATAACAGAAATGTTCCTGGAAAATTTTGAAACACATGCCATATTTGGGGGAGTAGGTGGTGTAGGATTGTAGTTGATATTGAGCACAAGAAGGAGCTGTTTTGGGAAATAAGTTGTTAATTTTATAGTAATTTGTATGAGAGTCATGATTGGAATAGTTGTTCATGATGGAACAGGCTGGTGAACAGGGAATGATTGAAGAAAAGTCAGTGGGAGAACAAGGGAGATGGATACGCACAATGCCTGAGGCCTACAGAAACAAACAAGAGGAACAACAATAAGCAACAAATGCTACATTTCACACCAAAAAATGCTACATTTGTGGTTGGCATCCCAAATCAAACCAACAAACAAGAAAAATTGAGAGGGCTCATGTTTTTTTTTTTTTTTTTGGAAAGCGAGCTGGGTTTTTAAGGATCCCACAACCTATCAATAAAGTGTGACCTACATGTCAACGACCATAAGAAAGAAACCATGCCGCAGGTGGGTCTCGAACCTAGGACGTGGGGGACAAACCCACACAACCCTAACCACTAGACCATAACACCATTGGTAGAGAGCTCATGTTTGATCAAGTGAATGAGATCAGAAAGGGGTTTAAAATGCTTTGATAATGTGAGACTTGGTGGGAGAGGAGAATGGCCAATAAGAAGGTAAGGTAAGAGTAGAAAATGGCGTGATCGCCTTATAGATGACCAGTGGTAAAACATTACAATTAGTGGATGTACAAAGCAATTACAGTTTCTTATTTCTGTGTGGCTGAAATCCAATTACAGGGTGCGTTTAACGACAATCTTTGAGTTAACTTAAAACACTTCAAAGTCCTAAACTTCTAAAATGGAGGAAGAGAGTTTGTTCCCAGGAAATTTTTTTAACGGATATGTGGGCGGGGCGGATATCCGCCAATCCGTGCGGGGTGGAGGTGGTTTTTAAATAATTTTGTAAACGGATTGGCAAGGCGCATTTGGGGATCTGTTATTCCTGACGGGGCGGGGATGGATTTGCTCAAATCCACCCCGTTGCCATCCCTAAGAACTTCAATGAGGGGTTTGAGGGTAGTGGTTGGTGTTGATGCAAGGTGATCATTGGCAAAAACTGAGATAACAAGAACTCTGAAACCTCAATCCAAAACCATCTCGAAGAAGCCAAAAATTCTAGGGAGCGAAGGAAGGAGTGAGGAAAAGGGAGTGACCCATCCCCCTCGAGATGTGCACCCTCGCTTATCTCGAGGGGGATGGGCACCCATCCCTCGCTCCCTTTCCTCGCTCCTTGCCTCGCTCCCTAGAAGGGCTCCGAAGAAGCACTCTCCTCCTCCTCCTCACTCTCACTAGTCCCCTCATAATTGTTTATAGAAAAAAGAAGAAGAAGACAACGACAACATCAGTAACAACAAGGGTAGCTCAACCCCAAGCCCTCTTTCAAAGATTAAAAATGTAGTTATGTTACCATTCAGAAAGGTTAAGAGAAAATTATAGACGCACCAAATAGGGTTGAACAAAAAATCAATCAAATCGAATAAATCGACCAAACCGATCGGTTCGATTTAAGTTTGGGTTGGTTCGGTTTTAAAAAATTCAAAACCGAAGTGGTCGGTTCGGTTTTCAATTTTTATGTGATTTTAACATACAAAACTGAACCGACCAAAAATATATAAAAAATAATATATTTCGATTTTAGTCGGTTCGGTTACGGTTTGCATAAATTAGAATCGGTTCGATTTCGGTTTGAAATTTTAGAAATCGACCAAAGTCGGTTCGGTTTTCAACCCTAACTCGAAATGAATAGCAACAACAAACCTTCTTCTTCAGATGTTGTTGTTGCGATTGTTGCCACAAAGACCACTGTCACAAATCACGCCTCTCATCCTCCTAATCATCCAGGGAACATGACCAAAAAGAGCAAGTGTTTGAACAACAGACTCGTGCCAAGGTGCAAGATCGACGGAAATCGCTAGAGAAATCAGTGTTTGAACAGAGAATTTAGTGGTGGGATGGTGAGGGAGGGATTCGAAGGGGAGGGGAGGGATGGGATTGATTTTGGTTTTTTTTTTTTTAACCGGGATGGCATGGTTCCGTTCTAAACCGTCCCAGGACCAATCGGGTTTGCCCAGGAAAATTTGCTATCCAGGACAGTTTCGATCCCGTTTCACTAAACTGGGATCGGGACAAGCCCAATCCCGAAACGACTTGAACCGTGCCCACCCCTAGAAAAAATGAGAGTTGCGTGGGCTTTTGGATATCGAAGGCCTATGATAGTGGATATATATGCATGTAGAATTAGGGGTGGGCATCCCATCTTGCGATCCTGATCCCGTCTTGGTCCCATTTCATCCCGTCCCAATTTTTTCAGGTTCTTTTAGAATTGATCAAATTCATCCTGATCTCGTCCCGTCTCGATCTAGAGTGGGATGAGATCGGAATGAAGATTTTAAATCACGCCCATCATGTCCCGTCCCGAACTTATTTATTTAATATTTATTTTTATTAATTTTAATCAAACTACTATTCTAATAGAAAGTTTAAGATGTGTTGAAATCATATCAAAACATCAATTGTTTGAAAACTTACTTGCTTGATTTGGTAATCTTTGTTTAGATAGAAACTTTGGTTTGAATATTTTAGGTCAAATAGATCCCATGAAAATTTATGCGTTTTCATATTTAATGTCAAATAGAACCCATGAAAATTTTTGTTTTTTCACATTTTAGATTGGTTATAGAACAATTATTCTTGTATCACATAGAGGATGTTTAACATAAAAAACTGTAAGTTCATTGGACCATAAATTTTATATAACATTTAATATTGTTATGATGAAAGTTATATGCACATAAATTGGGCTTTATTTGTGTGTGACCAATGTGAGATGAAATATTTTGTTATTATTCATCAGAGGACTATTTAGTATATGCTCATTCTATTCCGTCTCGAATCCGTTTGAGATGAGACAAGATCGGGATGAGGTGTACCCCGTCCCGATCCCGAATGAACGGGATGAGATGGGGATGAGGTCCATCCCGTCCTGTGCCCACCCCTATGTAGAACCGTATTGTCAAAAAATACTAAATAAAAACAAAGGAGAAACAATCTGACCAATCATAGTGGGAGGCAATGCCACAACCATCCCATTTGCGGCCTATTTACTCAAAGAATGAAAACTTGCATCAAAGAAAATATTAACATATTCTGTAGGCAAAATAATCAATTCATCGATAGTATGTGTTTGGATACATATTGTATAGAAGCAACTCCTTCGGCTCTTGTACACAAGTTTAGTAAAACTATTTTGAAGAACCAGAGTCACCTGCCAACTAATGTGTCATTGTGTAGAAGTTGTCATAGGTGAAAAAGAAGACGTTTCTTGATTGTTTTGATGTCCAAGAGAAACAAAATCTGGCTGGCAATTGTTCCATGTCATTGAGAGTTTCATTCTGACAATAAACAACATTTTTTCTGATTCTCAAGATTTTATGAAGAACTCTGAATCTTATTTTGAGATGAACTCAAAAGGTTGACAAATGTTTGTTACTACAATTTGAAACATTCTTGTGGAACATCCTTCGCTGACTTTGATGCTAAGTCAGTATTGCCACTCTAGGACTTTGATAAGTATGAATTCATTTCAATTTTTCTTTTTCTAATTCAACCTCTGTATTGTTTACTTGGCAAGTGTCTTCCATGGTTAATTATAGGGGTGGGCATTTCGGACCGAAAACCCAAACCGATCGGGTCGGTTCGGATCGGTTTTTTTTATTAATTATAAATTTTTTGGTTTTAAAACCTGGCCCGGACCAGAAACTACCTGGCCCGGCCCGAAGTTTCTGGTCCGGGCCTCGGTTTCCCATTCTAAAACCCGTCGGGTAACCGGCCCGACCCATACTAATTTACTGTTGATTAACTTATCATTGCATACTATTAATTTACTGTTGATTAATATGCAACCATATCTAAATGACTAAATGTGATATTCGTGTCTACTAGTGGGCTAGGCTTTATCAAATTCAGCATTACAATCACAGAAAATTACTGGCTAAATTTTGGGCATTACAATCACAACAACCATATCTAAATGCTGTGATTGTTACCTATTAATTTACTGTTGAGTGTTGACTAGGCTTTCTCAAATTCAACACTTTGGGCTGAAATTTGAGCTTTATAAAATTCAATTTGGGCTGAAATTTGGACTTTATAAAATTCAATTTGGATGTTGCTCTTAGGACTGAGATCGGCCCGAAACCGGCCCAAAATTCGGTTAACCAGTCAACTCGGTCCGGTTTCGGGCCTCATAAACACGGGCTTAAAATTTTCGGGCCGATTTTCGGTTTTTACATTTTGGGCCGATTACCCGGACCTGCCCAGCCCTAGTTAATATTATGCGAGTAACATTGAAGTCTATAGCAAACATGCTGCGTGATGATATAGGACTGTATAAATCACGGTATTGTCTATTTTACAGGAATAATTTCATCAGAGCTTGTTACACTTAACAATCATTGAAATTTATAAAACCCATGAGTGGATGAATGCAAACCCAACCGTTTATTTTCAGTGTACAGGGGAAAATAAGAGAATTTTACCAGATGTGAAGGGAAAAAATGTATCATATGTTTTACTGGAAGAAGAAGAATCTTGGCAGGTTTGCATTTTTAGTGAATGCTTTCGAAAATTCTAGGGGTCGAGGGAGGGAACGAGGGATGGTTATTTGTGCCTACTTTCATACTTGTACGACCAACATAGACTTTTTTATTAACCTAGGTTAACTCATAAATTTATGACATTTTACCTTTTCTAAACAAATAGAAAACCTATTTTTATACTTTTATGACCAACAATGACTTTTTTTTATAATTATTCTAATAATGACAAACCAATTGTTGGTTAAGTTAGGCTATATAAGTTGTTGATTTCTGGCCTTTTATTTATACAGCCACTCTCCAAAACATATCAAGTGGATTCAGAAATATCACATTGTTATTATTTATTTATCGCTGTGCCAGGATATCTTATCCGTCTCTCCAGGAAAATGAATATCTCCAGAAAAAAAAATTTAGTTCAATCTTTTTTTTTCTCCACTTGAACCAGTGTCGTTGAAAGGCTGAAAAAAGCCCAGGCTCGCTTACGAAAAGTGGAAAGAGAAGCCAAATATTATACGGTAATTGGATACCTAGAAATATAACGAGAAAACTTGAATTTGCAGAATTCAATAGGTCAGAATTTGGAACGGTTAGAAAATTACAAAAACGAAATCATTCAGTTTGAACAACAAAGAACGATTAATCACGTCCGACAACGAGTTTTCCAACAAGCTTTATAAGGAGCTCTAGGAACTCTGAATAGTTGTTTGAACAACGAGTTACATTTACGAACCATCAATGCTAATATTGGGATGTTTGGGTTGATACGTGCTCAAAATAGGGAGGTAGATCTATAAACAAAAATGTTAATCCTTACGACTAGGGTTCAAGGAAGAATTTTAGTATAATAAAGGGTTAGTCTATCAAGACTTTCATTACTAGGGTAGCGTCTACTGACCAAGTCTTGAGTTAGATAGTCAAACAAGTAATCAAACAACTTAAATTAGTAGTAGTGTCAACCAAGAACGTTTTATGAAACTTTTTGACCCACGAATTTGGAGTATCCTATTTTCACGCGATTCGCAGGGTTCAACAAGCATTATTTATTTATTTTATTATTATTATTATTATTATTGATGCGTCCAAAAATCATCCTCCTGTAAGTTTGACCTGCAAAACAGATGCTAGACTGCCAAAGACCACATTTTTGGTGGTCGAAGGCACTCCGATGCTTAAGTCAGCAACTCTGTTCGAAGAAGGAAGTAAATCTGGACAAAACTCAGTTAAAGTTGCATAACTATGTCGAATGTTCCCTTTACCTTTTATAATGGTCGCGGTTAGTTCTCTGCGTGACTTAAGCATGTTGGCGCAACGAAAGGAGATGTTTCTCGTAACAGTCTCCTTCTTGATGGAGATGCGTCCGTGGAGGCGTAACTACCTCCACGACTCCTTTTTAGTGCAACGTTCCTCTTTTTTATGAGAGAACTCGTGTTGGTCCTGGATTTAGGGTTTGATTATATTTTCTATTAGTGGGCCTTGTTCGGGCCTCCGTGGTTGGTTTTATTCATCTTGGGTTTTATGAGTTGGCCTAGTAGATGGGATGTCAGATCCTCGTGATGGATGTTTTTTTCCACGTGTATAGCCGTGATGATTGGTCTATTTTGATGTATCATCAACTACCCTCCCTTAGTTAGTGGGTATGCTGATGTTGCCACTAACTTCGTGACAATTTATCTTTCAATTCCATCATTGCCTTGTATTTAATGTTGTCAGTAACTTTTTGCTGGTTGGTGTCTCGATTCTTTGCTTGTCTGTTCATTTTTTGCACATTTTTGGAATTTCGTGTAGCCATCATATTTCGCACGTTGTCCCATTAGCAGACCCTTCATTGCTGGGCTCTATAAAAGGACGTGACAAATTAGTTTTCCCTTTTTATGCTATCTTTGAAATTAGGGTTTGTTTCTTCCTTCGCCTTCTTCATTCTTTTTGCTCTTCTGTTCCTTAATGATGTATGTTGGTGATAAATTAAGCGACAAGTCCCTAGCTATTTGTGAAGCTCATTTTTCTCCAAAGAAAGTTTCTCAAGCGACGTTGGATAGTCTTCGTTCTGATTACAATCTGTCGCCCGACCTTGAGTTATCTTGTCTAGACAAAACGACGACCCTTGTAATTCAAGGTCTGGGTATATCACGCTGTATCCATGCATGTTTTCTTCTAGCCTTCGGTTTCAAGTTCTAGAGCTGTTTTGGGAGTATCTGAATTTCTTGGGCATTCCTCCTGCTCAAATGGGTTTTAGTGGTTGGAGAGTAATGGTTTCTTCTAACACGAGGGCTATTTTGTCCGACATTCCTTTGACTGTGAGGGTTTTGCACTCAGTGGTTGGTCTGATGGTGACCAAGGATATTAGCTTCCTTTGTTCTCCTGTTTACTTCGGGAAGCTTAATAATGACATTCGTGATTGGTTAAGGTCTTGGTTTTATGCTTCTGTTAACTCTGGCTACTTTCAACTGCGAGGTCGTCTGATTTTTTGATCTTTTTGAGTTCCCAATAAACGAAAGAATCTTCAGTTAACTGTGGAGGAGCGGAGGATCAATGACCAATTCTTGAAGCTTCCCCTGTTTCTTGTTGAGGAATTTCTTTCCGAGGACATCCTGGATCATAGTGTTTGTACACTATAAACGAAGCGGAGCGAGTCTTGCTTACTGAGTCTCGTGCTGAGGATATTGCTGCTCGCACTATTTGTGATGGCGTTAGTGGTGCTAGCATTGATTATGAAGTGAGTTCGGACAGGCGTGTGACATATCTCGATGCTCCTGTTAATGTCGTAGTTTTGGCTTCCAAAAAAAGGAAACTTACGAGGCCCCCTAGTCCGTTGAGGCGATTGTGGGTAGATCCTGGTCGGGTTTCAAGAACGAAACGAATTTTTACTCGTGGTTCTTCTCAGACTGCATCCTGTTCGAGTCCTGGTCAGGATGTTATGGAGGCTACCTCTCGTCTAAGTCCTTCCTGCGAAGATGTCATCGTGTATCTCTCGATGAGGCTGAGGAGATGAGGTTGGTGTTGGAGATGAGAGAGAAGGAGACTACTCATCCGTTGGATGATAATGAAAATAGGCTTTTTCTTCCTATGGTGTTTCGAACGTTACTAAATTGTCTAAAGATGATCCTCGGGCTATTGATGATAAAATGCTTCAGTTAGCAGTAGAGCAGTCTAAAGAGGTTGTTGGTGGTGGTCAGAGTTTCGAGGTTCATTCTCCTCCTCCTTCTAATGACGTTAGCGATGCGATCGGATTCTTAGTTTCTTCTCCTTCCCATTTGGATTCTTCTGTTCCCGCCGTCATTGCTAGTCCCGCTCCTGCTATGGTTGCTCTTCGACGGGAGGGTAAAAGTAGTTTTTCGTTGTCAATGTTGTTCCTTCCACCTTTTGACTGTTAAGGGTGGTTCCTTTGTGCTTTCGGATCCTCGTGTTCTTCATCCACAAGTTGGCTGGATTGAGCTTGGCCCAAAAGATATCCGTATTAAGTCGGATGGCAAGTTTTGTTGGTTCCCTCATCTTGACGTGCAAGATGGTGCCCGGAAGTTGATAAATGAATGGCACGGGTGATCATTGAAAAACCTTTGATGCCCGTATTGGATCCATGTGATCACCTTGATTATGGTCTTGAGCAGATAATGGACGAGATAAATCATCTCGCCTATGCAAGGGTAATGGGCTTGGTCTATCGAGCCGGTTGTGATCAGGTGGTTTTTTTTGAGAGAAGGTTGGCAGCATTGTTGTTGATGTTTTCTCACGTTCTTTTTTAATTCGACGCGTTGATAGCGCAATGCGCAGAGTTGGAGAAAACTTCCAAGGTTGCTCAGAATTTATTGATTGAGGCGGAAAGTATGCGGGAAAAATCAGCTGCTGAGCTTGAGTCCTTGAAAGCCAAGTTGGATGGGGTTCGTGCCTGCTTACGTAATGTGGAGGAGTTATCCGCTAAGAAGGTAGCTTATGATGTGGTTTCTTGTGCTAAAATTGGACAATCTGTTATTCATGATATCGCTGAAAGGCGAGTGGAACAGTTGACGACTGCGCTTGATGAGGTCAAGGCAGATACTTCTGTTATGCTCACCACCGCAGAGGGACGGCTTGCCGCGACCAATATTGAACTCGCTACTGCCAAGGATAGGATCTGTGTTGTCATAGCCGAAGATTGAAAGTCAGTTGTCGATGGTCGGGTTGAGCTTCTTGACTATATCGAGGGGCTCGGCGCGGATTTATCCTGGTACTGCCACTTGGTCAATCAAGCTTTCGAAGATGATGATGGTGAAGAAGTTCCCCAGTGGTTGAAGAGCCATTGCTTCCTCTCCTTTTGAGCGCCCCAGTGGTTGAAGAGCCATTGTTTTCAACCCTTTATGAAGAGAGACCTTCGCTCTCTCCCGTAGATGATATAGCAGATGATCCTGTTGTTGCCTCCTTTTCTTCTCCTACTCCGTCATCTTATTTTCCGGGATTAACAGAGTAATATTGTTAATGAAAAAAACTTCATTTTTTGATATTGCATGTTTGCATAGTTTATCTTTTCGACTCGTTGTGTGTTGCTTCCTCCTTTTTTTAACCCAGTTGTAGCCATCTCGGGCTTTACTTCGAATTCCTTTATGGCTACTATTGCGATTTGGCTCATTATTTGTCTAGGGATGGGTCGACTTTATCCTTCTTGATGCGCTGGAGTTTTCGCAAAAAAGTTGACTTTTGGCCTTGTTGATTCGGTCGATCCCTAGTTCCTTTGAATCATGTCAATTCGTTCCTTCAATTATGACTTCGTTGATTCGACGTATCAGTTGATTCAAAATTTTATGTATTAGGTTGACTATTTCGTTTAACTTTTACTTCGTTAACTTGATGTCTCAGTCGACTCGAATAAGTCGACGAATAAGTTTACTGTGTTAAGTTGACTAATTAGTTAAACTTTTTACTTTGTTGGCTCAACGTCTCAGTCGACTCGAAGTTTACTATGTTAAGTTGACTCATTCGTCCAACTTTTACTTCGTTAGCTTGACGTCTCAATCGACTCGAAGTTTACTGCGTTAAGTTGACTCGTTTGTCCAACTTTTACTTCGTTAGCTCAACATCTTAGTCGACTCGAAATTTACTTTGTTAAGCTGACTCGTTCGTCCAACGTTTACTTTGTTAGCTCAGCTTCTCAGTCGACTCAAAGTTTACTGTGTTAAGTTGACTTTTTCGCCGTTAGCTTGACGTCTCAATCGACTCGAAGTTTATCGTGTTAAGTTGACTCATTTGTCCAACTTTTACTTCGTTAGCTCGACATCTCAGTCGACTCGATTTTATTGTGTTAAGTTGACTTGTTCGTCCAAATTTTTACTTCGTTGGCACGACGTCTCAGTCGACTTGAAGTTTTCTTTGTTAAGTTGACTTGTTTGTCCAACTTTTACTTCATGGTTGATCAGACTAGAAGTTTTATTATACATATCTGACTTTTGTCTTGACTTCTTAGTGCTAGATATGCCAATTGTTTTGTATGCCTAATTTTCAACGGGTTTATTTTGTCGTCCACGAATAAAATGGGGACAAATTTGTAATCTTATTGTTATTCCCTTTCGGATGTTTTGACCGGCCCTAACCGTTGAAGCATTTATGCTGGTTTGAAGAGCGATTTTCTTTGTCTTCCTTTGCTCGGTTGTTGTCGATCCTCGTATTAAAGATTGATGTTTTTGTTGTTTTGTCTTCCTTTGCTTGTTTGATGTCGATCCTCGTATTAAAGATGATTTTTTGTTGCTTCATCTTCCGTACGCTTTTATTTGCCATATTTGCTATGGGTTGTGTTTTACTCATTCGTCGTATATGTTATCGTGGTTAACACACTTGAGGTGCTTTTTGATCCGGTAACTAAGCAGTGTAGATTTGTCCGATTATGCTCACATCAACGTTAGATTGTCCAATCATGCTTACATCAACTACAAATTATCCAATCATCTTCACATCAGCACCAGATTGTCCAATAATGCTCACATCAGCACAAAATTGTTTAATTATGCTTATGTTAGTTTCGTGTTTATTGTTAGCTACCGACGTTCGGTAGAGTCCGTTGCTGTCAATTTTTTCATTGGTGATTCGGGTTGAGCTTGCATCCGTCGGTAGGGTCCTTGAATCGTGTTAGTTGATTGGTGAAAACTTCTCCATGTTCTATGCATTGGTAAAATGGTTTGTCTGGTTTCATTAGTACTCCTATTCTAATATAAACTAGCTCGAGCGGGAGATATTTTCGGATGTTTCTTCTGTCGAGTTGATTGTTTTGTCTCCACCGGTCATGCAGTGTAAGGTGTATATTAGTTCTTCGAGCCGTTCTTTTGATCCCGTAAGTGGAATATGCTTCTTCCTTCCACTTGAGCTGTTTGTCTGGCATTCCGATGAACTCGTCGAGTCGTCCTTTCTGAACCTAATGATCGATTTCGTCTTTTAGATTGTAGTAGTCTTCGGTATCACCCCCATGGTTCTTGTGGAAAGAACAATACTTGTTTTTGTCTCTTCCTTCCGGATCTCCTGTCATCCAGAGTGGACAGTTAATTCCATCCCATTTTGCTATATGCTTCAATATACTGGCTCGACTCGTTTTCAAGGTTGTATATGGCTTGTATGTCTACTTCATTACACTTATTACTCGTTCGTGTAGGGTCCGTGCCGATTGTATCTTCTCGAGCTCTTACTGGTTTGAACTGGTTATTCCGCCATTCCAATGCCTATTCAAATGAGTGTTATCATCCCATGATCTGTCATCTCACCTTTTTTTTCCTTTCTTTCCCATTTCCTTGAATGATTTTCCCTCTCTTGGTCATTTTTTCTCCAGACAACTTTCATCTTTTCAAGAAAATTGTGTTTTTGGGTTGTTTTCAATAGGACCACCATGCCCTTTGGAGGTTCCAGGTTGAGAGCGTAAAAAATGGCATCTCTTCAGTCCGACGATGAAAGTTGTGGTGGCTGTGTCGTCGTTGCATCCATCGATCATTGTCAGTTCGTTGGTGAAATGAGTGACGTATTCCCGTATTGTTTCTTCAGGCTTTTGTTTGATATGGAGGAGGTAGTGTGACCATTTCCTCATCTATTGGCTCCCGATGAATTTGGTGTTAAAAGCGGTGACTAACGTCTGAAAAGAGTCTATTGACCTTTGTGGTAAGCTATTGAACCAATTCATCGCTGTGGAAGTGAGGCTGGTCGAAATGTATGCATAAGATCTACTCCGTGGTTTCCTTCAAGGCCATCATGTGGTGGAAGTGTCTCAGGTGATCAGTTGGGTCGGTAGTACCATCATATACTTCGATCTTTGGCGGAGTGAACTTTTTCGACATGGGCGTTTTCATGAGGGTGTCGAAAAACGACGGCTAGGCTAATTCGTACAGTACGTTGGGATCCGTGACTCTAACTCTGAATGGGATTTCAACAAGCATTCCATCACATTGTGGAGTCTTGCCTTGGGGGAGTTCATTGCTCTCGAAGTTTCCCTGTTGGGGTTGTGCTAGGACTTTGTTGCTCCCTTGAGTTCAGTTGGCGGAGTTTTGTTGGGGCGGTGCCTGAACAGGATCAGCTGGTTGGATGCGCTCCTGGTTGATTTTATTTAGCATCTTTGTCATGTAGTTCATTTGGACCATCAGCATGTCTACTCAAGGATCTGTGGCAGCGTCACAGGATGTCTTGGTTGTCTGGGCTATTGCATGTTGTGGGTTTTGATTCTCGGGTGCTATTGGCCCAATGATTTGTGTTGCTTCTTGTTCGTGAGTTGCTTGTAATACATCGTTGTCGATAGGAGAGTTGTTGTTACTGTCACTGTGTTGAAGCTCTGTAAGGTGTGTCATTTGTTTTGACAACTTGTCAATTGTTTATCACATTTGGGTGAACTTCGTCACTATAGGTCTTATTTTTATAAAGGAAACTAATCTTTCCCCACGGACAGCGCCAAACTGATGCGTCCAAAAATTGTCCTCCTGCAAGTTTGACCTGCAAAACAGATGTTAGACTGCCAAGGACCACCTTTTTGGTGGCCGAAGGCACTCCGATGCTTAAGTCAACAACTATATTCTAAAAAGGAAGTAAATCTGGACAAAACTCAATTAAAGTTGCATACTTGTGTCGAATGTTCCCTTTACCTTTAATAATGGTCGCGGTTAATTCTCTGTGTGACTTAAGCATGTGAGGCACAATGGAAGGAGATGTTTCTCGTAACAGTCTCCTCCTTGATGAAGATGCGTCCGTGGAGGCTTAACTCCCTCCACGACTCTTTTTTGGTGCAACATTCATCTTATTTATGAGAGAACTCGTGTCAGGCTTGGATTTGGGCTTTGATTCGTTCAGGCCTAGATTCGAGCTTTGATTATATCTTCTTTTAGTGGGCCTTGTCCGGGCCTCCGTGGTTGGCTTTATTCTTCTTGGTTTTTACGAGCTAGCCCAGAAGATGGGATGCCAGATCCTCGTAATGGATGTTCTCTGCCACGTGTATGGTCGTGATGATTGGTCTATTTTGATGTATCATCAATTATTATTTTGTATGTGGGGAGGGGGGATGATTTCTTTTGTAAGTAGATAATAGTCCTTACCTCTAAACTAGCTCATTAATAGCCTCAAAACTTAAACTATCAAATTTTTTGAAATACACAGTCATCTGTTTGTTATTCAATGTTGCAAATTGCACAACTTCAATAATTGTTGGATCTATTTGGGTTAGGATATATAAGTTTATGATTTCCATCAATTTATACTTTTCGAAACACATCTAATGGAGCCAGAAATACTACAAACTTATTTTATTTGATGTAGTCGATTTCTGCTCTCCTTCCTTGCTGTTTACCTAGACTTGCACAGGTAGCACACGTGAGCCAAAGATCACTGTGTGGCGGCCGATGGCACTCCGATGCTTAAGTTATATAAGGCTTAGGAGGGGCTTAAAACTGTAAACTAGGTTTCTGTTGCGCACCTCAAGTTCATCGACCTTATTTCCCTTTTATAGTGTAGAAGTCATTATTCGGCTAGGCCTTTGGTGGTGTAGTTTAGGGAAATAAATCTTATTGGAGACCCTTTCCTGTTTGGGAGTTGTCCATGTGGGATAGTTTTCCTACACGACTTGTGCTCCTAGATCTGGGGGAGAGGTTTCCCTTTCTGAGCGTTGCCCATGCAAGAAAGTTTCCTTGTTCGACTTATACTCTAGTATTTGTTTCCTAGTTGGAGTCGATGTACTGCTGGCTTGCATGTCTTGGGTTGATCCCCCAAATACTTGCCTTATCAGGGCTTATGAGTATTGGGCTTGACCGCGTGATGTGTGGGCTTAGTGGCACATTGCAATTCAGGTCCAACGTTATGGAATCTGCCAATAGTGGGCTTAATGTTGTTTGAGCCTCATTGGATTGAGCGCGCAATCGGGATTGAGCGTGCAATCGAACCTGCTTCATTTTGTTGATGAGATTATCATGACACGTGTACAGTGTTGATCAGATAATGGTTTGATGTATCATCAGCTACTTCCCCCGAGTGGGTGGGTCGTCTCATTGGTCCACCAAGTCATTTCATGAAGCAGCTGTGCAGTCATGATGATTGAGTCTGTGTTGTTTCCTTGAGCGGCGAGTTGCATTAATTGGGCGTGCATCATCTCGAAAGGAAGAAAGGCAGGAGTTATGTTTTCATATAGATCTTTTGTCTATGGAGTATAGCCTCATTACCTTTTTGATCTCAGAGACTCTGTTTTGTTGTACCACATTATGTGCTTTTGACTTTGCTTAACCTTCGTATTTGAAAGCTGGTGCTATCTTTAATGGCGGGCCAGGATCAGCTTTCTGATGAAATGTTCACTAAAGGCAACAAGTTCTTTGAGGAGAGGTTGCTCTCTGAATTAGATATGGAAATTCTTCTTAAAAAATATAAGATTTCGGATGATCTGGTGCTCTACACTTTGGGCGCTGATCTGACGCCATTGTCCCCTCCTGAGGAGTTTCTTTTTCTTTATCGAGGCATGCTTCAATCGGGTGTCTGTTTTCCTGTCATCACGGAGATTTGGGAGTTCCTGACGTAAATCTACATTGCACCCACTCAGCTGGTGTCGAACGGGTACAGGATTGTGATTGTCGTTCTGATTAGGGCTAAGGATGCTGGCATTCGAGTATCTTCAAGGGTGCTTCAACTGCTTACTTCCCCTTGGATAAATGTGCACCCTGTGTGCGTACTCGCCGGACTACTTTGGCAACCCGCCTAATGATTTTAAATCTTGGCAGAAGTTTTGTTTAATGGTTCCTGCAGACTCAATGTACTTTGAGCTTGTTGGTCATCCGGCCGAGCGTGAATTCAGACTACTGAGTAAGTTCAACTCTTTTCCTGGTCTTGCTTGTGTTAACTGCATATTAGATTGACCTTTGTGGTTTTCGAAAGGAAATTCCCAACTTCACCACTTTCTGCTGAAGATAAAACAATTTTAGATGCATTTCGTGACATGCCTCGTCTGCGAATAGAGGATGTTATTGCGTCTTCTAATGTCTAGTGCAGTGGTATGTGGGATCATTGGCATGTAGCTTCTAGCCTTTTTAGGGTTTTGAAGCCCAAGCTCGAAGGTGTGTCTGCTTCGAGGAAGAGGAAACTTCCTAAGATAAAGGTTCCAAGCCCTTCAATGAGGGCATAAATAGATGAGACGCTTTTTTCTTCTCCGCATCTTAAGAGGTTTCGTGTTTGCCTAGATTTGTTCGCAGGTGCTTGGCCTTGTTCGAGGGACATGATGCTGCCGGGCAAGTGCCTGATAAGACTGTTGTTTCCAAAGGGCATGGTGATCAGGCCAAGGCCCCTATCTCCCTTCCTGACTTGGAGAGGGAGTATCTGCAAATGGTGGGCGTGGAGGATGTAGCCAAACTAAGCACCAAGCCGGCAGAGTTTTTGAATAAAATGTTGCTAGAAGCGGACGTAGAAGCTTCGTCTGGTCGTCCATTTTCAATAAAGGACTTTGAGTTCCATGTTTATTTGAATCACGAACCCATCGAGGGGTCTTCTCCGTGTAGCCCGTACTGTCCTTCATCCTGTTCCCGACCCCATATTGAATTGACAAGGGTCCAAGGAATTATTCGCTTCCCCTTTTCTCGTCAACTGATACTAAATGAACGCATGAAAGAGAGTCGATTGTTGCGGGCATAGGGAAAGTTGTAGATGAGGGCCCTGATGCTGTGAAGACAGTCAAGGGCGGTGCTGGGGTGATTATGATTTTGAAGGATTTCCATCCGGAGAAGCTCCCCAATGTCCAGGGCACACTCGAGTTCAGCAGAGTTGTGAAAAGAAGACTGGAGCTATTGGAGCTGATGAAAGTGGATCACGCTGACTGGGAGTTCTCCTACTAAAGATAGGTGTCCTTCACGGAGTTTGGATAAGCCTCTGATCAATCAGAAGAATAGGGTGACCTAGATCAGGGTGCCCGAGCGGCAACGCGTGTATACGTATCCCCTGCTTCTTTTCCTGCCAAGTCAAACTCCACTGTATCTGAACCTCCTCCTGATGAGGAGTAAACTCTGTAATTTTTGGATTATCAATGAAATATGATATGTTTTGTAGCACTTTACACTTGTGTATTTTTTTACATTTCTTGCTGGCATATTTCTATTTTGTCTTACCATGGTGTTGGCCTTTAGATAAGAGATTTTGCAGAGTCTGGAAACCGTAGGGTTGATTTGCTGATGAGAGTTCTAACCACTTATACTACGAAAGTTCAAGCAACCCTGGTCTGTTGAGAAGTTGAATCGGCCAAATCATGTAAGTTGGCTAAACTCCTTGTGAGGGAATAATCTTGGCTAATGATAGATCATTCAGACTCCTCGTGCTTTTGATTCCTCAAGCCATTGTAATCCGCCCTTGGCAGACTAGGTTGTAGATCGGACCAGCGACTGTCTTCGCTAGTCTAAGCAAACTGGCCACACTATGGTCAAGCGTGTGCATCACTGTGAGTGGTCAAACAGTGATCCTAGCGAGTTGTTTAAGTTAATCTTCATGAGTTCTGACTGAACTTTCACATTTCAAACCATCTTTGTCCGTTCCTGGCAGACTAGATCTCATATCGGATTAGAAGTTATCGTTTCCGGCATAACTGACTAAACATTGGCAAGGTTCAGCGATCATTGTCCGTGGTTGGACAATGATCCCTAGCAAGTCATCTTGATCAGGCGTTGTGAGCGCTGACTAGACTCCCACTTTCTAATTCATCTTCATCCGCGCTTGGCAAACTACGGTCTTAGGATAGACCAAAAGTTATCGTCATCAATTGGAACTAACTAAACTTTGGTCAGGTTCGGTGACCATTGTCTGTAGTTGGACAATGATCCCTAGCAAGCCATCTCGATCAAGCGTTGAGAGCACTGACAAGACTCCCACTTTCTCTTCATCATGGGGAACTATGATTTTAGAGTGGACCAGAAGCTATTGTCATCAGCCGTAGCTGACTAAACTTTGGTCGGGTTTAGCGATCATTGTCAGCGATCATTGTCTGTAATTGGACAATGATCTCTGGCAAGCCATCTTGTTCAGGCGTTGTGAGCACTGACTAAACTCCCACTTTCTAAGCCATCGTCATCCGTTTGTAGCGGACTAGGCGTTAGAACCGACCAAAAGTTATCGCCATCAGTCAAAACTGACTAAACTTTGGTCGGTTGGGTCATCGCTTGGCCTTAGGCATTTAACTCTAACTTGGGTGTCCTGACTTACTTACTTCACTCAATTGTCAGACACGGGGGTCGGATTAACAAGTTTGATTCTGGAGTCAGGTCGCGGTAGATTGTCTGGATTAAATTTCAACCAGATTTTATGTACAACAACGGAACTTTAATAGAGCGTGTACCTTGGATTTATTAGCAATATCTTTGTTGGTATGCTTTACACTTCATGGGCGCTTAAGGCTTTCGCTGCTTGCGTTTGAATATGTATTGGACCATTCTCCGTCTATTGGGCCGAATATGGTTGGGCATTCATTTGGGCCTACTAGTTGGCTGGGCTCTGTTGGCGAGATCATCATGTCACGTGTATGATGTAGATTGTGAGACGGCTTGGTATCGGTTACTTCCCCAGTTAATGGGGTTGCATGCAGTGCCATTAATTCAATGAATGTGGACTTGTGCAGTTGCAATTGGAATCGTCGCCTCCTTATTTCTCGTACGACATTTAATGCTGATGTAACTACTGGGTGACTTCATTTCGTGAACCGTCGCGCCTATATATAGGTTTGTCTTCACCATATAAAGCATTGCCATGAACGCTTTAGAACATGTTTTTCAAATGCATTTTTCCAGAAAATATGTTTTGAGTTCTCCAAAGGCTAGAGAAAGATCTTTTTTGTTGGAGTCTTCGAATGTTCTTACATTTGCATCGATGAGTCTTGACAAGACCTGTTATTGGGTGATGCCTCCTTGGTTGGGGTGACCATCCAAATGGTTCCATGGACCTTATAATTTCTTCTTACATTACGAAGACGAGTTACGGACTCCCCCTAGGGGTCAAGTTTGTCTTCCATCTTTCGGTGCTCCCAGGGCGTCTCGCACCATCCAATTTTGGAGATAAAACCCGCAACCAACTTTGGGTGGTTGTTCCTACTGTATTTACTGAGCTTTACACGTGATGCCATAGCTAGAAGGCAAATTGGCGAAGCGGAGCTCTGCTGGACATGGCCTGCGGTTTTGGGGTGTTAACTCTACATAAACCCCGTCATCTCTCTTTTGAGGGACATCCCTATCGGCCTACTTTTGCTTTCATTTCCAAATCATCCTTGAAGGCAGATTGGCGGAGCAAAATATCTAGCGCGAACCTGCAGCCTACTTCGAGTACTTTTGCTTTCACTTCTAAATCCTTTTCTGGAGGCAAATTGGCAGAGTAAAGTTTTGGCGTGCGTTTTAGCGGATCCATACTCACGTCGGACTTCGATATTCGTAGTGTATAAACTTTTGTACTAGTAAGTCGAGCAAACTTTGTAACAATTTTCTTAGTAATCAATAAAGTTTAGTTTCTATAATTTGCATTTTATTCCTTGAATGAACCTGTATCATATTGGCTTGTGTAAAAATTATTCTAGACTGAGAAAGAAAAGGAATCAAAATAGTAAGATAGTTTGACTCTAAGCGGGGACTAAGCTAATCTGGCCCTGAAGGAGATGCGCATGGTCCTGGCTCAGACTGTGTAGCTCCCTTGGCGAAATGTCATGTTTCGCCAATAGTAGTAAAGTCACTAAAAAGTAAACTTCGTGTGAGAGGGTTGTTCCTTGCTTGTTGCCAGCTTTTGGAATAGGCGCCGGTTAATCGAAGTGTTGCTACTTAGCTTTGTATTAAACTGGAGTGACAGACGGATAGTATTTACAGTGCTAGATCCTGACTCATTGTATAGTTGAGTCTAAGTTGTAGGACCTTTGTCTTTGTCCGTATTAACTTTGGCTTTCATGCTCTGATTCATGTGATGAAGTGGAGGGCGTTTTTCGAACAAGCCTCGTCCTAGCCCGTGCAATCCGCATGAACTCCCCCTTTTTCCTGTTTCTTTTCCGCCGAGGTGGCACTAGACAACCAGTCTGGCTGGTTGACATTGGGTCTTCCCCTCGGACTGACTAGAGTTTCTTCATCCATGTGGCGTGATTCTCCCCTTTTATTTGGGCTCGGTCTCTGATATTCTATCCCGTGGGCTCGAGTTTAATTGCTAATAATCCAGTTGTTTAAATGTTGCGTAGTGGCAGTCTCTCACTGAAGGCTGGTCTCCTCTAATGGTCTCTTCCACCTGATTGGTCGTGTACTTGATGCACTGGTGGAGAGTGGAAACTACCACTCCATCTGGTGGAGCCAAGACCTTTCCAAGATGATGTTGTACGTGGATGGGGCATCAACCACCATGGACTCTTAGAAAATGACTTTTTCGTAGTAGTAGCTCTCCCGCCACTACTGTCAATCTCATTTTCCTGATAGGGACGCACTTCTCTCCGCTAAACCCGATCATTGGATGACTAGCGGGTGTCAAGTTCTCCTTTTTGAGCTGCATATTGCGTAGTGCGTTGAGGAACAAGATGTTCAGAAAGCTCCCTGTGTCTACTAAAGCCTTTTTTCACTTCCCACTTCACTGTGAGGACCGAGATTACAAGGGCATCATTGTGAGGAGAATGGACGCCTTGGAGGTCCTTGTCCATGAATGTCAGTGGTGGGATCGGGTTCTGAATTCATGCATATTGCACATGTCGGTACTCGTAGGTGGGCTGCAGTCGCATCTCAAGGAGCATCCTTTTTTCGGGACGTGTTTGATTGCTCTCTTTCCGAGCCTACCTCGTGGAGGAGATATATAATGCCAAAAGCTTCTTTTTCTATCTCATTGATGACATCTTCCCTTTCTTTTGCCCGGTCTTGTCTTTTTTTGGGCTTAGGAATTCTTTGAGTTTGCCCTTCTTGATCCAGTACTCAATTTCGCTTCTGAGACTTTTGTAGTCCTCGGTGTCGTGGCCGCCTTCTTTATGAAAATAGCAGTATTTGTTGTTATCGCGCTGAGAGAGATCTCCTTGCTGTTTGGAAGGCCACTTCACTTTTCCCCAATTCTTAATGGTGTTGAGGACGTCAGACAGGCTAGAGTGGAGGGGAGTGAAGGATTTGGATCCGATGAAGTTTGAGGCCTTATCTTGCCTGGTACAGCCAGAGTCTGGCTTGCTGTCATTCCGCTTCCTATTATTTATGTCATCGTCCTCCTATTTCTTTCCCTTCTTCTTGTCTCTGGACCAAAGGGTTTCTTTTCAGCTTTTGCTTCCTTTTTGGTGGCCAACATCTCAATGAGAGTGATGTATTTCTAAGCGCCTTTCAGCAAGTCCACCATGTCAGTCAGAGGCTCCAGAAAGTTGTAGAACTGACCTCTTCTCAGACCCGAGGTGAAGATTGCGATTGAGGTGATGTCGCTACAACTTTCGATGAGAGTTAACTCATCATTGAAGTGTGTGACGTACTCCCTTAGTGTCTCGTTTTGCTTCTGTTTGATAGTGAACAGGTAATGAGCTGTTGACAAAGCGGATGAGAAACGTTTTGGCTAGCATACGAAATAAGTCAATAAACTTCGGATGGAGACTGTGGAACCAGGTCAGTGCTATTTTTTTTGGCTAGTCGGGAAAAACAACACATTACTGCTTCAGATCCTTATTTCAGCGGCATCACATGAAAGTAATGGTGTAAGTAGTTGGACGGGTTTGTTGTCTCGTCATAAAACTCCAGCTTTGGCGGGCTGAACTTCTTCGGCAGTGGCTCGTTTATGATGTGATCCATGAACATGAGGACAATGAGGTTGTACAACATGTCTAGATTGGTGTCCCCATGCCGGAGGGGGTTTTGCGAAGCAAGTTTGTCGGCCTTAGACATCGGGTTTCCGTTGGACACTCCTCCGCCTTTGGTCCACTGAGAGCTGACGGGGGCAATGTGGCTCTCCTAAACATGCTCTCTGGTGTCTAATGGTTACGTGGCTCTTTGCTGCTTCCTGTCTCCTTCTGCGAGTGGAGGGTTCCACTGAATGAGTAACTCCACTGCTTGTAAGATTAGTAGCACTTGGGCTATCAGTTGATCCATCCTAGAGTTCGTTGTGGCTACCGCTGGCATGGAGGTCCAGGGTTGTTCCCCCCATAGGGCTGGTGTCGCCGAAACTGGCAACAGTCTACCGGTTCTTGCGTTCGAGAGCTCGACGATTTCTCCATTATTACTAGATCTCCTGGTTACCATCTTGTTGGACTGTAAGGAATGAGTGTTATCACGATTTTCTTATGAACTTTTTCGTTCCCCAAGGACGATGTCAAACTGATGGTGTCGAGTCATGTTTTTCTTGACCTTGACCTACACAGGGAACACACGTGAGCTAAAGACCACCGTTGTGGCAGCTGATAGCACTCTGATTCTTAAGTCAGACAAGGCTTGAAAAATGTGTAATGTTGTAAATTGGGTTATGTAGCGTACCTTTGTTCCTCAACTTTGTGGCCTATTTATCATGCGAGAGTCCTTGTTTAACTAGGCTTTTGGTGGCGTAATTTAGGGTAAGATATCTTGCTGGAAATCATTTCTTTGTTAAGAGTCGGCCATATAGGAGAGTTTCCTTACACGACTTGTGCTCCTAGATCTACGGGGGATTCTTCCCATGTGGAGAGTTGTCCATGCGAGAGAGTTTTCATGCACGACTTATACTCCGATATTTGTTTCCAAATAAGAATCAGTGTGTTGTTGGCATGTTTGTCTTAGGTCGATCCCTCGGATTTTTGACTTATTAAGTCTTATGGTTATTGGGCTTGACCATGTGACGTATAGGCTTAATAGGGCGCTGTTGTTTGGGTCCATCCTCCTGGACCCAACTCAAGAGAGTTTCGTATTGTCTGGGCTTTGCCAGATTGGGCGCGCAATTCGGCACGCTTTGCTCTTTTGTCGAGATCATCATGACACGTGTATGACGCAGATTACTAGACGATTTGGTGTATCATAAGTTATGTTTTAAAGAGTGATGGTAGAAAAAATAGGCCTGAAATCATTAACTTATATAGCCTAACCCAATCAACAATTGGTTGGTCATAATTAGAATAATTAATAAAAAAGTCTTTGTGGATAATAAAAATATAAAAGTAGGTTTATGGGAAGATATCTTATAACTTTATGGGTTAACCTGGGCTAATAAATGAGGCCTTGTTGGTCATAAAAGTATAAAAATAGACAAATTTTCCATTACATCAACTATGACATCTAAATTGTCTATTGTGTGAAAAAGTAGGCCTTAAAAGTCATTTTTCGAATTATCTTTAGCAAGAAAACTCGGCAAACATTTCTGACAAAATTTGTGTCTATGTTTATTTACAATTTTGTTGTCTTTGTTGTTTGGACATATTTCAACGTCTACTTTCTACATACAATTCAAGCTAAATTAAAATAGAGACCACAAAGATTTACATAGTTCCCTCCATAAGAAGAGGTAGTGAATGGCACTCGATCTAATCAAGTACATCTATGCCTTTATTCATAAGTTCATGTATTTACATTTATCCATCACTTCTACAATGAATCCTCACACCCTCTTACATTAGGGAGACATTTTACAACCAAACTATCTTCCTAGAAATCCTAACCTAGATATTTACATAATAGACTTGGGCCTAATATTACAAATCTTTTAAGCCTAATTCCTTTCACTCTAGTAGTGTTTGGCTTTTGATGATGCATCGAAACGTCATCTCTTCTACACCGTACACGTGTCATGATGATCTCAAAGAATAACGGGCCCAAGTGTTAGCCCAACACTAATCTGGCCCAAGCGATTCCAAGCCCGCACAGTGTAGTCTGCCAAACAGACTCGAATCACACAGCTTGCTAAGACCACACATCTCACAACCATCCCCAATACCCATAAGACCTATTAAGGTAAGTATCTCAGGGATCAGCTTCGGATAGGCAAGCCAACATTACTTTGTTTCCAACTAGGAAGCAAATACCAGAGTATACGTCGTACGTGAAAATTTCCATCTATGGACAACACTCCAATTGGAAACTATCTCCCGCATATCTAGGAGCACAAGTCTAATAGAAAAACTTCCCTTCACAGCTCAACTCTTAATTAGATACGGATCTCCCAAAAGATTTGATTCCCTAAACTACACCACTGATTGCCTGGTCGAACCAGGACTCCAACATTATAAATAAGACATGAGGTTAGTAAGCTAATGTATGCTGCAAATTCCCTATTTACAGCATTAAGCCTTTTTTAGATTCATGTTTGACTTTAGCATCGAAATGCCATCGGCACCACAATGGTGGTCTATGGCTCACTTGCATTCCTTGTGCAAGTCAGCACGACAAGGTCAAGCAGGGAACAAAAATCGACAGCATCAATTTGGCACCGTCCGTGGGGACGACAAAGTTCTTAACAAAACACTAACACCATATCTTTTTACAGTTCAAGAAGATGGTGACCACCAAATCCCACAACAATTAAAAACAGGGGGACACGTCAAACACTCAAACTGGCGCTATACCACTGCTCCCAGTGGTGTCGGTAACACAAGGGCAACAGGCTCACACCCCTCGGCAGCAGCAGCGACGGACCCCAGGATAGATCTGTTATCGTCGCAAATACAGTAGATCGCTAAAGCAGTAGAAATTCACGTTCAGTAGAACCCTCCACTTGGTGATGGAGATCAGGAGCAGCATCGGCCTCAATCTCCAGATAACAAAAAAGAGCAAACACATGAGAGTCAAACCCTTTCTAGTTCTCATTGGACTAGAGGTGGCGGCGCGGTCAACGGAGACCCAACTCTCAGGGTAGACACACTCGCTGTGCAGAACCCCCTCCGCCGAGGGGCTCATGACCCAAACATGCTATACTGCCTCTCTGTTCCCCCGTTAGTAGATCACATCATGAACGAGGCTTTGTCGAAGAAGTTCAGCCCTTCGAAGCTGGAGTTCTATGACGATACTGGTGACTCGTGCAATCACTTGCGTCATCATCAACATGTAATGGCGCTCAAAGAAAGTTCCAAATCGGAGATGTGCATAATGTTCCCAACCAGCCTGAAGAAGTCGGCGCTGACATGGTTCCATAGCATCCCGCTAAAGTCAATCAACTCATTCAAGATACTGGCCAAGGAATTTTTGACACGCTTTGTCGGAAGCCAGCCGATCAGGATAGGCCTACACTATATTTTCTCCCTGAGGCAAAAGTCAAACGAAATGCTAAGGGAATACGTCACGCGCTTCAATGACAAGCTGGCGTTCATTAACGACTGCAACGATGATATTGTCGTTACGACTTTTACTGCGGGTCTAAGAGAGGAAAATTTCTATGACTTCCTCACCTTGGAACCCCCAATGGATATGGCAGAGCTCTTGAAGGGCACCCAAAAGTATATAACCTTGGAAGAAATGATAACGGAAAAAAGGAAACTGAAGTAGAAAAGAAACCATCTGTTTCTAGAGACTGAAATGAGGGGAAAATGCAAGAAGACGAAGACAGAGGCAAACAAAAGCGAAACGACGGCAGGTCAGACTTTGGCCGGCCCAGGTCAGATAAATCTTCCAACTATATCGGATTTAGAACCATGACCCCCTTCAACCCTAGCTTGTCAGACGCCCTTAATTCCATGAAAATCTGGGAAGATCTAAAATGGCCCCTGAAACAGTGCAGGGATCCCTCCAAACGTGACAACAACAAGTATTACTCATACCACAAGGAGGGCAGCCACGACACCAACAACTGCAAGAGTCTGAGGTACGAGATTGAGTACTGGATTCGCAAGGGCAAGCTGAAGGAGTTCCTATGTTCGGAGAAAAGGCAGGATCGGACCAGAAAAAGAGGAGAGGCGATAAAAAAGATCGAGAAGGAGAATCGGGCCATTATATATGTCCTCCACGGAATCGGATCAGAATAAGAACAATCAAACAAGTCCCAAAAGACACTCCTTGAGATGCGGACACAACCCACTTACAAGGACAGACGCGTATACTACTCGCGAATGCAGAGCCCCATCCCAACCTTGACTTTCACAGATAAGGACCTCGAAGGTGTTGGCACACCACACAATGACGCTCTTGTCATTTCGATCTCCATTGCAAGGTGGGAAGTGAAGAGGGCCTTGGTGGACATGGGAAGTTCTCTCAACGTCCTATTCTACAACGCTTTCCACAGTATGGACCTCAAGGAAGAAAACTTGACACCTTCCAGCTAACCACTGATCTGATTCAGCGAAGAAAAGTGATTCTCGATTCACTACAAGAAAAGTCATCTTTTATAGCATATGTTTATAGCGTTTTTGCCCAAAACGCTATAACTACACCACAAGTCCACTTTGATGACATTTCTAATAGCATTTCTTTCTAAAAACGCTATTACAACTTTGGCGGGATTTTAAAACGCCCAAATGTTTGATAGCGCGTGATTCTCCCTCGCTTCGGGAAACCTAAATCTCCTCTGCTACTTGCCTCTCTCCATTCTCCTCTGCTACTCGTGTTCCTTCTCCTCTGCTACTTGCCCCTCTTCTTTCTCTTCTGCTACTCCGCTACTCGCGTTCCTTCTCCTCTGCTACTCGCGTTCTCCTCTACTACTCGCCATATCTCCCTCTGTTGCCCGCCTCTCTCTCGCTCTGTCTGCGATTGTTGTCAGCTCGTCTCTCTCTCGCTCTGTCTGCGATTGTTGTCAGCTCCCCTCTCTAATCCGTCTCTCTGCTCGCCCCACTCTCGCTCTCTCTGTTGGATTTGATTCCTAGGGTTGAGGTTTCCTTCGATTTCAGAAGGTTTTGTTTGATCATTTGTGCGCCCTTGTAATGGAAAAAGCTCAAGAAGTGATGAAACGAGGTTTGAGTTCGGGTCGGGTCATCTTCCCTACAAAGAAACATATGAAGCAATCAGGTTTTGATTCTAAAATTCTCAGAGAGAAACCCAACAAAACTCAGCATTATTTATTATTTATTATATTTTCATTTTTCTAGTAATGCTCACTTTGTAAGTATGCATTTGCTTTTGGAGTTGAGATGATGTTGAGTTGTTTATGTACTACTTTACTTATAATCTTACCTCTGATGAGTTCTTGTGGAACTCTTGAATTGATTTTGTGAGAAATTCTAGATGATTTCAATGAAATCACTTTTCTTGATTCGGATTCAAGTTCTTTGTTCAAATCGATCTAATAGTTTGTAGTCTTTAAGCTTTTGGAAATTATACTGAAGATTTTTTTTTGTTTTTGAGAAAGATCTGTAGATTTTGAGTAAACTTTGTTATTATTTGATGAACAATAATTTTTACTATTATAAGATAGGATCTTGTCCATGTATTGTATTGAGTTGTCCTGTACATGACTTCTTTGATTCAGAGTATAGAAAGCATCGTGAGTCTTCTTTTGGATTCTTGGTGGATGATGTCTTTGAGCTTTGATCCATTTGAGGTTTATTGATTTCTAAACTTTGTTCATTTTCTTGTCACTGAGAACTCGCTGGTTGTTTTGAATCTTCAAATTGTTCCATGCAGAATATTTTGGACAACCATTTCGAAGTGGTCCAGGGACAAAGGGAGGGAGCACATTTTAAGCTAAATTTTCCAGAACTTGTGGACCTCTGGTCCCAGAACGCAAGCAATGTCATGAATGAGATAAATGGATGCTTGTAAGTTTAAAACCTCCATTATTCTCTGGTGTTTATGTTTGTTTGTTCCTATTTCTTGGTTTGATTAAGTTCATGGTATTGTTTTATTTGCAGAGAAATACCTAATGGGATCTATCAAGTATCCATTGAGCGCGTTATATTACTGCAATCTAGTAGCGCAAGGTGATAACATATTCTGTTTGTTGATTCAAAATTGACTGAATGTGGTGTTTCCTTCTCTAACCAAAACACTTGTATGTTTCAAAGAAAGCAAACGTATTTGCCTTCTCTGAAGTGACAATCATTTAAGCCAATTAATTTTTTTTTTCCATTTTCTATTTGACCATGGTAATTGAATAAAAAAAAAATTTTGGGCATTTTTCTACCCTTGAAAAATGAAGTCTTCGCAACATTTTATCACTTATTGGGATTTTATGGTCCTGAATAAAAGTAGGTCTCAATTGTCTGCAACATTTTACAGACATTTCATCTTTGAAGAATGTCAAATTTGAATGTTCCCTATTATGTCAAAGTGATTGATTTATATATATTCATCTATATGGAATTAGACGAAAAGGTTAATTACTTACAAAGATACATGCATGTATGTGTGCGCGTCTCCATATATAAAGAACTCTAAGAAGAAAAAAAGAATATAAACTAAGCTCGGAAACATGTCCTGTCTTTATTCTCTATTTATCTTGCTATGTTCATCAGTAGTATTGGTTTTGGGTGAAAACAGTTTAAAATTTAGCAGATATGACTTTTCAGCAGACTTTGTTTTTGGCGCGGGAACCTCTTCTTATCAGGTCTGGCTTTGGACTCTAATCTCTTCTGAACAATATTCCGATCATTTGTAGTAGCACATCTTGCAATAACCAAACCTGGAATTATCACAATTCGTTGTATGTTTTCAGTATGAAGGAGCAGTAGCAGAGGATGGAAGAACACCCAGCATATGGGACACTTTCACTCATGCTGGTAAATCCGTTTTTGTTCTACTTTTCTGAGTAAAGTTTTACTACGTAAATTGCTGACTGAAAATTTAGTTAATGTGATCAGGTTACATGCCTGACAAAAGCAATGGAGATGTGGCATGCGACGGATACCACAAGTATAAGTTGAGACTGACCCTTTTTCTCTACTTTTTTGTTTCCCCTTCACTGTGGGTGTGTTTATGGTGCAGGTTGATGTTTGCAGGTTGTAGGAGAGGCAAAAACTGGGGATCTTTGTGGAGAGATTGGAGTACTGTGTTACAGGCCACATCTGTTTACTGTCCGCACCAAAAGATTGAGTCAATTACTCCATTTGAACCGTACATCATTCTTGAACATCGTTCAGGCAAATGTCGGCGATGGGACCATAATTATGAACAATCTCCTACAGGTAACATTTACATGAACTATCATCCATACACTATTGAAGAATTGTAAACTACATGGCATACCCTATTGAGGTGCAATGTAGCACATGGACGTGTTCTCTAAATGTACTCGAACTGGTGTATGGTGCAGCATAATAAGCATAATAGTTTTTAACCCCTGAATAGGTACATACTGTTTCTAACCATTTATCTTTGAAGTATAAACTATAAGACTTTGTCTTTTCACTTTGCTTATTGTTCATGTCAGTATAAACTGAACTCTTACTGGGTTACTAATGTAATCTTACATTCTTTATGCCAGATTGCAAATGTGTTTTACCACTGCTCCTTTACGGTTTTAGATTCGCTAAATATGTAGTTCCTTTTCGGGCTCGATATTCTTCGTAAACATCAGGTAAGTAACATGATAGATTACAAATTTTATTTCTTGGCATATTCGGTATCTAACTAAATGTCTATGTTCAGTGTAGTATAGATTTAAAAGAGAACATCCTCAGAGTTGGTGGAGGAGAAGTTTCAGTTCCCTTTTTGCAAGGTTAATCCTGTGATCTTCATGTTCTAATTTGCGTTTGTTATATTTTTTTGGTAGTTTGTTTTAACTCTCTCTAAATGATTGAAAACCTGCATACAGAAAAGGACATTAGGCATCTCAAGAAAGACTCAGCATCAGCTTCAGTAAGTGAATTTTTGTAACTGATTAGTCTATATGTACGGTTTCTGCATAGATGTAATTATTCATATGCATGCATGAAACTTTATGCCGTTTTTATTCTATGCTATATTGGATGTTTATAAATTCCTCCATTTCTAATTAACTTTTCCAGTCAGCGCTTAAAGTCTCCTTAATCCCATTTTCTAAATTGTACTTTAACCTTGGCATTTTCACTTGTACTTTTTAGGAAACTTCTATAACAAAAGAAGCAACTGTTAGCATGCCTGCTCGAGCCCAGCCTTCTGGTAAGTGATGGAAATTCATCGTACCTGGCTTTCTTGTTTTCTTTTTATATGTAGAGGCTTAAGGATTAAGACATATGTTGACTGTATTTGGACAAAGTTCCATGCCATTAGCCCATAGTGACAGTAAGAACTCAAATGTAAAAGGGAAGTTACCTGGAAAATAATTTTACTGAAATTCTGAAGATGTATATTGCGTTTAGTAATTCTGAAACTAGCAAAATACATTTTCCAGTGGTGTTACCATTCAAACATCACAAATTCTTGATGTGAACATCACGTAATTCATCATACGTGTTTCTTGTTTTAATTTCCATTCTAATCCTGAAGGAACTTTTGTTACAGGAATTGCACAAGGTCAAGTAGCACAGGTAAACTGCTGGCATTTGTTTATTTTTGATTTCTTTTTTTTCTGACATTTACATAACTTTTATGTTTGGTATTTTCTCGGGAAAAAAAGAGGTTTGTTCAAATTGTTGATGATGTTTATGGTTTTAGAGATCCAACTTCGAAGCGAAAGTGTTGAAACTCTGTGAGCTTGGTTTTGGGAGGGATGCAGTAGTTCAAGCACTAAAACTATTCAATGGCAATGAGGAACAGGCTGCTGGGTACCTATTCAGGGATTAGAAACAGTATGTACATTCTTTATCTTGAATGTGTTTTTTTCCTCTTCTTCTTACTTTTTTTTTTGTTCAGCATAATAAGCTATAACAGGCTCCATTCCCTTATTTATACAATATAGTAAAGTGAACATAAGAAGAAACATCTAACATAAAGAACAAGACTCAAATAGTCAAATTGCATAACTGTCAACAAAACATTAATTGGTTTTTATATATTAGTTACACATATGTCATATATTGTCTCTTTTTTTGTTTTCATTATATGATTATGGTTATTAATGCATTACATATACTGAAATGATCAACTTTTTTTTTTCTTAAACAAGTGAACAACAATGGTTTACACTATCATGTATGCCTTGTATAATTCTTACATTCTCGGACACTACTTGCATGCTCATCAATTGATTCTTCAGCATCCAACCAAGAATTAGGTAATATTTTCTTTAGTGTTATTTTTTAGTCCAAGTTTTAAATACTCAGTTGTATTTGTAAGCTTTGCTAGCCATACAACTTGATCAACACTAGTCCTGAGAACCCAGGCACTCATACTAGACTGTATGACATCATGATGTGCACAAATATATGTCTAAGCTAAAAGTATCCATTATTCCTGCAGTACAATCCTTGATTAATCAACTATCAATCCCTAAGATGATGCATCCTCACTGTGAGAAACTGAGCCTAAGAGTACTAAGAACCCATGGTCAAAGCGCACATGTCAGATGACAATTGGAACTAGAGCATAAACAGTTCTCAACAATCAAGCATGGAAGGCAAAATATATTGCCTTGATTTCCAAATTGTGGTTGTAGCTTAAATGTACTTGCTTAATTTTTACGCGGCCTTGGGATTTTTCCATTTCAGAAAGTTTGTTATGCAGGTCAGTTAAGGACAGATAACATATATGCTAATTGATCCCCGCCCATGAAATCTGCACATGTAAAACTGAAGCATGTTTGGTGTTCATGCAGGTTTTTTTGGCCAAAGCTAATTCAGAATTGCAACCTGTAAATTCTTTTATACTTCCCTATACTAGGAAAAGCAACACACACACCCTTTTTCAGAATAAGGGTGCTTATTGCCCTATTTAGGGGTATACTAGAATAAAAATGTTCCTATGGAACTTCAGGAGCTGTTCAATGCCTTAGGCTTTGGTATAGTCTGTCAATCTCTTGGCTGTTGTGAGCTTCAACTACATTTTCCTTTTCAGTTTGTTCATTATGTTCCGCAGTTTTGCTCAGTTACGCTCCTATGAAGTACGTACAATTTACTTCTTTTTTGAGAATAGCGTCAGTGGTACTATGGCTAGCACTCTCTTGGGGTTTGTTTATTATAAATTTATAATGAGTATCTTACTTCAGTCAATTAAACTTTCATTATGAGCGCAATCTCAATCTGAAAGGTCCTTCATGATTGAAGCCCCATCTTATTCATGTTTTTAATGATTTATAGGGAACAACTGATGCTGTAAGACAATATTTATGGCTCTTTGAAGAACACAATGTGATGGAGTTTTTGGTTCTTGCTTGAGATCATCTATACCGTATGGACTATGAGAAGTTTATTCAAGCTCATAGAGAAACAAATGCTGACATCACTGTTGCTGCGCTGCCAATGGATGAACAACGTGCCACTGCATTTGGTCTGATGAAAATTGACGAAGAAGGGTGCATTATTGAATTTGCTGAAAAACCAAAAGGGGAGCAGTTGAAAGCAATGCAGGTAGAAACAGTAAACACGATTGTGATCTTATGGAGTCCGTCCTCAATGCAGTAACCCAATTGGCTCATATAGCGACTCTCATTTCTTTTTATATGTACAATCGTTTCAGGTTGATACTACCATTTTAGGCCTTGATGATGAGAGAGCAAAAGAGATGCCATTTATTGCAAGTATGGGTATATATGTCGTCAGTAAAGATGTCATGTTGAATTTACTTCGTGAGAAATTTCCTGGAGCCAATGATTTCGGAAGTGAAGTCATTCCAGGTGCAACCTCCATTGGAATGAGGGTATGCTTTGCTTACTTCATCTCATTTGTTGCTATGTTCTGAAACCACTTAATTACTCAAGATAAATTAAGACAGGGATGACGGGAGTAGCCATCCTCATTCATATTCTAAGTTTCATGTAACTCTAGACCAACCATGGTCCATTGATCAAACCAAACTGTTAAACAACCTATGCACCAGATCAATCACATGATTCCAACCTTATTTTCCCCATTCAGTTAGCGGCCATTTAGAGGATGCATTAGGCCAGGTAAACGTAATTATCCTATGATTTGACTGTAGTTTGTGGCATTTTCTAGGCAGGATTAACAAATAACCATCCCTTTCTTTGGTTTGATTGCATAAATCCAACAGGATGTGAGTTGGGATAATTTATAGATGGCTTTAGTCTCCTAGAATAATGAACCATGTATCTGTGAAGCAATTTATAGCAAATTATATAGCAAACCGATAGTCATTGTACCGCTCTCTTCTGGTGTGTGAGTGTTGTGTTGTGTTGTGCGTGTTTGTTTAAATGCATCATGTATTAACATGCTAAAAGTTTCCGATTTGCTGAATGTTCCTTCACTTGCTCTCCATAGGTGCAAGCCTACTTGTATGATGGTTACTGGGAAGACATTGGTACCATTGAGGCATTCTACAATGCAAATTTGGGGATCACCAAGAAGCCAATCCCAGATTTCAGGTAGTACTTACGGATTTTTCAAACTTTGAGCACATTATTTACCCGACATTTTACAAGTCTGCTACCCTGCTTGATTCCTAACATGCAATTCATTCAAGTATGCAGCTTTTATGATCGGTCTTCTCCACTCTATACACAACCTCGATACTTGCCGCCTTCCAAGATGCTTGATGCTGATGTAACAAACAGTGTCATCGGTGAAGGTTGTGTGATTAAGGTACGATACCTTTGAAGAGTCTAATTAGGATTAAGTTGGTAAATGTCGACACTGATTGTATGATGACCTTGTATTAAGACCCAGAAGTGTGTTGTAATATCAAATATAGAGAGTGAGCATTTTTTCCTGTGTGCAGAATTGTAAGATTCACCATTCTGTGGTTGGGCTTCGATCTTGCATCTCAGAAGGTGCAATAATAGAAGACACATTACTGATGGGAGCAGATTACTATGAGGTGATCTATCTCGACCTATTCAACTGATATCCTATTTGTTTATACTTGGTTCCATGTTTTGACAGATCAAAGATTAATTATACTAGTCTTTGTTCAAGACCATATAATAATGTTATCTTTCTGCTATTGCCATGCCAGACTGACGCAGATAGGAGATTTTTAGCTGCGAAAGGTAGTGTACCAATTGGCATTGGGAGGGAGTCTCATGTCAGGAGAGCAATTATTGATAAAAATGCTCGAATTGGAGAGAGCATGTGAAGGTATATCTCTTTCTGAACCTATGAAAGTATTCCTTGATAGTTTATATTACACAACCATAAAAACACGACACTGCCTATGAGTGACTAATTGTGGCATACTGTTGTCAGATTATTAATGCCGACAATGTTCAAGAAGCAGCACGCGAAACAGACGGTTACTTCATCAAGAGCGGAGTTGTTACCATAATCAAGGATGCTTTGGTACCCAGTGGAACCATCATATAGATCATTTCTCCTTGGCTATAAGATGAGGTGTAATAAAGAGGACTCCCTGCTTTGCTTTTTACTTCCCGACCTGTAAATTACTTATTTTAATAAGAGCATACGTTGGCATTCGTTGTTTGAGCTTGAGGATCGGTGTATAGATTATTTTAATAATGCTTTGATAGATTTTGTGACTCGATGTAATACATTATCTCATTAATTATATTACTTTGCCTCCATTCATGGAAATGTTTAAGTTTTGCACATTAAAATTTTTATTTTCTAGAAATAAAACTTATAAGATGTAATAAAAAGTCATTTGATAGCAAAAAAAAAAAAAAAAATTTGCTATGTATACTTACCATAGCGTTTTTGAAACGCTATAATAGGCCAACTTACTATAGCGTTTTAAAAACGCTATAATAGACCCTAGGTCTATTATAGCTCCGGCAGACATAGCGTTTTTGAAACGATATTAAAGGGCATTTGTGTTGTAGTGATTGGGAAGATAAGGCTAGCAGTGGTGGCAGGAGAACCACAACTAAGGAAGGTCATGTTCCTAGACTTCATGGTGGTAGACGCACTGTCTACTTATAACATCATCATGGGGAGGCCCTGGTTTCACCAGATGGAAGCAGTAGTCTTCACCCTTCACCGATGCGTCAAGTACACCGTCAACCACTCAGAGGAGACAATTCGTGGGGACCAACCAACAGCACGAGGCTGCCACTACGCTGCGCTAAAACAGATAGAATGTTTGCAGATTCAGCTGAAGCCCGCCAAACAAGTTGAACAAGAGCGAGACTCAGGAACTGAGGACAAAGCCCCACCAGCAGTGGCTCAACTTAGAGACAAAGGACAGTCCATCATTAGATGAGCAATCCGCCCTCTAGCTCAACATGAAGTCAAGCCTGGTGGAGAGGTCAGTACAAACGATAGTAGAACCCCACAACGGATGGTGGGCGTGGAAGGACCCTCCCACGCAAGGTTTACTCTTCAGTAAATCTCAACGGCATTGGCAAAACTTGACAATTTGCCGAAGGTAGTTACGATCCAAGCAAGGGCCATGCGAATCTACTTCAGGGTCGGATCAACCATAAACTAGCTGCATGGAGTGTCTCCCAACATACATGATGGCACAAGGCAACACCAAAGCACCGGCAAATAAAAAACAGACTCGTCCCTTGAGAGGGAGTTTGTAACTCTTCTTTGCAATACTTGAAGATATTACAAGGTCTCAACGAACCAATCAAGTACTCACCCAAAACAGGTGACCACGCATAATAGCAAGTCTTATCAAGACTCATTGGCGCAAATGTCAGAACATTCAAAGACTCCATATGAGGAAATCTTCCTTAAGCCTTTGAAGAACCCAAAGCATATTATCAGAGTGAGAGCATTTGAAGAATGCACTATGTAGAAGATAGTGCCTACGACGATGAAGGAACGCCATTATCTAGACAAAATAGCTCACCAAACAGGTGCGTCAGTATTAAATATCAACATTGAATATCGTATGGGAAATGAGGAGGCAACGGTTCCCTAGGAAACCGCACAGGTCCACGTCCAATCAATTAATGGTGTTTAACCCCATTAATTGAAGGGGAGTAATTGATACTCTACCGTCTCGTCATCTACGTCGTACACGTGGCACTATGCGATCTATGTCGTACATGTGGCACACAATCTTGTGACCAAACCCAGTTCTTCTTATATGGGCCCATCGTCTCGACCCGCTATCCGAGCGACACTCTACCACATGCGCTGACGCAAAGAGTAGATGCCCTAGTCACTCTTGACACACGGAGCACACCTACATATCACCAGCTAATTTAAGGTACATCTTTTTTAAGGAAAGAAATTAGTCAAAACTAATCCTCACGATGATATGCCAAAGGTGTGATGTCTCAGTGGTTGAGCAGCGGCGGATGGTATCACTAGGTCACGGGGTCGAACCCAGCCGGCGGCATATGGGGTGGGAGGGGTTAAGGGATAAAAAAATAAAAATAATTCGCATGATGCATTTTGCCTATGGAAGTAGGCTCGCACGCCCGTAACAGGCGGAACCCCAACCTAGCTAGGCAAGCTTAGTCAATTTAAATCGATGACTATGGCTTCTTGTTCATTTTGACGCCTAGTTCGCTGCGCACGAATGTCGATGGCTTAGGAAGTGGGAGTATAATTAGCGCTCTTGTGCCTAATGACGTCAACTCACTTGGGACCGTCGCCCCCTTCACGGACGATGGTCACCGAACCCGATCAGGTAAGCCTAGTGAATAAAGACTAACAACGATAGCTTCTGGTCAACCCCCAAACTTGTAGTCCCCTCCGTGCGGGTGTAGATGGTTTGGAAAGTGGGAGCCTAGTCTGTTCTGTCTGATGTTGACGGCTCACCACGGGACTACTGCTCTTCTACAGACCATGGTCACCAAATTTCCAATTCCCAGACTTGTAGCCCGTTTCGCGTGGGTGTAGATAGTTTGGAAGGTGGGAGCCAAGTCAGCCACGACTGATTACAACGGTTTGCCATGGGACTACTGCTCTTCTACAAACCATAGTCACTTAAAACCACCAAATTTGTAGCTTAATGCGCACGGGTGTAGATGACTTGGAAGGTGGGAGCCTAGTCAAATCCAATTGATGTCGATGGCTTGCCACGGGACCACTACTCTTTGACAGACCATGGTCGTCGAATTTTCTCATCCCAAACTTGTAGCTCACTCCGCGCGGGTGTAGATGGTTTGAAAGGTGGGAGGCTAGTTAGAGAAAACTCATTTTCATTAATAGTTGAAACAAAAGGTACAGGTCTACGAAATTTACTCCTCATCAGGACGAGATACATTTATAGGGGAACTCGGCTTAAAAGGAGATGAAGCAGGAGTTCCATCCGCACGTTCCTCAGCTTGAGCGTCATAATCTGGATCGCCCTCTTCCTCTGACAACTCAGATACCACTCCAAAGTCTTCAAAAGACACATTCTTGGAAGGGTCCCGTTTCTGGTGTTCTTCTTATATCAGCGCCAACAGTTCTAACCTCCCATGCACGATCCTGCAGAATTCGCACATGCCTTGCGCCTTGAGAAGTTTTTCCTCGTGCGCCTTTGCTTCAGCAAGTTCACGCTCAAGCAGCTCCAACTTGCCTATTAGCGAATCAACCTGAAACTGCTTAGTAATCAGGCTATTTTTGACCGCGCTAAATTCATGTTGCTTCAGGAAAAGTTGGTCCCCAGCTTTCCTTGCTTTCCAAGCGTTGAATTCCACATCGGATTCTAACTGCTGCCTTTGGACGACCCACTCAGATTCTTTCATGGTGTTCTCCTCAACAAGAGACTGCAACTCAGAGCGCGTCTTAGCCGCAGCTTGTTGCACAACTTCCAAATCATAGCAGACCAGGTTAAGCTCTTTTCTAGATCCGTCCCTTGCGGACACCGCCTCAGCTAAATCAGACTCAAGGGCTTCCAATCGAACCTTTTGAGTCCAAGCATCAATGGCTAATTGTTCCAGCCTCATCTCTTCAATATGCTTTCTCAGCGACAATCTCAAAAAGTGCATCAAAATACGACTTATGCATATTTGAGAAGACACGTTCCATGGTGTACACTTTCTCACGAGCCGCCTCAACTTTCGTCCCAACGATAGCCACTTGGCTCAGATGGGACATCCCCATCATGAGATGTTTCAGCCCCTTATCCATGCGCTCCTCCAGCGCATCCCCGTTGGGATTCGGGGCGCAGTTTGCCAGCCAGCTATAACGTTTCCTTATATGCTTTTTCGAAGCATAATCAATGTCAACCTCCTGGTGTCAGGCTTGATTGCTCATCTTCACTACGTCTGGAGAAAACAAACTCATTCGTGGGTCCGGATGAAGCTCTTCTGGATGCGGAATCACGCCAGCGCCGCCCTTTGCAGTCTCTGTTGCACCTGGACCCTCATCTACGACCTTCCCTTTGTCACTAGCAGCCGACCCATTATTGTGAGCCGGCTCAGTAGATTTCAAAGGGAGATAAGGAAGTGAATTGTCTAGTAGACACTCCATTACCTTGATATACGGTCTGGAGCGAGATGGAGGGCAATGCTGGCTGCAGGAAGGACGGTCCACGCTGCAACGACCACTATCAGGTGAACCGCCAACAGGGCGATTGATCTCCAGGACCACAAGATAATCTTCATCAGAGCTTTTAAGTACAACATGTCTGGAATGTTCAGTGCCTGCGAAAGCCGCCATCGTGGCCAACATCAGCTTCTCGTTCAAAGCTTCAACTTGCTCGGTACCCAGCTTCGATGCATCATCAACCCCTGCCAGCCGAAGGTGGTCCTTCTCCAAATCAGATGCTACAACCTCCACCTCCAGCGAACAGATCAGAATTACCCCTCCATCAATGGAATGGGCCGTTTGGAAGTCGTTCGACCCCACTTCAAGACCTCTTCGAGCTTATGTAAAAGGCAAGCGTATCAGAAAGCCTCTTTGTGTCTGGCAGGGTGGGAGCCTTAACTTTGGAGGTCTTCCTCTTCTTGGAAGGGGTTCCACCTTCGACACTCTGTAAAGGGTGGGAACCACGTGCTAGTAGGCCCACAACCCACTGCGACTAAAATTGGAAGGACAGATAACTCCCTCCATGCTCATTTTAGGTCTTTCACATAATGCCTCTATAGCAGCCTCCTCCTCCGAAAAAGAGGAGCAATGGGAAACCTCCCTAGAAAAAACACACGTAACGATCAACACACAGTCAGCACAATGGAATCAAAGGGCGAAACTATACTTACGAAGTGGTTTGAACTCCCACTCGACCCTTGAACTTGAAGTACCTCAAATCCGAATGAGCCAGAAAGCAAAATTTTTGCCAAGACATAAAGTCATCCGACAATTTTTTGAAGCAGGCCGACGATGTATTTTTACACACGACGTGATCGTTCAGCTGAGGGGAAGTCAACAATTGGACCACCCAGAGTCACGTGGACACCAGCGTATTTCGTTCTCATCAATATAAGAAGAGTTATACCCATTTTGTACCAAATAGGCAGGATGGATCCCAAGGAATTCCAGGAAGCCCCAGATCTCATCAAGTACGGGAAAACGGACACCATTTTGAAGCATGTCTTGATGCAAACAGACGAATCCTTTCGGAGGAAACATTGGCATTTGGCCATCGCTCAAGGTGTAGAGTGGCAAGTTTTCAAGGACCCCATATGTCTTCCGAATCTCAGCCAGACTCGATTCGGAAGCTAACCTATCTTCAAAGAACTGAAGGCCCTTGGCAAGAAACTCATCATCAAGGTGACTTTGACAAGCCATGAAAAAAGTTAATAAACTTTCAATTAAAAGCTGAACAGAACGGAGTATCTAAAAACAAAGAAATGGAAGATTCAATATCTGGAGAAAGGGAGATCTATATAGGGATTGATTTCCCGCCTTTTCTCCACTGAACCGACGCACGTTTAATTAATGGAACGCGCCGCTCAAGTAACGATTCAGACACAATAATCATGAGCGACGTATCTTTTCAAGAATCGACTTAGTGGATCGATACGATGGCCCATTAACTCGGGGGGAGCAATTGATGATCAGTGTTCTCTAAAATGCTAGGTGACGAGCAGGAGACTAGGGCCCAGAGGACTAGGTGGAGTATAGGCGGGGGCCTAGGCGGTTATTTATTTAATTATTATAATTGATAATTTATAAAAGTTAAGTATAATAACATATAAGTTACTTCCAATTTAATGCCAAAATACATATGCAAAATGTATAAGAAAACCAGAGTCTTAATTTTTTTTATTTTTTTCGACCTCGAAACATAAAAAAAATTAATTTAAAACCCGCCTAGGAGGTCGTCTAGTGCCTAGTCCCTACTTAGACCTTTTTTAGAACACTGCTGATGATACATCAAAACGTCATCTCTTCTATACCGTACATGTGTCATGATGACCTCAAAAAATAACGGGCTCAAGCGTCAGCCCAACACTGATCTGGCACAAGCGGTTCCAAGCTCGCACAGTGCAGTCCGCTAGATGGACCCAAATTACACAACCTGCTAAGCCCACACGTTTCACAACCATCCCCAAAACTCATAAGACCTATTAAGGCAAGTATCTCAAGGATCAGCTTCGGACAGACAAGCCATCAACACTTTATTTCCAACTAGGAAGCAAATACCAGAGTATATGAAAACTTCATCTATGGACAACACTCCAATTGGAAACTATTTCCACGTATCTTGGAGCACAAGTCTAATAGGAAAACTTCCCTCGACAGCTCAACTCCTAATTAGAGAAGGATCTCCCACAGATCTCATTCCCTAAACTACGCCACTGATAGCCTGGTCGAACTAGGACTCCAACACTATAAATAAGACATGAGGTTGGTAGTTAAGGTAAGCTACAAATTTCCTCTTTACAACATTAAACCTTCCTCAAATCCATATCTGACTTTAGCATCAGAGAGTCATCAACTACCACAACGATGCTCCATGGCTCACGTGTGTTCTTTGTGCAAGTCAACAAAATAAAGTCAAACAGGGAGCAAAAATCGACTGCATCAGATCTTACTGAAGGAAGCCCGTGGTCATCATTATGTTGTGCATTGCTCAGGTCATGCATAGTTATGCACCCACATTGGAGTGTCTGGAAAGGCAAACCATACAATAGCACCCGAGCATCTTCACCAAACAGAACTTTGGTAGGGGCTGGATGCACAAGTTGTTTTGTGAGACCCATTTGGACATGCACCACGTGCCTCAAACATAATTAATGAGACCCATCATCTCTAAAGTAAATAATAGCTAGTTATTTTCCAATTAATTAGGCAAAAATTCTAGAGAGCCATGCCCCTAGCGCCAGGATAGAGCCAGGGGCTCTCTGTGTGTGTGATTGTATTCGATTGGGGCATTATGAGCATCACTAGGATGATGGAAGGTATTGGGCCTGGCCTGGCTCTCTAGACAAACTGTTAATCAGGATACTTATTTCCTAATTTGCCCTTCACCTAAGTGGCAGCATCTCTTTTATTGTTTTTCACTCTTTCCTCTTTCCTCCTTTCTATTCATTTCCATCCCATATCTCTCTCTCCATTGTTCTCTTCTTACATGAAGTTTACAGGGGAAAAAGTATTTTATTCAATCTCCATTGAATACTTAGATGATTATAAATATAATAATTGTGAAAAATCTTTTGTATTTGATATGAAAATACATTTAAAATCGAAATTCTTTTCCAATGAATAGTGCTTCATGTTTTTAAATTTGAGGAAATACATGCAATGACTTGTCACATTAATATATTAATAGGAAGACATAAGGTTTGATATTATCTTTATGTTAAATACATTTCATGAGATTTTCAGCTCGATTGTCCTTGCATTATAAACTAAGTTAGCATAATTTGAACTTGATTAGTGAGATATTTAACTAGAAAGTCTTAGAATAATAGTGGAGAGTTAACCCTTGTGAGTTTTGGGCCATTCTATTTTTCTTGAGGGTTATTCAATAAACTCCTATTTTTCTTGAGTTTGCATTATCTCGTTGATGATCTCATTATTCTTTTGTTTTTCCTATTGATTGCTTTGAGAATGATATTAAAACTGAATCATTACACTAAATCTAATTTGTTTATTTAGTTCAGATGTCGTAATACCGACTAGAACATAGGAAGTGATATAGGCACTTTCTTTGAACAATTTTTTAGCCTTTTAGCCTACCAGTATAAATATTTGTTTGCAGCCCTTTGAGCCTTTGAATAACCTTTTTATTACTAACTCATTCTCCATTACCTACTCCAGTTATGGAGTAATTTCCCATATTACTTTTATCCTTACAAAATTTATCTGAGAATGTGTATGGTTAGATATATATGTTTGGAATGGGCAAACAGAAAGAGTTGAAGCTAGATATTCCATGAATCCTTAAGGTTGAAATATTTTTTTGCGTATAGGGGGAAAAACATGTCGTTAATAATAAAAAAACATTGATGCTTCAAACGAAAAAATGAAGAAGAATTGAGATGGAAGAAAGAATAATGGTGTACAACATTGGTTTATTCTTCAGTGCCTTATGTGTTTATTAAAGGTGATGATACATAAAAATGCTCACGCCCCTGAACCGTACACGTCTCGTGATAATCTCGAGAAAATACGGACCCCAGCATCAACCCAACACTGAACAGACCCAAGCGGTTCTAAGCTCGCTCAATTAAGTCCGCCAGGCAGACCCAGACTCACACAGCACGCTAGGTCCACACGTCTCACAACTGTCCATAATACCCATAAGCCCTCCTTAGGCAAGTATCTCAAGGATCTACTTTGGACGGGCAACTACAACGGATATTTGCTCCCAACTAGGAAGCAAACACCAGAGTATCTTCCACATAGGGAAACTCCCTTCTACGGAATGCTCTTGGATTGAGAACTATCTCCCGCGTATCTAGGACCGCAGAGCTAACAGGGAACTTCCCTCCTACAACACGAATCCTAATTAGATAGGGATCTCCACAAATATCTCCTCCCTAATCTACGCCTGCGATGGCCTGGTTAAACCAGGACTCCTTGCACTATACATAAGACATGAGGTTGTTAAGCTAAAGTACGCTAAAAATTCCCTGTTACAACATTACACCTTCCTCAAATCCATGTCTGACTTTAGCATCAGAGTGCCATCGGCCACCCCACGGTGATTTGTGGCTCACATGTGCTACTTATGCAGGTCAACAGGTTAGCAGGAACCAGATCGGAGCAGGGAGCAAAGAATGACTGCATTAGTTTGGCGTCGTTCGTGGGGATGACATAGCTCGTAACTTTACACTAAGTGTCGTCTCCTTTCAACACAGAGAAAAGGTGACCACCAAGTCACGTAACAACGGAGAACTAGGGGACATGTCGAACGTTCTGGCCGTCCCTATATTGTCTCCTTCAGCAGCTCATATCTTGCACGTGCAGCCAACTCACGCTCCCGCACCAATGGCAGCAGCGATAGAGATCCCAGAGTCGATACATTGGCATCCCAAATACAGCGGATCGCCAAAGCGGTGGAGGCTCTATCGTGATAGAATCCACCAGCTGCTAATAGAGACCAGCAGCAACACGGACCTTCGCCTCCAACAAATGACAGAGAGCAAGCGCAGGAAAGCCAAGCACCCGCTAGGTCTTATTGGACTAAAGGAGGTTGCGAGGCTAACATTGAGTTCAACGCCAGGACAGAGAGGCTCGACCTTGGGAACCCCCTCCGCAGAGAGGCACACGACCCGGACGTACTGTACCACCTCTCTGTCCCACCATTTGTGGATCGAATCAAGAACGAGGCCCTTCCGAGGAAGTTCACTTCTCCGAAGCTCAACTCCTGTGATGGGACCACCGATCCTTTCGATCATCTGCGCCATTACCAGCACGTAATGGCCCTCAAAGAAGGATCTGAGTCCATCATGTGCAGAACCTTTCCCACCAATCTCAAAGGCCCTGCATTGACGTGGTTCCACAGCCTTCAACCGAAATCAATCGATTCCTTCAAAACATTAGCAAAGGAGTTCCTGACAGGTTTCGTCAAAAGCCAGCGTTTCAGAAAAAGGCCCTCACTACATACCCTCTTTAAGGCAGAGGTCCGCGAGACGCTCCAAGAGTATGTCACACACTTCAACAACGAGCTGACCTTCATCGATGGGTGCAACGACGATACAGCTGTGACAACATTCACCACGGGCCTCAGAGAGGGGAAAGCTCTTCGAGGACCTCACATTGGAACCCCCTCTGACAATGCAGAACTCCTCAAGAGCGTCTAGAGACACATCACCCTGGATGAGTCAAAGACCGCCAAAAAGGAAACCAAAGGAGACAGGAGGCCCTCCGTGCCCAAAGACAAGAATGAGGGAAAGAAACCCTCGGATGAGGAACGAAATAAGAGGAAGTGTGGTGACAACAGGCCAGACCCTAGTCGGTTCAGGCCGGAGAAATCCTCCAACTACGTTTGATCTAGAGCAGTGACTCCCCTAAACGCTAACCCGTCGAACGTTTTCAAATCAATGAAAAACTGGGAGGCTCAAGTGGCCCCCAAAGACACGCGCGAAAACGGCAAACGCGACAACGACAAGTACTGCGCGTACCACAAAGAAAATGGCCACAACACCAATGTCTGAGGTACGATGTTGAGTACTGGATCTGCAAAGGCAAACTAAAAGAGTTCCTGCAGTCCGAGAAGCCAGCGGAGCAGACAAAGGACATGGGGAGTCAGTTAAAGAAATAGAAAAGGAGACTCCAAGGATAATATACGACCTTCATGGAGTCGGATCAAATGAAGACCAGTCACACAGGTCCCGCAAGCAGACACTACTGGATATGCGGACACAATCAGCAGATGAGGACAAGCACATCCGCCACTCAAGGGTCTAGAGCCCTATTCTCACCTTGACCTTTACGAACAAGGACTTCAAAGGAGTCTGAGCGCCACATAACGATGTCTTAGTCATCTCGGTCTCCATACTAAGGGGGAGGTAAAGAGAGCTCTGGTTGACATGAGAAGTTCACTTAATGTTTTGTTCTACATCGCGTTCCGCATCATGGATCTCAAGGAGAGGATCTAATTTCTTCAGAACACCCGCTGATCGGATTTAGTGGGGAGAAATGCTTCCCCATTGGAAAGATAAGATTAGCTACAGTAGCAGATGAACCGCAGCTCATGATGGTCCTATTTCTAGACTTCATGGTGGTAGACGCACCATCATCCTATAATCTAATCCTTGGAAGACCATGGCTCCACCAGATGGAAGCAGTGGTCTCCACCCTTTACCAGTGTGTTAAGTATACTGCTAACCACTTCGAAAGAACCATACGTGGAGACCAACCTACAGCACGAGGTTGCCACTATGCCACACTAAAACAGATAGAGTGCTCCCAGATTAAACTACATCTTGTAAAACAGCCCGAACCAGTGCCAGGCCAAACGACGGTGGCTACATCACTTACAGGCAATACATGAGCAACAAGTTCTTCCGCTCGACGGGACAAGAGGACCGTGGCAAGCAAGGGTGCATCCTCTTGACATTCTGTCAGAACCGAGATTTGCACCTCTACAAGTTTTATTCTTCAGTAGCTTGTACGATGCCTCAACAATACGCCAAAAGATTCGCGAGAGCTATCCGAATTCATTTGAAGTTAAGATCAGTTTATCTCCGTCAACGGTTAGTTTGCTTTAAGTTGTTTGTTTCGCTTTCCATAGTCAATATTGAGTTTAGAGTTCTTAAGAGACTTATGTGATTCACAATAGATTAAGAAATTAAAAAAAGAATTTCATAAACAAACTCTATTAATTATTGGAAAGATGTAACAACAAACACCTTGAGGCGGATACAAAAGACAACATACTGCAAACGCCCTGAGGCGGATACAAAAGTCTACATATTGCAGGCATTTGATCAACATGGAGTAAAGACTTGCTCAAACTGTCTGACCTTGTAAGCGACACAAACAATCCCGGTCAAGCTACCTACAAGCAAAAGAACGCTCCACGGAACGCCGCCATCAAATATGGTCTGCGGGGGTATAAAATCGGCAACCAGGAGCACCAACGAAAACTCAGACCCAATTCCCACACTTCGTGAACTTGGGACAAGTATCATGTGAGCTTGGGACTGGAATATTTGGGAATCAATGGCCCACTCCAACAAGCCATGTCCAACTCCACTTTCAACCCGGATGCCGACTTCCAGCACAAGGGTGTAGATGCTATCTTTGAGATCAAACATTCAGGAACAACAATAAGGCACCTGCACATAAAAGACAGACTCTTCCCTTGGGAGAGAATCCATACTACTTCTTTGCGAAATGAGAAGAAATTACGAGATCTCAGCAGATCAATTACATACTCACCCATAGCAGGGGACCATGCATAACAACAACTATTACTGTGCCTGACCTTTGCAAATGTCAGAACATTCAGAGACTCAAGAGACGGAGATCCACCTTCAGCCTTTCGAAAACCCAAAGCGTTTTCTTCAGCTTTTGGAAAACCCAAAACACTATCTTCAAGCGAGAACATTACAGAAGATAAGCTCTGCGAAATATAGTGCCTACAGCGATTGGAAAACACCATTATACAAACATGATGGTTCACCAAGCGGGAACTCCAACATTAACTGTCAAGCATTGAGTACGGTATGGGAAACGAGGAGATGACGGTTCCCAAGGAAGCTGCACAGACCACGTCATTCAAATTAATGGCGTTGCTCGCAACCCCGTCAATTCAAGGGGATTAACCAATACTCAAGCATCACACAGCCTATGTCGTGCACGTGTTACCACGCAATTCACGCCGTACACACAACACACTGTGCCCTAGCCCGTCCTTTGCGGGCCCATGGGCTTGACCCATTATTCAAACAACATTTCGTCGCATGCTTGGCATGAGCATTAAGAGATCCTAGCCGATTCTGAATTACGAATTGTACCTATAGATCACCTACTGATTCGAGGTAACTTTGTCCACACTATGCTACCACTAAATTCACACACCCCCCAACAGACGGAACTTTTCAAACCATGCAAGATTAGTCGGTCAAAGCTGATGACAACAAATTCTGGTTCAACCCGACACCCAGTCTGCTCAGCGTGGGCATCGACAGTTTAGGAATTGGGAGTCTAATCAACACTATCACACCTGGTAACGATGACTCGCCAGAGATCATTGCCCCTCCCCTTTGTGGCCAATGATTGTCGAACCTAATCAGGTAAGCCTAGCTGGTGACGACTAGCAACGAAAGCTTCTAATCAAAACCTGGACTTGTAGCCCCCACTGCAAGGGTGTAGATAGTCTGGAAGGTGGGAGCCTAGTCAATCCTGAACTGATTCTGATGGCTCGCCACGGGACTACTGCTTTTCAACGTGGCTGCCAAATCACCAAACCTGGACTTGTAGCCCGCACTGCAAGGGTGTAGATAGTCTAGAAGGTGGGATCTCAGTCAGCCACAACCTAATTCGGACTGTTTGCCACGGGACCACTACTTTTCAGCGTCGTCGCCGAACCCTCCCAAATTTATAGCTTGGTGCACTCAGGTGTAGATAATTTGGATGCTGGGAGCCTAGTCAGTCCCGAACTAATTTCGATGGCTTGCCACGGGACCACTGCTATTTAGCCTGGTTGCCAAACCTCTCTCAAATGCGTAGCCCCCACAGCGCGAGGAGGGTGTCGACGGTTTGAAGGGTGGGAGCCTAGTCATTTTCGAACTGATTCCGATGGCTTGTCACGGGACCGTTGCTCTTCAACCTGGTCGCCAAACCTTTACTCCCTGAATCTGTAGTCCGCCTTGCTCGGGCATAAATGATTCGGAAGGTGGGAGCCTAATCAATCCCACACTGATTTAGATGGCTTGCCATGGGACCACTGCTCTTCAGTCTGCTCGCCAAACCTGTACTCCCCGAATCTGTATTTCACATAGCTCGGACATAAATGATTCAGAAGGTGGGAATCTCAAGCATCTCCCCACACGACCTCCGTTTTCCTTCAAGATAGTGGGCGCAAACATGAATTTAGCTGAGTCAGTGCCTTCACGCTCAAATGATTGACATTCTAACATCATAAATAGCCATTTGTGCGGTACAAAGATAGTACAACAGATGCCCAGATAAAAGCTAATTAGGATGCTAACCCGTGCTTACAGCGCCTGACTCGACACAAGTGCTCTGACGCGTACATTCGGTTAATACAGCTTGCCCATGGCAACAACTACATCCAACTACTAGTCAGGCAAATAAGGTGAACTTCAAGCAACTTACCTAAGGGACAGGACACAACTCGGATGATTCAACCCCCAGTTAAACATTTTACAACATGCCCACTATCGGACATCACTACGCAACAATGACCCCGAGTCATTCACAATACAAAGCAATCAAGCTCTCTATCGCAGACAGACCAGACAAGCATCCTATTGACTCAACCAGCCTATGTCAAAGTATGACGACAAGGCGAAACGAGAAACATGCAATAGAGATTCCAAGTATGAAACGAAGAAAACCGTTTTCATTAATTGCCAAAACAAAAAGAGTACAAGCACACAAAAATACTCCTAATCAGGAGAAGGTACAGAAATGGAAGAGCTAAGCCTAGTGGAAACAGGGGCAGAAGTTGCATCCATATGCGCTTGACCTGGACGTCAGGGATCGAACCTTCCTTCTCGCTCGACTACTCAGAGGTAACAGACAAGTCTACATACGACATCTTCATATAACGGCCAAGATCCCACTCCGGATGCTCCTCCTTCATCAGAACCAACAGCTCCAGCCGGCCATGAACAACCCAACAGAACTCACATTTTCCTTCTTCATGGAGAAGTTCTTCCACTCGCACCTTTGCATCGATAAGTTCACACTCCAGTAGCTTCAACTTGCCAATCAGTGCGTCGACCTGAGATTGCTCTGTGGCCAGACTGCTCTTCACAGCACTGAGTTCATGCCATCCTAGTTCGAGTTAGTCCTCAGCCTTCCTCACCTTTCGAACATAGAACTCCACATCGGATTCCAACTGTTGCTTCTCAGCAGCCCAATCAGCTTCCTTCGAAGCACTCTCTTCAGCGAAAGGTTGTAGCTCGGAATGCGCCTTAGCCGCAGGTTATTGCGCAACCTCGACCTCTAGGCGGAGCCGACTCAACTCCTACCTGAGTCTGTCCCTCTAGGACATCGCCTCGGTCATATTACGCTCAAGGTCCTCCAAATGAGCCCTCTAAGCCTCAGCAGCCACAGTTGATTGATCCAACCGCATCTCTTTGGCCTGCTTCTTAAGCCGCTCAATTTCAGGGAACGCATCGAAATACAACGTCTCCACATGTGAGAAGACGTGCTCCAAAGTATATACTCTCTCGTGAGCCGCCTCTACTTCCGTCCCAGCAACGGTCACATGGCTCATATGTGACATACCCAGCATGAGATACTTCAAACCCTTGTCCACACGCTCTTCCAGCGTATCCTCCTCAGGTTTTGGAGCATGGTCCATTAGCCAGCTGTGACGCCTGCTTATATGCTTCCTCGAAGCATACTCAACATCCACCTCTTGGTGCCAGACATATGAGCTCATCTTCACCAAGTTCTGTGCGAACAGGCTTATCCGTGCATCAGGATGAAGCTTCCCCTGATCAGGAACTATGCCAGCACGGCCCTTTACGGTCGCCACCGTCCTCAGACTCTCCTACGTAGCTTTTCCCTTGTCAAGAATGGTCGACCCTTTATTGTGAGACTGCTCAATGGGATCCAGGGGCAGAGGAGAGAGCGAAGTATCCAAAGGACCTTCCAACAGTTCTAGTTGTGGCCTAGAACAAAACAGTCAGCAATGCGGAGTACCGAAGACACGGCCGGTACCACGACCACTTTCAGGCAAGTCAAAAGTGGGGTAATCAGATTCCACCACCTCAGGCAAGACTTCAAAAGAGCCCTCTACTGGAATGGCCCCACACGAATTAGCACCAGCAAAAGCTGCCATTACAACCCACACCAGACGGTCACTCAGACCCTCGACCTGCGCGTCACTAAGGTTCGACTCGTCAGCAACTCCCGCCAACCGCAGATAATCTTTCTCCAAACTGGGAACATTAGTCTCCGCCTCAAGAAGCCTAGCGGATTCGCGCTCCTCGCTCATCAGAGCGAGTCATGCCGAAGACGACCCAGTTCTAACGCGATACTTTTTCCTCACAAGTGAAGCAAACATCTCAAACGGATCCTCCGTATCAGATAGACGGGTGTATTGGCCCTAGCAGCCTTCCTCTTATTAGAAGGGGCCCCATTTTCCAGCTTAATGTGTGACTCTCGATACAGAGTAGGGGCGATGTGCCAATTGTCCCACAGCCCACTACGTACGAAATTGGAAACTTTTATGATATCAACCGCCTCCCTTTTTGGCATGACAAGGAATGTCTCCATGGTGGTTTGATCCTCTAAGGTAAGAGGAGTAGTGGGAAACCTTCCTTCAAAATAACATGAGCAATGATTACTCGGCCCGCTATCAAGCACATCAAAGTCACAAGGAAGAAGTTTAACTTACGAAGCGGCCTGAACTATCGCTTAAGCGGACAGCCCTTGCATCGGAAACATTTTGAATATGCAGGGACCAGAAGACAGTACTTCTACCAGAACTAGAAGTCATCAGGAAGGTTAACGAAGCAATTCGGAGACTTCATCTTGCTAATAGCATTGCTCTGTAGTCGAGGAGCGGTCAGCTACTGAATCACTTGCGGGGTCACACTAACGTCGGCCTCCTTGGCACTAAGCAGAATCATGAGGATGATCCTGTATCCATTGGTTCCCAACTGAGCCGAAAGAATTTGTAAGAGATCCAAGAACTCCCAAATCACGTCCAGAACTGGGAAATGCACCCCAGTTTGCAGCATCCTCTGATGTAAATAGATAAAATCAGCCGGAGGTGACATTGGCGTCTGGTCGCCCGTCAGAAGGTACAACACCAAGTCTTCAGGAACTCCAAACTTTGTACGGATTTCATCAAGACCAGGCTAGGACAACAACCTGTCTTCAAAAAAACTCTAGGCCCTTTGCCAAAATAGCATCATCAAGAAGGTTTTATCGAGCCATGAAGAAGAAAACGAACCTTTTAGAACAATATCTTCAAAAGCAAGTAAATCAGAAGGGTCAGACTCAATACTGTGGATGACCTATATAGAGGATAGGTTCCCGCCGAACCAACGCACGCTCAATTAATGCGACGTGAGGCTCAAGCAACGATTCAGGCTCAATCATCAGGAGCGGCGCATCCCTTCAAGAGATGACTTAGCAAACCGATGTAACAACCCACTAACTCGGGGGGAGTAGCTGATGATACATAAAAATGGTCACGTCCCTGAGTCATACACGTGTTGTGATAATCTCGAGGAAATACGGACCCCAGCATCAGCCCAACACTGAATAGGCCCAAGCTGTTCTAAGCCCGCTCAATTCAATTATCCAGGCAGACCTGGACTCACACAACATGCTAGGCCCACACGTCTCACAACTATCCTCAATACCCGTAAGCCCTCCTGAGGCAAGTATCTCGAGGATCTGCTTCAGACGAGCAACTACAACTGTTATTTGCTCCCAATTATAAGAAGAAAACACCAGAGTATCTTCCACATAGGGAAACTCCCTTCTACGGAATGCTCTTGGATTGGGAACTATCTCCCGCGTATCTAGGAGTGTTGAGCTAACAAAGAACTTCCCTCCTACAGCACGTATCCTAATTAGAAAGGGATCTCCACGAAGATCTTTTCCCTAATTTACGCCCACGATGGCCTGGTTAAACCAGGACTCCTTGCACTATAAATAATACATGAGGTTGGTAAGCTAAGGTACGCTAAAAATTCCCTGTTACAGCATTACACCTTCCTTAGATCCGTGTTTGACTTTAGCATCGGAATGCCATCGGCCACCCCACAGTGGTCTGTAGCTCACGTGTGCTACTTGTGCAGGTCAACAAGTCAGCAGTAACCAAGTCGGAGTAGGGAGCGAAAAATGACTGCATCAAAAGGTATATCTATTCTCAGAGAATTTTTTTATATCATTTTTCATTCTTGTTATCCACATTACAACCTAATAAATACCTAATTGATCTTAAGTAAATGTCCAATCCGTAGATGTGGAGATTGAATAGAAAAAAATTATGGTGTTTGATCCAACATTCTCAAAAGTAATTGATATTCTTATTCATGAGATCATATTCATTTTATACTTAGAAAAGTCCGTTTTTGATAATAATTATATGTGAGTTGTTTATGTTTCCATAATTTACTCTTTTCCTCACATATAAATTGAGTAACAAATACCCAAATCTCTGAGTGATTTATTTGAGTGACATGAGATATTTGTAATCAATGTATTTTCTAAACGCCAACTAGTCATGTTTTTACTGTGAAACGAAAAGTTATGTTGATAAGGATATGCACACACACACACTTCGAGAAGAAAATGATGATGAAATTTATTTAACCTTTGGATATTATTGAATTGTTGTTAAAGTTTGTTGATATACTATTACTGTGACACTGTTAGTAGTTTGTCTTAAAAAAATTGGCAATTAGATGATTCTTCTGAGGAAAATAAAGGAGAGTGCTCATGTTTTTTTTATTGTTTTTTTAGAAAATAGGTTTTATTTATAGCATGGGAATGGGGGGAATGCAAAGTACCTAGCAACAAAATTTGATAGGGTGCAAGTTTTGCAAAACACAAGTTAGTTCTGAAATCTCTAGATTTAAATAACATCTTGCACATAAGAAAGGGAATGTGAGACAATGTCCTGATGTGCCTAATGATGTGAGAATGAAGTGTGCTGAAGCATTAGGAAATGTAAAAAAGAAAAAAAATTGAAAAGGCTAGAGTTGCACAAATTCTTGAGGGCGACATTTTGTTGGGTGGAGAAGGATAAGATAATTTAGAATTAGAAGAGGAGCAACCAGTTGGTGGAAGTGGAATTAGAGGTAGCCAGATGAGGGTTGGTAGTAATGTGAGGGGCCCACTTGATACTATATTAAGGACTGACATGGCCAAACTCAAGCAATCAACTTTGGATAAAAACAATCCTCATAAAGAGAAATTAAAAAATAATGCTTGGGTTTCTATAGCTGATTGTGCATATGAGGTTGGATTGCCATTTAATGTTGTTTGTACTCCAAAGTTTCAAAACATGATCTACTCTATTGGAGAGTATGGAAGAGGTAAATATTTTGACTAATAAGCTATTTCTAAGTTTTGATCATTAGTTCATGCATATTGTTTACTTTATTATTATTTATTAATTCATTTTTACTTTTTTACGTATGCCTGCTCTGAGCTATCACAATATGAGAGTGACACTATTGAGAGATATGTTGGAAGAGACTAAATTATTTGTCAGATCTCTAAGGAAGTTTTGGGAAAATTATGGATGCTCCATAATGTCTGATTTTTGGACTGATGGAAAGAGTCGTTGCTTGATCAACTTTTTGGTGAATTGTCCACAAGGAACTGTGTTTCTGAAGTCTATTGATGCATCGGAGTATATCAAATACTCTGCTCTTATTGTTGGGATGATTAATGAAGTTATTGCGGATGTAAGAGAGGCAAATATTATTCAGGTAATTTTATAATTGTGTAATACAGTAATGATTAACCTAATAACCAATTGCATTTTAATTTTATTAATCGAGCATGTATATTTTATTGTTGTAGTTTGTCATCGATAATGGCTCCAATTTTAAGGCAGTGGGAAAAGAATTAGAGAGGCAGCATCCCAGATCTTTTGGACACCTTGTGCAGCTTATTGTGTCAATCTAATCCTTCAATATCTTGGCCAAAAGTTGCCGAAGATACATAAAGTTCTGCCAGAAGCCAGATCCATTGTGGTATATATCTACAATCATGGGCGGATTTTGAGCATGATGAGGAAGTTGACAGGCAATAAAGAGTTACATAAATCTTGTGTGACTAGATTTGCCACATCCTATTACACATTGCAGAGTATATGGGATAATAGATGTCATCTGCAAATGTTGTTCATTTCTGCCTAGTGGAGGACTAGTAATTTTTCAACAAAGCCCGAGGGGAAGAAGGTTGAGAATATAGTGTTAAGGAATGACTTTTTGGAAAATGTGGAATTTGCTTGCAAAGTGTTTGCTCCTTTAGTTGAAGTGTTACGGTTAGTAGATGCGGAGGAAAAACCCTGTATGGGTTACATTTATGAGGCTATGGATAGAGGAAAAGAAAGAATCCAAAAGAATCTTGGTGCATATGATAATGATAGGGTTCTTGGGTTGATATGGAAGATTATTGATGAGAGGTGGAATGATCAGCTTCATCATCTCCTACATGCAGGTATTAAAGCCTAAACTTACAATTAATGTTTTATTTAGAATTTTATTCAATAAACATTGAAATGAGATCATAGTATGTTGTGTTGTGTTGTGTTCAGCTGGTTTTTACCTCAATCCCTCCATATATCACAAACAACATTTCAGAGATATTGAGCAAAACAAAGAGATTAAAGGAGGACTTCTTGCATCTATTGAAAAGTTATGTGATGAAGATGAGAATGATCATATTCGCCGTGAATTGAGGATATTTAGAGATTCACAGGGGTGATTTGGGACTTCATCAGCCATACGCCAAAGAGATAAAGTCGCACCTGGTAAGTAATTTAGACTTACATGTGTAATATTACTTCATTACTCTGTTAATTTTTGCATATAATATTTTTATAACTTTATTGAACAGTCGAATGGTGGGTTGATCATGGGTTCGAAACTCCTATCCTTCAAACGCTTGCGATGAAAGTTTTATCTTTGACTTGAAGCGCTTCACCATGTGAGCGCAATTGGAGTACATTTGACAATGTAAGTAAATGTTATGAGTATAATCAATTAATCACTATAAGTTTTGTTTCACTTTCATAATGATTATATATATATATGAGTCATATGAGATATGACTAATATATTTTATTTTTTAATTTTATATATTTCAGTTGGATTCCAAAAAGAGGAATCGTTTTCTGCAATCAAAATTGAATGATCTTGTTTTCATCCAATACAACAAAAAGTTAGAGCGGAGAATGAAGGAAAGAAGTGTTAACACAAATTCACCAGCTCGTGATCCCATTGTCTTGAGGGACATTGACGAGGATGATGATTGGCTCATTCCTACTGATAATGAGTTACAAGATTTTGTGAGGGAAGGCGATGATCTCACATGGGCACAAGTGAGAGATGCATTAGGAGCTACTGATCATAGGCCAAACACGAGGAATATGGCACAACAATCAAATACAGATGCTTCGTACTCCCTTCGTGATGCAGAGGACCAGGAGGATGTTGAAGATGCTGATATAGAAATAAATTGATAGTTGTGACTCGTGAATCATGAACATGAAAACTTTTTTTATTTAAATGTTTTGAATTTGAATGTGATGTTTTGAATATGGCGCGAGCCGCGCAACATAATTTGCTTATGTTACTTTTCTTGCTCTAATGCTCTATACATTTGCTACTTTTGTTGCTATATACAATTTCTACTTGCTACTTTTGTTGCTCTATACATTTGAATTTGATACTTTTGTTGCTTTATTTGTTGTTGTCGTTGCTTGCAATTCTTAACTTTTTGCTTCTATTGCTTGCAGTTCTTACTGTTCAGGGTTACTGCTGCTATCACTTGCTGAGTTGTTGTAGCTTTTGTTGTATTGTTCCTAAACTCTACACTCTCAGGTAACTATAATTGTTCCAACCTGCAAAATTAAGTTCATTGTATGAATTAGTAAAGTAATATAATTACAAATTTATAGTATTTTGATTAATTATTTATTTTTGTATATGACTATGATTAAATTTTAAAAATATATGATTTAAAAAATATACCGATTAAATCTCGATTATTTCCGACTATTTTCGATTAATTGAAAATCGCTCCTGGACCGCGAAACGATTTAACTACCCAGGGTGAGAGGATGCCTCCAACCCAAGGAGTTGCTCGAAACAAAAACAACAAGGTAGATTTATCAAGTTTGAGGTCTTCATCAAGCAATGTAGCTTTCCTGCTTTTAGGGTCATAAGAAACCAAGGTGTCAAGAGTTACAAAGGAGTACAACCTCACCTGTCTTTCGTAAATAAACAGGATAAATTTAATCAAAGATCTCACCCATCAAATTCCATTTTCTTATAACAAACTGTTTAGTCCAAGATTCGTTGGCATTGTAACACTTCATGACCCATATATCACAAACGTTGTCAAGTGAAGAATCTGATAAGCAAAGACGACCTCCTAATTCCCCAAGTTCAAAAGACAAAGAAGTAAGAGTTTCCCATGAACCACTAAAACAAAATTTAGGACTTTTTATGACACCAAAGCTTTCTTTAGCGAAATCAAATGAAATAATGCAAATGTGATCATGGGGATTAATCCTCATGAAATGGAAACTCAACCAATGAGCTGAACCATCTACAAATGCTCGTGAACCTTCATAAAATTTGATATCAGGGATTTCCATTCTCACCTTTCTCCATGCATTTGAACCTAAAGTATACACATGAGCCTTGTCGCCATATTTTGCTACCACCTTGAATTTCTTAGTACAAGCATCAAACCCGAACCCAGTTTCATTGCAATTACCAAAATTACCAAAACAACAGGATGGAATGAAATCAGGAAGCATTACATATTCTTTACTGAAAGGGTTATACATATGGAACGAAAATTTGTAAGAAAAACAGAGGAGGCCATTGCAAGAGCCAGCTATCTAGTGTGCTCCAAATGGAGGAAGAAACTTTGAAGATTTAAACTTTCAACTGTTTCTTCTACCATGTAGAATTCCGCTTCTGGATAATAGTAAGGAATTGGAAGCAAGATCAAGGAAGATGGATGGTTGATTCTAGGAGTAAGTCTAGTCAGTCAGGTTTGGTAGCCATTTTTGGGCCAAGTTTTGTTTTTTTACATCTTTTACCCTTCTCTTTAAAACACAACCACAACAAACAATCTAGAGAGCCAGGACAGCGACAGGGGTTCTCTGTCTATGTGATTGTGTTCAATTGGGCCATTATGAGCATCTCTAGGATGATGGATGGTATTGTACCTGGCCTGGTGCGGGCCTGGCTTGCCTGGCCTGGTGCGGGCCTGGCTTGCCTGGCCTGGTGCGGGCCTGGCTTGCCTGGCCTAGCTCTCTAGAAAAGTTCCAACCACAAACACCATCTATAGAAGAGGTAGAAGTGTAAAAAAAAAACAAAACTTGGCCCAAAAGTGTCTACCAAACCTGGTTGGCTAGAATTGTTGTGATTCTTAAGGATGAGTTCAAGTGCATGAAAATAAATTCAAGGTTGTCAATTACTGAGCGCCAAGTTTTGAAGACAGATTTGCATCTATAGACGTTTTTAACAGGGCCCCAATTCTAGGCAGCCAGGCTTTATAGCCATTTTTTTGTCAGGTTTTGGGTGTTTAACACTTCTACCCCTTCTATAGGTAATATTTGTGGTTGTGTTTTAAAGAGAATGAGTAAAAGTGTAAAAATGCCCAAGCCTGATAAAAAAAATGGCTTTAAAGTCTGACTGCCTAGACAAACGACTGCCTAGACAAACTCTTAGCAGGTAGTTTTAAGAGGATCATTGTTGTGATCTCCACTGGGAAAGAATCCATCTTGGATTCATGGATCCTTAATGTCTACTTAAAAAGGAGCGGGCAAAAGCAAGTTTTGCAACACAAGAAGGGAAATGTATAGAATAGGGAGAAATAATGAACTATTTCATTTGGCTTGACAAAAAAAGTGTTATTTGTGGCTTATATATACCATTTTTTCCTAGTCAACAAGTTTTTGTTTTTGTCAAATTATCTTTCAATTTGAATAGTATTTTAATTAGCTTTTAAATAATGCTAACCGCTTTCACGCAGTGTTCTAAAAAAGTATTAGGCGGTGGGTGGGTGGGTGGCGAGCATGTGCCTAGGCGGTTTTAGGTTTTGTATTAGAACTTTAATAATTTACAAAAGTTAAGCATAATACCTTATCAATTACATTCAATTTTATGCCAAGATACATATGCAAAATTTATATACATGAAAAATTAACAATCATGAACAAAATTTATTAAAACTCAAATAACTAAAGTTGATCATGATGGGTACTTTATACAAAGTTGAATTTGTGGAAAATATCCAAACTTACTCTTTTATTTTTCTTCAAATAGCATGAATGACCTCAGTCATGTTTGATAAAATCTACATTACTTTGGGAATTCCATTAAGTAATAATCAATTGCTACATTCGGATATATACTGAATTAAAAACAATTAAATTGTTTATTTCCAAATAAAGGGAAAGAAAAATAAAATAAGAATAGCAATTTTTTTTTTTTTTTTAAAGTCTGCCCTGACCGCCTAGACCCCGTCTAGGTGCCTACCCGACTTTTCACCCCGCCCAGCCATTAATCTGGGCGTTTCTCTAACGCCTAGCGCCTAGGCCGTTTTAGAACATTGCTTTCACGTGAAACTTGTTAAGGTCGATATTAAAAGAAAATAATTGTAGATTAGTGCGTTACGATACAACAAGGGAGTTAGAAAACACGAAGAAGGTCAATGTGAGTGACGAGAAACATGGAAGAAGTTGTTGCGAGTGAGAGACGAGATAACATAGATAAACAGAGTGAGGTGACGAGATGGTTAGTGATCACTACTATCCCTTTTTGTTATTTTTTTTTTCCATTTTGAATACTATTTCATATTAATATTGAATAAAACTAGCCTACTATACTTGCGATGTACTAGTTGGCTTACAATAAGATAAAGAAATTTTACATAATTACGAAATACAGGACAATTCAAAAACATGAAAAATAGTAATTGCAAAGCAATTGAACTTTGAAGTGAGAAACCTAAACAGAATTTGCTTGCATGTATTTAAAGGTGCATAGAGATACAACTGGAAATGGTTGGGTCAGTAAGTACAATGACGCTGTTTGATTTTCCATTTTAACAAAATAAACTAGTCGGATGTATTTGGTCAATATTATTGTATTTTAACAAACACATAATATTGTAATTATGAAAGCATATGGATCAGAATTTTGGTTTGTTTAAGTCATCCTAACCATTATTTTGAGAGCATGCGGATCAAAACATTTTGGTCAATTTTGCTATAACTTTTTTTTTATGATTTAAATTGTTAAAAAAAAGGATTCAAAAAAAATTTTGATTTTTTTCTTGATATGGTACGGTGGATGTAATAAACTACTCATAGGCAATTAAGTTTTATTTTGTATCACTTATATGCTTTATAATATTGTCAATGCAACAAACACACAACAAAAATAACATAATTCGACTTAATTGTGGGGTCAAAGATTGTAAACATGTTTTAAAACACCAAAAATAAAATTTATTAACTGTATTACTCCTTATAAACTTTAATATATATATATATATATATATATTCCCTTCTATTTTAGTATACGTACACAATGGTGGAACCATGATTTTAGTCAAAGAAGAGCGAAATGGTAAGGGATTGTTAGTCGATATTAGGAGCTATAAGAAGTAAAACTAGAAAATTTTCTACTCCAGATCAAGGATTGTAAATTCGCGAAATTGCATAAAATATGAAATTTCGCGAAATATTTCTTTTTTTAAGGTCTCAAAATTTTACCAGTGTTCTAAAAATCGCTAGAAGGTAGAAAACCGCCCAGATTAATGGCTGGGCGGGTTTTGGGCAGTTTGGGCGGTCTGGGTGATTTTTTTTTTTTTTTAATAAGGTTGATTATGTTCTTATTTTATTTTTCTTTCCTCTTTTTTAGAAATAAACTATTTTATTGTTTTTTTTCCAGTATATGTCTAATTGTAGCAAATGATGATTACTTAATGAAATTCTCAAAGGATCTACCGGTACCAATTTTACTAATGTAGATTTTATCAAACATGACTGAGGTTATTCATGCAATTTGAAGAAAAACAAAAGAGTAGGTTTGGATATTTGTCCACAAATTCAATTTTATATAAAGTACCCATCATGACCAACTTCAATCATTTGAGTTTTAATAAATTTTGTTCATGATTGTTAATTTTTCATGTTTTTAAATTTTGCATATGTATCTTGGCATTAAATTGGATGTAATTGATAATATATTATGCTTAACTTTTGTAAATTATTAAAGTTATAATACAAAACCTAAGACCGCCTAGGCCCTTGGGCGCTAGGCACCTGCTCGTTGCCCGCCCAGCGCCTAGCGCTTTTTAGAACACTGAATTTTGCGTGTTGAAGAAGAAGCGTACGCTAATTCGAATACTTCGTTTTTTTTTTTTTTGAAATTTCGACATTTTCGTGTGAAACCCAAAAGGTTACAAAGCCAATTACATTTTTTCAATTAAGATATTTCGTAAATTTTGATATAAAACCCAGAAAATTATGAAGCAAATTACGTTTATAGGGATACTTAAGTATTTAGGCTTACTTTGATATATTTAATGTATTTATTATATTAATTTACGTGTATCTTACGTTTAAGGTTTGTTTGGCTGCACGGAAAATAGGCATGAAAATTAAAACCGTTTCTATGAATTCGATTTTGATGTCTCTCCCTCGAACTTGGATTCCCACGAGTAGTGAGAAAATAGTCATGAAGAATCGATTTCCAGTCAGTAAATAGATAACCAAAGAATGAAAATTTGTATAACAAGAGAAATGAATTCCATTTCCAAGGAAAATGGCAACCAAACATACCCTTATATCAATATGTTTGACGTACTCAAAATTTGTTCATTTTTTTATATACAACAAAATATTTAACGAAATTTCTCTTAAAATCAAAAGACCAAAACTACTTCAAAAATGAAATCACAATCCTTGCTCCGGATTGATAATTTAACAACAAAATTCTACTAACATCTATAAGTCAACACTAAATTCAAAAAAATATAATTCTAATTGTGTTCTTCGTGAACTTAATCTAATACAGTGCATTTTTTCTGTAAAAATATAAAAAGTACATTTTATATATCAAACTGAATCGGGTATTATATTTTAAGCTAAATTGTGGTAAGTCGTCGACAATTTAACGAAGGCAAACCAACCTAATAACTAATATACATTATTAGAATTGTAAAATAATTAAGATAAGTATGTAAATTTCTTCTGGAAAAACCTAAAATGTGCTAGCATAATAAGATCCTAATTTCAAATTTCTAGAAAAAAAGAGTTAGGGGTTTACGAGCCAATCCAACCCTAGGTTTTATGAGTTCAATAATGATAAATATCTTCATGAAGTTATATAGTTTGTTATCTTAGATTTTAATTACATATATTTTTTTAGTTTAACTTTATTCATATAATTGCATTAAAACATCTTATGGAAAACAAAATTCAAGGGTGGTAACAACTAGAAAGAATAAATAAAATTATATATGTTACAAAAATTCTTAAAGTCTAAGGAAATTTTTTTTTTTTTGGGTCAAACAAGAAGATGATTATTTAAGGAGAAAACAAACCACAAAGAAGATGGTACAATTCTAAAGCAAGGAAAGCCCACAACAAAGAGCCCAAACTACCAACTCCCAAATAAGAAAAAACAACCAAAATAGACCTGAGCAAGCTCTCCCGAAAATCCCTGAAAAAAAACTCCAAAAAAAATAAAGCTCCACGAAGAACTAATAAAAAATAAAATAAAATAAAACCATGAGTCGAACAAACTTCAAACAAAAGCCACGATCAAACTGCAAAACGAAGAAGATTGGCACAAGATCTCCGCAAAAACCATACCCAAAAGAAGCGAGAACCACAAACTTGCCACAAAATCGGCGAAAGACTTCAACCTGAATACAAAGCTTGCACCATATCCAAGGCCCGATATGCATCTAGGCTAAGATCAATCCCTATCAAATTACCGATATTTCTGAAAGATGAATGGACTTCGTCCTCATCGTTGCTAAGCTCTGATTCAACAGGACGCCGCCCTAAACCACTGAGATCACTACAAATATTAGCCTTTGAAACACTCGCCTAAAGTAATCCCTATGGGCTGGTTTGAAGCGGCTTCGGTAGAATGTTGATTGGTTAAAGGAGCTTTAAAACTTGGCGGAGCTTCCAAATGAACAGGCGTGGAAGAGCTTCCCTCAAGATGCTCAGCACGAGGTTCAACACCTGGGGGGAAAAGAAGATTCTTTTCCTAAATCGGGTCAAAAGTTAAGCTTTGCTCCAATTCAACATTTGCATCCAATTGTTCCACCCTCCCCGATTTCTTAGGAATGTCCGATTTCACTTGTCTTAGTTTTAACATGAGAGAAGACCTAGTTGGGAAGACTGAGAAATTGGACCAAAAGGAGAGATCGATCTTTTTGTGCCATTTTGGCTTGTTTACGGGCCCTATTCTCTTGTTTCGCAAACTTATTCAAAAGAGGGTTCAAATTGAAAGGTCCTTCTCCACTGCCTCGAGATATGAGACCTGGTGAGTAGTAGCTTTCTGTTCCTGGACGTTGTCCTCGGCTCTGATCTGTTCCCCTTCCAATTGAAGTCCCTCTTCTGATACAACTTCCAGTGAGGCAACACATTGTTCCAACTTAGATACCTGGGTTGGAGAGTTTACCAGAAGGCCTTTCTCCTTATGTAACGAACTCGGTCGAGAAGTCGCGGCCTTCAAGTTTTCACCACTCAGAACAACACTCGGTTGCACCAATGGGGGTTGCTCTGATTATACGGCCTATTAGAGAGATGTTTCAAGAAAGTCCTGAGCTCTTGGTTTTCAACCCTGCTGCTGCTGACTGCATGCCAACCCTCTGTTTGATATTAACAAACACCAGTAAGGCGGATTGTCCACCCAGCATCGCTACCGGTGACCGACAAATCTTGGAGTCGATCGCCGTCCTCGCCAAATTGGCTCCATTAACTCCAACAAGATGCTCCACCTGAGGAAGAGGTACCCCAAGAACTCTGGAAAGGAAATCAAGCGGAGAATCATGCCTAATATTAGTCGATTTCTCCGACTCCTTCCTGACAACTGAGGAATTGGGATAACAAAAGTTGTTGTTTGAAACCACCTCAGCATAAGACCTAGGACAGATAGGGGGATTCACTCTGGGCTGCTGAGTGAGAGAAGTCTTGGTTTTGGATGCTTGAGACCTGGGTATCAGCTGTTTCTAATGCTTGATAGTTGTCTCATTCACCAGTTTAGCCAGAGTTAACCAGCCGTTGCTATCGAGATCGGTTGGAACTCTCAAAGTCTTAGTTCCAGAGCGCCAACCAACCATGATTGAGGGAAAAACAACACCAAGGGAATCAAACTTAGGTTATTAGTGATGGAGTTTTAAAAATAACCATTGTACCAAAGGGTTGATATGTCTTTTATTAAATAAAATTTATAGTATCGTGTTTTTATACTTATATTAAATAATTTAGAAATGCTGGGTTATTTTTTGGGGGAAATTGAGCAGGCCCCTCTGGTTTCTCTATAGGCTTGCCGCCCCTGTACTGTACGTACACACGCATGCACTCGTTGACTAGTCAAACTAAAAAATGTAATTAAAAGTATAAATAAGGTCGCATATTAAAACTGTAGTAAAATGTCACCCTTGTTCTATTAATGAAGAGTGCTTCTAGGGAGCCTGGGTTTGCTGTCTGGCCGGCATTTTTACACCTTTGCCTCTGCCTTTTTAAACACTCTTTAAATATAACCACAACAAAGGAGGGGCAAAAGGGTCATTTTGCCCCCCCCCCCCCCCCCCCCCCCCCCCCCCCCCAAGCAGCAAACCCAGGCTCCCTAGAATATTTCATTAATGAATCAAGATTAGAACATGCCATGTCATTAGTCCAATTACATTATATCCACCATTCATCTATCCTCTAGGGATGTAAAACACAATTGGTAACATGTGAGGCATGGCATCCAATTGTTGGGCAGTTCAACAAATGTTTGGTTGACAATGCAACATATGTGGCCATAATTTAGATCTCAATAAAGGAGGGACCATCCAGAGTTTTCTTGATTGAAAATATGCAAAAACCAAACTTGTATCCAAACCTCCAATTTGTGTGGCTTTGCTTTGCTTTGCTTCTATTCACTCACACTACCTTACCTTCCAATAACCAACCAAAGGTCCTCAAAATTACACCAAAGCATCATCATCTCTGAAAAAACAAGCCAAACTAAGAGCAAACCAACAACACACAAACATCTCTCACAAACAAGGAAAGATAAGAGTGACCTCTCTACATCTCTGTGAGGGTAGATTAAGAGTGTGTTCATGGCTACAATTTCTGTGACTGGATTCAAAGGGGGGCTATGTTCTTCCTTCCATGGAGACTGGGGGAATTCCTTACTGGGTGAAGATCACACTATGTTAGTGAATTCAGTGCCAAAGACAGTTCGAATGGCGAAGCCATTTCGGTTGAAGCCCATGATGAAGAATATCAATGAAGGGAAAGGGCTTTTCGCACCTATTGTTGTTGTTACGCGCAATATCATTGGCAAGAAGAGGTTTAATCAACTTAGAGGCAAGGCCATTGCCCTTCACTCACAGGTAACTCTACTTCTCTTCTCTGCATATTCAATTTTCCTTCATTGTAGGTTTGGAAGTTGAGTTTGATTGATACTTAAAACTAGTACACCACCTGAGTTAGTCCCCCGTAGTAAAAAAAATGAAAGCATAAACAAGAAGACACATACTACTAATGCTTCACTGTGGTATGTTTAGTCATCAATCACCATCTTCAGTTGATAGAAGGCTAAGGCTATTACTGGTTTCAGGTGATTACTGAATTCTGTAAATCAATAGGGGCCGATGCAAAGCAAAGGCAAGGACTGATTCGATTAGCCAAAAAGAATGGAGAACGACTTGGGTTCCTTGCATGAAAGATTGGTATCTTCTTTGTTAGGAGAAATGTCAGAATTTTGTAATTTCTTTATGGATTTCCAGATGTATATATACTGTCATTATCGTCTGGGTTTCAATGAGAACAGAATGTAAACTAGAGAACCCTTTCTACCAAATAAACTTCATTTCATTCTCAAAGATCATCATCTGAATGCATTTGAATAAGTAGCAAGTAGCATTGGCTGATCTTATTAGTCCGCCATAATCATCTACAACACTTGGGTAGCTACTAGTCTCTCCCAAATTAGATAAGATGAAATGGATAGTTCAGAGGATCGTATGCAATCTAAAATTCCAATTGGAACCGACTTCTATAGGATTAGTATCTATAGACACTGGAAATTTTTTTAAAAACTGATACATGAAACCTGAAGAGCCTTGTTCATTATAAAACCTCATTTATTTGAACTTCTGACCAGTAACAAACTGCATCTAATTCCATCAATGTAAGGCAACAGTCCTGGAACACTCTTGCAAAAAAAGAAAAATGGTTTGATCCAATATATGGTTTTCAAAACAGTGAATCCACTGGCACACTTCATCCACCTAGTAACACCGGTTTCTCCTATGATGATCCTAAAAGACTGGGGAGTTTTGTATCTATGTTCCTTGTTCATCTCTAGTTTTAAAAAAACTATCACGCTAAAGTTGATAAGCATCATATAAAATCTGGAATCTCTCTTTCCTTCATGAAGATCTTTTACTGTGTAACCATGTCTTTAGCGAAGCCACAGTTCCTGTAGTATATCCTTTCTGTCAGTCTGAATTCAAAATACCAGATGATGGAGCCAGATCACCTGTCCTAGCACGCTTTGAAGGTGGGTTAGAAGAGGTTCCAACCGTATCTGACTCAAGAACCTTGGTGACTTCAGTCTCAAACACCCTTTGCTTACCCCTGCAATTCAGGGAACTTTCTCCTGCTTTTGCATCAACATTGATAGTATCATTTCTGGCTTCATGATCCTTCTGTACAGGTTTGGCTTCATTTTTAGTATCAAGCAAAGGATGAATCAAATCCTGAGACGGAGCAGCAGGATCATCTAGAGACGATGAGGGTGCCTTTAACTGGGTCTTACATTGCTGCTCGAACATCATTTGGAGAACTCTTCCTTGTTCTTCTATACTTAACTGTAGTTTTCTTTGAATCTGCAAGTAAAAACGTGATACGAATCATATTTCCATACTTGGAATTTCTAGATGCCTAATTCCATATGTTGTGCTTTTCTACATCTTGGAAACCGATTTTTCATAAATATTGATACCAAATATGTTTGATCACAGACACACTGGACAGTGGATATAGGTGGTGGTCCTTGCATCTTAACAGTTCATTCATTTTTATTTATTTTTTTTCACAAAAAACTTTAGGGACTCTTTTTAATTTATAACTCAGAGCATGGAACCTTAAACTTTGAAGCATACAGACTACCAATTTGTTGGTGTCTTGATAAGTTAATTGTTACCAGTCTAAGAGCAGGCGAGTGAGCCTAGCTCATGCAAATAGAACTCCTTTTAAATCTGAATTTTTAAGTGATATCCAATAAAACAAACAAATGTTGGACATATGGATAAATTTTGTCTCCATTTGCTGCTTTTATGAATAATACCGTTTTGGCGAATGACCAGGACTCTACAACATATTTGCCAAACATTTTGCACAGAAAATCCTTCAGTAGTGAGTAAGTAAATTATGAGAGCATTCTGGTCATGATCACAAAAACAAAAAGAATACCTCAAGTTGCTCGTGTAGTCGTTTCTGCATTTCCATCTGTAGCCGTAATGTCTCTGTGACATCCCTGATAAACAGAGCAGAGAAAGAGTTCAAAATAGAGAAACCGACTTCTATTTTACAATGTTATCAGCTTAGAAGCCAGAGAAGTCGAGGTTTTTTTTTTTTATCAACAAAACAAAATATATTTCATTTCAATGTAAAGAACAAAAAGTATACAACTTGAGTGTTTAGTTACAACCAGAATACTAAGCATTAGAAGAATCAGTGCATCAAGAAATTAATTTGTGATTTCTTGCAACATGATCTACCTATCTCTATCAGTGAAGTACGATGTTAAACAGTGAAGCAGCTTAATTTAGTGCTTTGATGCTGATTCATATTATTTTTAGAATTAGCTAACCTAATAAAATTTAACTGCTAGACTTTTATTTTCTCTCTTTTATTTTTTTTATTTTTATTTTTTATTTTTTTACTTTGCTAGCGACAAAAATCTCTACTATTAAAAGCACTAAAGCAGGAGAAACTTTTGGGGCAAGTACGACACTCCTTGGACTCTTTATTAGACCAACGGTTGAAATTAACTGGCTGAAAAAAAAACATGTTGGAGATTAAAACATAATTTTTTGGACGGTCAAGATCATATCATCTCTAGAAGGTCAAGATTATATTATCTCTATCTCGAAGCCATCTAAAATGAACAACTCATATCGAACAATAAAAGAAGTCGCAACCCAAACTAAAAAACCAAAAGACGGCCTCTTTCTCCCAAATGATGAAAACCCAACTCCCAAATTATCAGACAACCGAAACGATGAGCTCGTTATTAAATTTGCATCGGCATTAGAGAAAGCTACAACCGTTTTCAATTCTCAACTCCCTCTCTTCCACGCACCTTTTTTTCAACTACCTCCTTCCCGATCTCATCTTTTTCCTTGGGACTCCTCTTCTTCCATGGTGGACATTATGGGATGCAAACCAGGTATTCCCTCTCTTTCTATGCGTTTGTTATAGTTTTTATTTTAGGGTTCTTGAAAAAATTGTCTCGGATTCATGCATCTTTCTCTTTCATCATTGTAGTGTATTGCAGGGTTCGACCAAGAATAGAGTAGAAACATTTCTTATCGATTTCCTATTTACACCCGATCATCAAATTTGCTGCAACAAAGGTTTGTCAAAAAGAAAAAAGCCAGTACCCAAATGTAGTTGGCAAGTTCACTTAGTCACAACTTTTGTTATTGATGATGAATGAATGAGTCCCCAAAGTGGGTTAAAAAGGTTAGTAATCATGTATATAGTCATAGCTATTGTATGTGCAATAGTCAAAACTTATACGCTCTATTTGATGTATGTATCATACATCATGTTTATATCTTATGTTTGGGGAACAATTGAGTCTTACTGAATTTTTGAAATTGCTATAATATTTTTATGAAGATCCATTCTAACCAAATGTTAAAAATTTCCATTTATCACTTCAAAATGGAGTGTCATATAGGGTCAAGCGAGAAATTTGAAGTTATTTTTTGCTTCAAAGAGGCGGTCAGTCTTTTCACATATTGTTTTATGCTATCACATTGTTAGATCTATGTTATAGAAGTTCACTCATTTGTACATATATATGCAAGCTGAAGAAATGTGATATATTTCTAAAGACCTGGCTGGGGTGTTCATCACTTACCAAGGTACAAATGTAACATGTGTAACATTTTGTATTAGGTATTCATAAACACATTGTAGTATTCGATATGTAACATTGTTGTATTTGGTAGTAGTCCATATTACATTGTAGTATTCGATAAGAAAATCTCTACCTAATATTCTTATTCTACAACAAATTTTATTTATGTTAATTTGGAAAAAAAAAAAAAAAAGTTTATGCTGGTTTGAAAAAAAAACTTATTGATGGTTAAACACTTAGCAATGCTACTTATTGATGATAGAGATTGAACAAGCAAGGGTAGGGAAAGGGCCTGTGAATTGGTGGTGTGACAAAGAAGAACGGTTTTTAATAAAATTTGAGCATTGTATGGAGTGGTACTGACTATTGAAGCCAAAGCATCTAATGGATAACTTTTATTTAGAGTGGCATGTGTTGGATAGTTGTATCAAGGTGGCAGTAGTCAATACACATTCATGTTCGTATACATCTTCATAGCATGTTAACTTCTCTATGCATTCTTTCACTTTTCCAATACAATCCGTAATTAATGTAACATTTACCATTTTCATTTTTTTTTTAATTCTAAAGCAATTGGCAGCTTTCTAACGTATGGGGTTATTGAAGGGATAAAATTATCCTACTGGTGCACATTAACTAAATTAGGAGGCAATAATTTTAAATTCTACATATTTGGCAGATGGTTGAATAATTAATGTTGTTGATCCTTAAATTTCGTTGGGACTGAAGACTATTTTTATAATTTACTAAGGGATGTATAAAAAGCCAATGGCATGACAGCTCAACGGTTAGAGCTTGGCGGATGGTACCACTAGGTCATGGGTTCAAACCCAGCTTGCGGCATCTTTATGGGTTCTGGGATCTTATAAAAAACCCTGCTTGCCTTTAAAAAAAAAAAAAAGGATGTAAAAGCTTAGACTATGTATTTTGGCAGTCAATCATAAGTTGTTGACCTTAAATAAGTTATTAATCTTTCCAATAACTATTCTACATTAATAATAATAATAATAATAATAATAATAATATATAAAATGATAATAATTTCTACAAAATTTGATCACAGAATATATATTATTCAAAGTTGCCAGGATGCAGATACGCATATTTAATAGGTATGGAAGTCATTTATTTAATATTTATTTAACTATCATGTGAGAAAATGGTTGATATTTTTTAATAGGCAAGTAAAACGGACTAGTGCGTGCAACACCAGCTTGAAAGCTAGTTATATCATAATGGTAATGTCAGTGTGGAGGCAACTAGTGATAGGCCATCATTGGGCTTACTACATAATCTTCCTCTGGTAGAGTTTCATAGTAGATTGGGTAACATCGGGAAAAATAGCTAACCCATTTAAGTTGAATTCACTTAACTTCCTCTGAGAAGTCAGAAGCCCTAGCGAGAATTAGTTATAGTGCATTTGGAATGCGATAGAACAACCGGAAGAGACACAATAAAGTTGTATTTGGTGGGCTAATCCATCCTCAATTCATAACGTTGTTCAGTTTTTTTGTTTGCTCCTTTTTAAGGGGAGATTCAAACTATTCCTACCCGTGATGCATCATAAGTTACTTTAAAGACTTTTGAAAAGTCCGAAAGGTATATAGGGGGAGCTTCAGTCATTTGAGACTTTATCTCATTGAATTACTTGGGTGCAGTCTTAATCCACCAAAATTCCCCCTTTTTAATAGTCATTTACAACACTAAATCCTCAAATGAATCGACGATAGAAAGTAGCCAACCCATGAAAGCTACGAACATCGTGAATGTTTTTTGGTTTGGCCAATCAAAGATGGGTTTGTTACTTTTATGGATCGGCAAACATCCTGCTAGAAGAAACAACAAATCCTAGGAAGACGGGTATGTTGGACATAAATGAACGCTTTTTGTAATTAGAAAGCAATTTCTATCGGCTAATGACATCATAAACTTGTTTTAGGTGCTCAAGATATTGTCCCTCAGATGTCAACAGAGTAACTAAGATGAATTTCCCCAAGAATGTTCTTGCTTGTGTCAACATCATAAAAGTGCTTGAGGGATTTATTTATGCTAATAGGCTTCTATTTCTGCTAATGGACACACGGACTGGTCAGCTGAACACTCTCAACGGGCTTCTGTTTCTGCTAATGGACACAAGGTACTGGCCTGCTGAACACTCTAAACAGTTTCCTCTAATCTTGGGACAAATAAGCGTTTGGGAAGCTTCAATTTTTTATAGACAAAACCCAAGAATCTCTTCACACTCTCAATTTAACTGAGGAAAGACAACACAGTGATGTTGAAAGGAATAAAAAATTTTCAAAGCGCATTGAGCTGTTAAAATCGTTGAAAAGAGATCACATTCAATTGAAAAGGAGGCTGGAATCAAATGGGGCAGAGATGGGGACCTATGCTCAAAACCTTTCCATAAATTAGTTAGTCTAATGTCATTTCCTTCCTCTTTGCACAGCATCATCACTGAGAACCAACAGCGCATCTCTTTCCACATTGAATAATTTTATAAAGATTTCAATCTAGAAAAACACCCATGGAAACCCTCCCTTGAAGGGACATACTTCAATCATTGACAATGAGATGAAAGAACAGCTTCTATTCAATATCTCTAAGCCAAAACTGTTGGGGGCAATGAACTTACAGCATGATGTGACCCCAGGTCTAGTGGATCTCTATCCCAAGGCTTTAGAGTTCATGAGGGAAGACACTGTGGGAGTGATTGAACATTGAAGAGTTTAACAGCAGGGATTCCTAAATGGAGTGTACACCACTCTCATAACCCTCATACCAAAGAAACTGAAGCTACCAAGATTGTGGATTTCAAACCAATTAGCTTAATCCCTTGATTTATAAACTCATCTCCAAGGTGCTCTCAACAAGGCTTAAGCTCTCCCCCACATCATCTCCCTTTCCAATCAATTGGAGTTGAGCATAGACAATTAATTGAGAATTGTCCTTGTTGCCAATGAAATCCTTAATTCCAAAATTAGACAACATAAGCCTGTCAAGATGATCAAAGTAGATTTCTACAAAGCCTTACACTCACCTTCATCGGATACCCCAGAGATACGAGGATCAGAAGTGGAATAGGAATTAAATGAACTGGATTCATGCCATACTAGCTACTGCCTTGAATGGCACTCTTTAGGCAAAACATCAAGGGACTTGAGGCAAGCCCCACCCACCACTACCACCACCCCACCATTGAGGCAAGTCCCTCAATTACATCATTAGGCTGACATGTTAAGAGTGAAAAGGGTGAGTTTCCTTGTACTTATTTGGGCCTTCTCTTATTTAGGTCTTCTTCTTGGATCCAAATTTAAAAATACAAGGGTGTGGGAAGATACACTAGAAAGAATTGATGAAAGACTCAGTAATTCCAAGAAAGAATTACATTGCAAAGGCTGGAAGGGATACTTTAATCAAAAAGTACCTTACCGGTCCATATGATGTCCTTATGCATCATCTCCACCTCAGTGGCTGCTAGGATTGAAAGACGTGTGTTCAACTTCCTTTGAGTGCCTCTCAAACAACAAAAAGTATCATCGCCTCGACTGAGAAAGGTTTGCCAGCCCAGGAGGTCTTGGGAAAGGGATAATCGAAAAAGTCAACAAAGCTCTGGATTTGGGAAGATCTAGAAACTACTAATGCTTTGTGGCTTCCAAGTATGAAACATCAGCAGGAGATTGGTTTGCCCAATCCAACATAAGCACACCGGGGTGGTCTCTGTGGAAAGGAATTATGAACTTCAAAGCCCTGTGGGATGGCTCATTCTCTTTTGAAGCGCACAAGAGAGAGGATACAATTCTGGAATCAGAAGTGGATAGGTGAAGAAGCTCTCAAAAGCTCTTTCAAGATATCTACAATATCTCTAGAAAGAAAGAAAGAAAGAAAGAAAAAAAAAAAAAAAAAAAAAAAAAAAAAAAAAAAAGGGCGAAAGTCAAAGAGTTTTGTGGCAGTGAAAGATAACCATCAAGGGTGGAATTGTCACTTGAGGAGAAACATTAATGACTGGGAGCTATGGCAAGTGGCAACACTCCTCAACGTAAATGAATCAGTACAAGAATCTTGATCTTGATGAGAGCAGAACAAATGGTTGTGGGGAGGGAAGGACAAGAAATTCTTCAAAGATTGTTACGAAACAATGGGTCCTCACCTTGATCACAACTTTACATTAAAGAATCCACCAACTGCAAATGGATTACAGAATGACCTCCCAGAGCTTGTTTCCCATTGTGGACAATTACTCATCAATGGCAAATTATTCACAATGGACAATATTAGGCTTGACGTAATCACCCCAAACCATTGTGTTCTATGTTGAAAAATAGGGGAATCTAGGGATCGAGTCATGCTAACCTGGGACTCCATTTTAATCTATTTGGTAGAAATCCTTTGCAAAGTGTAAGATCAGTGCCCCAAGCCCCCAATCATCATGTCTTTCTTAGATTTCGCAGAGCTGTGGATCTTGGAGATCCACAAAACAGATGAAGTGAAGCTGAAACACTTGGGTCTTCGGGTTTGGGAAAGACTTTTCCATGCTCTGAATTGGGTAGTAAGGGAAAGAAACAACAAAATATTTAGGAATGTTCATGCAAGTGTGGATACTGTGTGGATTTGGGGATATAGCTAATTTGAGGATGCCAACTTCTCTTCTTATATGTTTGATTCAGGGATATTGTGCAAAGAGCAAGACATGATGTATTCTTTTGCATCCTCTCTGTGTTTAGTGCTTGGGGCAGAGAACATAACTAACCACTCCTATAATTTATACTTAGTCATAAAGGTAGTCTTCTACTCATCCCTGGACGAATATGAATTCTACAATTCCCACTTTCAAGGTCAATTATAGAAAATAGTGTGGCTCCTGACATCATATCCAACACATTATCAGGTTATGCTATAGAAAATTGATATTTGATAGTGGTCTTGTTGATGGCCCTATTATCCACATGCTCCACATTCAATCTAATGAAATCTAACCTAGAAAATAACAAGAATATATCTACAACTATGAAAACAAATGATAACTAATAACTTAATTCTTTATAATCATTCAACGACCTTATGATAATGGCACTATGCCTTATTTATATTGCCGATAACTACCTGACAAGCAATTAACTTACCTTCCTTAACTATGGCTAATGCCCTAATCCTATTATGAACCTTAATAAGCTCAACCCAAATACTACCAATTAATTAATCACTAATTAAATAATTAAATACTCAATTACATCAAGTTTCAATAATGGATTCAAGAGATGATGGCATGGACAAACTTTAATTTTGTGAAACAAAGACATATATTAAATGGGGATGTTAACTAGGGACTCCTAATAAGCACAAGACCACCTCTCGTCAACGGCTTGGCTTTCCAAAAGTCCCTCATAACCACCAAGACTGGATCCCACAATTGTTTCCCCCACCCATCAACCAAACATTTCCACCCCTATAACACTGTTACCGCCCGCTAGTAGCCGGCAGGCCTTTACCATTTAAACTCTACTTGTCAAAAGCACCTAAATACATACTAAATAACCATGGTTTTGCTAAATGGAGCCCATACCACACTTCCCAACTTGAAGAGCTGGACATCGAGCTATAGATAGGCACACCCATTGCTGCCACTAGTGATGTTCCATACTCTTCAGATGCCATGAGCTAACCCCATCAACCACAAGAGTAATAACCTTCCTTTCCTTTAAGATACTCTAGTTGATTAATGCCCATATTCCCCACAGGTAAAACATTTAAAACTGGTGGTAGTGACGACAGATTTGTGCAAGAAGACTGGATGATGGGCTGACTTATCAAATTATTTTGCACCTTTGGCTCTTTAAATTTTGTCAATTGAAGATGAGAACACAAAAGTAATAAATTTTTGGCGTACTCGTATATGATGAAAAGGCCTAGTTTTAAATAATTGTACTGATTTATGATAAGGGTCTCTTTCGTATGGGCACAAAGTTCACCCTTGGAACCCCATTCATCTTTGACCATATATTCAGCAATCTGTTTCCCTAAAATTCATGCTACCTTAGAAACTCATCCTACCAATACACCAAATAGAGCAACCAATCAGTTTATCAGCACCCAATCAAATACACTTTTTCGCCATCACATTCTTATAGTATAATATTTTTATCAATAATGTTCAACCAGTCAGCAAAAGAATCAGTATATATTGGGCCATCAAATTCGGGGATGTCCAAATATAAAGGCCCAAATTGAATGCACCGTAACCTGAAGCATACGGTCAGCATCTCATGGTTATTCATTAGCCCTGTTACATCTACTCCAATAATTAGATAAGTCAAAAACATCAACATTGTTAACATAATCGTCAGTAGTATCAGATGGTGGAGCTTACCTAGGAGGGCACTTGCCACACCTCTCCCTTGCAATAGGAATTGGACTCGACAATTTGAAGGTAGAGCATACCTATGAGGGCACGCGTCATTGTTCCCCTTTTCCCTTAGAAGTGGGGTCGTGGTCATGAGCATGAGTTGCCTCTTTGAAAGTCTCAAAGATTTGAATGTGCACTATCGCAAATGACCCAGTTATTGAGATCATTAAAATATCTATCTTTCGCCTCGAAGAACATTCAGAAACTATGGAGGGATCTTCATAATCAAATTTTAGGGCTCCTTGGCAATGCAGAAGATCCTCTAAAAGGTGCTGCTCCTTACTGAGGCAGTGAAACTCGGACATGCGTTGTCAAAACTCAGCCACGAAATTTCCCTTTTCGAGGGCTTGAGGAGAGAGAGGGTGATTTGACTGATAGGAGCAGAGCAAACGGGCAATCCAAGCCAACTTGAAAAAAAAATGAGGGAGCTTAATGAGTTGACAACAGCATAGAGTTGTTGATTGCTATCATCGATGGTTGCGACAAGGTTGATAGTTGTTTTTAAAAGGGTTGCCAACGGTCGTTGGTTGAAGAGGAATTGGGGTGTGTGGAGCCTTTCGATTACGGTTGTATTACGAGGTTGCATCCTTCCCATGAAAACCCATCATTGCTGGCATCTGTTGAGTTACTTGTTCTTTCAATGATTAAAACCTCTGCTAAGTTCACCTTCTTCACAATTCATTGATTGGGTTTAAATGGTGGGGTTGGTTGGATTATTTCAATTGGTGGGATAGCTTTCTCTTCTTGCCCATTGGTTTGCTTCGTTTCTCTACCATTCACGATGATCAGAGTTGCTCTTATATGAATTGACAAGGAAGCGAAAATCGAATCTTAAATCAGTAATGAGGGCAACCCAACTATTCTAGGACAGAGCCTGTGTGAGCTCCATTATAGTCAAACTATTCTAGAACAAAGTAGTAGGCTTTGGTACTAGGATAAGTGAAAATTATAGATAGAAATATGATTACTAAAATTTTCTTAATGCATCCTATTTAGGGAGTTGCGTTTAACAAAATTAGAAAAAAAATAAAAATCCATATAACCATTCCCAATTATAAATGTAAAATGAATATAATATCCTAATCACCAAGGATGCACGGATACGATACGGCGACTCGGCAATTTTCAAAAAATTAGGACTCGGCGACGCGGCGAAACGGACAAATTTTACTTTTTATTAATTTTTATTTTTTTATAACTCATATGAACATAAACAACCTAAAGCTTAAAATTGATTAAAATTTTTACTTTTGAAGCTGGAAGATGAGAGTTTAACAAGAGAGATAGAAAAATTTACAGAGATGCTCGGATAGTCAAAATTTACTAGGGAGTGTATCTAATTTACAAATTGTTTCAAAATAGTGTGTAATTGTGTATCTAAGAGCAAATTAATCATCAGAAACAGATAAATCAAATTACTGAGAAATTATATAGCAAAATACCCTTTTTTGTGTGTATTGTATCTAATTTAGAGTGAGGGAAGAAATGACATTGATGATGCCTGATGTACCATCAAATGAAAATGTCAGTCAAGAACCCTCAGATTGAGTACGGCGTGAAGAGGTGCTCTAATTAAAGCAACCCCTCTCCCCGACTGAAGGAATCGAAGAATTGGCGATTGCAATTGAGTGCAGTAGAACTTAGTGTTTCTTCAAGAACTACTTCCAAAAACCAGCAGAGGAAAACAGGAAAAAAAAAAACCAAGAAAAACATGAAAAAAACACTGGCCGAGTCGGTCTCAGTCAACGTGTCTTGACCGTTGGCCGCGTGTCGGATGCGAGTTAGTGTCCGACACGTATCCGACTCTCGAAACGGGGGTTTTCCGAAGATTCTGTGCATCCTTGCTAATCACTCATCCCAGAGTTTCAATTTTTTCACCCCAGATATTTGGTGTTTCCCATTACACTTTTACATGTTCCAATAGTGTCAAGACTTGTAGACCAATGCATACATCACTAGTACAATTTACCAAAAAATAATAATAATAAATTTTTAAATAAATATAAAATAATTGGAATTAGTTCTTTTGGACAAGTAAGCACATGCATTGCTCAGAACAAATGGTCCATGGAAATTTGAAATGTTGTAATAGATTTAAACTACTTTAGTAAAAGCAAAGAAAAGAAAGGAAAAAAAAAAAACATGGCCAATCAAACCATTAGTTTTCTTCTTCCAGTTTTGAAGTACTACGAGGTTGGAAGATATGAAGGTAAATATTGAATCAGTTCCGTAAGAACTGGCTTTAGAAGTTCCTTACGGGGCAAGAGTCTATAGAGGGATTGTCAAAGCAAAATATGATGGGGCAGAAATGAATGGCTTCCACAAAATCCTTCTTTGCCTTATGGCACGAGCCTTTGGTGGAGCATTTCTATGTTTTCCCATGTTTCTAGATGGGGTGGAATATGTTCTTGGCAACAGGAGAAAAGTTGTGTTGTCAAAATTAAGTTTTGACATGAGAGGTGGCATGGTAAGGTAGTTCTTAAGGAAATATCTACTTAGATCTTTCAGTACTCCTTAAATTCTATGAAGGGGAATGGGGTGGCAGAGGTCTTTTTAATCAGAAAAACAAGCATCATATTATATTCATCATGGAGCATGGAGCAAAAAGAATGGTACAAAGCACTAATCATTAAAAAATACTTACAAATATGTAATCTGTCAAGTGAGAAGCATATTGTCCCAACTAAACGTACAAAAAAAAAGTTGTACATCTTTAAATCAATCCCAATTGAGCCAGAGAGTCACCTTTAAATCAACAAAGCTTATCTACATCCTTCTTGCTATCATTAAAAATTATATTGTTCTTCTCCCTCCAAATGATTCAAACCATAGGATCCACAAATCTATCCCAAACCCATTTCCCAAATGGAGTAAGATTGGAAGAGGGTGAGAAAGAGGGTGTCAGTGTTCTACCCATTCCAGAAAAGAATGTGAAAAGAAGGCTTGAACATAGAAATTAGACAACGCAAGCACCCAAAGTTGGTTGACAAAAGATCATGACAACAACAAGTGATCAATGGACTCTTCACTTTGTTGACAAAGCACACAATGATTGGGAGAAGGATACCTCTTATTGATGTTGTAAACAGTAAAGATTCTACCATGAAGAGTCCATCATCATCATCAAAGCCCATTCCCGATATTTTTTAGGTCGGCTACATGGATTTTAGTTCTCCAAGCAATGCGGTCTTCCCACATATCCTCGCCTAATCCAAACTCAATGATGTCTTCATTCACTGCCTTCATCCAAGTTTTCAACGGTCGCCCCCTCCATCTACACCCTCCATTAACTTGCCAATCTAGACATTTTCTAATTGGCGCCGTACTTGGTCTCCTCCGCACATGACCAAACCAAGTTAAACGCCTTTCTCTAATTTTGTCCTCTATGGGCGCTACACCTAAGTATCTCCTATTCTTTCATTCCTAATTTTATCCTTACGTGTTTTACCACACATCCACCTTAACATATGCATTTTTGCTATTGTCATCCTATGCGTATGTTGTCCCGTATGAAAGTCAGTCTGGGAAAAAATAGCTCTTGGAGGAATTTATTTCATCCAAATGAAAGAGAGAAGCTTGGTCTTAGAAGAGTGTCGATGACATGGAGGGCCTTGGCTTGACGTTGCCTTGTTCTGATGAGAACTGGCAGTGATTGGGTCCACAAACGACCTGTTGTAGTTTCTCCTTTCTAGTATTTGGTGGATGAATGGCCTCTTTTGGGGTCTATGAGAAACTTCCTAGTTCTATTGTGTTGAAAAACGCATTTTTCTCCAAACATCCTTTTTTTGTGCTTGCTTGGAATCATATTGCCACTCTTGGAAGTTGGAATATCTTAGTTTCTCAGGAAATAGAACCGAATTTGAAATGGAGGTTTAGAGTCCCGAGATGATAGCTTTCTCCCATGTGGTTTTGTTAGATCCATTTAGAGCCATCCTTTTGTGTCTGTAATGTGGATTGGGTGCTTCCTAGGTCTACTGTGAAGGCTTTCTATAAGTGGAGCGGCATATAGAGTTGCCAAGCTTTCTCTACTCTAAGGAAAGGAAAAAGGTGGTCCTACATCCCTTATGCCGTTGTTTGGACTCTGTTGCAAGAGAGGAACAAATGGATCTTTGGTGACTTATATTCATCTAGGGACCATATGGTACCTGAGCTCAGCTCACTCCAGCTTCAAAGGGGTCCAGTTTCGTGACTTCGTTGAAAATAGGAGAAAGTAATTTTGTAACAATAACTCTGTGTTGTTGTAATCAGAGCCTTTTGGCTTTGTTTTGACTTCCTTGATCAATAAGCTTTTCTATCTTCTCCAATAAAAATAATAATAAATAAATAATTATTCAAGTATGTGAATAGTTAACTCACATTTTTGGGTTTGTTGATGACACTTCTTCACCAGCAGTAATAGCCTTTTCTGAAGTCCCTGTATCAAAATGAGCACAAGCCAGTTTAGAACCCAAAAGCTTTTAATGTCATTCTTCCATATGTTGTACAAAAGATTAAAATAAATCATCATCATCATCATCATCATCATCAAAGCCCATTCCCGAGATTTTCGGGGAAAAGATTAAAATAAATAATAAGTAAATAAAGAAGATCAGCATAACAGTCAGCATAGACTGTAAACCAGTGAATGACCAAAGAAACTTTCATCAGTATTTGATTTATGTTAATCGGAATAGGAAAGATACTGCAAGACGGCTTCAAATTGGATTAGCTTTTGAAGAGTGATAGATATCAGCATAGTAATGAAAAAGAACCAAGAACAGAAGGATAAACAAAAATATTTCTAAGTATGACTAAAGAAAAGGGAAGATGATATGTACCTCCTGACGACTCAGGTCCATGTCTAGCTGTTCTGTATTTCTGCAATTCAAAAACAACTTCCATTAAAACAAAGTGACAAACTGCAAATCATAATCAAAACAAACTCGAAACAAAACCAGTATACAAACCTGCAAATGACTTTTAACATGGAAGATGCTCAAACCTTCAATGTTCATGAGCTTCACCACACCCTTAGGCGTTGCTCCTGTAGGTCAAGGTAGGTCAAGGTCCCATAGAAATAAATGAGGAGCTGTCAGTCCTTTGCAAAATGAGGTCAAAGAAACAATATGAAAAGGGTTACCCACTTTCACTCCCTCCAAGCTGATTGACAGCTTCCACAAAGCGCTCATGGAGCTCAGGTGTCCAGCGCATTCGTGACTTCGTTGAAGCACCATTAACTGCATATAGGGGGCTAGAGACAGCAGATACTTCTCTAGAATTAGCGGGAAGCTGTTGATGAGTTTGCGGCTGGTCGACGCAAACATTTAAGGAATGTGTGGGTGCCGGACAAGTTGTCTTATTTGAAGAAAAGGTAATAAGGTCCACGTTCGAGGTAAAATCAATTTTCTATCAATTACGCATTAAATAACATGCATGGATAACTCAAGCACCTTAACATAAAAGAACATACCTTCGGTTCAGAATCAACGACACTGGTAACCTGGAGAATCTCACTCCAATCGAGAGCCAATGTATCGTCGCTGGTAATTAGTTGGTTTCCCTGGTGCTCTTGATTAATTGGCTTGGTAGGTTCCTCAATCGCAACCTCACCAGCACCACAGCTTTCCATTTGACTTCTTCCAATGTAATTGCATTCAGGAATGACGAGAAACTCCTGTGATGGATCATCGCTCCACGAAAAATTGTTGCTTTCATTGTCGTAATTTCTTAAAGTTGTAGACTGAAAAGGTCCTGAATGAGAAGAATGAGGCATTGCAAAAAATGCTTCACTGTTTAATGAATGAGATATAAATTGGGGACTTCTCAATTGCATCTGATTGGGTAGGACAGAACACGAATGAGGATCTATTGAGAATCCTGAAGTAGACGAAGATAAGTTTGAGACAACCCTGCCCTTGGAAGATACTTGAGTTGCATGTTGAACCGCGGGGTTTTGCATAAGGTCCCTTTGCAATGGAATCTGAAAGGGGTATTCAGGACAATTCTCTTGTACAGAAGTAGGAAGAACCGGCACCGATGATGACACACGTCCTGCCAAATCCATGTTAGTGCACTGTTTTGAGACTGATCTCTGTATGGGTAGAAAGGACTGAGCATTCATCTTATCCCATGTATCAGCAATAGCAATATTATTCACTTGACCATTTAGTTTTAGGTTGGAATGCCTTCCTCCACTAAGTATTTCGTATAATTAACCTTCCAAAACAACTCGTAAATTTTAACAGACTAGTTGACTTTGATCACAAGCACACGGATCTATCTGCTAGAAGAAAGGACAACAAAACATATATAAGCACCTTAGAATGCATAAAGTTATATAATGAAAAAAAGATCATCTGAAAAATATTGACAGTACTAGGAACCTTTTTCCATATTACACTTCATGAGTTCAAAAGTGATTGGTGATCTTAAGCTGGTGTTAGTCAGCCTTCTCAAGTACCAACATTACATGATACTTACACGGTTCCTAAAGGCAACTAAGTAGGAAAGGGGCAATCTTTTGAAAACAATTGGGATAAGAATTTGAATGTACCAGTGTTCTAAAAAGCGCTAGGCGCTGGGCGGGCGGCGAGCAGGTGCCTAGCGCCCAGGGGCCTAGGCGGTTTTAGGTTTTGTATTAAAACTTTAATAATTTACAAAAGTTAAGCATAATATAGTATCAATTACATCCAATTTAATGCCAAGATACATATGCAAAATTTAAAAACATGAAAAATTAACAATCATGAACAAAATTTATTAAAACTCAAATGATTGAAGTTGGTCATGATAGGTACTTTATATAAAATTGAATTTGTGGACAAATATCCAAACCTACTCTTTTATTTTTCTTCAAATTGCATGAATAACCTCAGTCATGTTTGATAAAATCTACATTAGTAAAATTGGTACCGGTAGATCCTTTGAAAATTTCATTAAGTAATCATCATTTGCTACAATTAGACATATACTGAATAAAAAACAATAAAATAGTTTATTTCTAAAAAAGAAGAAAGAAAAATAAAATAAGAACACAATCAGCTTTATTAAAAATAAAAAAAAATAAAAATAAAAAAAAAACCAGACCGCCCCAGACCCACCCAGAACCCGCCCAGCCATTAATCTGGGCGATTTTCTACCTTCTAGCGCCTAGGCGGCCTAGGCCGATTTTTAGAACACTGGAATGTACACAATCGTGGAAAGGGCTCAAAAAGAATCTAGGAGACAACTGGTTCTTTCTCTAGCAATATATTTTAGAAATCATTGCTTTTCTCATTATTTTCCTAAGTAAAGAATGTTAGATATTGAAGTACCCATATAGGGGTAGAGCAGGTGATCTTGGAGATTATCATCTTTTCCTTTAGTTGATGTCGACTATTTTGAAGTTTAGGAAATATGACTTTGAATGTTACATTTTAAAGGAGAACTTGTTTTGGTAGTATTTTTTCTTCTTTAGTTGGGTGATCACACTTGTATGTTGTATAGTTTTGCAGGCTATCTCAACCTCGTCTGTATTTTTCTATTTTCTCACTTCTAATAAAATATATTTGACCAACCACAAAAATAATAATAATAAATAACCAAAAAAATAATAATAATAAATAACCAAAAAAAAAATGTGTTGTCACTTCTTTTGTTTACCTTCTAATACCGCATTTGATCTTATTCTTCAAAATTCTATACTTCAGTTTCATCACTAACTACTCTTACATACACACTCTCAACACTATCCTAACGTATCAGTGACAAAATTTCATATTTTTAGGTGTAAATGCTAATATTCTAAAACCAACAAAAGCAACAAAAATCTCAAAAGGGGTTAAATAGCAGAATCCCTTCTTTCTTTCCTTTTTCGGCATGAAAATCCCTTCTTCCTCTAAAACAATGGTATTGACACGTAGCCCAATTGCTTCAACACAATATCCAAAGTCAATCATCCATAAACCCCAATATTAAAAACCCATGACTGATGAATGAACTATATCAATGAGGATAAGAAAACTAATAAATATGAAAAAATGAGAGATAAACACATAAATGAAAACAAAAGGGTAAGACCCCAATTCCAACTTGCAGTCTAGATTACATTCAAAACATACACACACAAACCAGAAATTATTGACAAGGGTACTCTGTTTTGGATTGAAGAGAGAACCCCACAAGAATAAAAATTTTTAAAAATAAATTGATTCTAACATCTGAACAAGCAGAATCTGGAAATGGGTATTGGAAATTCTTACCTGGGAAGAGAAAAATTGAACCCTAGGGTGGGGGAAAGGTTGAGAATCGGATAGAAATGGAGGGAGAAAGTCGAGAGAGAGTCTAGAGAAAAAGGGTGATAGCCTCTAGACTTTAGAGGGCTCCACCACACCACCACCACCTCTTGATAGTGCACGTAAAGAGGAATATATTCTGGCAGTATGAATGATGAATGGTTTTGTGTTTTGGTTTTGGTTTTGGCATGAAAATCAATCTCACCCTCACTCAATCAATAAGGAAAACTTTTAGAGGTTGATATGATGCAAATTGGGACCATCACCAATCATTTGATTATTATTATTTTTTAAGGAACATTTGGTCTGACCATGATTATTAATTTGATGACAAAAAAGAATAATGAAATTTGAAATGACTTATTATTTTTATCGAGCATGATGTGGAATTTTATTGTCGTCTAAGGGGAGTGCACAATGTTTAGTCCACAAAGAATTAGCATCTGGTTTGAAGAACATGCATTCGAATTTTATGGCATTATTGCTTCAATTCAACAAATTCACAAATGTTTCTAAAAACAGGCATAACATATATCTCTTGGGAAAATCCGATTCTTATTATATTTTGGCATTATATGCATGTCCCCATTGCAAAAAGAATGAGTGGGTGGGGCTTATATGAATCTTGAATGTTTGGGTTTTACATAAGGAAATGACTACTACACACCGCCAAAAGAGTTGTTTATGTACATTTTTTTTTTGTTTTCTTTTACTAACTCACACTATTCAAAAAATTGTTTTTTGAAAAAATAGTGACTTAAAATAGGGTAACTTTCAACCAATTTAAACCCTCAATTGAGACCGATTCTCAAACTCATCGAAACATGAAAATTTTAATACTTTGAGTTATCTAATAAGCACAACTTGAATCACTTGAAAATGTTTTGAAATAAGCAAATTATGGTCATTTTACTAAAATTACGTAAATCATTCTCGTAATAAAAATGGGATATTGTCTCTGATTTTCGGCCAACTTATATGCTTGATCGAGACCGATTCTCAAGCTCATCAAAACACGAAAATTGTACTACTTTAAGTTATCTAATAAACACCACTTAAATCACTTGAAAATGTTTTGAAATAAGCAAGTTATAGTCATTTTACTAAAGTCGTGCAAATTTGTCTTGCACTGAAAATGGGATAGTGTCCCTGATTTCGGCCAACTTATGCCTCGATCGAGACCGATTCTCAATCTGATCACAACATAAAAATTGTAGTACTCTAAGTTGTCTAATAAACACAATTTGAATTACTTGAAAATGTTTTGAAATGAGAAAGTTATGGCTATTTTACTAAATTCACGCAAATCTGTCCAAAACAATTTACTGAAAATTTCATGTTCGTCCAAAGCACTCGCATTGTTCTGGGCGAACCGGAAATTTTTAGCAATTTTATTACTGTTCGCCCAGATCAATGCGAGGCAAACCTCGCATTGTCTCAGGCGAATAATAGTTTTTTTTTTTTGTGATTTCTAAAAATTTTTCTAAAGTATACTTTGTTTTTGTGATTGAAAATTTTTTCTGAAAAAAATTTCTAAAGTTTCCATGAGATTACTTTATTTTTTTGAAAAATTTGCTGAAGTTAACAATGTTGAATTCTTGAAAATTTTTGCAAGAAATAAATAACTTGAAAGCTTGTTTCAGAAGCGTTGGAGTCGAAATCTGAGACGAAGTGAAGAATGGATCCGAGAGGTTGCAGAAGCAATCAAACCAAGAGAATGGAAGATTTGGTTGTTTGCTTTGCGAGAAGGGCAAAAACAATCAAACCAAGAGGAGTCGAAATCGATTTTTAATGTGGAGAGAGGGAAGATTTGAATGGAGAAGGGAATGGGAGACTTGCATTTCAATTTGAATAGGAATCAGAAAAATGGTTTTCCTTGTTTATATAGGTGATGTGAGAAAGAGTGGTGGTATGAGAAATAAAACAGGTGGTGTGAGAGAGTTAAATGATGCGAGAAAACATTTTTAATGGTGCAAAATATTCGTTGCCTTTACATAAACTGTGTCACATTTTCAAATTGAAAGAATTTTACTAATAAAACCACCAAAATCCTACTATACAGTCTAACTTCCCTTGGAGGCTCCCTCAATGGGATAAACTAATACATATAAATAAAGGAGCTTCTTGCTCATTCTTTCGTCAATAAGGAAACTTTTAGATGTTGATACATGCAAATAACAAATGGGACCAGTAACAATAACATTGTTGTGACCCTTCACTAATTTTAGAGAAAAGAAAGAATAAATTTCCACTTACTGAGGCCCCATTTGTTTAGACCTATTTTATTGGCCCCCAAGTTTAGTGGATCACAGTCATTAAATACCGGTGTACCAGACGGTGCATACCTATGTGATTTTACGGTTTTGCATATGTCATGGACTAGCAATGTATGTGGCACTGGTAAGCCTCAGGTTCAGTTCAACCCATGCAACTTTAATCAGCTAGAAGACAACTTCAACAATAGCAATATCAATCTGAGGCAACAAGTGAGACAGTCAAAGGAAAGCTTTCATTAATATTCAACAAATGATCCATTTAATACATATGCTTGGAGGAAAATAATTTAATACATATGCAAGCTAACTAAACAGTGAACATGACATAAAACTACTATGCAAAGAAGTCAAGTTAGGTCAGACATGCGAGGGCATGTTCTTTAGTCTAGACCCTAACTATTCTTTCTATATAATAGATGTTAAGCATTTGAGCGTTTTTCAAAAGAGATGTTGGTTTTCTAGACCAGTAAAAATACCCTCTGACAGCATGTACCGGAGTGTACTGATAGGTACATACCGATTTACTAGATGTACCGGTTGATATAACACATTTAATGTACAAGTGGGACCCATTTTAATTAATTTTTTTCTTTTTCCACTTTTGACCATTCTCTTATCATTATCTACCACCTTTAACTTTACAAAACACCATTTCATCTTATCTAAAACCCAAAAAAAAAAATCTCATATAGAGAAATCACCAAAATCCGCAAATCTCACTCCTTACAACTCGGAATCATTATATATATATATATGTATGTATGTATTTTTCATATATCTTACGATATATGTGATGATACATTGTATCTTAAATTTGGGTTTCCGAGATACGATACCAGAACCGTTTTGATAGCTATGAGGAGGCTAAAAAGACTAATTTCGATTTTTGCTACTAGCTTAGGACCCAATCAAGTTTCATTTAACTAAAATTACCCTACCCATACTAAAAAAAATTGTTTGTTAATTCATTTGAACTAAAACTTTCAGGAAATTAAGGATTAACACTAGAAACGTCATATGTTCAAATTTCAACTCGTTTCAACATTGTTCCTTGAGATACATGTTTAGGCCTCCGTCATTAAATATCTTGATAAATAATATTTGTGGTTGTTTAATGACCAACTTTTCGGGTGGTCTTGGATGATGAACGCGGGCAATTCCCTTATAACTTGGATATTTGAGAAAATAATATTGGCTAATTTTAACTCATAGTGTCTCCAATCATAATGCAAAGTGGCAAGGGACGGGGATAATGTGAGATTTTATTAAGGGATCCCTCCAATTCTAGTGGAAAATGATGGGGTCAAGTGGTAAGATGAATTGAATTTACCATATGCAATGTAAGATGTTTTTGCACCCTAGCCATTTCTTTTTTTTTTTTTTTTTTTTTTTTTCAAAAACACTCAATTGAAAACATCATTTGAAATTTTTTGAGGATTCTCATTTAACGTTTTATAATTGAGTTTATTTTTGTTTGTTACTGAAATTAATGCACCGATTTTGGACTGAATTTTCATTATCCTAAAATCATTCAAACAGTTGATAATCAATGTATATTTATATGATTTGTTCAGATCTTTCTTTGTTGATATCGTTGATCTCGAGCCTGCAAAAATGAGCAGCGGTTAAGCCAGAGTCCACCGTTGTGGTGGCTGAAGGCACTTTGATGCTTAAGTCAAATATCAATACAAGGAATAATGAAGACTGTATGTAAATTGCAAGGTGTATGCTTATCTTTCTTCTTTCTTTCACCATATTTTATAGCGAGTGGTCTCTCCCCAACTGTCCCTACGATCGAGGGCGTGATGGAGGGAAGAGATCTCGCATAAGATCTTACTTGTGCATGACTAAGTCTCTTTGGCACTTGCCTATATTTAGGAATCAGTACTTGATTGGGCTAATAGCCGATTTCGTGCAAGTGGATCTCGGACATGTGACAGCTCTGAGATCCGTGTTTGGGCCTTATTATTCTGGACCAAGCCCTAAGATCCATGCCTCTTGGGCTGGCATGTCTTGGGGTTGGGCACCCGACTTACGGGCTGAACGACAGTTTGTGCATGAGTCCACTTGGAATTGTGTTGAAGCCTTTCTCGTGCTAAGGTTAGCCCATACCAAGTGTACGACTGTGATCGTGATCATATGACTAATTGATGTCGTCCATAGACTGGACTTGTCTGCTTGTGGTGAATTGTCTGTGGACTGGGTTCGATCCTCATGTGTGTCATTGTGGTCATGTGGTCGGACTAGGCTATCTTAGGAGCGGTGAGTTATTCGTGGACTGGACTAGCCTGCTTGCGGTGGACTGTTCGTGGACTAGGTCCAGTCCACATGTGTGTCATCGTGGTCTTGTGGTCGGACTAGGCTATCTTAGGAGCAGTGAGTCATCCGTGAATTGGACTCACTCGTTTGCGATGAACTGTCTGTGGATTAAGTCACTTATGTGGTAGGCTGTCGACATCATGAATAAGACTAGGCTTGGCCACTTGTGCGCCATTTTGGTCCCAGTCTTAGGACCAGGCTCGAATAGGCAGTGCATTGTCCGTGGACTAGGTCGACCTTCCGTATCATGCCTTGGTTCCTTAGGCGGGCTAAGTCACTTATGCGGCCAACCATTGTTGCCTTCAGTGGGGCTAGGCTCGGCTTTTTGTGCGCCATTTTGGCCCCCATATCAGGATTGGGTCTTCCCCTGTAGAAGGAGTTGATCGTGGAGTAGAGTTGTTTTTAAAGAGATTACCTTTATTGATGGTTCTTCTTCAAAATTTCTACATGCTATCTTGTCGCTCCTACCCCGTAAGCCCTTGGCCTATTGGTTCATCTCCTTTCAAGGGGACTTGAGTTATCGTGGTTACTTACCGGACAACTTCATCGCCATGTAATGAAATTCTTTCTTGATAGTTTTTGTCTCTTCGTTGACGGGTACATGAAGCACTGGTGTCGTGTGGAGACCATTGCTCCCATCTGGTGGAGCCAAGGTGTTCCTAGAATTATACTATATGCGGAGGGGGCATCTACCATAATAAACTTTGTCATAAGGAGCTTCGCTGGTTACTCTATTCCCACGGGTAGGATGATGTTCCCGACTAAGTAACTTCAAGTGCCGCTGAAGCCAACCATCACCTGGTTGTCCGATTTCAGCTCATCCTCTTTTAGCCGCATCCTACGGAATGCTTCTAGGAATAGGATATTGGCTAAACTCCCTGTGTCCACCAGCGATCATTTCTCGCCCCATTTCAATATTACGATCGTGATAACCAGGGCGTCATTGTTCCGAGACCCCTTGCATACATATCTAGCTCAGTGAACGTTAGGTTCGGGATCCACAGTGGGGACCTGTCCGCATTTCTCGGATTGCCACTTCATCAACTGGTTGGATTTTTTAAGTCGATTGTGTGTGCTATGAAGGACGTAGATGACGTCTGCAATCTTTTCTTCGACTACTGGGGCTATTTTTTCTTTCTATTTTCCTTAGGGTTGTTTCTCGTCAAAATTTACGAATTCCCCGAGTCTTCCACTTCGAACCCAGTACTTTATCTTGTTCTTGAAACTTTGGCAGTCTTAGGTGATGTGACCGTGGTCCTTGTGATAGGCACAATACTTGTTCCTATCACTCCTTGAATGATCACTTTTGATTTTGGGAGGCCACTTGATGTCATCCCAGTTTTTCATGGCAGAGAAAACTTTAGCCACGAACTTAGTGAACCTTGTGTCGACGTAGTTGGTGGCCCTGTCGGGTTTGGCCTTGTCGAACCTGGTCTTGTTGTCAAATTTCCTCCTCTTTGACATGTCCTCCTCTTCGCACATTTTTTCCTTTCCCCTGTCCCAAACCCTGGGGCCTACATGGCTTCATTTACGCTCATTTCTTGGCGGCCAACATCTCCTCACTTTTGTGCACTTTTCAGCAAGTCTGCCATATCCCTCGGGGGTTCAATGGTAAAAAAGTTGTAAAACTGAACTCCTCGGAGGTTAGAAGTGAAGGCCGTGACTGACCTGTTGTCGCTGCAACAGTCGATTAAAGTCAACTCATCGTTGAAACGAATGACATACTATATGAGGGTCTCGCCCTGTTTCTGCTTGAGACTTTGCAGGTAGTGAGGCTCTTTTCTAATTCGTTGGCTTCCGATGAATCTGGTGATAAATGCCTTTGCCAAGACCTAGAACAAATCGATAGATCTTGGCTGGAGATTGTGGAACCACCTCAGTGCAACCTTCTTCAGGCTGCTGGGGAAAGTTCTACACATGATGGCTTCAAAACTTTCTTTCAATGCCATTTTGTGGTTGATATTCACATAAGTATTGCATAATATACCTCCTAACTTATGTTTGTTAGTGTTTCAAATAGTGTATTTTAGTTTAATTATTTTATTTTTGTAGGATTTGGAGTTTGAATAACAAAAGTGCGTTAGCGTGGCAAAGTGGAGCGGGAGACACTCAAGCCAAAGATTAAGAGAACCAAAGAAAAAAGTTTTGAATAAAAGCAAGAAGATTTGAGTGCAATTTGCAAGTTCTTGAACATGCTTCAGTAATTTTATGATAACTTGAGCTGTAGACCTTGGAATTGGATGATTCTTAAAGCGTTGGAAAGAAGACTCGAAAGGCTAAAATGCATATGTTCATAACATTTCCATATTCTAGAGTTATCATGCTCGATTTTGGATATACTTGAAGACTGCGAAATCTGGACAGATTTGGGCACGAAGGAAGAATGGAGAGCAAAACCGACTTTTCACATCATAGTTGGATTTAATTGGGCTTAGAAATGAAGCTTGAATCAGCAATTACTATTAGAATCCATGAGAATCCCAAACAAAAAGGAGTCTTAGTCTAATTAGCAACAGGAAGGAACACGTTTCTTTGGGTTCCCAAATTGGATTGGTTTCCAAATTGGGACCAATGGAGATTTGATTTCCAATTGGGGTGGCCAATAGGAGGAGCTTTGTTTCCTTTTTAACACAAGGAAATACGGTAGCAGCAAAAGAAGTTTTTTTGGCTGGAACAAAAACGCAGCAGCAGAGGAGAAGGTGTTGTCTAGCACAGCAAAGAAGAACGCAGCAGCAGTGGACACGCAACGGCAACGACGATGCAGCAGGGCTGTCCAGAACGCAGCAGCAGCGACGACGCAGCAGCGCAGCAGTGGACGCAGCAGCAGCGAAGACGTCGTCCAGCAGGGTGTGCATCGCTAATCAACCACGTGCCGCCATGCCGATGAAGCTCCACGCCGATGTTGTTGTCCTCACCTTCGCCATATGTCACTAAACTCCACGCAAAGTGAAGAGACGAACTCCTAGATGTAACGCACTTATAGTATTTGATTCGTTTTATGCTTTCACGATGAATAATGGTGTTTATGATTCTCACTTTTATTTAATATAGGAATTTATGTTATTTTAGTGACAAAGATTTCATAAATTTCTTCGTAGATTATTATTCCGGTGGTTGTCGTTTTCTTCTCCATATAAGTTTAGTCACGCTTTTCTTATGTGTGGAATTTTTAAGGACCAATTGATTCCGGTAGGTTAGTTATATGTGATCGTCTTTTATTACGTTATTGTCTCCGGATATATCGTAAGTTTAGGATATCACATATGACCAACCTTTGTGCTTTCTAGAAAAAGTGAAATCTAAAATCCATTTACATTAGGATATATTAATGAATTAAAAACTATTTTTCCGATTATATTGTTTGGGATGTGAAACACGTAATCGAGTCATCATAGCAAATCAATACTAGTTGGCGCGTGAAATCTAGGAGGGATTCTTGGAACCTTGTGACTTCTCCAAACTTGATTTTTATTAAACTAAATTTAATTTCATATTTTAAAATTGCTAAAATTTCTTACATTTAGTTTCGCGTAGTTTTTCTTCCTTGACCTTGTTTTGTAGATCGTTTTTTCTCGTAGGCGTAATCAAATTTTGGCGCTGTTGCCGGGGAACAATCGTCATTCAACAAGGAAGGTTTCGGGTATTATCTTTCTTGCTCATTGTTTTATTTTATTTTATTCTATTTTTAGGTTTTAGGTCCAGTTTAATTTTTATTTTTATGTTTATTTTATTTTTAAAAAAAAAAGACATTGGGGGAGTGAGTTGGAATAGAGACCACTTAGGGAGACTAATTAGGATCCCAAATTTAGAACACCCACAAATTCACATTGAGGCCAAATTAAGTTCTACTTCTAATTCTAACACCATGAGTAATCACGAAGATGACCATGTTCGGTCGCTAAAGGACTGTCTCCACCCCACGCGCACTGCTACTCCATCATGTATCATGTTTGCACCAAGTACAAAAAAGCTAGATTTTAAGTCGGGTATGATACAATTATTACCCAATTTTCATGGGCTAGAGAGTGAGAATCCTTATGTTCACATTAGGGAATTCAAGGAAGTTGTGGCCACTTTTCACAACAAAGTTGAGGCTTTAGACTCAGTTAGACTAAGGTTTTTTAATAAGTTGGCTATACTCTTTGCGACCAAGGTCTATAGGTTCGTGGGAGGAGATGACCCAAGCATTTTTTAATAAATACTTTCCTCACCACAAAACCAACGGTCTAAAGAGACAGATTTCTACCTTCACCCAAAAGAATAGTTGTAATACCCGCCTAATTAAATAAATATAAAAAAAAATTCTTATTTATTAATTGGGGCATATATTGTAATCTCAATTATTTGGAAAAAGATTTTGTTTGCCATGGCTAAATTGAATAAGGTGTGTGTGTGTTTAGCCAAAATTTTGTAAACCCTAATGTTGATGAGTTGTTACCTAATTGTATTTGGGCTTGGTTTTGGGTTTGATATTGATTAGGGTTTTATTTTTGTGAAAGAGGGCGAGTGCTCTCAGAACTTTAGTGGGGGGCGTATAGCCACCCACACTATATAAAGAAAAACCTTTCTTTCTTCTTTGTGAAACAGGAAGAGTGTTCTTCCTCTCTTTCTTTGATGGAGGCCGATGGAAGGACGAAGATGATGGGGTTGATGGTCGATCAAATAAGGAGGATCGATCGAGAGTTGCAAACAGTCGATCAACTATGGGGATTGGGAGAGGGATTGATTGAAACAGGTTGGGATGAGGGGCATGGACGATCAATTGTGAAAACATGGGTTGTCGATCGAGAAGGCTCTCAATAGGGATTGGATTGCGTTCATGGAAGCAAATGGGGGGGGGGGGGGGGGGGGGGGCAATCGAGTGGCAGCAGTCGAGCAAGGGGTGGTTTTGAGCATGTTTGAGGTCGATCGACTAGTTGCAATTGGGAATTTGCAATCCGTCGATTGGGTGTTGCATTCATCTGTGAAGGTTGGCGATTGTAAGATGTTTGGTGATTAGATGTGGCAATGACCCCTTGAGAATTGGCGAACAACATCGACGATGAGAATCGGGTATGCAAGTCCTCCCTTCCTCACCAAGGAATTCTTTGTTATCTTTTTTTGTATCTGTTCCTGTTCTTCCTTAGGGTTGGTTCAGTGACTGGTTGTTGCGAGATGATTGCTGCGACGAGATGGTTAGCGCGTGTTGATTGAGTTTTGATTCTTGGATCAAAAGTGAGTTTATTTTCATCCCTTTTTTTTTTTTATCGATTTTGGTTATTGTTGTTTTGGCCTTAGGTCCCAACCTACTTAAACCTGCCAAATTTAAAGAGTTTTAAAAATTTACCCTGCTGCCAGTAATAAAATTTTGAGACTGCCTCACAAACATTATTCCTCTTGAAGCTAACCCAATCAATCTGAAAGAAGTTCAGAGTATTAGAGAAGTATGTCAGTAGGCGAACATGAACGATATACTTGGATATAGACTTGACTGTTAAGGCCACAACAATTGGCAATCTTGTTTTGAGCAATGAACTAAGATAATCAGAATATGAAGAATATAAATTTTAAGCAAGTTTTCAAATTTGTATGAATCATGTCTGCATTTCTAGGACACGGCAACATCAATAATCATTTGTGTCTCACATATAAGGATTTAAAAGAGATGGACTGGGTATTTTCTTGGTGATGAATAAACAACAACATGGAACCAGTTAGAGAAGAAGTGTTTATAACTTCATATTCTTTTGTAAATTTTATGAGGCGTTGAGCACAAAGATGAAAGTAAAATTAGGAGAGAAATACACAAAGTAAATATGGTATTTGTAATACTCAAACCATACAGCTGTCGGATCCATATTACGACATTTCACCATAATATATACATACTGGTTCGGATTAGAATTAGTTCATCTTAGAAAATTATTATATCATAACAGCATATGTTGATTTTGTGTCTTATTTAACTTAACCATCATACTCATATAGTCGAATTCTATTTTTTTTTTTTAAGACAAGTGCTCAAACGTATAGATGGAAGAATGCTTATGGCATTCAAACACGATACACATATGTTTTGGATGCTTTCACCGTATGTTGGTATCAGGTAAGTTGATAAAAAAAAAAGTATGAGAATACTTCCCTTTGTTGGGTTGTAAAATCTACACTCTAGGTTTCCCAAGCCATTTTCTATTCAGATATTTGGAATTTACATAGCTGGCGAGATTGATCCCAATTGCATAACACAAAATAGAAGAAAATTTTCTATTAATAGATATTGGCTGAAATTTAACTAAGCACTTGTTTTAGCTTGAGTATTTGTATTTGTTATGCGAATTGGTATGCATAAAGTTTTAAGTTCATATGATGCAAAGAGATGAGATATGTGAATTGGCAATGTGTCAAATATTACTTGTTCCCCAAAAGAATGGTGGATATTGTGGTTGATTTATTTATGGTTGACAAAGTGTCACCATAAAAGAGTTTTGAGTTTGAGTTTGAGTTTTTTTTTTTTTATGCTCTTTTCCACAACTCATTAGAAAAAAAAAAGATGTGAAAAGAAAAGAAATTTTTGTATACAGACTTGCTTGTATACGTGTGATATTATTATGGGTATGCAGACTTGCTTGCATATCGGTGCACCGTTCCATGTGCGTTCGGTTGTACGTGTAGATTTAGGAAATGCTTGCCATGGATCGAACTTCGGGTGAGATGACATGTTCCTCGAGGTGGCACCCCACTTGGAACATGTACGCTCCGAGTGGTTTCAAAGGCAAGGGAGGCACACTTGGGTGAGGTTTGTTCGACACAAGGAGGATGGTGCGATTGTGGAAAAGAAGCGAGATTTTTTTTTTTTTTTGGTGTATGTGCATGATTACCTTAAAGGAAGAAACTAAATGCTCATTCAACCATTGAATGAGAACTACATGTCTTCCTAAAGGTAGAAAAATGTGTTTGTTTAATATTTCAATAATAGTCTAATATGATTATGAATTGTATTGTTGTTGCATTTATGAGGATTGATAACTCATAAATTTTATTTATTAGTAATAAATAATGCATATTTATTTATTAGGATGATAACACCATTGCCTCATTTGGGAACTACCTGATGGTGTGGTTATTTATTGTTTGGTTTTTTTTAATGTTGTCATGTGCGGATTTATTGATTTTGGGATGAAGATTTCTCACACCAGCTTATTGCTGACCCAAGTGAGTTTTTGCTTCTTGGGTACATTCCTTTTGGAATGTAGCCGATTAGCCTTTCAGGTTTAGAGATTTTGAGCTGCGTACTGGAGTTTCGCTAGTGAGCTAGCAACGTCAGAGTCTCACTGGGTTATATTTTTATTTGTTTCAGATGTTTAGTTGTTGCTGCTATTTGTTTCTGTTGTTATTGAATTTTCACGTCCCGAGTTTTGGGGGAAACGGATAATCCTACGTGGATTTTGGGATTTTAGTTTTCTTTGAAAATCGTAGCGTGACAGTTTGGTATCAGAGCATTTGGTTAGCCTAGGCTGAGGTAGAGTCTAGGTGATCCTCGGAATGTGGATATGGGAGAGTAGTAGTGTGAATGTCACTACACCAAAAACCCCCATTAGCAACGGTTCTATACCGTGGGCGTAACCCATTGCCACGGCTAAGAGCCGTGGGCTACAGAGGCGTCGCGAAATTATTTGTAACGGCTAAAAACCGTTGCTAAATGTTTAGCAACGGTTTTATGCTTAAATAGGGGTGGTGATTTTCAGCATTTAGCCACGGTTTTAAACCGTTGCAAGAAGCATAGCAACGGTTTTTAGCCGTGGCAAAAATAGCTACGGTTTTAAGCCGTGACAAGGTGTAGATATTAGCAACGGTTTTAAACCGTGTCTAATTAAGTAGCAACGGTTTTAAGCCGTGGCAAGGTAGCCACGGTTTTTAGCCGTTGCAACAGTTAGCCACGGTTTAAAACCGTGGCAAATTTTTTTTTTTTTTTTTTTTTTTAAATTTTTTTTTTTTTAAATTTTTTTTATTTTTTTTTTTTGCTATCAAATGACTTTGAGTCATTGAGTCAAAATCTATCAAATAATGGAGGCAAAGTAATGTAATTAATAAGAAAATGTATTACATTGAGTCAAAATCTATCAAATAATATCTCAAATACAATGACACACAAACTTAAATATCTCAAATACAAAGAAAGTGGAACAATGCTGCTGCTGCTACGAGAGACGCAATGCTGCTGCTGCAAGGGACGATCTGCTGATGATGCGAGGTACGCACTGCTGCTGCTGCTGCTGCTGCGAGGGAATCACTGCTGCTGCTGCTGCTCAACACTCAGAGAAGTGGTTTGAAATGATGACGAAGTAACCAAAGTGAAAGATATGCAAACTGGTTATATAGCTGAGTTTACGTATGTGCAACATCAATTCCAGGGACAACAAACATTACTTCGAATTTAACTTGTCATGCAGAATATAGTATGCAAAAAGACACCAAAAATGGGAAAATTCGATGACATACTAATCACAACTAGCAAACAAACCTCAAAAAACAATCACTCATCCACAATTCCTTCTAGTGATTTCATACAGAAAGAGTCGTATATATCTATATATAAAAGTAACGCACCTCCAAAACAACAGTATATATCTATCTATATTCGTGCATATTTGACGCATGCATTTCATGTAAAAAACAGTCTTTGTCCTTGACCTCCAGTCAATGCACTGTCACATGGAAAGAGGATATAGGCAAGTGATTGTTCTGGCAAATTTACTAATTTCCAGATTCTGGTTTGTCACTCCCACAGCCCTTACGATTACATACTGTTCGGAAAGGGTAGTTGAGGTTGTTGCATTTAGTGCAGGTCCAGCTGCCTTGCATGGAAAACCAAGTATCTCTAGGAAGGATCATCCTCATCCAATCAACCCTTGCTAGCATTTGTATTTACCTGCTTTCTGTTTGCACAATCCCCTCTTTTGTTGCTAAAATAATGGAAAAGACTGGGTTTTTGAGACCAAGGCAGGTTGAAGAACTTATTCCCTAACCATTTTGAGCCATTTTGAGATGTGTAACAACAAGATAGGGACTGTTTCAGAGTTTTAGGACTCACTCTGGTCAGCAGGGTTGTAATTTCAGTTTCAGAAGGGACTTCCATGAGTGGGAAATGGAAGATTTATTAATCTCCTTTCCTTGTAATATTTGCTCTTGCTATTCTTCTCATTTTTATGAGCTTCTCACTCACCTCCATGATTATCAATAAAATTTTGGTGGGTTTGATCCACCAGGGTGTGAAGTAGCATCACTTCCCTGTATGATCAGTACCTTTGGCACCCATTGGGTGTCAACGTTGTTGAAGGTTTGACCTTTTATGTGTTGTTATGAGTAAATTTGTATCTTCTCTCAAAAAAATAAAATGTATAAAAGAAAGGCACATGTGAGCATTAGGGAGTGGAGAGAGGGTTAGTTAACAAAGATATACTTCTCCTTGTGTGACATGATAAGATAATGGGAAACACGTGTACTAGAAGAATGAAAAATCGAGAAAAAAGTCATCTTCATCTAGAAGAATGATTTAAAATTGCTATCTAATGAATGATATCTAAAAGAAAAGAGAAGGAAACAGTTAAACAAATAAGCTTTAAAAGGAACATGAAGCAATTGCTATCTTAGATAGTCATCTAAGATTCTAAGTCTGCTGCAAATGCAATAAAATAAATAGGCTGGACGAAGCAGAAATATGCCAAAATAACCCCTAAAAGTACAAATATGAGGATGAGAGCTGACCTGTTTTGAGTAACCCGATAATCCTATTAGTTGTGAATCACGCACAGCTCTGTCAAAATATGAGGATGAGAGTAACCTGTTTTGAGGATGAGAGCTGACCTGTATTCAACATGCACTGTTGTGAAGGGCTCTGTTTCATGCATGGACTGTGCTCAGCATCAAGACCTGAACATTCATGGCAAGGGTTTCGATGAGAAGCCAACAAAGTAGTCTACAATACTCTTAAGATATCAAAACCAAATAAATGGCTCCATTATATTGTGTTCATTAACCCGGAATGAAAGCATTCTGCAAATCAATAACTTTAAGAAAAAACCTTAAGGAAGAGGGAGCAGGTCACAAAACCTCGTGAGGATCCAAAACATTACTGTATCGGCCAGCCAAAATTATTGAAATGGTAGGTGCCACAAAGGTATAAGATCCTCCAATGACGGCAGGTAGCCTGGTCCCAAAGAATGATTGCGTCAGAGTGTTCAAACCAGCAACAAACAGTAATGTCTGGATAACTTTCGCTTTCTCATCCTGAGAATATGAAATGCATGGATTACCAAACAGCTAAGTTGATCAAACATTCAACATTTTTAACATAAAATCTTATTATACTTCCACACTCACATTCTCCAAACCAAGACCTTGTGTGAATGGGGCCCTTCCCATTCTCTCGCTGCAATGGCAAGAATGTCTGCACAAGAAACAACTCCAGGGCACTTGCTCTCCACCAAGGACTTAGCCTTCCTTATGCTATCAAACGCTTCCGCCTTTAAGTTCTTGTTATCGTGCGCATCCCTCTCTGCCTGATACGGGCTTCCTGGCCTTGTTGATATCAAAATGGATGCATCGCAGCCCTGCAATATAAATTCACAAAAAAAAAATTCAGTTTTTTTTTCTGCTAAAATGCATCGTGGCAGACTTATGAACCGACATGCAGATAAAAACGGCATAAAAGCTTGAAACTATGCTACTTCTGTCACAACTGAACCACATGTACAATGTACATTCTAGCTACAGACCCAACAGAATATGCTAACACGAGAGCATAACTATCATCTAGGATGGTAAATTACTTCGACAAAGCAATCATGGAAGAAGAGTCTAATTGTTGCAGGTGCAGAAATTGGTGCATTCATTAATGAGTTTCTGAGTAGTACGTAGCACTTGAGCTACATGTGCATAACACCAAGTTGCAATCATAACACGAAAAAAGTGATCAAACCATATAATGGTCATTTCCATTCAATCTGTAACAGGCAGGTATGCCCATTCAATCATGTGGTTTGCAGATGTGCATGCTTCTGATTGTAAGATTAAAACATTAAGTTGTGTATCAATGATGAAAACTAAAAACATATAATGGTCATTTCCATTCAAATATACTGAATGTAACAGGAATTTTACACACCTAAATCTTCCAGCTAGTTTCCCCAAAATGAAATAAAATAAGTCAAAGAAGTTGTGAGCAAACCAAAATTTAAGGTTGCCATTAAAATTTAAGGTTGCCAAAATTTATGTAGTGTATAAATTCTTTTATAGGTTTCCCCCCTTTTTTCTTAAAAAAAAAAGCTTATTTGAATTATCAGTTTATCTATCCTTTTAAGCTCGTAATTAAACAAAGACTTTGCGGAGTGTTGCTAGATATCAATCTTACTTTCCTTATGGTTTAACTTGCCTCGCAGCAACAGGCCATCAGCCAGCAAACACCGCCTCGCCCTGTTCGCGACACCACGACTGTCCCTGCAGTCGTTCCTTGCAGCTATTCCAGGGTCTGTCTCGGCCCTGCAGTCGTTCCTCGCAGCTGTTCCAGGGTATGTCAAACTATCAGGAACAAGAAAAGGCATAAACAACTAATCCCAGACAAAAAAGCAAACGAAGTACAATAAAAAGGAACAAGGAAAGAAGCAAATACATTTTTCCTCACACAGACTGCATGTGAGTAGCTTTGGGGTGATTATGTCATTTACTTGATCCTCATTTTGACCAGTTACGCGACAGAATTTGCATGAGCAATTTGAACAAAGCCAATCACCTGAAGGAAGCACCTGAAACAAAGAAAATAGTAATTCCTTGCTAAATGATAACAAATGTTCTGATATAGTATTGTTTGCACTAGCAGCTAGAACTTTCATAATCTAAAAGCTGCATTGTGATCTCAAAACCAGTGTGCTAACCAACAATCATTATGGGTGGTAGATGGGACTTTGCAATAAGGCAACCAACAATCATGGTTTGAATTGTTGAATAAAGTATTTTTTATAGATCTAATTCAAAAAAAATTTATTTAAAAAAAAATACAGAGTACTATTGTTCTTATTTTCAAAAGTACATTTCAAAGTAACATGATCTGTGAAGCAATTTTCTTTTGAATGCAAGTTCTTTTCTTTTTAGGTGGTCATTGTAATCCATCATAGCTTTGTAGCATGCGGTTTATTCCAGGTGTGTGGAATATCGTTTATCTTTTGCAGAGGATACATACAGTTACAGGACAAATCCACCTAAAGCTATCCCATTTTCAGAATAGCATGACCACTAGATGTTTTAGGAATGTAAGCATTCATTTGGCAATGAACCGCTGTTAATTTAACTGGAAGGTGTAAACTCTAGAAGTCTAGAGTACAGTCTCCGATACTTCCACTTCAAACGTTTCCTATGATTGAAATATCCAAGCTATTACCAAATTCCATATGGTTATGCAAAGCTATTACCAAATTCCATGTTTTAGCCAAACAAAAGTCTAGCAAAGTAAAAGGAATTTTAACCGCAGAAAACAAGAGCAGAGCTTACCTAGGAGAATCAGTCAGGCTTCCTGCTTCATGTAATAGCTCAGCCGCTTTCTTTAGGAGAGACTCATATTCTTGAGAGAACGGTACAATATAAAGATCACCAATAGAACTTGCAACATCAGCACCTCCATGACATGTACTACAAGAATTAAAAGAATCCAGACTGGATTCGCTCTTCCTCTTTATAACATTGGACATGACCACAAACCAGCACGTAACAGAGCAGCAATAGCACACAGCAAAAATTCAGCACTCTGTCCAGCACAATGGACTGCAGAATTCGCTCTCCATACAGCAACCTGGGCCACAAATCAGCATGTAAAAATCGCCAGAGTAACACCAAAAAACTCAGTATTCTGTCCAGCACAGCGAACTGAAGATTTCGCTCTCGACACAGCGATATGAACACCGAGTCCAGTATGTGTATTGCAACCCTGTCAAATGCAGCACTTTGTCCAGTGTTAGAATGGTTTCATGTTATATTAACAATGCATAATTAAAAAAAAAGTTGATCGCAAGATAGTCAGAAATCATACTGTGTTTGCATCATGGAATTCGAAAGATCTGTCAAGAACGCTGTACAAACAACAGTTTATCGCAAATGTCTCAAGTACAAATTTCTGAAAACCAGGTACCTGACAGAATTCCATCAAATTGATAAGTGGGATAATTACTTAAAGCAGCACAATCACAGTAGAAAAATTAACAAAACAGACTTACCTTTTCTTCACCATGAAGTGTGCCACACCAGTCTTTGATGAGAAATTGAATATACAGAATAGCCAAACTTGAGAAATAGAAGAGTAAAATACTCTAGAGACCTCATCTCAATGAAATCATGTCATACAGAACTGCACCAATGCTGCATCCACAAGTATGCTGAATATAACATATACTGACAGCATAATAGGAGATTAAAAAAAAAAAAAAAACCAAAACTCACTCTACCTAGGAGCCCAGGTTGCAAATTCATGAACCCAGTTAGGGAGCACAGCCTTAGGAGCAACTATTAAGTATGGTCCAGTTACACCTTTGTTCTCCATGAGATATGCAATCAATGATATGGTTTGAATTGTCCACCTTGAAGCATAGACGGTTGCTCAGTAACCTGTAGAGTTGTCAATGATGGAAGGTAGATGTTACCTTATAGTAGCATGTCGTAACATTCTCATAAAAGCCAGTAATATGACAACTAACTCGATGTCACATGCATGCAAAATCAACCCAAACATGCATATAGGGCATAAAGGATGAACTGCTGAAGTTATTGGAAGATAAAATTCAAAGAAAATCAACAGAGGTAGAGACTCAAAGTTTACCTTTTCCTGAATTGAGTGAATAACAGAATTATATTGCCGTTGGCCTTCAAGTAAATCATTTGTCTTAACATACCTATCCGAATCTAAATCATTGACATCTACATCTTCTTCTTCTTCTTCTTCTTCTAGTGGCATATCTGTTGGGCTTTCGCTCTTAGAAGTGGAAAACTGAGACAGATCATCAGCTTCTACGTCTTTTAGAGGTTCAATGTCATTAGTATGTTCTGCATCCTTTTGCCTTTGAACAGCAGCTCCCAGACAAACAAGAAGATCATTCGCACTTGCCTTGGCAATGTCTCTTTAAAACTTGCATCTGTACATACAAAACAAACATCCATAAGATCACAAAAGAGAGAAAACCATTCAACATGTATATACATATGAAAAAATATGAACAAGAGAATATAGTACATCCCATTGTTCAACTTGTCCTGATCCATGTGATCTAGAAGAGTTTGAAAATTAATTGTATATTATTTTTCAATAGCTCCACCGATGATGATGTATCAAACTTGTCACCCATATCCAACTTGTCCTTAACTACTTAAACAAGTTCCTCCTAAGGTGTAGTTTTATATCAGAGAAGTGACGAGACAATGGTTTAAAGTACAACTTGCTCAAGAGGTCAAGGGTTCAAATTTGCTTAGTAGCATGTGTTTTTGGAAACAAAGACAAACATAAAAATGAAGTTTCTACATGGGAGTCTGTTCCAAGAAAATGAAGCAGCACAAGTCGATCAACTTGAATATTTAAACGAGGTTGATGGTTCTTTGCTCAACATGAGGCTGAAGTGTCCGATTCAAATTATGAACTTCTTAAAGAATATTTGAAAATGAATGGATACAAAAAGTTATGTCAGTGAAATCAAACTTGACAAATGATTCAGTTATGTCTAATCATTTTTCTCTCATATAAATCCATTATACATACATATAAACCTATAAGAATTGTATTCAACATTCCATAGAATCAAATAAAGCGGTAAAAAATTTAACTGAAAGCTAATACTAGGAATTGTCAGCAAGATTTCAAAATTAAGGCAAAATCCCAGGCTCAAATTTGAAATTTAAAACCTCCTATAAATATTCGAATACTGTTATTTTTTTAGAGGACAATATCTTGCCATACAGATCACTCCCAAGAAAATTTAAACATCTTCACTTTTTGTAGCATACTAAAATGTATTTGAGGATTTAATGAATATTCGATTTCATTACTAAATTGAAGACTACATCTACTGTTATACTTACAATGAAGAAAAAATCAATGCAAACTATATGATAATGAAATCATAAGGTGAGAAAAACATAAGTATTTTGTTCATCTGCAAAGTGTAGAAATTTTGATACTGTATACTTATGAAGGTGTCCATAGAGGAGAAAACATTTTAAATCCTCATTTTCAAGATGCTAAGATGTAGTATGGAGAAGGCCAAAAGATGTATACACATAAACAACTTTGGTCAGTGAAAAAATGACCATAAAAGTTCATATTTTGAGGAAATCTCACCATCCAGATCTTATCGCATGTTGAACTAGGCGAATGCTCAAAGGTGCATATCCAGAGAAGACATATGAGATGTCATTGGGGCTGCATTGTGGACAAACAAACACGGAACTTTAGTAAATCTATGTATAATGAGTACGTGATGTTAAAAAGTACATTTCTATGCACAAATAGTTGACGAGTTCCTTAAACATGTCAAGACATTATCTGAAAACTATGCAAGTCGACTCAAACTTCAAGGGGTTAACATACTCTCACGGAGATTGAGTCATCCTTAATTTTTAAATTACATCTTCCTTTTAGAATTAAGATATCCTTTAAATTTTTGTGAGAAAAAAACTCCGTGAGACTGTGTTGAGTTCCAATTATAAACCTTGGCCATGTTACATTAAATTCGTAAATACCAGTCCTGAGATTTTTTTAGTGCCAACATAAGTCTCAGGTTGGACCCTTTTGAACTGCCCCCTTATTTAGAAATAGGTACTTTTGCATTAACAACCCATGCTAAACCCACTCCCTGCATATGCCCCTGGGTGGAATTGTCCCACTGTATCCAAACTGCATTGTAGATCTCCTCATCACATAAATAGCATTGCATATTTAACATTTAACTAAAAAGAATGAGTACTTGGCAGTGTCGGTATCTTCTACTACAAGCTGCAAAGTACGCTTTACGGTTTGCCAGTTGCCTTTGATCTCCTGCAAGAAACTATGGTTAGTGTAATGTATCAATAGAAAAATAAATCAAGAGAAATAAGCCTATTCAGTTACAAAAATAAATGATGTAAACATTGGTAGATCCACATGGACGAGCTTGTTCACTGGAAAGCTAAGCCAAATTCAATGACAACACACCTGCTTATTTAACAATCCAGCTTTTTCCAAATTATTCAATGTCACCATGTGCTCAAATCCATAACAGTGAATTAGTTCTCTCCTAAACCACAAGAATAAAATAAAAAATAAATCCACATCTTGAGCAATTATGTCAAATGACTAGAGAAAAAAACATAAGGCAGTACACAGATTTTTGTAATTGAGCAAATCTTACCTCAAATAATCGAAGTGTTTCTTGGTCAATCCTGAATTTGTGACAGAGAACAGTATCAGCAGCCTTAACACATTGACAATAGGTTCCTGCTTATGGATCATTTCTTCAATGTACTCAAAGCATCTGCATCAATGAAACATCTTACTTTATTTAATGAAAAGAATGATGCACTCATTCAATTAGGAATTTCTTATAAAGGCAAGAAATCCATCTTACATAATACTATGTTACCAAAAGTGCAGCTAGAAGTATGATTCAACTCACATGTCATAACTCTCCCCCTCTACAACCAGGTGCTCCATGTCAAGTCGTCCAAGGAATGAAGGCTTTGATGTAAATGTAGATAAGTGCTGAGCAAGATTTATGTGCCTCTGTGACAAATTAAGCAGAAGGTGCAGCATAAGATTCATGAGGCTACTTGAACCAAATTAACGGATACATCAGAGGACAGACTTACACTGATTTCTGGTAATGAATTGAGCTTCCTTACAAAGTCTTTCAATTCAGAGACAGTTTGATTCTGTATACATGACATGCACATCAGTTACATGTTCATCCAAAAACCATTCTATCACAACCCAAAAGCACTTCAAATACCAACTGTCGGAAGAGGAAAAAAGTAATATGCAGTTACAAAGACTTTCTCATAAAGATGCAAAAATGTAAAGTAGCTTTAAAATTACAAAGAGTCTCTCTAAATTTTAGAAATCCGAAACTTGCACAAATAGAACATAAAGCAATGCCAATCAATCCATCGAAACAAACACCGAAATTGCAGAGATTGAAACTAGAAAATGTAACAAAACAAGAATGAAGAAGGTGTTAGTTAAGCAAACCTAAGTTGTGTCTTCATTTCATTCAAGCTAACTAAAAATTAGTACAAAAAAGCAGAGAGAGAACTCAACGATTGATCGTTCAGAGCATTGATTGAACTACATTCACTTAATCGAAGCTAAAAATCACACACATTAGAGAGCTTAAGAAGGAAGATCTAAACAAGCAGATAGCGATCTTTCAAAGAAAACTTACGAAGTCTAGGGTCACAGATTGAAGAACCGATCCCTAGAAGAAGAAGCTCTCTCTGTCTCGCCTTCTACACTCTTCGTATTGCCTTCTCGACCGACTACTGCTCCTCCTCGACTTCTCCCTCTCTCTTTCCTTCTCCTTCTCCTTCTCCTTCTCTCTTTCCCTCTCCTTGAAATTTTAGGGTTTGAAGCAAATTAAGGGCTGAAAATTGCAGAGTTGGGGGGAGATGGAGCGGGAACGCGGGAAGCAATTTTTTTTGGCAAAATTTCGCCCGCCAGAAATCGACCTAATTCTCCACACCTTCACGTGCAACGCACGTGCACTGTTGCAACGGTTTTAAGCCGTGGATCACTATAGCCACGGTTTTTAGCCGTGGCAAACCCACCAACGGTTTAGAACCGTGGCCAAGCCTTTTTTAGCCACGGTTTTAAGCCGTTGGGCACTATAGCCACGGTTTTTAGCCGTGGCAAACACACCAACGGCTTAGAACCGTGGCCACCCCTGTGTAGCTAATCAGCCCTTTTGGTGTAGTGTGTCTAGAGATAAAGTGACAAGGGTGAACCTTGAACTTTTATTAGTGTTTCTTTTTCTTCGTGAATCTCAGGATGAGATTTCTGTGACTAACTTATTTTAACGTCAATAGTGGATGACATTATACCGTGTCGTTTTCTTGTAGCGGTTTGTTTTCTTGAATATTTAATTAACCCTTTTCGCGAATCTCGGGACGAGATTCTTTTGAGTTGTATATATTGTAACACCTCTACTTTTCCAATGGCAATAAATATTTATGCAACTAAAAATTCAATTGAAATTTTTGTTTTAAAATCTTCTTTCATTTGACAAATTATATTTTTCGAAATTCGCTTAACTTTCTTTCCTCTACCGAATCTCGGGACGAGATTCTTTTGAGTTGTATATATTGTAGCACCCCGTAATTTTTGTACTTACTGAAATTTTTATATTTTTGTGTCATTGTCTTCATTAAGTTATGAACATACGTATGAGCTATTTGTTTGTCCATGTGATGTGTAGTTTGTTTATTTAAGAATTAATTTCCTACTTACCTTCCTCTACCAAATCTCGGGACGAGATTCTTTTGAGTTGTATATATTGTAATACCCGCCTAATTAAATAAATATAAAAAAAATTCTTATTTATTAATTGGGGCATATATTGTAATCTCAATTATTTGGAAAAAGATTTTTGTTTGCCATGGCTAAATTGAATAAGGTGTGTGTGTGTGTTTAGCCAAAATTTTGTAAACCCTAATGTTGATGAGTTGTTACCTAATTGTATTTGCGCTTGGTTTTGGGTTTGATATTGATTAGGGTTTTATTTTTGTGAAAGAGGGCGGGTGCTCTCAGAACTTTAGTGGGGGGCGAATAGCCACCCACACTATACAAAAAAAACCTTTCTTTCTTCTATGTGCAACAGGAAGAGTGTTCTTCCTCTCTTTCTTTCTTTGATGGAGGCCGATGGAAGGACGAAGATGATGGGGTTGATGGTCGATCAAATAAGGAGGATCGATCGAGAGTTGCAAACAGTCGATCAACTATGGGGATTGGGAGAGGGATTGATTGAAACAGGTTGGGATGAGGGGCATGGACGATCAATTGTGAAAACGTGGGTTGTCGATCGAGAAGGCTCTCAATAGGGATTGGATTGCGTTCATGGAAGCAAATGGGGAGGCAATCGAGTGGCAGCAGTCGAGCAAGGGGTGGTTTTGAGCATGTTTGAGGTCGATCGACTAGTTGCAATTGGGAATTTGCAATCCGTCGATTGGGTGTTGCATTCATCTGTGAAGGTTGGCGATTGTAAGATGTTTGGTGATTAGATGTGGCAATGACCCCTTGAGAAGTGGCGAACAACATCGACGATGAGAATCGGGTATGCAAGTCCTCCCTTCCTTACCAAGGAATTCATTGTTATCTTTTTTTGTATCTATTCCTGTTCTTCCTTAGGGTTGGTTCAGTGACTGGTTGTTGCGAGATGATTGCTACGACGAGATGGTTAGTGCGTGTTGATTGAGTTTTGATTCTTGGATCAAAAGTGAGTTTATTTTCTTCCCTTTTTTTTTTTTTTTTTTTAAATTTTGTATCGATTTTGGTTATTGTTGTTTTGGCCTTAGGTCCCAACCTACTTAAACCTGCCAAATTTACAGAGTTTTGTAAATTTACCCTGCTGCCAGTAATAAAATTTTGAGATCGCCTCACAAACATTATTCCTCTTGAAGCTAACCCAATCAATCTGAAAGAAGTTCAGAGTATTAGAGAAGTATGTCAGTAGGCGAACATGAACGATATACTTGGATATAGACTTGACTGTTAAGGCCGCAACAATTGGCAATCTTGTTTTGAGCAGTGAACTAAGATAATCAGAATATGAAGAATATAAATTTTAAGCAAGTTTTCAAATTTTTATGAATCATGTCTGCATTTCTAGGACACGGCAACATCAATAATCATTTGTGTCTCACATATAAGGATTTAAAAGAGATGGACTGGGTATTTTCTTGGTGATGAATTGACAACAACATGGAACCAGTTAGAGAAGAAGTGTTTATAACTTCATATTCTTTTGTAAATTTTATGAGGCGTTGAACACAAAGATTAAAGTAAAATTAGGAGAGAAATACACAAAGTAAATATGGTATTTGTAATACTCAAACCATACAGCTGTCGGATCCATATTACGACATTTCACCATAATATATACATACTGGTTCGGATTAGAATTAGTTCATCTTAGAAAATTATTATATCATAACAGCATATGTTGATTTTGTGTCTTATTTAACTTAACCATCATACTCATATAGTCGAATTCTATTTTTTTTTTAAGACAAGTGCTCAAACGTATAGATGGAAGAATGCTTATGGCATTCAAACACGATACACATATGTTTTGGATGCTTTCACCGTATGTTGGTATCACTACAAGAAAACAGTAATTTAGCGACGGTGGCCAAAGGTATTTAGCGACGGTTATGACCGTCGCTAAATAATACAGCGACGCTTAGCCAACCGCCGCTAATAAAGGCGTCACTAGGTCATTCAGCGACGGTTTTAAGCAACCACTGGCATAACCGTCGCTAAATATTATATAGCGACGGTTTAATGTAGCGACATTTATAACCGTCGCTAAATACAATATAACGACGGTTATAAACCGTCGACAAAATTCGATGAACAATCCAACTTTTTGCCTTTTAGCGACGATTTGCAACCGCCGCTAAATTCCCTTTGATAATTCAAATTTTTTTACCATATAAAAATCACATTTTTCAACCTGTAGTGTTTTCTTTTCATTGGATGCAGATAATCTATCCAACATATGCACTACAACTTTTAGACTCAAATCAAAAATCAAATATAAACGACACTAAACTAAACTCCATCATCATACATTAAGGGGAACTTTAATTTCATTTCAAAATCAATATTATACATGGTCCAGAAGAAAAATACAAATTAAAATTGTTACAAATTGTCAATGCTTACATCTAACAACCAAAACCGAAGTTGTACAATGGTTGTCTCAGGGGCGTTGTCTACAGGGCCTCACCGACCTTGAGCTCATCAGTAAGCTGCTGGCCAAGATTAAGCTATCTAAGTTTAGTCTTAAGATTGCTCATCAGAAAGGCCTGGAATGGAATGCCCTTGAAGTCTGACAATTTACAAATAATTGTATGTCAAGTGGCAGCCAAAAAACTGTTAAAGCAAAAAACAAGAAATAAATAACTGATCTAAACAGAACACCAATTCCAAAAAACTCAAGGCATGGGCAGAATCAAATTTTCTTAGTCAATACCATTCCTTGTCATCTCCTTCACTGATCAATGGGAGTTGAAAACATTTCAAATGAAAAGGACAAACTAAAATGACTTACTTTGCCAAATTGGATCAATTGACAGTTGAGGACGGGATAGAAAATCCTAGGACGGGATGGAAAATCTACCATTCCTTGTCATCTTCTCACATCGATCGTAGCTTGAGCAGGTATTTCGAAATATAGCTTCAAGGGTAAAAGCGATTGAGAAAACTGTCAAACAATCTTATATTCTGAGCAACATTTGAATATTTGGGTGCAACAGCAATTAAGGTTTACATTGTACAACAATGGGCAGGAGGGGGAAAAACTAGAATGCTAGTAGTTACCTAGTTTCTATTGAGACATTCCACTGCCCATAGTGCTCCTGAGCAAAAGCTGGACGACAAAGTGGGTCATGAGTAAAGCCTGAAGCATCAGAGGTTAACATTACTAAGAAACTTTCAAATAGCCAGCCACAAGAGGGAAAACCTCTAGTCATACATGTGAGGAACAACCTACCTGTAATTGCTTATTCAAATACACTCGACCTCAACTTCTATATTATTGGCCAAAGCTCATTTCTGAGTATCTGCAAAAAGGAATACCCTTGCCACTGTCAATCACTCCATGCAGCACACAAGTAAAAACATATTTAATAAGTGTAACATATTAAAATACACTCGGTTGGAAAATGCGAAAAGTTTGACTTGCCTGCGGGGTTTGTTCTGTCGTTGGCCAAATTCATCATTTACAAGCTCTGTCCACAAATAGGCACAATTAGTTTAGAATAATATGAGAAGCATAAAATACACGGAACTTAACATTGAGTAAAAATAGAAAGCGCATATATAGAAGATTCAACTGACATTTATAGCTTGAAGAAAGTGCATGACATTTGAACTTGACATTTGACATATCAGTTGACTTCAGAAACTCGAGAAATAAATAACGAAAAAGTATAAAGAGAGCTTCAGTCTGCTCTGATCAAGCTCCAAGGGTGACAGAAAACAATAAAACCCATGCAACATGAATATAAATTTTCATCATCGAGTAAAGGTTTCTAATTGTGTATAAGCTTACTTCTGCTATGTCATCTTCTCCAACAACTCCAAATGGTATAATCGTGGCCTCAAATCGAGCAGCCATTCTCACAAACTCAGGCTGATCTGGCCAAAACAACTTGTATTCCTCACCCTGAAGATCATCAAAGTTATACTATTAGATTTGAGAATTAAAATGTTAAATGACAATTTTTTCATTCATCAAAATTCATGATATATATCACCAAGGAGGGTAAGACACCAGCTATTTCTGCTACATTGATTGTCTTCATAAAATCATGTATTAGGTTCATAAATCACATATTAGGTATTTGATAAGCACCACGTCAGTGCAAGGCTCTGCAGGTGAAGACGTGTTACAGCCTTGCAGATAATGGAGGGTCTTTGTCAAAATCATTTACCATGTCAACCATATTGAATCGGCCATGTATGGCACAAAGGCTGAACAAATAAGCAATCCATACACGTGACAAAAAGAAAGATTATTACATGTTTCTCTTTTCCTAATTCTATATTCCAATTGTTTAACGACTTCGGTTAAGCTTCCAAAGAACTCAGTGAAAAAACAAGATTAATGCAATGCTCTAGATCAACAAACTGATAACCAAACAACAGTGAGATGTATAAGATTCCAAAGAGAGACAACAATAATACAAAAAAAATTCATGTCAAGGCATAGCTACATGTATGATTTTTTAGGTTTAATTTTATGAGCTAGTCAACAATAGAATATGAAGATCACCAGTTTATAATAAACTAGAGATAACCTCACCAGAAATAGGAAAAACAAAAGGTATTAAATTGACATGAGAAAGTTTAGCATACCTTACGATGCAGAGTCTCACGTGCACCACCAGGATAAAGGAGAACAAACTCATTTGATGACAATAACCTATACAAGTTGCTTGGTCTCTACAAATATAAGTCTGGAAACAAAATAGAAGATTCAACTGACATTTATAGCTTGAAGAAAGCGCATGACATTTGAACTTTTCCTTTCACTCACCAGCTATACAAATAATGTAAAGAAGTCAACTGATATGGAGAAAAATATTACAGGGGGCAACAGCCAATAGATGACATAGTTGTCGGCAGGGCAATTTGATTGAAATAGATCTTGACAGTAGGACTGCATTCATTATCAGCTTCATTACCGCCCTGTGTAGCTTCCTCTACAACTTGACCCTGCAGCAAAACTAGGACTGCATTCGAAATAATTTCATCCACCTTGAAACCATGCGCAGCCTCCGAAAGTCTCTCATCGCTTGCTTCAACCACAAATTTTGCGTCCCCTGCCTTCTTACTAACAGCAGCATTAGCTGCATCCCCTGCCCCCTCGCAAGCAACAACATCAGCTACGTCCCTGGCCAGTCCAGAATCTATCTTACCATTATCAATCGTTCCAGTCTCGTCCGCAATCTCTGCTGCTGTTCTCAAGCCTGCAACCGGTGGTGTGTCAGACCACTACAGACCTTCCTCCGAGGCTGCTTGTAATGCCTTCTCAATCTCACTAGAAGTATACCCTCCCAATCCATGTGTCTTTTATTAATTTTAGAAGCTCTCTAATGGCTGCCTCTTCCCTAACTCGCAACAAAAATCTTTGGCTAATAATTAAATAAAATGGCCTAAGTTTATGGAGTCACCATTCTACATAAGTAGTACTAAAACTTTATTGTGGAAGAAGCAGCTCAAGTTACCTTCAAACCAGAAATACCTGCATTAAGATAAGGATCTCTATATATAACTTTAATTTTCAACACTATACACTTAAATTCAATCTTTTGAACGTTGAAAGATAAGAAATCGTTTAGGGATTTTTTTTATTTGTCGGCAAGCGCCTGACAGAAAACTCGTCCAATCTTCTACTATCCCTATTGGCACTCTCCAAAGTGGGAAGGCACAAAAAGACACACCTAAATAAAATGAAACTCTAAAGGCAATGGAGTAATTCAAGATTATCAACACTGTAATGGCTTACATCGCTGATGATAGCACCCAAAAACCTAATGAGATTAAGATCCAAGATTAAACAAGCATTAGGTCATAGCATCAAAGTTACCGCTCCACCTTCCCCATTCAGTTTTTTCAAAATTTTACTGCTATGACCTCCACCCGACTGGTATTAGAACAATTAAAGTGTCATGCAAAAGGTATTTAAAAAACAAACCCAAGAATCAATTTACTCAAAACCTATCTATCAAATTGGAGCTCAAAAATACTACAAGAACATTATATTGAAATCCCATAATCTACTCTCACATACTACCAAAAAGATATACCACTAAGAAATGGGTGCAATTGAACCAAATAAATAAGCAAGCAATCAGAATATCCAACCGAAAAAATAAAAACTAACCTTCTCTGTAACCAACTCAAAGTAACTTATCTATGCTCCAATTTTGACTCCAAAAAGAGGAGAAGTGAAGGGGGGCTTACTAGCCTACAACATCAACTACTGATTTAGGTGCTCTTTCAAGGAGTTTACCTTAACTATAAGATTAGGATCTTTCAATTGTTTTTTTGTTTTGTATAATAGAATGGTTATCTCCTAAATTTTGAGGCCAATATTTTTAATACATTTAAGCAAGGTTAATGCATATACCAGTAACCAGCAATTGCTGCTTTTGTTCCTGAATAAAATCCTTCCCATTTGGTTCTTCCAGGCTCATCAAGATGTGCATGCCTGTCATGGTAAAAAAAAATTATGTCAACAAAAACTAAATACAAGAACATCAGACAGAGGAGACAGTCCTCTTTTCCTGTTTAAAGAGGAAACTGAAGTTAATATCAAAGGTTAGTTACCTTTCACATATATTGTATCCCTCAATACTGTCAGGTTTTTATCTCAATCGAAACCCATGGAACTGCTACAAGCTAAGTACTGAAATCATGGGTTTTGATGTTGCAATAGGTCAGTACTATTCTGTTTGGTGAAGAATTACTGAACTCCATAATTGCACATAATGGACATTAAAAATATTCGAATTTTATGTAGAAATACAATCTAATCTTATATAAAATAAAACAAAAATGGGAAAAACCCCTAAAATTGGAAAATGAAGGAAGCAGGTAGGTAGGTACCTGGCGTTAGAGATTTCTCAAAGATGTAATTGTTGTTAGCGAGAATAGGGATGAGAAAGAGAGCCAAAACCCTGCAGTAGAGCAAAGAAAACTACTATTCTCTTGTTGTCTCTCTCGGAATCTCAAAACATCACCAATCTGATGGATCGATTCTACTTCTCCTTCTCCAAACACCACCACTCTCTCCACCCTAAAATACTCAATCGAATCCCAATCCAACATCGTCATCTCCCTCCAACGACTCTTCCTCTCACCAAATCACCTAATCGGCCCTGACGGTTGTTCTCTTCTCTGACTCTGTGTGTTATGGAGAGTAAAGAGAATTTAAGGGATTATTAGTTTATATGTTGTAATGGCATTTTTGTAATAACACAAAGGTAAAATTAAATTAATGTTTTATGTATAACAGCGGTTAAACCGTCGTAATTAATTAGAACCGTCGTTAGACAATATTATTTTACAACGGTTCAAAAACCGTCGTTAAATAATTTTATTTAGGGGCGGTTTTTTCAAACCGTCGCTACATAACCGTCGTTAAATTCCCAATTTATTGTAGTGTATCAGGTAAGTTGATAAAAAAAAAAGTATGAGAATACTTCCCTTTGCTGGGTTGTAAAATCTAAACTCTAGGCTTCCCAAGCCATTTTCTATTAGATATTTGGAATTTACATAGCTGGCGAGATTGATCCCAATTGCATAACACAAAATAGAAGAAAATTTTCTAGTAATAGATATTGGCTGAAATTTAACTGAGCACTTGTTTTAGCTTGAGTATTTGTATTTGTTATGCGAATTGGTATGCATAAAGTTTTAAGTTCATATGATGCAAAGAGATGAGATATGTGAATTGGCAATGTGTCAAATATTACTTGTTCCCCAAAAGAATGGTGGATACTGTGGTTGATTTATTTATGGTTGACAAAGTGTCACCATAAAAGAGTTTTGAGTTCAAGTTTTTTTTTTTATGCTCTTTTCCACAACTCCGAAGAAAAAAAAAGATGTGAAAAGAAAAGAAATTTTTGTATACAAACTTGCTTGTATACGTGTGATATTATTATGGGTATGCAGACTTGCTTGCATATCGATGCACCGTTCCATGTGCGTTCGGTTGTACGTATAGATTTAGAAAATGCTTGCCATGGATCGAACTTCGGGTGAGATGACATGTTCCTCGAGGTGGCACCCCACTTGGAACATGTACGCTCCGAGTGGTTTCAAAGGCAAGGGAGGCACACTTGGGTGAGGTGTGTTCGACACAAGGAGGATGGTGCGATTGTGGAAAAGAAGCGAGATTTCTTTTTTTTTTGGTGTATGTGCATGATTACCTTAAAGGAAGAAACTAAATGCTCATTCAACCATTGAATGAGAACTACATGTCTTCCTAAAGGTAGAAAAATGTGTTTGTTTAATATTTCAATAATAGTCTAATATGATTATGAATTGTATTGTTGTTGCATTTATGAGGATTGATAACTCATAAATTTTATTTATTAGTAATAAATAATGCATATTTATTTATTAGGATGATAACACCATTGCCTCATTGAGGAACTACCTGATGGTGTGGTTATTTATTGTTTGGTTTATTTTAATGTTGTCATGTGCGGATTTATTGATTTTGGGATGAAGATTTCTCACACCAGCTTTACTGCTTATCCAAGTGAGTTTTTGCTTCTTAGGTACATTCCTTTTGGAATGTAGCCGATTAGCCTTTCAGGTTTAGAGATTTTGAGCTGCGTACTGGAGTTCCGCTAGTGAGCTAGCAACGTCAGAGTCTCACTGGGTTAGATTTTTATTTGTTTCAGATGTTTGGTTGTTGCTGCTATTCGTTTCTGTTGTTATTGAATTTTCACGTCCCGAGTTTTGGGGGAAACGGATAATCCTACGTGGATTTTGGGATTTTAGTTTTCTTCGAAAATCGGGGCGTGACAGCTTGGTATCAGAGCATTTGGTTAGCCTAGGCTGGGGTAGAGTCTAGGTGATCCTCGGAATGTGGATATGGGAGAGTAGTAGTGTGAATGTCTAGAGATAAAGTGACAAGGGTGAACCTTGAACTTTTATTATTGTTTCTTTTTTTTCGTGAATCTCAGGATGAGATTTCTGTGACTAACTTATTTTAATGTCAATAGTGGATGACATTATACCGTGTCGTTTTCTTGTAGCGGTTTGTTTTCTTGAATATTTAATTAACCCTTTTCGCGAATCTCGGGACGAGATTCTTTTGAGTTGTATATATTGTAACACCTCTACTTTTCCAATGGCAATAAAAATTTATGCAACTAAAAATTCAATTGAAATTTTTGTTTTAAAATCTTCTTTCGTTTGACAAATTATATTTTTCGAAATTCGCTTAACTTTCTTTCCTCTACCGAATCTCGGGACGAGATTCTTTTGAGTTGTATATATTGTAGCACCCCGTAATTTTTGTACTTACTGAAATTTTTATATTTTTGTGTGATTGTCTTCATTAAGTTATGAACATACGTATGAGCTATTTGTTTGTCCATGTGATGTGTAGTTTGTTTATTTAAGAATTAATTTCCTACTTACCTTCCTCTACCGAATCTCGGGACGAAATTCTTTTTAGTTGTATATATTGTAATACCCGCCTAATTAAATAAATATAAAAAAAAATTCTTATTTATTAATTGGGGCATATATTGTAATCTCAATTATTTGGAAAAAGATTTTTGTTTGCCATGGCTAAATTGAATAAGGTATGTGTGTGTGTGTTTAGCCAAAATTTTGTAAACCCTAATGTTGATGAGTTGTTACCTAATTGTATTTGCGCTTGGTTTTGGGTTTGATATTGATTAGGGTTTTATTTTTGTGAAAGAGGGCGGGTGCTCTCAGAACTTTAGTGGGGGGCGAATAGCCACCCACACTATATAAAGAAAAACCTTTCTTTCTTCTTTGTGCAACAGGAAGAGTGTTCTTCCTCTCTTTCTTTCTCTGATGGAGGCCGATGGAAGGGCGAAGATGATGGGGTTGATGGTCGATCAAATAAGGAGGATCGATCGAGAGTTGCAAACAGTCGATCAACTATGGGGATTGGGAGAGGGATTGATTGAAACAGGCTGGGATGAGGGGCATGGACGATCAATTGTGGAAACGTGGGTTGTCGATCGAGAAGGCTCTCAATAGGGATTGGATTGCGTTCATGGAAGCAAATGGGTAGGCAATCGAGTGGCAGCAGTCGAGCAAGGGGTGGTTTTAAGCATGTTTGAGGTCGATCGACTAGTTGCAATTGGGAATTTGCAATCCGTCTATTGGGTGTTGCATTCATCTGTGAAGGTTGGTGATTGTAAGATGTTTGGTGATTAGATGTGGCAATGACCCCTTGAGAAGTGGCGAACAACATCGACGATGAGAATCGGGTATGCAAGTCCTCCCTTCCTCACCAAGGAATTCTTTGTTATCTTTTTTTGTATTTGTTCCTGTTCTTCCTTAGGGTTGGTTCAGTGATTGGTTGTTGCGAGATGATTGCTGCGACGAGATGGTTAGTGCGTGTTGATTTAGTTTTGATTCTTGGATCAAAAGTGAGTTTATTTTCATCCCACTTTTTTTTTTTTTTTTTAAATTTTTGTATCGATTTTGGTTATTGTTGTTTTGGCCTTAGGTCCCAACCTACTTAAACCTGCCAAATTTACAGAGTTTTGTAAATTTACCCTGCTGCCAGTAATAAAATTTTGAGATCACAAACATTATTCCTCTTGAAGCTAACCCAATCAATCTGAAAGAAGTTCAGAGTATTAGAGAAGTATGTCAGTAGGCGAACATGAACGATATACTTGGATATAGACTTGACTGTTAAGGCCACAACAATTGGCAATCTTGTTTTGAGCAGTGAACTAAGATAATCAGAATATGAAGAATATAAATTTTAAGCAAGTTTTCAAATTTTTATGAATCATGTCTGCATTTCTAAGACACGGCAACATCAATAATCATTTGTGTCTCACATATAAGGATTTAAAAGAGATGGACTGGGTATTTTCTTGGTGATGAATTGACAACAACATGGAACTAGTTAGAGAAGAAGTGTTTATAACTTCATATTCTTTTGTAAATTTTATGAGGCGTTGAACACAAAGATGAAAGTAAAATTAGGAGAGAAATACACAAAGTAAATATGGTATTTGTAATACTCAAACCATACAGCTGTCGGATCCATATTACGACATTTCACCATAATATATACATACTGGTTCGGATTAGAATTAGTTCATCTTAGAAAATTATTATATCATAACAGCATATGTTGATTTTGTGTCTTATTTAACTTAACCATCATACTCATATAGTCGAATTCTATTTTTTTTGTTTTAAGACAAGTGCTCAAACGTATAAATGGAAGAATGCTTATGGCATTCAAACACGATACACATATGTTTTGGATGCTTTCACCGTATGTTGGTATCAGGTAAGTTGATAAAAAAAATAGTATGAGAATACTTCCCTTTGCTGGGTTGTAAAATCTACACTCTAGGTTTCCCAAGCCATTTTCTATTAGATATTTGGAATTTACATAGCTGGCGAGATTGATCCCAATTGCATAACACAAAATAGAAGAAAATTTTCTAGTAATAGATATTGGTTGAAATTTAACTGAGCACTTGTTTTAGCTTGAGTATTTGTATTTGTTATGCGAATTGGTATGCATAAAGTTTTAAGTTCATATGATGCAAAGAGATGAGATATGTGAATTGGCAATGTGTCAAATATTACTTGTTCCCCAAAAGAATGGTGGATACTGTGGTTGATTTATTTATGGTTGACAAAGTGTCACCATAAAAGAGTTTTGAGTTTGAGTTTTTTTTTTTTATGCTCTTTTCCACAACTCCGAAGAAAAAAAAAAGATGTGAAAAGAAAAGAAATTTTTGTATACAGACTTGCTTGTATACGTGTGATATTATTATGGGTATGCAGACTTGCTTGCATATCGATGCACCGTTCCATGTGCGTTCGGTTGTACGTGTAGATTTAGGAAATGCTTGCCATGGATCGAACTTCGGGTGAGATGACATGTTCCTCGAGGTGGCACCCCACTTGGAACATGTACGCTCCGAGTGGTTTCAAAGGCAAGGGAGGCACACTTGGGTGAGGTGTGTTCGACACAAGGAGGATGGTGCGATTGTGGTAAAGAAGCGAGATTTTTTATTTTTTTTTTTGTATGTGCATGATTACCTTAAAGGAAGAAACTAAATGCTCATTCAACCATTGAATGAGAACTACATGTCTTCCTAAAGGTAGAAAAATGTGTTTGTTTAATATTTCAATAATAGTCTAATATGATTATGAATTGTATTGTTGTTGCATTTATGAGGATTGATAACTCATAAATTTTATTTATTAGTAATAAATAATGAATATTTATTTATTAGGATGATAACACCATTGCCTCATTTGGGAACTACCTGATGGTGTGGTTATTTATTGTTTGGTTTATTTTAATGTTGTCATGTGCGGATTTATTGATTTTGGGATGAAGATTTCTCACACCAGCTTTATTGCTGACCCAAGTGAGTTTTTGCTTCTTGGGTACATTCCTTTTGGAATGTAGCCGATTAGCCTTTCAGGTTTAGAGATTTTGAGCTGTGTACTGGAGTTTCGCTAGTGAGCTAGCAACGTCAGAGTCTCACCGGGTTAGATTTTTATTTGTTTCAGATGTTTAGTTGTTGCTGCTATTTGTTTCTGTTGTTATTGAATTTTCACGTCCCGAGTTTTGGGGGAAACGGATAATCCTACGTGGATTTTGGGATTTTCGTTTTCTTCGAAAATCGGGGCGTGACAATAGCGAGACATTATATCAAGCGTGGGAAAGGTTCAAGGATCTTTTGAATACATGCCCACACCATGGGTATGAGAGTTGGCGCTTAGTCAGTTATTTTTATGAGGGGCTCACCAATAGAGAACGTCAGTTCGTTGAGATGATGTGTAATGGAGATTTTTTGCAAAAGGACCCTGACGAGGCCATTGAGTACCTGAATGACTTGGCTGAAAAGGCTCATACTTTGACTGGTCCAAGTGCTACTGAGAGCACGGATAGAACACGCCCAGCTGGAGTTTACCAACTTAGGGAAGAGGATAGCCTTAGAGCCCAACTTGATAGAGTAACTGGGGAGTTAGAGGCACTTAAGACCAAGGATGGTAGGCCTACAAATACTGTTGCCAGAGTTGAGCTACAGGACGCCTGTTTTATATGCGGGGGAGTTGAACACTTCGCACAGGATTGCCCAACCTTGACTGAGATGAGAGGGGTTTATGAGGAACAATGTAACGCCTTAGGGATGTACAAGAAGTTTTATTCACCATTCTCTAACACTTACAATTCTGGCTGGAGAGATCACCCTAACTTTGGCTGGAGGTTCAAGGCAGACCAACCTACACACTCACAGGCACAACCACCTAGGTCATACTCTACACCTCCATACAATGCGCAATCTAACAGAAGTTCCTTATCAGACACATTACATGTATTTATAGAGGCACAAGGTAAAACTAATCAAAAATTTGAGGTTGCATTGACACAATTGGCAGAAGAGAACAAGGAGATCAAAAGCCAGATAACCGAGCTGACAAGTTCATTAACAGTACAAGAGCAGGGCCAATTTCCGTCACAGCCTCAAGCAAATCCGAAGGGCCAACTTATGGCACAAACCTCTACTTCAGACTCTCAGAATGTCAAAGAGGTTAATGCCATCGCTACTCGGAGTGGTAAGATTTTAGATGGGTCAAGCTCGTCCACGACTATAGGCACCTCCCCAAGTGCAAAGGAGAGCATCCCTGAGGATGAGCCCAACAAGAACATTCCAGTTTCAGTTCCTTTTCCTCAAGCACTACGACCTACTGGAAAGAAATCGAAAATGCATGGTGAGATTCTAGAACACTTGAAACAGGTTAAAATTAACTTACTTTTGCTGCATGTGATTAAACAGGTACCAACTTATGCGAGGGTCATCAAGGATCTATGCACTATCAAGAGGAAACATCATGTCAAGAAGACTGCCTTCTTGACAGAACAGGTAAGCACAGTGATTGAGCAGATGACACCACCCAAGTACAAAGATCCAGGGTGTCCTACAGTCACCTGCCAGATTGGGACTCATGAGTTCGGCCAAGCCTTGTTGGATTTAGGGGCAAGTGTAAATCTGATGTCATATTCTATTTACTTGCAACTGGGTCTAGGAGAGATTAAACCCACATCCGTGGTACTACAATTGGCCGATAGATCGGTTAAGAAGCCAAGAAGAATAGTCGAGGATGTCTTGCTTCAGATTGATAAGTTTTACTATCCCGTTGACTTTCTTATTTTAGATACTCATTATGCGGTTAATATGGAGTCCACAGTTCCGATTATTTTAGGTAGACATTTTCTTGCCACAGCTAACGCTCTTATCAATTGCAGGAACGGTCTAATGAAGCTGTCTTTTGGGAACATGACTCTAGAGGTCAACATATTCAATATTAGCAAGCAACCACATGATGATGATGAGTGTCATCATACCTACATGATAGACACGCTGATATCAGAGGAAGCGCTCCTGTGCGCAGATTCTGAAACCTTAGAGTACCTCCTTTCTATTTCTGATTCAGAGAATTCACTTTATCCTGACAATGCTTTTGATATTTCTGTTGTTTCAGGGTTAAGGGATAAAGGAGGACAACAATGGCAACCATGCTTTGAGGAGCTGCCAAAGGAAAGACAGAAACCACAACCATCCACCGTGGAAACTCCGAAAGTTGACCTAGCTCCACTGCCTGAGGGACTTAAACATGCATTCCTCGGACCAGGTGATACATTTCCTGTTATTATTTCTTTCGTGTTTGATAGCTCACAAGAAGAAGAATTGATTAATATGTTACGTGAGCACAAATCTGCATTAGGTTGGACTATAGCTAACATCAAAGGTATTAGCCCCTTAATATGTTCCCATAGGATTCACTTAGAAGAAGGAGCTAACCCCCGAAGGTATGCACACATTGTTAATTACTTTTTTTCCGGCGAAGTTCCATCATCATGGAGTGCTCAAGATAAGCGCAAATTTTTGGTCGAGGTAAGAAATTTTTATTGGGATGATCCTTATCTATATAAGTGTTGCCCCGACCAAATCATGAGACGTTGTATCCCTGAAGGTGAGATTGAAAATGTCGTACATTTTTGTCATAGTGCAGCTTGTGGAGGCCATTTTTCTATGAAAAAGATCGCTGCAAAAATTTTACAGTCTGGATTATATTGGCCTACATTGTTTAAGGATACTAACAAGTATTGTCGTTCTTGTGATAGATGCCAGAAGTTAGGTGCACTGTCCCGGAGACACATGATGCCCCTTAACCCCATCCTAGTCATTGAGATATTTGATTATTGGGGGATTGATTTTATGGGACCTTTTCCACCTTCCTTTGGATATTTGTATATTTTGCTTGCAGTGGACTATGTGTCCAAATGGGTTGAGGCTGTGGCGTGCCGAAACAATGACAACAACACTGTTGTCAAGTTTATCAAAGAACACATTCTATCCCATTTCGGTACACCACGAGCCATTAATAGTGATCAGGGGACTAATTTCTGTAATCGCTCTTTTGAAGCTTTGATGCGCAGGTATGGAGTTCATCACAAGGTTGCCAATGCCTATCATCCGCAGACAAATGGCCAAGCTGAGTTGGCAAATCGAGAAGTAAAACAAATCTTGGAGAAGATGGTAAATCCTGATAGGAAGGATTGGTCCTTGCGCCTTCCTGATGCACTTTGGGCTTACCGTACCGCTTTTAAGACAAATCTCGGGATGTCTCCATATCGACTTATATATGGAAAAGCCTGTCATTTACCTGTTGAGTTAGAACATCGTGCTTATTGGGCCGTAAAAAGCACTAACTTTGATCTCAATGATGCAGGTATTCAGCGAAAACTTCAGTTGGCTGAAATTGAAGAGTTGCGGAATGATTCCTATGACAATTCCTGAATATACAAGGCGAAGATGAAAGCAGCTCATGATAAGCAAGTTATGAGGAAACATTTCGAGCCCAACCAACGAGTCTATCTCTATGACTCACGACTTCATCTTCATCCTGACAAGCTAAGATCGAGATGGACGGGCCCATTCATGGTAAAACAAGTTTTTCCCAATGGGTCCATAGAAATTGAAGATCCAACAGATGGGAGAGTATTTAGAGTAAATGGGCAACGTTTGAAGCACTATGTGGAGCAAATAGAGGTGCCAGAAGAGATCTCTCTGGTTGCCCCTGTCTACTTGATTTGATGTTCTCCACCCTATCTTTAGTTTAGGTTTTTATTTTATTTTAATTTTTAATTTATTATTTTTTAATTTTTTTTAGTTTAGTTTAGGTTTTTGCTTTTATGTTTTTCTTTTAGTGTTTCAAGTTATTTTAGGTGTTGCTACTGGAGTCACTCGAAGCCCTTCATCCCATATGTTCCTTTCTCCCGTCGGTATGATTTTCTTATATTTTGGTGACTATGAAGACATTGTCTATTTGAAATTGGTAAAGCTTCACCATGGTAATATCACTCTAACCCTCCTCTTTTCTTTTTCCTTCATTTGTCATGATTATTATTTTTCAAAAATCACTCTAACCCTCCTATTTTCTTTTTCCTTCATTTGTCATGATTATACATTGAGGACAATGTTTGGTTTAGGTTTGGGGGTGTGGTTTATTAGATTTTTTGTGCAATTTTCAAAAATCTTTGAGCTTAAAACGTATTTTACAATTAAACCGAGTCATTTTTGTGTTCTACTCAATCTCCATTGAATACTTAGATGATTACGGTAATTGTGCAAACTCTTTATGAAAATGCATTCGAAATCTGAACTCTTGGTGAATTTAAAAAAATAAAAATAAAAAAGTGAAAAAAGGGTTTTGAGTCTTTTTTATTTATTTTAGAGAATATTTTTGTTGCCTTTAATTTTGAGAAAACACATATTAACACGTGTCACATAGTTATATTAGTGGAAAACATGATATTTGATATTATCCTTATGTTAGATGTATTTCGTGAGACTTTTCAACTTGACTATTCATGCACTATAAGCCAAGTCAACATGATTTAAAGTTGATTAGTGAGATATTGAACTAGAAAACCTTAGAATAATAGTGGACTTATGTAACACCCCTAAATTTCATAAAACTATTTTATTTTATTTTGAATTAAATAAAATAGGGGTACATTTAATTGAATGTGAATTTCGAAATTAGGGTTTTATTTGGTGAGTTAAAGGGCGGGTGTTCTCAGAATTTTAGTGGGGGCGAATAGCCACCCACCCTATAAAGAGAAAACCCTATTTTTTTTTTCTTTCTCCTTCTTTCTTCTTTTCCCCCTTTACGTTTTTGTTCAATGGCTGCTTGAGTTCGCTCGCCTCCATCGCTCATTCAATCAATCAATCAGCATTAACAAGAAGAAAAAGATCCTCCAGCAATGGAAGATGCACAATCAGTTGCGGCACTCAAGGACTCTACAACATCGAAGATTCAACAACTTCAGCAAGCATTTGCTGAGCTTGAAAACCACCGTGCTGTAACCCTTAATCTCAAATGGAAAGAACTTGAGGGACACATTCATGAGTTGGAGAGATCCTTAAAGAGAAGATTTGATGAGTTGGAGGACCAGGAAAAGGAGTTTGAGAACAAAGCACTGAGGGCCAGAGAGATGTTGGAGAAGCGAGAAGCTGCAGTTTTAGCTAAAGAGCAGTGGATCAAAGTTGGGAAATCAAAGGGCAGTCCAAGTAAGAAAAGTCTTTGGAGGAGATCATTAAGACTGGCATTAAGTTGCAAGTTCAGGAACACGAGAATACCCAATTGTGTTGAGTGATTAAGAGCCCATTGAAGCTAAAGTCCAACTTCTGAGTCAAATACGAGAACTTATTGACAGTGTTGATCCATCACAACTGTTTTCTGACCTTGGAGATGAACAAGACCATGGTGATGCAGGGCATGAACACCCAAGCCATGAAAATGATCAAGACCATGGTGATGCAGGGCACGAACATTCATGACATGAAAATGCAGTTGAGGCAGAAATTGAACATGGTGAGGCAGGTAATGGGGCTCCAAACTCTGTCAAGGTAGCTTCAAACTTTGATGATGAAGATGATGAAGTTGATGATGAGCCTGTGACACTCTTCAAATTTGAAGGGATGCTATTACACATGGGAGTAACAACCAATCTGGCTGAACTAGAGTGATTACAAAGATTGACATAGTGCTCATCAATGATGCCTGGCTAGATGCAGTTCCAGAAGCAGAAGCAGAATATCTCCTTGCTGGTATTTCTGATCACTCATCTATCAGGCTATTGTGTTAGAAGATTGGGTATGTGTTGATTGTCAAGGTCGAGATGTTGGAACAAAGCGATGGCCTTTAGGAGCAGTATGTTCTGGGCCTAGAGGAACTGGGGTTCGATTGTTGGACATCAATGCTTTGCCTCTTAGCGATGGCGAGGGCGAGACTAGTGATGAGTTGCAAATGCAAAGGATGCGCAGTACAGATGACAAGACTCTTAGTAGCAATGCTGTAAGTGCTTCATCATCATGTTCCTTGAGGAATGCGAGGAATGGATTCGATTTACAAGGGGGTCCCAACTAGAGTTTCCTTCCTCATGTTTACGCCTTTACGGTGGTGTGGGAGAGACTTGACCCTAAGAGGCATGGAGATTGATGTGGAGTCTACTCTGTGGCATTGACCGGGAGAGCTCTATTCATATTTTATTTCATTGCAGTCGCCAGTTGGGTATACGAAGTGTGGATGCATCCTGGGGTTTATTTATTTGGGATTTATTGGGTAATGCAAGGTTGGATGTCTGACATCATCAATTGATGCATATAGCTTTGTTATGCAAGTGGTTGTTGAGGTATGGAACAGAGAGTATGGAAAGATGCAAGATAAAAGCAAAATTATGATTCTGTGGGGTCAATTTGGGTTATAAGGTTTGTGTTGGCATATGATATATGCGGGTGGGAATTGAAAGCTTTATGGACAGATTTCCTAGGCTCTTTGCTATGTACTGTATGAAAGGAGTATGTTGTCATAATTTGGTGTTAACATTAATGGGCAGCAAATGGGGTTATCTGCGAATGATCAAATAAGGCGACATGATGGTACTAGTGGGAGTGGTGTTGGTCCTACTGATTTGTTATACCAAATGCAGAACTCTGATGCAAAGTTGTTGGGAAGCTTGCAACATATGGAGGAGGTGTTGAATGGGGTGGACGCTATAAGATTTAAAATCTGTGAGTTTTCTTCATTCTTTCTCTTTTACCGTGAGTTTTCTTATTCTCTGTATTTTGCAAATCCTTGTTTCTTGACTGAATTAGTGATTGTATTTGTGAGGATTTGATGATGGGGTTTGTGAGTTTTGTTGTGAGGATGTGTGGTTATGATTTGGATTTTGGTGTGGAGGTGTGATGACCTGTAGTTGTGTGTCCTTGATGATTTTGGATTGGATTCTTAGGCTTGTTATATTGCTTGATTTAAATTCCATTTCAAAGGTTTTGGGTGTAAGGTGTAAGTGAAACTCTTAGCCCTTTATCTATTTGGATGAGCAATTCAGTATACTGTATGTATATTGCTTGTATGGAAATGACGAGTTTCATTTCAGGTAATCCAATTGTGAGATTTTAGACATGTTGAGAATGAAGTTGCCTTATTTGTGGTGTTTTGTGTTGCAAACGCTTGCTCTCCAATATTTGTGATCTGTTTGATGTGTGAGATTTCCTAGCTTGCTGGGTTCATGTTTGGGGTCACCCATGTTTACCATTTTATTGATTGGTTGTGACTTTGTTTGGTTGGTGTTTGAATGGTTGATGAATATTAATGCATTGTGATAAATTTGGAGATTTGTATGCATATTGACTTGTTTATGCATTATGAAGATTTTGGATATTTGAATCAAGGAGTGGCTTGAGTGCCATATTGTTACATAGCATGATTAATGAATATGCTATGTTTTCCCCAAAAATGTGGGTGAATAGATTGTGAATCAATTTATGTATGACAAAATGTCATTGTGGAAGAATTCTGAATTATGAAAAATAAATGATATTGGTAAACCTGGATTTTCTGAAAATATAAAACACTTGGGCTTGTATCACTTAGAACTACCACATCTTTTTTGTTTATTATTTCCCCTATCTTACTAGAGAAACTAAATGACCAGTGGGTCGTCTTGCGGAGTTGGGGCACCCATTTCTTACTAGAGAAACTAAAATAACCTTCGGGTTAGTCTTGCGGAAATGTGGTGGATTGTATGCCTAAAATAGGCTTTGATATTTATCCGTAAAAAATGTGACGTGAGTTTATGCGCATTGATAGCCCAAGGGTGGTTTTTGGTACTCATATAGTTAGGGGTATCCGCGATGCATGCCTGTATGTGATGTCCCCACTTAGGCATGGATGACGGAGTAGTCCTCCTTTATATGAGAGAGACATACGGGCATGTATGTAGCACCCCATAATTTTGTACTTACTGAAAAAAAAATTTATATTTTTTTTGTGTGATTGTCTTCATTTAGTTATGGGCATACGTATGAGCTATTTGTTTGACCATGTGATGTGTAGTTTGTTTATCTAAGAATTAATTTTCTACTTACCTTCTTCTACCGAATCTCGGGACGAGATTCTTTTGAGTTGTATATATTGTAATACCCGCCTAATTAAATAAATATAAAGATTTCTTTTGTAAACCCTAATGTTGATGGGTTGCTACTAAATTGTATTTGGGCTTGGTTGTGGGCTTTTATTAGACTAATAAGTAGGGTTTTTATTTTGTGAAATAGGGTGGGTGTTCTTAAAATTTTAGTGGGGGCGAATAGCCACCCACTATATATAAAAAGAGAAACCAAAACCCTTTTCCTACCTCCTTCTTCTTTTGTGCAACAGGAAGATATCTTCTTCCTCATCTCCTTCTTCGATGGCGGTTGATATTGGCGAGGGGATGAAGATGGGAAGAAGATGGAAGTCAGTGGAGAAAGAGAGCCGAGAGAATGGATAAAGCAAAACAAGAATAGCCCTCTTCTTCTATTTCTATTTTTCTTGTTATAACTCTGCTGCAGGCCGATGTTGTTGTTAGTGGCTGAGATCTGATGCATCGGAGAGAAGAAAAGTCTGTTTTTGAGTTCTGAAGTAGATTTATTGTTACCGATTGGTTCTTCTTCTTCTTTTTCGTTTCGTTGTCAGCAGATCTGGGGTTGTTTTGATTTCGAGGGTTTGAATTGAGAGAAGAGGAGGAAATTGCTGAGGCTAAGAGAAGAGCTGCTGATTTGATGGAGGAGTAGTGGAGAGTTTTTATTGAAGGATTAAAGAAAAGTGGTTTGTTATGGGGTTTCTAGTGGTGATGTTAATGGAAGGGATGAGATTGTAAAAGACGAGGATGGTGATGAGATAGGAGAAGTGGTACTGGTAATCTTTGTGTGATTGTTTGTGTTTTGGTTGGGTGGTTAATGCCTCTGTGTTTCACTTTCTTTTCTCCTTCTTGGAACCAAATACATTCAAATTCATCCCCACCCACGTGTCGGTGTCATCCATCCCTCGCCATCGACCCACTCTTGAAATAGAAAACTCTATTCTTCTCATTTCTCCCCATCTCTCTCTCTCAAAACAAATAGAAAGAGGAACAAACAAAGGATTTGTGTGAAGGAAGGTTCATGTGAAGACTCCAAAGGCAGATGTCATTAGCAAAGACTTAGTTAGAAGAGGTTTTCGTAGTGTAGGTCCAACTGTCATCTATTCATTCATGCAAGTGGCTGGAATAACAAATGACCATGTACATTGCTTTAAATCACAAGAATGTTTAGCTGTTGTAAGAGGAGGTTTCCTTGGGATACTACACTGAAGAGTTGTATCAGTCTTACATATTCGCTGAAATGATTAAGTGATGTACCAAAGAGTATGAAAGAATAGGAATTGGACCGAAGTCCAAAGTCGGTGGTCTAGATCTGGTATTTTTTTTAGCCTTTTCAAATTTTCTCTAAGCTTGACCGTTGATGATATTGATGGGCCAGAAAATAATGCGACTTGAGCGCAATGTCTCATGTATTTGGGAGGCCACGTGCCGTGGTGATGGATGGAGAGACTGAATAGGTGAGTTTTCTTCATTCTTCCTCTTTTACTATGAGTTCTCTTTTACCCCTTTCAGTTTGTTTTATGTGATGGTTTTGATAGTTATGTGTTGTGTGTTTAATCTACTTTGATTAAAACCTCATTTTCTTTCTTCCTGATTTTGCCCTTAACTTGGTAGATTAAATTGATGGGGTTTGATTACTTTAACTAATTGATTTGAATGAATGAATGGATCCCCATTGTAGTTCACATTGATTTTAGGCAATTGTCAAGGCATTCGGGGTTTTCTAGGTCATCATCATCATTAGAAAAGCATGTGATTGGGTAGGGTTTGTGTAAGACTAAGGAACCCCTGAGTGTTATCATGAAGAAAAATTTGGGCAAATTGTATCTCATAGGTTGGATCAGATGTTACCACATTTAGGTAGTAGGTGTATGTGCGTTTTGGATTTGCCAAATCCCATCGGGTTGAAATTGAAATTCATCATATGTGTATATCCGGTTTATTAAAGTTGGTTGTCAAAGTGTTGTGCCACTATCAGAAATATTTTCTCGTTAATTGTCACATGTCATAGATACATTGCCCCTTTGTTTGATGAAATTTCTTAATGAAATAGAAGATGGATTTGGGGAAGTTTTACAAGAATGAAATGATTCAATTTTGCTTAGTTCCTAATGTATCTCATTGTCATATGCTCTTTTGATCATGACCTGGAAAATATTATCTTTGGAGTATTTCTTTGGACTTATTTATATAACTGGCGAGATTGATCCCAATTGCATAACATAAAATAGAAGAAAATTTTCTAGTAATAGGTATTGGCTGAAATTTAACTGAGCACTTGTTTTAGCTTGAGTATTTGTATTGTTATGTGAATTGGTGTGCATATTGTTTTCATATGATGCAAAGAGATGAGATATGTGAATTGACAATGTGTCAAATATTATTTGTTCCCCAACAGAATGGTGGATACTGTGATTTATTTATTTATGGTTGACAAAGCGTCACCATAAGAGAGTTTTGAGGATTTATTTATTTTTATGCTCTTTTCCACAACTCCGAAAAAAAAAAAATGTGAAAAGAAAAGAAATTTTTGTATACAGACTTGCTTGTATACTTGTGATATTATTGGGTATGCAGACTTGCTTGCATATCAGTGTACTTGCCAGTGATCGACCTTCGGGTGAGATGACATGTTCCTCGAGGTGGCACCCCACTTGGAACATGTACGCTCCGAATGGTTTCGATGGCAAGGGCGACACACTTGGGTGAGGTGTGTTCGGTGCACCGTTCCATGTGTGTTCGGTTGTACGTGTAGATTTAGGAAGAATGCTTGCCATGGATCGAACTTCGGGTGAGATGACATGTTCCTCGAGGTGGCACCCCACTTGGAACATGTACGCTCCGAGTGGTTTCGAAGGCAAGGGAGGCACACTTGGGTGAGGTGTGTTCGGCACAAGAGGAGAGTGCGATTGTGGAAAAGTAGTGAGATTTCTTTTTGTGTATGTGCGTGATTACCTTAAAGGAAGAAACTAAATGCTCATTCAACCATTGAATGAGAACTACATGTCTTCCTAAAGGTAGAAAATGTGTTTGTTTAATATTTCAATAATAGTCTAATATGATTATGAATTGTATTGTTGTTGCATTTATGAGGATTGATAAGTCATAAATTTTATTTATTAGTAATAAAGAATGCATATTTATTTATTAGGATGATAACACCATTGCCTCATTGAGGAACTACCTGATGGTGTGGTTATTAATTGTTTGGTTTATTTTAATATTATCATGTGCGTATTTATTGATTTTTGGGATGAAGATTTCTCACACCGGCTTTATTGCTGACCCGAGTGAGCTTTTGCTTCTTGGGTACATTCCTTTTGGAATGTAGCCGAGTAGTCTTTCAGGTTTAGAGATTTTGAGCTGCATTATTGGAGTTCCGCTAGTGAGCTAGCCATGTCAGTCTTCTCCGGGTTAGATTTTTATTTGTTTCAGATGTTTAGTTCATGCTGCTATTTGTTTCTGTTATTATTGAATTCTCACGTCCCGAGTTTTGGGGGAAACGGATAATCCTAAGTGGATTTTGGGATTTCGTTTTTCTCGAAAATCGGGGCGTGACAATGTATGTTCGGCACGGAGGTGGTGCAAATGTGGTATCGTCTAAGTGATCAATCCGTTAAAAAGATGAACCTAATTCAAATAAAAAGAATAAATTACATTGCATTGTTTCTCGTCCTTTTTATGCAGGATGGCAAGTCCACTAATATTTCTGCAGGTCCGACTTGCCATAGTCAACTCCTATAGGGTAAGTACAGGTAAATGTATATTTACATATTAGGATGATGATATGATTACCTCGTTGAGGAACTAAATTCTTGGAACTGTGTTTTCTTACATCACACCTTTGCCTCGTTGAGGAACTACCTATTGGTGTGATGGTTTGTTGTTTGTGTTTAGCTTGATGTTTATCAAATGCAATTTTATTGATTTTTGGGATGAAGATTTCTCACACCAGCTTTATTGCTGACCCAAGTGAGCTTTTGCTTCTTGGGTACATTCCTTTGGAAATGTAGACGATTAGCTTTTCAGGTTTAGAGACTTTTGAGCAGCGTTACGGGAGTTCCGCTAGTGGGGCTAGCGACGTTAGTTTTTCCTGGTTAGAGTTTTGTTATAAATTTTAGTTTGTTCTATTTTCTAAACTATATTTTTGTCATTGCTGCTAAATGTTTATGTTGTTATTGAATTTCACGTCCCGAGTTTTGGGGAAACGGATAATCCTACGTGGATTTTAGGATTTCGTTTTTCTCGAAAATCGGGGCGTGACAACTTAACCCGTGTGAGTTTTGAGCCATTCTTTATTTCTTGAGGGTTATTAATTACACTCTGATTTTTCTTGAGTCCGCATTATTTCATTGATGATCTCATTATTCTTGATTTTCTTATTGATTGCTTTAAGAATGACATAAAAATTGAATCTTTACACTAGAACTTCTTGCTTTATTTAGTTGAGATGTCCTAGTACTAACTAGAACTTATGAAGTGATATAGGCATTTCTTTCTTTAAACCATTTTTTTAGCCTTTTAGCCTACCAAATAATAAATATCAATTTGCAGCCCTTTGAGCCTTTAAATAGCCTTCTTTTTGTTATCTTCATTCCCAATACCTACTCCAATCAAGGAGTAATACCTCTATTATTTTATCCTTACCCAGTTTTCTGAGAATGTATACGGTGAGATATATTTATGGAATGGGCAAATAAAAAGAGTTGAAAATAGATATTTTATGCGCCCTCAAAGTAAAAGTGTTGGATTGTATCAATGGGGAAAAGCATACAAAAAAAAAGTTGAAAAAAGGGGTTGAACAAAAAAAAAAAAAAATTTGTAGAAGAAAATAATGAAGAAAAAGTTAATGGTGTACAACATTGATTTGTTCTTCAATGCCCTATGTGTTTATTTAAGGGTGTAGCCATTCTCAGGAAATTCTTGTATCCTTTTTGTCCATTATTGTTTGCCATAATCCAAGCCTCATTATAACCTAGTAAAGACCTAATTGATCTTAAGTGAAAGTTGGTTTAATAGATGTGGAGATTGAATAGGCAAGAACTATGGTGTTTTATTCAACATTCTCAAAAGTAATAAATATTCATGTCCATGAGATCATATTCATTTCACTCTTTGAAAATTTCGTTTTTCATGATGATTATATGTGAGACGTTTGCATTTTCCATAATTTATGTCATTTTCCTCACATATAAACCGAGTGCTCAATCTCTGAATGTTTTATTTCTGAGTGACATGAGAGATTTGTGGTCGAAGCGTACTTTCTAAAGGTTATCTCGTCACATCTTTACTATGAGACGAAGAGTTATGTTGATAAGGTTTCTCACACACACACTTCGAGTTGAAAATGATTATGAAATTTATTTAACCTTTAGATATTATTAAATTATTGTACTCTATTGATATACTATTGTGATATTTTTAGTTTGTTGTTTTTCTTTAATTTTAAGCAATTAGAAAATTACTCTGAGGAAAATAAAGGAGAATGTCCATGTTTTTGCATTATGTTTTTAGAAAATAGATTTTGTTTTATTGAGTCAGTAATGTTTGGGGGTAACATTTCTGGAAACCTTCACGAGACTATAACTCGTCCAGTAGAGGTAATCTAGGGGTTTAAAGCCTTGTTGCACTTTAAGCTAAGTGCAACCGTGATTCCTACGAAAGTGAGTTAGGATTTTATTCTTAATTTTGTTTTGCTCGAGGACTAGCAAAATGTAGGCTTGGGGGTATTTGATATTCACATAAGTATTACATAATATACCTCCTAACTTATGTTTGTTAGTGTTTCGAATAATGTATTTTAGTTTAATTATTTTATTTTTGTATTTTTGTAGGATTTGAAGTTTAAATAACAAAAGTGCGTTAGCGTGGCGAATTTGGAAATTCATAGACAAATTAACGAAGTGGAGCGGGAGACACTCAAGCCAAAGATTAAGATAACCAAAGAAAAAAAGTTTTGAATAAAAGCAAGAAGATTTGAGTGCAATTTGCAAGTTCTTGAACATGCTTCAGTAAATTTATGATAACTTGAGCTGTAAACCTCGGAATTGGATGATTCTTAAAGCGTTGGAAAGAAGACTCGAAAGGCTAAAATTCATATGTTCATAACATTTCCATATTCTGGAGTTATCATGCTCGATTTGGGATATACTTGAAGACTGCGAAATCTGGACAGATTTGGGCACGAAGGAAGAATGGAGAGCAAAACCGACTTTTCACATCATAGCTGGATTTAATTGGGCTTAGAAATGAAGCTTGAATCAGCAATTACTATTAGAATCCATGAGAAGCCCAAACAAAAAGAAGTCTTAGTCTAATTAGCAACAGAAAGGAACACGTTTCTTTGGGTTTCCAAATTGGATTGGTTTCCAAATTGGGACCAATGGAGATTTGATTTCCAATTGGGGTGGTCAATAGGAGGAGCTTTGTTTCCTTTTTAACACAAGGAAATACGGTAGCAGCAAAAGAAGTTTTTTTGGCTGGAACAAAAATGCAGCAGCAGAGGAGAAGGTGTTGTCTAGCACAGCAAAGAAGAACGCAGCAGCAGTGGACACGCAGCGGCAACGACGACGAGCAGGGCTGTCCAGAACGCAGCAGCAGCGCAGCAGTGGACGCAGCAGCAGCAGCGAAGACGTCGTCCAGCAGGGTGCGCATCGCTAATCAACCACGTGCCGCCATGCCGATGAAGCTCCACGCCACTGTTGTTGTCCTCACCTTCGCCATGTGTCACTAAACTCCACGCAAGGTGAAGAGACGAACTCCTAGATGTAACACACTTATAATATTTGATTCGTTTTATGCTTTCACGATGAATAATGGTGTTTATGATTCTCACTTTTATTTAATATAGGAATTTATGTTATTTTAGTGACAAAGATTTCATAAATTTCTTCGTAGATTATTATTCCGGTGGTTGTCGTTTTCTTCTCCATATAAGTTTAGTCACGCTTTTCTTATGTGTGGAATTTTTAAGGACCAATTGATTCCGGTAGGTTAGTTATATGTGATCGTCTTTTATTACGTTATTGTCTCCGGATATATCGTAAGTTTAGGATATCACATATGACCAACCTTTGTGCTTTCTAGAAAAAGTGAAATCTAAAATCCATTTACATTAGGATATATTAATGCATTAAAGACTATTTTTCCAATTATATTGTTTGGGATGTGAAACACGTAATCGAGTCATCATAGCAAATCAATACTAGTTGGCGCGTGAAATCTAGGAGGGATTATTGGAACCTTGTGACTTCTCCAAACTTGATTTTTATTAAACTAAATTTAATTTCATATTTTAAAATTGCTAAAATTTCTTACATTTAGTTTCGCGTAGTTTTTCTTCTTTGACCTTGTTTTGTAGATCGTTTTTCCTCGTGGGATCGACACCCCAATCTTTAATGCAATTGACCGCGTGTACTGTTTGGGCGTAATCAGTGGTGGTAATGGCACAAATGATCCGGCGAATTTGATGTTTCATCATAGAATTCGAGATTTGGCAAGACAAACTTCTTTGGTAGTGAGGTGTTCATGATCTCCTCCGAGAACGGAGAGTCGATAAGGTCGTACAAGACGTTCGAATTGGTTTCCCCTAGTTGGAACAGGTTCGTGGCCGTGGTACGGTCTGTTTTCGAGGCGCGGTCCTGTCATCCCTGTCGTCCCTTAAGCTCTCCTGCCAGCCAACTCTTTGATCCTCCCTAGGGAGGTTCTCACTTTCCTTGACGCGCTCTCGAGCATCCTTTTTGGTGTGGGATCTCCCCGAATTTCCGCCACTTTCGGGTGGCTGTTGTCGATCTTGAGCGAATCTCTCCACCACCTGCACTAAATGATCCATATGAAGCATGATCTAGTTTATGCGAGGGTCAGTCACGGTTGGGCTGTGCGACTACTCTGCCCCCTCAGTTGGATCGATTTGGCCATGTGATGAGGCTTCTCTGGCTGGAGGGTTGTCTAGTTTGGCATTGTTGAATGCTCGAGATCTGGTCCTGATGACCATTTCTCAATGTTTTGCTTAGCTAGAAAGAACTTTGTATGTTCGTTTCATGGAAAACTTATTGTATCTCCCCATGAACGGCGCCAAAATATTGTGTTCAGATCTATCCTTGCTGATATTGCTGATCTTGAGCCTGCAAAAATGAACATTGGTTAAGCCATGGACCACCGTTGTGGTGGTCGAATGCACTCCGATGCTTAAGTCAGTATTGATGCAAGGAAAAGTGAAGATTGTATGTAAATTTCAAGGTGTATGTGTATCTTTCTTCTTCCTTTCACCATCTTTTATAGCGAGTGTTCCCTCCTCAACTGTCCCTGCGATCGAGGGCATGATGGAGGGAGGAAATCTCACATAAGATCTTACATGTGCATGACTAAGTCTCTTCGGCATTTAGCTCTAATTAGGACCCAATGCTTGATTGGGCTAATAGTTGATTTCGTGTGAGTGGATCTTGGGTCTGTGACAACTCTGAGATCCGTGTTAGGACCTTATTGTACTAGGCCAAGCCTAGGACCCATGCCTCTTGGGTTGGCATGTCTTAGGCCTGGGCACCTGACTTACGGGGTGAATGACCGTTTGTTCATGGGCCCGCTTGGGACTGCGTTGAAGCTTTTCTCGTACTAGGGTTAGCCCATGTCATGTGAACTAATGTCATCGTATGACTGATTGATGTCTCATCAACATATATTAACCTTATGCCTCTTACTAACAATTAGAGATATATTTACATCACAAGTAACTTAAATTTGCAAGAACCTAGGTATCACAAGTAGAACATTATCTATTTATTACATAATACACAGGTTATGATGAGGAAAGTTTTTGAAAACTAATATTTAAACTAAATCAAAATCTGAGCATGCAGCTAATTTATCGATCATGATGTTAAAGACTATTTATTGTCATAAAAAAATGCCTTTAAAGATATTAATCAACAAAATATTTGCACAACTTTTTTTCTTTTGTAATGGAACACATTTCTACAAATATAAAATCGGCTTATGTTACTGTATTCAGAAGAAATTGATAGTTATTGTCTTTTGAACTTATATGCTTGTTCTAGTGCAAGAAAATGGGTGATTGGAGTTCAATAGAATCTTCAATGTTATGTAGAAAGAGCAATATTGGATCATAAATGTATTTCCCTGCATGTTTATTATTAGTATTGATGTCGATGTTGAATCCATAACAAATAAAAAAAAATTAAGGAGTTTGACAAGAAACAAATAACCAGCAAGCTTCAAAACTACATGTTTGTCTGGTTTGCAGCTTTTGACTTTACGTATGCCCATTTGCTGCCTCCGTTTCCTAGCTTGCTTTATTGCTTGTTTCGTTTGGCAATCCAGTTATAGCTACCCTAGCAGGTTCCTAACAAGTCAACTCAAGAGCTCCTATATATACCTCTTCCTCTTGTTTGTGCTGCTTATTCGGATTCGGTTGCTTGTGATTATTCTGATTCAGAGGATGAGTCTACTCTAATAGACTGGACTCCCTTTTTTGAATTTTCGAGTGTATACGCAGAACTGATCCGAGATGAGACTGATCATCTGCCACATAGACACCTTATCTTCATATTGAAAAATTTAACAAATAAACTCGCGTTGTTTGGAAGATCAGGATACCACCTAGTTTCTAACTAGTAATTATGGGATGGATTCACTCACTTAGCAACTTTAAGTAGATGATTTCACCCTTAGCAACTTAAGTAGACGATTTTACACTTAGCAACTTAAGTATACTTAAAAACTTCACAGTAACCAGAATTTTGCAAAGGGGCCATAAACTAAACTCTAGTTGTTAATAATGAATATATGCATGAAGTGCAAATCACAAATGAGACCAACAACAATCATTTGAATATTTAAACGTACATTTTCCTTAGGCGACCCTTCACTAAAAAATCACTCTAGCCTCATTTTCTTAGACTTATTTCATATCGACCCCTAATGTTTAGAATTATATATTGGGTGCCAAGGTGATTGTTGTAGGTTAGATATTAAAGAATAATACTGGACTATGATATCTCAAATTAAAACATTCAACTAATTATCGATCATGACGTTGAAGATTATTGTCGTTATATAAGTGTTCATCTAAGTCGACAACTACTTTGACAATATATAATGCATCTATAAGTACCAAGATTCAGCTAACTTGTGCTCCCTTTACCCAATTTAAACTCACCATGATAGATTGCAATTCAGTATGAAAACTAGACCTGCATTTATGTTGTACACTGCCCTTATTTAAGATAGTGATTGTCTTTGTATTGGTGAGCGTGAAAAAGCCATAGCATGCTTCAAGTTGAGCCCTGAAATAGGAAGCATCAAACATATAATAGTTTGAATATATTGCTAGAGTAATACTATTACATTGCTTCTGGGAAATTGAATGTATTGTTGTTTATTGGCAAGGTTGTTGGGGTGATTTGAGTGTTTTTATGGTTGTTGGAAGAGACAATGGTAGGTTGGTTGATATAGGTGGTGGAATTGATATAGTTGTACGTCTCCTAGCAATTGAGTAAGAGTTGTGTTTGCATCACTATTTGGGTTCTTGTTTGTGGGGTTCTGGCTGAAGTTGTTGGTTGAACTTATGGGGTATTAGACTGAGAATTGTTTGTATTGTGGATGTACCATCAAAGATAGAAATTTTTTCTGGTTTCTCAATTGATGTTGGAAATGTTTATAGGAATGTGTTTGAATAAGATGAGTTGGTTTTTGTTGTACCAGGCATAAATGAAAATTGAAGTTGTCGTGATTAAAGATATATATTTAGGAAGGATAGCCGATTTCTCCAAATACCACAAATAATAAAGAGGATTTTTTTTTTTAAATATTTATGGGAACAACAAAACCACTGGATAGGAAGGATGAAATTGAAGCAGATTTCGGCGGACGCCTGACACTTGAAGAAGAGATGAATGATACTCTCTACTTCTGTTTTGCAAAGTGGACTAGCACTATCCACTGCAATATGGTGTTGGGAAATTATTTCTCCCACAGGGAGTATTCCTCTACAAAGCTTCGATGGACAAGAGTTGAGTTCTGTGAGGGACACGGAGAGACCAAATGATGAAGGAAACTTTAGAATTGAGCGTATGAGAGTAAGAGGGCATGGTCCTAGAACTTAGGCTGTTGAATGTTTGATAAACTGATTTAGTTGTGAAATTACCTTTCTGGTTAGTTGATTTAGGAGTTTCACAAATGAGATAAGCAACATTAGCGGGGAAGAACACATGAATATTGTGTGTGTGTCCCAATTTCTAATACCAAGATCATGTTCTTTAATGATAAGCTCAGATACGAAACAAAAAAAAAAAATAATAATAATAATAATAATTAGAATCATAGTGCTAGGAGGAACATGATTGATGAGAGGACCCAAATCAAGTACCCGTTTATCCTTCCATATGTCAAAGTTGACACTACACCAAATTGACATTTTTGTAATAATTAAAAAATTAGTAACACTTTTGAGCTATAACAATCCACAAAGCAATTTTACACATTTTCACAAACAAAGTGATTCAATAATTGTATCACCACAAATAGTATGGGCTTACAAGTGATGCTATTCATGGTGATCTAATTTATTGTATCACTTTTTTTGTGTAGCTATTTTTCATTTTGTTGACTAAATTTAATTTTGACTTTAAATTGTTTGGTGGATTGTAATAGCTCAAAAGTGTTACTGTTTAAAGAATTGTAATGACTCCACGTCCAACACACCAAATGGAGTTTTCTTTGACGATATGTACAACTTAACCATTATTTCTCCACAAAAGAGAAGTGTTCTTCTTATTGAAATGAGCATAAAAATGAGAAAAATCTTTATATTAAATAGATTGAATGAATCTTGGCCATAGTTCATCCTTACATACAGTGAGTCTTTAAACTATCTTGGACATTAGTGCTAAATTTTTGTATGTTTGGCACATCGGAGGTTGAGTCGTCCGAGATGTTTGGGTTTACAAATGGTGTCCCATCTAGCAAGAAATGGAGTTTTACTTTCATATGAGCCTCTCCACAAGAATTGCTTATTAATAGAATCAATTTTGTTAAGGATTTTATTAGAAAACACCCACGTTTGTATCGGGTAAATGCGCAGAAAACAAAGGATTGATTTAATCATAGTGATTCTTCCTGTTTGTTATAAGAGTTTAGTTTTTCAAGCAACAAGATACTTTTGCATTTTTCCAATGAAATAAATAAAATTTTCAAGTCATTTTTATATTCAATTGTGTCAATTCCTTTTTCAATTTTGGAACGAGGGACCTTATAACAAAAATTCAATGATGTAAGTAAAATCCTTTATTTTATTTCTAGTAAGAAATAGGGTAATCTTAGATACTTGTCTTTTGGAGACATAGCTCTTATACCCATAGACCTAATGATCATTTTTTTGGTGTCTATGATAAATATTGGGGGTAAATGCCAGAGATGTAAGTAAAATTGATTGGACAAAATTAACAACATCATTTTTTAAGGTTGACCTGTATGTTTTGAAAAACAAAGCTTGGTAACCATTCAACCCAGGCGCTTTTAAGTTACCAAAACTTTTGAGAGTGGGCCAGATCTCAATTTCATCAGGAGTACTGGTCAAAGAGTCATTTATTTCATCATTGATACAATGTTCAAATAAATTCAAACTGTCATTATCTTGTTGAGGTCTTGAAGATGTAAAGAGATCAAGAAAAAAAAGGATATTTCACCATGACTATGGACCCAATCTCCATTGTCTTTCTTGAGTTTTGTTATGTGATCTTTTTCCCTTCAAGATGGCAGAAGTATAAATTTTTTTTATTATTTTTAAATCAAATGGAACGGAGGAATTCCTAGATAATTGTTTCCAATAAGATTCTTCCCTAAGGAGAAGTTCCCCAAGGAAGCATTTGAGCTCAGTCAATTTAAAAGTATTTTCAACGGTGGGAGCAGCTGAGGTAAGATGATCAATAGATCTCCTTATTTCAATGAATTGTTGAAAAATATTTCCAAAGTGATTCTTATTTCAGAAAATGAGATTTTGCTTGAGTTTATTCAATTTATTGGTTAAGATGCTAGAATGGGAGGTGTTTTATAATTGTGATCAAGTTCACAATTAAAATGAGGATCATTCCAAGTGGATTGGATGACATCCGAGCAAGAGGGATCCCTAGACCACATTTCTAGGAATCTTATGACCTTTTTTTTTTTTTTTTCCAGATTAGTGAGAAAGAATGATGAGTACAACTCTATAATCAGATGAATGCATGTGCATGGTGAATTCAGATGCCATAGGAAAAAGTTGCATCTAATAAACTAATACCGTATCTAGTCTTTCCTTAATGTGATCAGACCAATTCTTTTGTTGTTCCAAATAAATTTAGGACCACAATAAGGAAGTTCGATCAAGCCAAAAGATGCAATAAATTTGTGAAAATTGGAAGATTGCCTATTATTGAGGTGACTCCCACCTATTTTCTCATGATGGTACAACATAGCGTTAAAATCACCAACAAGAAGTCAAAGATTTAAACCAACATTACCAATGGTGGTGAGGGATTCCGAAAATTTAAGCAACTTCAACAAAAATTTCCTAGTAACTAGTAGTGCTCAGGGTTATAACTTAAAACCTAGTTGCTAACAATGTATAGATATGTGATGCCATAAGTCAATTTAAGCATGATCAATGATGGATTGTTGTATTTCGTGCGGCATAGAATGTTAGTTGGTGGAGGACAATTATCACACATATAAGGTGTTGGAATCATTTCTATAAGCACCAATTGTTTAGTATAGGTTAGTCTTGTATGTACAGACCGAGATTACAGGTTATGAAAGGAGCAACAAGTCTTAAAAATGACCATGCTTCAGAGACGGTGGTTCCTCTAGCTCCAATTAATTTCAAACTAAGTATTAGAAGCGACTTCAAGACTTCTTAAAAAAAACCATGCAATTTCTTCTCCTTCAGTAAAAATTAGGAAAAACTATTAATGTATTTAGGCTCATCTTATTTTCAGATCTCCACTCGAAGTAGGTGAAAGATGTCACACGTCAACCCTAGACATAGTCGAACTCATAGCACCCTAAAAACTCATTTTGTCATAAAATACAAATTCATGAATAAACATGTGTAATGCATGTGTTGCTTCTATGATGTGATTAATATTTACGACTTTATTTTTACGTATAATTTATTATGAATGTTGCAAATTCAATAACTTGTTATTAGCCTTAAATATATATATATATATATATATATATATATATATATATATATATATATATATATATATATATATATATATATATATATATATATTGGCATTTTCTAATGGTTATTGCTATGAAAATTCCATTGAGAGTGACAAAGTTCTATCAAACGAAAGAATCAACAAATCTTGCGACTTAGTTTTTTTAATACAAGCACCACTTATGCAAAAATGGGATCTTGTAATTGATGGACTGCTATGACCATGGAAACAGATAACCAAATAATTACAACAAAAGATGGTAAGAAAACTAAACGAGCAATTCACATACCACAAGATAAAATATATTATTTTTCACTCGACAATGCGTTAGGCTACATTTACTGGGAGAATTTAAGAACATTCACTAGACAATAACAAAGTTTACAAGAAGATCGAATCTCCTTTTCTTTTAAGATCTCAAGCTCTAAACATAAAGAATAAAATAAATAAATAAATAAACTTCCCATTGCTCAAAACATGTCAAACTGAACTATTTGCCACACCTCTTATACGACATTGACAACAGTTGATCGTCCTTATTGAACCCTAATTCTATCGAACGAACATTGAAGGTGCTATTCTTACCTTGAATTTATTAACATATCAAGTGGAAGCATAAGTGTGGGGCTACAACATATTGGGTTGTACCAATGGTACAACCATGTCGTAAACCCACATAGGGATTGTCATGGATAAACACATGGAGAAAAGTTCACGGACAACAGGAATGGAAGTAGAGTTTATTAATCGAACAACAATCACTACACCAAATTGGCATTTTTGTAACAATCCAAAAAACAATAACACTTTTGAGTTATAACAATCCACAAAGCAATTTCACACATTTTCACAAACAAAGTGATTCAATAATTGTATCACCACAAATAGTATGAGCTTACAAGTGATGCTATTCATGGTGATCTAATTTATTGTATTACTTTTTTTTTGTAGCTATTTTTCATTTTGTTGACTAAATTTAGTTTTGACTTGAAATTGTTTGGTGGATTGTAATAGCTCAAAAGTGTTACAGTTTTTTAAGTTATTACAAATATGCCAATTTAGTGTAGTGAATTACAGTAATTCCACCACCACCATAATGTTTTCAAAACCATGTTTATTTGTTCTCTTTTGGCAAAAACCAATAGCAACCCAATTAACAATGGATATTTAGTGCATCTAAGGCTTCATTCCTTTATTGTCGTCTACAAAAAATTTGATTGAATTTAAGTGCAATGGAGTGGTTTTGGGATGTTTAGAGGGTCAATCTAAGACCAAACTAACTTTTAACCCATATTCCATCAAACCCTAAGTTGAGCCAAGTGTCAACCTATGGGCCAAATTCTTCAAGTTTAATTTTGATTGTGTCATTTGAGTTGCAAGACTTAGGGTTTAACTTTGTTAATTTTCATAGCAAATTGATGAACATTTTAAGAAAAAGTAGGTTTATGGGATTGGTTGTCAACTTTTCTAATACCTCGCTAATACTGATCGGTTACAAACTTTCCAATCTGCATGGGGCCACCTACAGTTCCTAGGCTCTTATCATCACCATGTCCTTTTCATGGTTGAGAGCAAGGATTGTGATTATTATTTTTTTTTGAGGTAATTTTGGAAAGTGGATTTTTAAGAAATATTTTGTGAATTATTTCGTTGTATATAGAAGAAGAAAAAAAAAAGTAACAATTTCGGTTGTAATTTTGAAGTTAACAATATAATTTCAGTATTTTAAATTATTATGTACTACATAAAGAGTACCACAAGACTCAGCATGTCATAGAAATATATAATGCTAAGAATTACTTATGTAACAAAATTTTAATACTAAATTAAGGTTAAAATTGGTTAAAATATATGGAAATTAAGATTGGCTTAACAAAATAAATCAATATTCTAGATTATAAAAAAACAATTCGGTAATTCAAAAATAAGAAATATTTCGTGAAATTTTGACATTGTTTGAGAAATCACATTCCTTGGTTAAGAGTATGACTTTTAGACCTTGTTCTTCCATTTTCTTAACTTTTGGGATGAGCATCTATTTTTTAATACTCCTCCTATATATGGTTTGCACATTTCTCACATAACAATAACCATTTTTTTTTTTTTTTTTTGAATTTCCTTTGCTTTAAGGTAAAATGATTTATAAGACCTAATTTTTATAATTGTAGACATATAAAAACCTAACAATTGAAATGCCTCAAAATGCATACTTTTTGTAATTCAAGATTATTAAAGGCCACAAACCTAAACCATGACTAAAAAATATTTATAAAGACAAATACACTCATATTTCTAAACACATTGACGTGGTGTTATTATTTATGTATTCAAATTCTAGTTATATTGAAACATGCAATTTTTAACAATTTGATATTTTTTCAAAGTTGTTTCATGTCACTAAAACACAACTGATCGATTCTTACTGAGTAATCTAAAAGTAAAAAAATAAAAAAATAAAATCTAGAAGTAAACTTGTGATTGATTTTAAGAAGGTGAATTAATTTTGAAAATTGATCACTTAAGTTAAAGAGTAAAAATGTATTTCTAATTATTTAGAAACCATGGGTTGGATTTGTAGCTTTTATAGAGTCTTTAATTATTAAAAATATACCTTTAGGCATTTTCATATGTTAGAGAATGATGTGGTCTACAATTATAAAAAGTTTACGTTTTATAAATCGTTTTCCCTTGCTTTAATCGAAGCCTTGTTTTTTGTTATCAAATTTTTTTAAGAATATCGAGGTAAACTCAAACTTTACTGTCCCACGGGCCAAACTTTTGGTTTGGGTTAATGTTTGCTCACCCAAATATCTATGTCACAACTCAAGTAGAGAGAAATTGGATTTGAGGCACATTGCAAGCAAGAAATGTGATTTCTCGAAATATGTCGAAAATTTACCAAATATTTCTTATTTTGAAATTACCGAAATCTCTTTTGAAATCCTAAATATGTTGAAATTTTTCTGAGAAAAGAAATAAATATTTTAATCTCTGTATATTTTAACATGTTATAATGTTATTTTAGTATCAAAAGTTTGTTATTAGATTTATTCTTATATAATATTTGGTTTGTACGACACTACGAGTCGTGTGAGACTTTTTATGTAGTATTTAAGAGATTAAAATGCATAATTTATATTGTTAAATTTGAAATCACGATCGAAATTTTTACGTTTTTTCTACACAAAACGTAATATTTTTTAAAATCAGGAGTCCAAAATTAACTCGAAAAACGAAATCACAATCCTTTGTAGGCTATATGTCAATTTGAGGTTTAACAAATGGATGGTTGCCCCGTGAAAAGGAAAAACCAGAAATAATGTATAGAAACAAAAGCTCAAGGAAATTTTCACTAAAACAAATTTATTTGTAGATAAGGAAGTCTTATCAAATCTAGAAACAAAGTGTTAATGAGTTTTATTATTATTATTATTATGCTAGAATCTAACCAAATCTTATAAATATTTTGCAGAAAATCTTATTAGTTAACTTGTTCATAATAATGGCTATATATTATGAATTTAAAGAAAAATATCATATAGGCTATTCAAGCTTTCTAAGAATAATATCTAAAATTTCACAATCTGTATATCAAAATATCCTGTAATTAAGCTAAACCCTTGCTTAGCACTAGGGTTGTCATTGGATCGGAATTAGGTAAAAAAATATGCTTAAATTAGGTTTGATTGGATCATATTTCAGATTGAAATCCAAACTTTTTCCAAGTAAAATTGTTTCTCTAAGATAGATTTTTTTTTTTAATCCCTTAATCCCTCCCACCCCAAATGTCATCGACAGTCGAATATTGAACCCGTGATTCCATTCGCGACAGATCTACCGCTGAGCTAGTACCCTATTAGCTTTCCTAAGTAATTTTTACAACTCTAGAAATCCAATCCATTAACAACCTTACTTAGTAGTGGTTTCTAAGCATGTGCTTATGAGAGCCAGTGACACCTAACACCTAACACCTATAATGAAAATTTTGTGCATCCATCATGAGCAACTTTCGTATTCCTAAAATGCCCTTGGCAATATTTCCAATTGTTTTTTTAGCAGCCCTTCATGCATGTTCTCTGTTCTTTATCACTACCATGCACATGGGACCCAGCACACATCTCTCCCCTCCCACCACTGACTACGTCCCTATTTCCTCCCTCGATTTGAACTCACCAAACCCACCACCCCCAATTTAGCTTGACCCTCTCCCCTCTCACTCTAATGGGACGCCTTCTCCCTCCCCTTCCGCTCTTCTGTTGACGGTTGGCAGCTAGCGATTACTTGCTGCAACTGTGTGTGCATTTGCATGGGATATTGATGAAGAGGTGAGAGAGAGGTTTGTAATATGTAGAGAAAGAATAAAGAGTTTGACCTGTGGGTTTGTTCCAAAGGGTTGGGCTTAAAACAAACCATGGCCATGTTGGGCTTACGTTATTTGACTTGGACCATGATATCCTTATTGGGCTTCTAAAGTTATTTGAAACTTATAATGACCTATCATTTTGGACCCTAAATTGGGTAAAGTTATTTAACCTAAATCAAGTATCCATATTAAAAAATAAAATCATGGTTATGATACAAAATTTAAGAAGAGCAATTTGACTGTATGCTCAACTGTTGCGACGCCTCCATTCTCATCAACTCTAACTCCTTCACCAACTCCTCCCTCCTCGTGATGCCCTGCACCAAAACCAAAGAGCTTCATACACTTCAAGAGCCTTAGAGAGGCATCCAATTCCTTTCATCAACGCCTTATTCCCTTTATCTGAAATCAACAATCACCATCAGCACCTATTCTCCCTTCCTCCGAATTATCTGTCTAATGAAGATGCATTTACCTCGATATATGTTTACTTAATACATTATTTCTATTACAAATACAAATTTATCACAGTTGGAGTTTCATTTTTATTAGCCACGCAATACAAGTGAATTCATTTGTACAAGGCATAGTAAAAAAAATTTGCCATCTTTTGGGTTATTTTTTATTAAAATATATAAATAATAGAAAGTTATAAATTATTCAATTTTCATTTTTTATGTTTATAGAAAAATATGTATTAGTAAAAGTTCACTACTTATAATTTTTGAAATTTCGAAGTAGCTTTTCAAAAATAGCGGATTTTCTTTAAAGTTATCGATGAGGACCGGTTAATTGATGATTTAAATTAAGATTCATTACTCAAAATAAAAAAAATGTGCAGAGTCCAGTTTGCCATGCAAAGCACAACGAATGTGTCAAAATTTTCATAATTAAATTTATTTTTTTTAAAGTCAAATCCCCTAAAATTTTATTACACTTATTGATTTTTTAAAATAAAACAAATAGATATTGAATATACGCATGCATGGGCAGAGCGCTTGCGCTTCCCACCCCTAGTGTACTTGATTTTCAGTCAACTTTCACGCCTATCCAAAATTCCAAATGAGTTGGGCCGTTGGGCTAAGTTCTCGAGGCAAAAAGGTTTTTGGTGTGAGCTATTTGGGTTTGGGTTCCTCCTGTCTTCTAGTACTGAAATAGAGTGAGAGAGATCACTCTAGACTGACTACAAGGTGATCCTCTTTTTTTCCTTGTGAACCGATGTGTCAATTGAAGAGCAAAGAAGGTGCTTCACATATTGAGTTGTCAACAATTGAGACCTCTTACTCATCCTTTTGAGTAGCAATAGGTGTCACCACCACGCAACACTGCTGTCAATATAAATAAGTCCATTTCCCCGTGTTTTTGCTAGCTTCATTAGTTTTCCTTTAGTGAGTTGAATCCTCTGTGTTGGGTGGAAGTTCTGTCTGTCCATTCATTTCAATTTTTTTGAGTCGTTATCAGTGTTTGTTGGTTTTGGTTTCACTCCAAAGCCTCCAATTTCTTTACTAATCCACCCTAGTTTTATCCATCATACAAATGTCGATCTACAATTGGTCATGAGTGCAACTGCACCCTACTTATCACCAAATGCATGTTTGTGAGTGAGTTCCAAGTCACCATAATTTGTGCCATTGAACGATAGACTTTCCTTCTCATCTGTCACAAAACTGTCGCCAACAAAGAATTTTCATTGTTAACGTAAGGGTGCAAGCAAAGTGTAAAGTTGGACAGAAAGATTAATATTTGCTTATTATGTACATGCCATCTCTTATGATCTCCTCCTCAACTACTGGCTCTCTATCATGCTTCTAAACTCTTCTTACTTCCTCAAAAGTATTGCTCAATCCCTTCATTTTCGCGCTATAAACGGTGTTATATATCTTTACTATATATTAATGACGGTTTCAATGGTGTTTCTTGCCATCTGGTAACAGAAAAGCATTTGCCAATTTCAAAAGCAAACCCCACCCAGTGTGGACATAGTGAGAAAAAGACTAGGGGTCTCATTTCAATTCGGTGAAGTCTTGGTGGAACTTTTTTTCTTCTATATCAACAGCAGCAGAATTCAGGTGTTTTAGTTTTGTTTAATAGAAGATGGCGAATTCTGTGATAGAGACTAGTGATGATATTGTGTTCGCCACTGTGGCTCCTGAAGCGCCTGTTACTGCTGAAAGGCCTGTTCGAGACTTGGACATTTCACTTCCCAAGCCTTGTAAGTTTCTCCTTTTGTTTTTTATTTCAGCTAGATTCATGAAAAAATTTATGTTCAAGGAGACACTACGTACCCATATGTACCATCCATGTCTTGCTTCAAGTTTTGTGTAATATGCATGGATTGACATCCATGGATACAGTTATAGAGACTAGAAGCTCCCACTGCTCCACTCTATCCATACTTTATCCATCCATGGACTCGATAGGGGTTCTTTTTCCTCAACCTCAAATGGGAACAATGTTTGGGTATCTGAGGGTCTCTTGCCCCTCACCTAAGGGGATTGACTACATTCTAGACAGTAGAGACCACATATGGACCTTTTGGAAATTTTTTTTTTAATGGTAATTCAATGAGGTTAACCTCACAATCATTTGGTGAGGGCACACCCTATAGCCAAAGATTAAATAGATATTTTGATAAACTAAAAGAAATTAAATATATAGATTTAATTGCTGAAACAAACTCCTCAAATATTGAAACTTATTTGAAACTTTTCTTTATTCTTCTTTGATTACGTTCAATGAAGCAACTAAAGAAAAAATAAAATAAAATTATTTTGATAATTTATTGTTCATAATTTTTAGCGATCGGTGTAAGGGCATGAATGAGCTCCCTAAAGGATCATATCCTTCTGGATCTCTTCAATGACCATTAAAACTATAATTTTGTCTAATTTTTTTTTTTTCAATTTCTACAATGTTCCCAATTTTGGTAGTTGATAGCATGTTTGCATTTTCTTTAAATCATATCAAAATCTCACGAATTTTAAATTCAATGATGTCCAAGAAAATCTTAAAATTCATTGGTCAAAGGTTTTTCACAATAATTTATTATAATTGGGTAAAAATAAAATCTAAAGAAGAAAAAAGAAACAATGGAATATCATTTGATTTTTTGATAAACAGAAGGAAGAAGTACCTTAAACTAAGGAATTGTTGTCTAAGAAATTAAATATTTTCATATTTTTTTATTTTTTATATGATTATTGACTGCATCTAGATCTATTTAATTCGAATATGGGAAATGGGAGGTGTGCTCTCACCTCAGTGAATTGCCACTTTTTCATTTTAATTTCTTTGGTAAGATAAGCTAGGGTTAGGGCCCACCCTTTATTTTGCACCCCTACCTCCTTTATCACTGACCGTTTAGGGCACCTTAGCTGGTCCAAATTATGCAAAAGGAAAATATATATCTTTTGCATATATATATATATAGAGAGAGGGGGAACTATGCCTTACCCTTTACCCTGAAACAAGGAAGCACAATCATCGCAACTTAATCCAGACATCCATAATACTAGGTAGGCACCTCTGCCCTCTGGACAAATCCTATAATTTGACCTCTCCATGCAATGAGCCTTGATTCAACCATGGGAATGGATGAACCTCCATTGTCCGGCATTGGTGATGTACGCTATTTGATGAATATACATGTGCGTAGTTCACAGTGATTACCTTCGTTACATATGCCTTACTAGAGAATGACTGGTGAGATTTATCATGGGGCTAAACATGTTTCTGAAAGGACGTATACCTGCCCTAGAAAATGAACCAGGCAAAGAAACAAAATTGGCACACAAGGCCACCAGTAGTCATGTTTCTGTCACTCCTGATTGAATGAGGTGTTCTCTCATGTTACTCCCCTTCGGGCATCTTGTGGATTAACAATTATGGGAAAGTCCCTCATAATTGAGTTTTGAGGACCAAACCAGGAAGCTCAAATGTGAGACTATAAATGGTGTTTCACCTTTTAATTTAAGTAAGGTCTAAGTTTCTTGCAACACTTGATTTAGATCAATTATTCATTCTTGATCTGAACAGATTTGGCTAGAGCTCTTGCTACCCCAGATACAGAGCAACCCGAGGGCACCACAAGAGGCCACAAGACTCATGGAATGAGTGTTCTTCAACAACATGTTGCTTTCTTTGATCAAAACCATGACGGCATTGTTTATCCATGGGAAACTTATCAAGGTCAACCAATCACTATCGCAAAACTTCAGCAATATCATCAACATCTTAAATGACTACTATCAATATTGTTCAATGTTCATTTACTCGGTTTTACCAAACTCATGTGTTTTTAGGATTTCACGCAATTGGCTTCAACGTCATTATATCTTTCTTAGCGGGGATCTTTATCAATGTTGGCCTCAGTTACCCCACTCTCCCCGTAAGAAATCAATTCCTTCAACACAACCTGATTACAAAAGCTTGTGAATTCATTGAACAATCATGTTAACTGAAAGTGTTGTGGATGTACTAAATGTTGGTTTTGAAACAAAATTTTGCAGGGATGGTTACCTTCTCTTTTCTTCCCCATATACATTCACAACATTCACAAAGCTATACATGGTAGTGATTCTGATACTTACGACACCGAGGGAAGGTAAGGAAGCTAATCTTCTTTCATTGTCAATCCAGAATCTCTCATTAGTACATGAGACTACGGTTTGATTTACCCAATATTCCTCACACATGTTCCTTTGCTTTTTCAGGTTTGTTCCGTCGAATCTTGAAAACATATTCAGCAAGTATGCACACACTGTACCTGATAAGTTGACATTTTCAGAGGTTTGGAAGTTGACTGAAGGGAATAGAAATGCATTCGATCCATTTGGCTGGTTGTTTTTTCTACCTCTACCTCATTTTTCTCTTCTACATCTGAATTGCAAATGCGCTGACCATTCTGATGGGCTCGATTATGTGATACCACAGGATTGCGGGCAAGGGAGAATGGATTGCTCTATATTATATTGCAAAGGATGAGGAGGGTTTCTTATCTAAGGAAGCAGTAAGGGCGATGTTTGATGGAAGCTTATTCGAGTTACTTGCCCAGGCACGACATAGCCATCATCTGTAATGTCGGCTAAGAAGATTATGTTAGGCAGACAATTCCACAGATCTGAATTCATAAATACATGTCAAGCTAGTCTGTCAATTATATGTACTCCATGTACAGATTTCTCCCTTGTGTATTAAAACAATAACATAATTGATCCTATACAACACTATTGGTCACAGGGGCAGATCTATTAAAGGGGAGGAGGGCAGTTGCCCCTTCAATTTTCAAAATATTTTTAATAAATACTTAGCTTTATAAAAAATTAATTATATAATGTATAATACAATATGATAATTATTTATTCAATTATTTTAATACATTTTTGTTTTGTTGGTGTTGTGGTTTGAAGTTCAACATTTTTTAAAATGACTTAGAGTTCGATACTCTTTGAGCTCACCTATTATTATTTTTTTCAATGGATAATAATTATTAACATTAAAAAATTGTTTAGTTTGATAAAAATTTATTTTCGGTTTCTTAAAGCGTATAATTTTTTTTATGACTATTAACAATTATTATTTTTGTCATTGTGACTTGTTCCTACTTTTTTTTGTTTTCAATACAATTTTATATGTAATTGTAAACATAAAAAAAATGAATTATTTGTTCACAAGTGGTATAAAATTTTAAAAAAATTATTTAAAATTAATATCTAAAATAATTAATTATATAATTCAATAAAAATATATACCATAATTAGCCAACTCATACAAAGTTTGAGGTTCACATAAATCATTTTTTCTATGAAATTGTATTAGGATCTTACCATCTTTGCAAATTTCATATTTTTTAAGCTTCAACTAGATACTTATCTTAATTATTTTGTTATATATTTTTGTTTTTTCTTGCTAAGACTATCAATATTGTGACTTTATTTTGGCTTAAAATTGAATTACACTGAATTTAATTTGGTATATGCAATGTACTTTTAGTTGTATTTTTTTATTAATTACTAGCTCGGATAAGAATTTTTTTTGCTCCGCCTTGATAACTATGATTATCAACTAATAATTATTTTTTATTTCGACCCTGGACTAAAATCCTGGGTCAATCACTGATTGGTCACTTGCACCACATTGATGTTTAGGTAGATTAGTTTAGTCCATCCGACTGTGGTGAAAATCTCTTCACGAGCAGCTCTTGATAAATTGATGCCAGTCAATTGGACCGGAGTTGGGTTAGGGGAGTTTATAAACAAAAGTTAGGGTACAACTGTCAAGGTCGTAGGGACTTCCTCTCCTCAACAAGAGGGTAATAGATTTGATGTGCTAAGTGAAAGACTAGCCATACTAAAGATATGGCAGTAGAAAGTCACGAGTCATGACTAGAATATTGGGAGCGAAAGCGATGGGAATGCATGACGAAGTGATATGATGATGACGAGGATGGATTAGGAAGTTGATGAGGACTTCAAAGGAGAAATTACTCATCATCGCTATGTTGAGGAGGTGATGTGATGATTATGAGAGTGAAATAGGTAGATGATGAAGGCTTCAAGAAGAAATTACTTGTTCTTGCTATGCTTGGTAGAAATGCCCTTGCCATAGAGCTTTGTAAATTAGGAGTGATGGTTATAATAGTGACTTTATGATGGTAATTTTATATGTATCAAGTAGTAGGTTGATGTATAGAATGGTAACTTTCTTTGGATGCATCATACATCCAAATTTGCAATTTTGTGCATATACCTTCTTTTTTTTTATTTTTATTTTTAATTTAAGGGACCCCACCCTTATATTAAGATAAATGATGAAAAGGGACCCCACCCTTATATTAAGATAAATGATGAACTACAAGGGGAGGATATAGGGGTGGGCACGGGACGGGATGGGACGAGATATACTCATTCCTATCCCATCTCGTTCATACGGGATCGGGACGGGATCGGGACGGGACGGGATGGGAAAAACCCCATCCCGACCTCGTCCCATCCCAAACGGGTTCGGAACGGGACGAGATCAGCGTGCTAATCATATATAATTTTTTTTGGGACGACAATTGTGATGGTTATGATTTGATCATAGCTAAGGGTCTAATTTAATGGATTCAAATCCAAGTTCCCACTTAAATTCGTTCCGAAACACAACAAGATCAGCAAAACAAGTGACAATACTGTTTATTTGGAAAGTACCATTTATAGGTATTTCAGTCGAGATGCTTGAACAAGTATGAACATTTTCTTTTGCTAAATAAAAAAAAAGACACTAATTAAATCAGATTACATACATGCTACACAATACTATAGAAGGCATAGGTGTAACAGTTGACACTTATGCCTTTTACCTCACACATACTAAGAAAGCATTAGTATTATAAGGTTACTATATGGTATATCCTAATGATTGACACTTACCAAGAACTTCGCACAATTCCACAATTCTAAAATAAATAATTAAATAAAAATATTAATAATTAATATTAATAAATTAGTTCGGGACGGGATCGGGATGAAATTATTCAATCCCATTAAGACCCGAAAAAATCGGGACGGGACAGGACGGGATCGGGACGGGAACGGGATTGCGGGATGGGATGCCCACCCCTAGGAGGATATGTCCTAGCCCCAAATAAAATAAAAAAGGCAAGAAGCATCATTAGCCATCCCAAGCATTTCAACTAGGTTGGCACCCAAGGAAGGCTCAATCATTTGCTTACCTCTATGAAACTAATCAATGTATCTATTATATTGTTCTCCATTACAATCTTGAGAAGATGACAATTCCAACTCTAGACAAAGAGGGAGACTAAATATAACACCTTCAGCACTTCTAGCAATAACGTTCGAATTGATGAGGACCGTTACGCCTATTACTATGAATGTGGTGGCAAAGATATGAAGAGCAATTCTAAAGAACTGCCATAAAGTAGTTTTGCACCTTGGAGTAGCTTTGTTGGCCAAACAAAGTTCCACCAATTTTGGGAGTTAGCACAGGGAATAAGAGCTTTGTATGCAGAACGGAGGGCTTTCGGAGAGAGTTTAAAATCTCTAAAGGCTCTGACTAACAACATTTGTAGGAGGAGGAGGGTTGCATTCACCATTTGTGATTAAGGAGTTAACTCTAGCATTATTTCTTATGTTGATGCAATTTCTATATATCTGAGCTTGCTCTTCAAGTGTGTTAGGAACAATCTATGGATCATGCCAGACTAGAATTGTAGAACCGTCACCAGCAATCCATTGACAATTCTTTTTAGCAATGCTTATACACTTTAACACACATTTCCACCTCAAAGCGCAATCTGAAGGCATAGACACAGTCCAAAAATATCGAGCCTTAATATGATTTTTCCAAGCCCATTCAACCCAGAAAGAAGATGTCCTAGCTGTTACATTAAACACCATCTTACAAATTGCAGCCTTATTCAAAATATGTAGATTAGGAATTCCTAATCCCCCCCCCCCCCATTTTCTTGGGTTTACATATAGTAGCCCAACAGACAGGAGCCCAGTTCCTGTGCAAACCAATTCTTGACCAAATAAATCTTCTACAAATCATGTACATGCTGTCAATAATGCTTTTAGGGAGAATGAAAGCTTGACTCTAGAACACATGAATGGAAGCCAACACAGAGCTAATCAGTTCCAATCTACTTGCAAATTGTGAAATCGGGAATCAACTTATGAGTCACACAGCAAGGACACAAAGTCATTTATCTTTGTGGCGCACAATTTATAAGGGACTCAAAGTCCTCTACACGCAATGATTCCCAACCATGTGGGACTCACAATCAGACAAGGAGTTGAATTCCCAATTATATGGGAAGTGTTAGGCAAGGACTCAAGTCCTTTTCTCATTAAAATAGCAAGCATACACAACATGGAAAATAAGGGCAGCAATCACAACGTGAAAAGAGCAGCATATAGAGCGTGAAAAGTGTGCGCGGTGAAATAGAGACTGTGTGCAACGACTGATTTCAGCTGCTCCTGTAGGTTGTAAACCCACCTCTTTGGTTGTTTTATACAGGGGGAAAAGAGGGTGTAAGAACATGTTATAGGGTCGTTCTTGTGCTGTATTTTAGTGGGAAAAAGTGATAAACAGGGTGTAGCAGGGGTTGCTCTTGTGGTTGTGTTTCCAGTGAAGAAACAACGAGTTAGTTGTCTTCTCTTCTTGTAATCTCTGGTGTAAGTGTTTCTCATGTCAATAAGATTGTTACAGAGTCGTCGTCCGTGGAGTAGACAAAGTCGAACCACGTTAAATTCTTGGTGTGATCTTTATTTTCTATTATTGTTTATTGCTTCCTTGTTTCATAGCATTGTTTTCAATCATTCACTTTCACCAACTAGGCCTTGGCCTTATGTTTAGTTTACTTGCAACAGTTGGCTTTGGGTTGATTGATTCGGGTATTTACTAAAAGTGGTATCAGAGCGTCAGTTGGTTGGTGTTTGTGCCTTTAAGGAGTCAAATAAAATGGCTGAAAGGGTTTCTTCATCGTGTGATGATGGCTATGTGAAAGTCCATGGGTTCCACATTGTTCGATTCAATGGTAAGAACAATTTTAAAGCTTGGCAGATGGATTGTAAAGATATTCTGGTTAGTTTGGATCAAATAAGGCGACGGTTGAGGTTATTGAGAAGTGGAGTAAAATGGATCAAAAGGAATGTAGTACGATTCGTTTATGTCTTTCTGGCAATGTGGCTTACAACTCCGCTGATGAGATGATGGCTCAGGGTATTTGGGATAAACTTTAGGTTATGTATCTTCAGAATGATCAGATGAGTGTGATGTACCTACAAAAGAAACTCTTCACTTTCAGGTTGCAGCCAGGTTAACTCATGACTGGTCACATAAATGAGTTTGAATGTTTATACTCAGATTGTGTTAGCTTGGGAGCTAAATTTGAAGATAGTCAGAAGGCATTATTTTTGTTAATTTCTTTGACATCGGAATGGGAATCGTTTGTTAATCAAATGACAATACTGAAGAAAGAAAATTTTGTGTATAGTGATATTGTTCAAGCTATACTTGCAAAGGCTTTCAGAAAAAGTGCTTCGAATGAGGAGATTCAAGCACATGGTCTTTTGGTGACAAGGGGAAGAAATTACAACAAGAAGAACAAGTACAGAAGGAACCGGTCTAAATCAAAAGGCAGAGATATGTTTAAGGTTGAATGTCACAAATGTAAGCGCGAAGGCCATTACAAGAGGGATTATCCAGAGTTGAAGGATAATCACAAAAAGCAAGAGAATGAGAGTAAGGGCGTAGTGAATGTTGTTGAGACACTAAATGTGATAGAGGATATTCTAATCGGGGGTGACTTAGCACATGCATTGAGGGAAAAATCTTATGACTGTTTGTATGACGGTTAGATGTTGGATACGGGAGCTTCGTATCATATGTGCCTCGTAAAGGAATGGTTCGGCACTTATTGCGAGATTAAAGGCAGTTCAGTTAAAATGGGTGACTCTCGGTTTTGCAAGACAATGGGTGTTGGTACAATCAAATTTCAGTTGGCAGATGGGTCATGTAGACAGCTTACCGAGATATGTCATGTTCCAGCTCTTTCAAAGGGGTTGATTTCTTTTGGAGTGCTTGAAGCTCAGGGCTACAAATATATTGGTGAGAATGGGTACTACAATGTTTATTTTGGTGGCAGCGGTTAGGCATACAAATCTGTATTTCCTACAAGGCAATGTAGTTGAAGGTGGAGCTACAGTTTCTACAGTTGTTGATGAGAAGAGCTTGACCCGCACACAATTATGGCACATGCGATTAGAGCATGTTGGTGAGAGTGGACTAAAAAATTTAAGCAAGCGGTGATAAAATGACAAAGCTAGACTTATGTGAGCATTGCGTTTATGGGAAGCAATGCAGAGTCAGTTTTGGTGTGATACTCATAGCACCGCGAAGATTGTGGATTATGTCCACACTGATGTTTGGGAACCTTCTAGAGTTGCATCCAAGGGGGTTCCAGATATTTTGTGTCTTTTATCGATGACTTCAGCCGGAGAGTATGGGTGTATATCATGCAGCATAAAAATGAAGTCATTGATATCTTCAAGTAGTAGATAACTGTGATTGAGAAACAAACTGGAAAGGTTATCAAAGCAGTGAGATCTGACAATGGCGATGAGTATACCGAGGATCCCTTGAAGCAATTTTGTTTGGAGCATGGCATTAGAAGACACTTCACAGTGAAGTCGACACCACAACAGAGCGGATGAACTGTACCCTGTTGGATAGAGCCTGGTGCATGTTGTCTTTTCCGCATTTTGGGCAAAATATGGTGGCCCGAAGCAATAAACACGATGTGTTATCTCATTAACCTCTCTCCTTCATCAGCTATTGAGTCTTAGATTCCTATGGATGTATGTCCTGGTATTTCTTCAGATTATTCTAACTTGAAAGTATTTGGTTGTCTAACATATTTTCATGTTAGGGAGAACAAAATTGGAGTAAGGGCCAGGAAAACTATTTTTCCCGGTTATCCAGATAATGTGAAAGGGTATAGATTATGATGCCCTGACTTGCAGAAGTTTGTGATCAACCGAGATGTGAAGTTCCATAAGCAGACTTTGTTACAGGCAAAGTGTGAGAGATGCAAAGATGGTTCCCCTATTTGGAGGGATGATAGCTATGATGAAGATGGTGATGTTAGAGATTCTCTGAAGGTGGAGCTCGGGGCTCTTGGATCTCATGCAGAGCATGATGTTCCTTTTACTGAGGGAAGAGGTAATACAGATATGATGCATGGACACAGAAGCAAACCTACACAATAACAGGTTCAACAGTTACAAACATCGTCTTTAGCAGCAGGGAGAGAACCTAGAGTCAGACGTGCACGAATGAGGAGGGCATAGCTTGCATTTTCAGTTCTTGATGGGTAAGATGATGTTCCTACCACATATACGCAAAGTGTTCACAGAGAGGAATGTAATGAGGCTTTGGATGAGATGTTATCTCTTCTGAAGAATCATATATGGGAGCTTGTGACACTCTTTAAAGGGAAGAGGTCGATTGGGTGTAAATGGGTTTTCACAGTGAAAGACGGGATTTCAGATTCAAGAGGTACTTGTACAGGTATACGATACGAAGCAAGATTAGTGGCTATAGGATATGCACAACAAGAAGGTGTGGTATACAATGAAGTATTCTCTTCAATGGTGAAACACACTTCTATCCAAGTATTTTTGGCTTTAGCAGTGCAGCTTGACTTAGAGCTCAAGCAATTTGATGTCAAGACTCTTGAAAACATGTATATGTCCTCCTAGAAAATGATATGTTTTCTTGTTGGTGGGATATGTTTTCTTATCAGTAAGGAAGAAAATGAGAGGTTTCCCTACACTACTCGTGCTCCTAGATCTGTGGGAGAGGTTTCCATTTCTGAGTGTTGTCCTAGATCATTGTTGTTTTTAAGTGTATTGAAGCTACTACATTTTGATTTTGGAACAAATTTTTTAGGGATAGTTACCTTCTTTGCAATTCCCCCTATACATTCGCAACATTTACATAGCTAAACATGGGAGCGACTCTCGTACTTATGATATCGAGGGAAGGTCATGAAACTAGTCCTCTGCGTTCGTCCAGAAAATAGTAAATCACATTCGATGCTCACATCTGATATTGACAAGAAATATTGATCTTGTTTATTTATGATCAACTCAAGTTTATTCATTACTATCCTATGGTTGTGCCCAAGAGTTTGTCTCCCCTGATCATATCTTTTATCTTTCTCAATAAGCAGGGTTTCTCCTTCCATTTCCAGGTTTGTTGCAGTGACTCTTGAAAACATATTCAGCAGGTATGCCCACAGTGTACCTGATAAGTTGACATTTTCAGAGGTTCGGAAGTTGATTGAACGGAATAGAAATGCAATTTATTTGTTTGGCTGGTTGGTTTTTATAGCTTGCATTGATTTATCTCTGTATCTGAGTTACAAGTGTGCAGACATTCGGATGTGCTCAATTATATGATATCACAAGATTGCAGCCAAGGCAGACTAGATAGCTTTGTATTATATTGCAAAGGATAATGAGGGCTTCTTATCTAAAGAAGTTATAAGAGCGATGTTTGTCGGAAGCTTGTTCGAGTTTCTTCAAGGCAAGACATAGCCATTAGCAGTAAGGTTGGCTAAGAAGATTATGTTAAGCGGTGTGAAGGTTCCAAATATCAGAAGTAGTTCATATACAGATAGATACATGTCAAACTAGTTCGGCAATTATCCACCATGTATAGATAGTCCCCCATATGTACTATAGCAGAAACGTACTTGATCTTATATATAAGAAAATTTGTCACTTTCACTGATATTGGGAAGTTGAAAATTCCTCAAGTGATTGTGATTTAATATTGGGTTATTTTTTTATATTTTATTGGGTGTTAATTGAGAGTTTTTCTTGGTGCCCATACTTTCAGTAGCTTCAACAACATATCCATGTAGGAGATGAAAGTAGAGGTGGTAATAGCAACATGTGGAAGGAGGGTTCAGATCTGAAAAGGAACTTTGATCAAACAAGGATTTAGAAACCTTGTTGGACTGGGATTAAAACAAGGAAATTTCTCAAGTATACTTGGACAATTTCCACGAATTGTGCCTAGTTTTCAGAAACCAAATAGGACATGTAAAGCAACCAGCGCCTCTACAAATACATGGAATTCTCCGAGACTAAAGGAATCGAGTTGTAGAGAGAGGGTTTCTTTCCCAAGCTTTCCAGCAGCATAGACTCAATTTTTCCAGCCAAGGCAGAAACTTGAGGTGAAGGTTAAGGATGGCAATGGGGCCGATTTTCACGGATATTCGCCCCACCCGATCCGTATGGGACGGATTTGGATATGGCTAAACGGGTATCGGGGCGGATACAAATATCCAAACAACATCCATCGAATATTCGGGGCGAATACGGATTTGGCCATATCCGCCCCACGGATATCCGTTTAAGTATGAAAATTTACATAAATACCCCTGGCCCTTTAAAAGGAAAAAAAAAAAAAAAAAAAACCTACCCATTCGATCTCTTCTCACTCTCAGACTCTCACTTTGTGGTAAATGTGAATAATGAAGATGAAGAAGAATGAGGAAGATTGGCGGAGAGCCATAGAGTCGGCCGGAAGGCGGATCAGAAGAGGCGGGTGGCGGTGGTGGCACCATCGGCGGATCTGGTGATGGAACGAGATCCATTTCTTTCACAATTTCCATTTTTCTAACGACAACTCCAACACAATTCCCATCATTCCCTGTTTTGTTGAGTTCAAAAGCTAAAGAAAGGGGTGAAGGAGTTAAAAAAAAAAAAATAATAAAAAAGAGACTCCCCTCCCCTTCTCTTCTTCAAAGATTTTGTTGATGAAGTGATGAAAGGATGGGCTGCTAGCGAGATGGCGAAGCATGCTGTGATGGCGGTGAAGTATGGGCAATCGCTGGTTGGAGACCGAAGTGTCGCCATGACTCTGGTACCTTCAGTAATCGTTTTACATCAGGAGAGGAGGAAGACTTGCCTATACTCCTTTCTCAGATCTTAGATTTTTTTATTTTTGTTTTTTTGGGTTAAATGGGGTGGGGATGGTGTTAAAAAAATGATAAACGGATATGCGGGGCGTTTTGGGACCCGAAATCCCCAACAAGGCGGGGATGGATTTGCTCAAATTCGCCCCAGTGCCATCCCTAGTGAAGGTTGTCGTATTCTTTGTGTTTAACGATTAGAGAAGAGAGGTATCAATTTGTGTGCATAATAGATTATTCTTCTGGGAGAGAATTGTAGGGAGTTCTCAAGAGATCATTGTAACCTTCTTCTATGGTGTTTTTTTATTAATAAAGAAGTAGTTCGTCGTTGTCCCGTGGAGTAGACCTAACCAAACCACGTATATATATATATATATATATATATATATATATATATATATATATATATATATATATATATATATATATATATATATATATATATATATATATATATATATATCTTCATTATTATTGTTGCGTGTGCCTTGTGTTAGATTCGTGGTTTCAAGTTACAATTAACAATCTAGATCCGAGCGTGTTGTTGGGTTGTTCGGAAGACTGCTTAGCATATCCTAGATGATTACCTTGATCGAAGATTACTTTGTCGGTGATCAACTCGATTTGTTACTAAAAGTGGTATCAGAGTTCTTTGAGAGTTCAGGGATTGGTGTCTACAAGGTATTTGGCAAGATGTCACCGAAGAAGGGTGAAATGGATTCAATGTTCTCTGATTCAATAGAGGAACAACTTTAGTACTATAGTGATTGATATATTGATCAATATGGATCTATCAGACAGAGTAGAAGGTAAACCAAAAGAAATACCTGATTTGGATGCTTCAAAGTTCAAGAAGATGGATAGGAAGGCATGTAGTACTATCCGGTTATGCCTTGATACTAGAGTTTCGTACCACTACTGTGACGGGACAACAACGAAGTTATTTGGGAAAAGCTAGAGAAGACCTACCTCGGGAAGGATCAAATGAGTTTGTTATACCTTTAGAAAAAGCTTTTCACGTTCAGAATTGAACCAGCTAAATTCATGACCGATCATATCACTGAATTTGAATGTTTGTTTTCAGACTGTACTGGTTTAGGGGCAACGCATGATGATAATATTAAGGCTTTGTTATTTTTAGCTTCTTTATTACCTGAGTGGGAAGCATCACTTGACACTACGGTGACAAATAAGACCGAGAAACTAGTGTATATCGATTTGGTTCTACCATGCTTACCAAGGCTACCCACAAGAAGGATATGACTGATGATGCATAAGCCCATGGTCAAAGGTCAAAATCATGGTAATAATAATAAAAGTAACAGGCTGAACATTAAAAAGAAGAACAGAGATCGCTCAGAGTCTCGTAGTAAAGAAATGTCTATGATTGAGTGTCACAGATGTCACAAGAAGGGTCACTACAAACGACTGTCCTAACAGGAAAGATAATAGCAGCAAAAAAGAGAAAGATGGCGAGGCAAATTTTGTTGGGTCTACACCGGTTAATGTTGATATTGATGTCGATGTTACATCTAATGGGGATCTAGCAGAGACTCTTATGGCGGATGATGATAATTTGTATGAGGGATGGGTGCTTGATATCGAGGCGTCTTACCATTCGTGTCTTATTAGGGAGTGGTTTGCTAATTACCATAAAGTGCAAGGTGGATCAGTTTTTATGAGAGACTCGAGAGCTTGTAAGACAATGCATGTTGGAACTATTTGCTTCAGGTTAGCAAATGGTTTTAGTCAAACAGCTTATAGAGATTCTTAATGTACAAGCTCTTACGAAAGGGTTGATTTCTCTTGGTGCTCTTAAGGCTCGGGACTTCAAGATTGTTGGTGAGAATCGCCATTGCAGTGTATAGCGATGACAGGTTGATGCTCACGAGAGTTAGACATGCAAACTTGTTTTTTTTAGAGGAGATATATTGAAGGTGGAGTCTCAAGGGTTCTTGATGAGAAGAGCACGGCCGGGATACGGCACATGCGGTTAGGACATTAGGTGAGGAAGGGTTGAAGACATTAAGCAAGAGTGTGGCTTGCTTGGCAGTGAGAAGCTAGGAAAGTTGGACTTTTGTGAGCATTACATCTTCAGGATGCAGACTCGTGTAAGTTTTGATACAGCTGAGTATATGACTGCTGGTATTGCGAATTATATCCACATAGATATTCGGGAGCCTTCTAGGAAGGTTTCCAAGAGAGGTACCTGGTAGTTCGTTAATTTTGTTCAGCCTAAGAGTATGGATTTACACTATGAAAAGAAAGAATGGAGTCACTAACATTTCAAATAGTGGAGGGCCTTATCAAGGTGGTAAGATCTGACAATGATGGGGAGTACACTAAAGACCCCTTAGAAGAGTATTGTCAGGAGCATGGTATTTGGCGGCATTTCACAGTGAAGAAGACATCACAGCATAATGGAGTGGCGAAGAGGATGAACCACACACTTCTTGAAAAAGCACGATGCATATTTTCTAATGCTGGATTAGGCAAGATATGGTGGGCTGAAGCTGTATCTACGGCGTGTTATCTCATCAATTGTCTCCATCATCAGCTATTGAGTTTAAAACACCCATGGAGGTATGGCTTGGCACTTCTAGTGGTTATTCACATTTAAAATTTTGGCTGTCCTTCTTATTTTCATGTAAAGGAGGATAAGATAGGTGTGAGAGCAAGAAAATGTATTTTCCTTGGCTATCCAGATACATTCAAAAGCTATAAGTTATGGTTCCCTAAAATAACGAAGTGGGAAATCTTTAGGGATGTCAAGTTCCATGAAGAGGCATTGTTGCAGCCTAAGTGTGACAGATGCAAAAATGGTTCTCCTATATGGAGAAGTGATAGCTTGGATGACAATGATGATATTATGCAGGTGGAACTTAGAGCTCCTAAGTATGGTAACGGTACACATGGCAGTTCTTCAGGTTCTAGTCATGGTATTATTGATGAGGTTCGGGATACAGTGCAGAGTGAGCAAAAAATAATACATAAGAGGTTCATGTAGACGAGCCACATGAACAGTAAGAGCAGGAGAAATAGGATTCTCATCCGTCTTTGGTAACACCAAAAGAGCGTTGGAATATTAGAGCACCCCTCAGATATGGATTTGAGGATATGGCAATCTATGCATTTTCTGTTTTCGGCGATATGAGGATGCACCTACTACGTACAAGCAAGCTTGCAAAGGAGTGCACATGGATGAGTGGAAGGTGGCTACGGATGAGGAGATGCAGTCTCTTCACAAAAATCATACGTGGGAGCTTGTGACACTTCCAAAGGGAAAATGGGTGATTGGGTGCATATTTGGAAAGATGACATTCCAGATTCCAAAGGGAATTATACAGGTGTAAGATTCAAAGCAAGATTGGTAGCTAAGGGAATTGCACAAACAAAAGGTGTGGATTACAATGAGGTATTCTCTCCAGCAATTAAGAACACTTTTATGTGTCTTTTATTGGCTATGGTGGCGTAGTTTGACTTGGAGCTCGAGCAATTTGATGTCAAGACTGCTTTCTTGCACGATGATCTGGATGAGGATATGTATATGGTTCAGGAGGATTTGCTATTGCTGGGTAGGAAAACAATGTATGCAAACTAAGAAAGTCTTGTATGGTTTGAAGCAATCATCTCGTTTGTGATACTTGATGTGATACTTTTATGATGGAGCAGAAATATACACTTAGTGAGTATGAACACTGTGTTTATTTGAAGAAGCTACATGATTGTATTTTCATCTATTTGTTACTTTACATTGATGACATGTTTATTGATGTTAAGAGCAAACATGAGATGGACTCTTTAATGATCAAGTTAAGCAATGAGTTTGAGATAAAAGACTTGGGTCCATCAAAGAGAATAATTTGGATGAAAATAGTAAGGATAGGAAGCTTGGTAGATTTTCTTTATGACAAAGGCACTTTATTGATAAGGTAGTTAGCAGATTTGGCATGGATAGAGCTAAGTCGGTTAGTACTCCCTTGACAGCTCACTTTAGGCTTTTGGGTTTACAATTTCCTACTACTATGGCGGATAAGGAATACATGTCACAGATTCCTTATGCAAGTGTGGTTGGCAACTTGATGTATGTCATGATTTGCACACGTCCCGACATTGCACATGCAGTGAGTTTGGTTAGTCGGTATATGGCGAATCCAAGAAAGACCCATGGGCAATCATTCAAGTGGATCTTGAGGTATCTTCGAGGCATGTTGGATGTTGGTTTGATCTATAATAGATTGTCGATTTCAACTGTGACAAGGTATGTTCACTCAGATTATGCAAGAGATTCGGACAGACAGTTGTCTACTACAGGTTATTGTTTACATTGGCAAAGGGTCCTATATCATGTGGTTGCATTGTCTACGACAAAGGAAAAACATATGACAATAACAAAGGCAGTGAAAGAGGCCATATGGCTTCACGGTTTGGTTCATGATTTGGGTGCTGCTTAGAGGGATATTACAGTTCTTTGTGATAATCAAAGTGTCATCCATTTGGCAAATAATCAAGTTTACCATGCGAGGACCAAGCATATTGATGTCAAGTTTCACTTTATTAGAAATATCATCGAGGACAATGTCGTGATACTAGAGAAAGTGGATACGAAGGAGAACACAGTTGATATGTTGACAAAGGTGGTACCCTCGATCAAGTTGGAGTATTGTCTCAACTCGATCAGGCTCTATCCTAGTTGATGCCCCATGGGGGCATGTCCTTAGGAGCCAAGGAGGAGGGAGCATGTAACCTTGGCTTGGTTATTTCATGCCAAGGTGAAGATGATGTATGTGTTAGAGAGGTGTCCTAAAAAGGTTCCCTAAGGTGAAGATGTTAGAGTTTTTTTTAGAGCCCATAATTTTAGCAGCTTCAACAACATATCCATAAAGGAGATGGAAGTAGAGGTGTCAATAGCAACATGTGAAAGAAGGGTTCATAACCTACAAAATAGGAAAGGAACTTGGATTAAACAAGGATTTAGAAACCCTGTTAAATTGGAATTACACAAGAAAATTTTCCAGCGTACTTGGAGAATTTCTAAAGACTTTTAGCTAGTTTTTAGCGACCAGATAGGACTCGAAAAGCAACCAGTGCCTCTTCAAATACATGGGATTCTCCGAGATTTAAGGAATCGAATTGTAGAGAGTTTCTTCCCTTGTTTTTCTAGCACCATAGACTCCGTTTTTCCAGCCAAGGCAGAAACTTGAGGTGAAGGTTGTGGTATTCTTTGTATTGAAGATTAAAGAAGATAGGGATCAACCCATGTGCATAACAAGTTATTCTCGTATGAGAGAATTGTAGGGAGTTCTCGAGAGATCATTGTAATCTTCTTCTCCAGGTTTTTTTTCTTTCATTAATAAAGAAGTAGCTTGTCGTTGTCTTGCGTAGTAGGCATAGCCGAACCACGATATCTATCTCTCCATTATTATTGTTGTCTTGCAATTACCAATCTAGATTCGGGCTTGTTGTTGGGTAGTTCAGAACACCGTGCTTAGTATATCCTAAATCACTTTGTTCGAAGATTACTTTGTCGGTAATCAACTATGTTTGTAACTACAGTTATGCCCATGTAGGATTAGAAGTCCAAGTATGATTAGGCTTAGGGTTTTATTTTGGATAAATAGGCATAATAAAAAAGATGTAATCAGTTTTAGTTGAATTTTGAGAATTAATTGAATTTGTGAAACTTTGAGAAATACAAGTTTTGATATTTTGGTTTGTAAGAAAAATTTATTTTGGTTTGTAAGCTTCTACTGAATCTATCAATTTGGTATCAAAGTGGTAAAATCTTGGAGAAAGATGTCATAAAAAGACACCCTTGATTGGAAGAAACCACCCGTGTTTGATGTGTACGAAGGAAGGGTCTATGGTTATCCACAAGTTGTTGCTAAACACATCACGATTTTTTTGTAGGTTTTCACATGAAAAAAATATGAAAATCGAAGAAGTTCGCAAAAATGGGGTGGTTGTAGAAAACAAGCCTAATTTCCCCAACTCTTAGACACAAGAATTGCAATTTGCAAGTTGCAATATCACTGATTTTATTCAACTTAGGGAAATTGAAGGAAATAAGTTTGGGAGCCCTAGCCCCAGCCAGACCCAAAGAAGAAGAAACGGAGGTATTGAATAACTGAATTAGGCTTGTTCGATCAGATTTGTTACCCATCGTCACCACCATCCTTCACAACAACAACCACCACCATAGCCATTTGATTCCTCTTCTAATGAGATCATGTTGTTCCTCACCACCAGAGTTTGTCTATACCACTGCATAGTCGAATTTACAATCTAATTTTGCATAGTTTTGATGCTTAATTTGAAAAAGGTTTGCACGCAAAAATATTCAAATTTTGCAGTGGAAAACAAGAGGATTCTTGTGGGATATTATTTTTTGTGGCAACGTTTAGATTTGATTTTTCATTGTATGAGCAATTATCAAGGACAACTTCGAGGTCGACTATTAGTGAAGCACTTTTCAAAGATTCCATTATCAAAGCTCGATGACGAGCTTTTCGAGCGGGGGAGAATAATTAGTATTGGATTTTTTTTGTATTTGTTTTATTATTTGTCTAGTCAATGTTAATCCCAAGTAGGATTAGAAGTCCAAGTGGGATTAGGTTTAGGATTTTATTTTGATTAAGTAGGCATAATCACAAGGGACGGGATCCTAAGACTCACGTTTTTTTTACTTAGATACAAACTCAAATAATTGGCCATTAGATTGTTGTTGATCCTACGGTTGATAATAATGTATAATGAGTTGTCCCAACATTATAAAAAGAATAGTTAGCGGCTCCAGCCGAACCAAAATAACTAGATTAGTTTCCTAAAAAAAATAAAATAGAAACAGAGAGTCCATGATTTCCTTTTTTTCTCTTGTTTTCCCTCTTTATTCTCTTGTTTTCCCTCTTTTTTTCCCTACGTGTGCTAAATTCTCTTCCTATTTTGTCGTCTCTGCTCCTTAAAATTTTTAGTCCATGATTTTTCCTATCTACATTTGTTACTTGAATGCTAAAATTTCTTCATCCCTACATATGATATAGGCACAAATTTCTTCATCCCTACGTATGCTAAATTTTTTTATGTTTCATACTGCCATGGATGTTGCACATAGTTCCTTTGAGAATATTTGATTTTTCTTATCTATGTATGTTACTTGAATGCAGCAAATATAAACCTCCATGCTTTAGCTTGTAAAGTAGGAAGAAATTTTGTAGCAAAATTTCAAATTTTCGTTGTACTCACACCAATTTCAGATTTTTCGTTTTATATGTCGAAATTTCCATATTTTGCTATTTCAGAGGTATGTAACTTATCTACTCAACGCATATGCATACTATGATTATTACTAGAAAATTGATTCATTTGGGTATTGATTATCCAATATTAACTAATTGACTACAATATTTTGTTTGGTTGCGTTATCACCCAGACTAACAATTGGGGCTATTTTTTCTATGATAATTTTGTATCACCGATATAGGCATAACATATGGATTTACCACACATGACTACCAACGAGAACGGCGTGAAAATTTGAATTCCATCAGTTATGAGGTCTCCAATGAAATTGGTGGAGTTCCCCTAAATGACAATTGATGCAGTCGATTTTCACTCCCTGCTTTGACCTAATCCCGCTTACCTGCACAAGTAACGCATGTGACCCACGGACCTCCGTTGTGGTGGTCGATGGCACTCTGATGCTAAAGTCAGACAGGGATCTGAGGAAGGTGTAATGTTGTAATAGGGAATTTGTAGCGTACCTTAGCTTACCAACCTCATGTCTTATTTATAGTGTGAGGAGTCTTGGTTCTACCAGGCCATTGAGGGCGTAGTTTAGGAAGGAGATCTTCGTGAAGATCCTTCTCTAATTAGGATTCGTGATGTTGGAGGGAAGTTCCATATTAGCCTTGTGCTCCTAGATATGCAGAACATAGTTCACAATGCGAGAGCAATCCGTAGAAGGAAGATTCCCTGTGTGGGATGTACTCTGGTATTTACTTCCTAGTTGGAAACAGAGAGTTGTTGTAATTGCCCGTCCGAAGCTGATCCTCGAGATACTTGTCTTAGTAGGACTTACGGGTATTGATGATAGTTGTGAGACGTGTGGGCCTAGCATGCTGTGAGAGTTCGGGTCCGTCTGGCATAATGAATTGGGCGGGTTTAGAACCGCTTGGGCCGAATCAGTGTTGGGCCGATGTTGGGACCCATAATTCCTCGAGATCATCATGACGCGTGTACAACTTACGGGTGTGACTATTTTTATGTATCATCAGCTACTCCCCCCGAGTTATTGGGTCGTCACATCAATTCGCTAAGTCATCTCTTGAAGGGATGCGCGACTCATGGTGATTGAGTCTGAATCGTTACTATAGTCGCGCGTTGCATTAATTGAACGTGCATCGGTCCAGTAGAAAAGAGGCAGGAACCCAATCTCTATTTAGGTCATCCGCAGTGTAGAATCTGATTGTTCTACTTTCTTTGTTGTTGAAGATACCACTCTGATTAGAAAAGATTGTTCATTTTCTTCATGGCTAAACAAAACCTTCTTGATCACGCAACCTTGACCAAGGGCCTGGAGTTTTTCAAAGACAGGTTGTTGTCCGAGCCTGGCCTTGCCAAAATCCATATAAAGTTTGGGGTCCCTAAGGACCTGCCGTTGTATGTCCTGACGGATGACCAAAAGCCAATGTCACCTCCTGCCGATTTCATTTGTTTGCATCGTGGGATGCTTCAAAATGAAGTGTGTTTTCTGGTTATGGACGTGATTTGGGAGTTCTTGGATCTCCTGGGGATTCCTCTGGCCCAGTTGAGGCCTAATGGATATAGGATCATCCTCCTTATTCTGATCAGTGCTAAGGAGGTCGGCGTCAGCATGACTCCGCGATTAATTCAGTTGCTGACGTCTCCCCGACGTAAGGGTAACATTGTCTATAAGATGATGTCACCGACATGCTTTGTGAATCTGCCCGATGATTTCAAGTTCTGGCAGAAGTGTTGCTTCTTGGCCCCTACGTATGTGAAGTATTTTCGATGCAAGGGTCGTCCGCTTGAGCGAGAGTTCAAGACGCTTCGTAAGTTCAACCCTTTCTCGTGACTTTGATATGCTTGATTGCGAGCTAGCTAATCATTGCTTGCGTTTCTTTGTAGGGAGGTTTTCCACTACTCCTCTGACATTAGAGGAGCAAAACATCATGGAGACGTTTAGCGGCTTTCCAAATAGGAACATGGTCAACGTCATAAGAGTTTCCAACTTCATCCGTAGTAGGCTGTGGGATAACTGCCACGTTGCCCCCACTTTGTACCAAGTATCGCAAATTAAGTTGGAAGATAGGGCCCCTTGAAGGAAGAGGAAGGTTGTTGGGGCCAAAACTCTCGTTCTGTCTGACGTGGAAGAGCCGTCTGAAACGCTTACCTCTTTTGTGAGGAAGAGTTCCCATGTTAGAAATGGGTTGCCTTCAACATGACCTGCTCCAGTGAGAGAGGAACGCGAGTCTGCTAAGCCTATCTGGGTGGAAACTGATGTGTCCAGCTTGGAGAAATATTACCTGCGATTTGCAGGGGTTGTAGATAGGTTGAATCTTAGTGACGCAGAGGCCAAAACTTTGAATGATTGTCTGGTGCGGGTCACAATGGCGGCTTCTGTTGTGGTTGGGGTTGTTCTGACAGAAGGCTTATGTGAAGACCCGCCTGAGGTTGTGGAATCTGATCATCCCACTAGTGCACTTTCTAATAGTGTCCGTGGTGTCGTGGGCCAGGTTTTCCATAGTCCGCATTGTTCACCGTCTCGTTCTAGGCCACAGCTAGAAGTGTTGGAGGGTTCTTTGAATAATTCACTCCCTCCTCTCTCCGGATCCCGTCGAGTCGTCCCGTACCAAAGGGTCGGGTGTTCATGACAAAGGAAAGGCCACGGAGGAGAGCCTGAGGATAGCGACAACCGTGAAGGGTGGTGCTGGCGTAATTCCTGATCTGGGAAAACTTTATCCAGGTGCACAGATAAGCATGTTTGCACCGGACTTGGTAAAGATGAGTTAAGAGGTCTGGCACCAAGAGGTGGACATAGAGTATGCTTCAAGGAAGCATATAAGTAGGCATCATAGCTGGCTTATGGATTGCGCTCCAAAACCTTAAAAGGATACGCTAGAAGGGTGTATGGACAAGGGCTTGAAGTACCTTATGCTGGGTATGTCTCACTTGAGCCACGTGATCATTGCTGGGACAAAAGTCGAGGCGGCTCGTGAGAGGGTATACACCTTGGAGCGTGTTTTTTTTTCTCGTACATGTAGGAGTTGTATTCTAATGCACTTTATGAAATTGATCGGCTACAAAAGCAGGCTGAGGAGAAAAGGCTGGATCAGTCAACCATGGTCTCAGAGACTCAAGGGGCTCGTCTGGAGGTCCTTGAGCGTGATCTGTCAAAGGCGGTGTCCGAGAGAGATAGACTCAAACAAAAGTTGGACCGGACCCGCCGAGACATAGAGGTTGCACAGGAAGTTGCGGCTAAGGCGCGTTCTGAACTGTGGTCTCTTGCTGAAGAGTTCAAGATTGGGCTGCTCAAAAGCAGTAGTTAGAATCCGATGTGGAGTTTTATGCTCGAGAGGCGAGGAAGGCCGAGGACAATCTCAAACTGGAGTGGCATGAGCTTAGTGTTTTGAAGAGATGTCTGGTCATAGAGCAGTCTCAAGTCGACGCGCTAACTGGCAAGTTCGAGCTATTGGAGCGTGAACTTGTTGATGCGAAGGTGCGAGGGGAGGAGCTTCTTCAGGAACAAGGCAAATGCGAGTTTTGCTGAGTTGTACATGGCAGGCTGGAACTGTTGGTGCTGATGAAGAAGGAGCATCCGGAGTGGGATCTCGGCCGTTACAAGAAAATGTCGTACATAAACTTGTCTGTTACCTCTGCATCATCGTACATAAACTCCTGCTCCTTCATTCACTAGGCTTAACTTTTCTATTTTTGTACCTTCTCCTGATAAGGAGTAAACTTTGTGTGTTTGTACCCCTTTCCGTTTTGACCATTAATAAAACAGTTTTATCCGTTTCGTGCTTGTTGTCTCTATTGCATGTTTTTCGCTTCGCCTTGTTGTCTTGCTTTGGCATAGGCTGGTTGAAACAATAGGACATCGACTGGTCTATCTACGATAGAGTGATTGACCATTTTGCGTTGTGAATAACCCAAGGTGATTGTTGTGTAGTCATGTCCGATAGCGGGTATGTTGAGGGCATTTTAGCTGAGGGTTGAGTTGCCCGAGCTGTGTCTTGTCCCCTAAGTTGCTTGAGGCTTACCTCACTTGTCTGCAGCTGCTGCTATGGGCGAGTTATGATGGCCGAGCATATGTGTCAGAGTGTTCGTGCCGAGTCAGGCATCGTAAGCTCGGGTTGGCATCCTAAGTAGCTTTTATCTAGGCATTGGCCGTACAACCCTTGTATCGGCGTGAATGGAATTTTCTAATATTAGAATATCAGTCTGTTTGAGCATGAAGACGCTGACTCAGCTAGATTCATGTTTGCAGCCGTTGTTTCGAAGGAGAGTGGTGGTCGCGTGGCGAGCGGCTTGGGGCTCCCACCTTTCGAACCATCTATGCTCGAGCAATGTGGACTACATGTTTAGGGAGTGAAGGTTTGTCGACTATGCTGAAGAGCAGTAGCCCCGTGGCGAGTCGTCGACATCAGTTAAGGACTGACTAGTCTCCCACCTTTCAAACCATCTACATTTTCCCCACGCGGTGGTGGATACAAGTTCGAGTAAAAAGGGTTCGACGACCAGGTTGAAAAGTAGTGGTCCCGTGGCAAGCCGTCGAGCTCAGTTCGAAACTGACTAGGCTCCCACCTTCCAAATCATCTACACCTGTGCGCATCAAGCTACAAATTTGGGAGTTTTCGACGGCCACGCTGAAAAGCAGTGGTCCCATGGCAAGCCATCAGAATCAGTTTGTGACTGACTAGGCTCCCACCTTCGAGACTATCTACACCCGCGCAATGGGGGCTACAAGTCTAAGTTGGTAATTTGGCGGCCACGCTGAAAAGCAGTGGTCCCATGGCGAGCCGTCGGAATCAGTTCGGGAGTGACTAGTAACTCCCTTCTTCTAAACTATCTACACCCGCAAAGTGGGGGCTACAGGTCTGGGCTTTGATCAAAAGCTTTCGTTGTCAGTCATCATCAGCTAGGCTTACCTGATTGGGTTCGGTGATCATTGACCGTGAAGAGGGCAATGATCCATGGCAAGTCGTCATCACCAGGCGTGATAGCGCTGATTAGACTCCCACTTCCTAGACCATCGAGATTCGCGCTGAGCGGACTAGGTGTCAGGAGATACCGAAAGTTGTCGTCATCAGCTTTGGCTGACTAAGCTTACCGGATGGATAAGGGTTTTGCTCGTTTGAGAGCTAGCGAACACATGTATGCTAGTGTCGCACACTGTGTGGATGGCATTGCCTTAAAACAAACAGCGATCCGTAGGTACGGTCAGTGTATCAAGGTTGTTTTGGATTTGCGCTCATGCCTAGCATGTAGTAGAATACTGTTTGAATGGTGGGCCAAGTGGATCGAGCCTTTGGGCCCACAAAGGAAGAGTTAGGGTTTCTTGTACGGTTGGGCTACGTGTACGACATAGATCGCGCGGTGACACGTGTACGGTGTAGGCTGCAGGACGATTGAATACCATTTACTTCCTCTGAATTGATGGGGTTGCGTGCAACGCCATTAATTGAGCGAGCATGGTCTGTGCACTTTCCTTGGGAGCCGCCGTTTCTTCATTTCCCACACGATATTCTACGCTTGGCAGTTAATGCAGGAGGCCCGTTTGGTGAACCATTACGCCTATATAATGGTGTTTCCCAATAATTGTAGGCACTATCTTTCGCAGAGCTTATCTCCTGAATTTTCTTGTTTGAAGAAAATGCATTGGGTTTTCCAAAGGCTGAAAAGAGATTTCTAGCAATGGAGTCCTTGAATGTTCTGATATTTGCACTGTCCAGGCACGACAATAGTTGTTGTTATGCATGGTCACCTGTTCTGGGTGGGTGCGTAGTTGATCTGCAGAGGTCTCGTAATTTCTTATCATATCACGGAAAAGTTGTACGAATTTGTTTCCAAGGGAGATACCTTGGTGTTACTTCCTGTCACTTGCATCCGTATGTGCGTGGATCCGCTGCTAACCAATGGCTGATCGAAGTGTTAGCCGATGTGCTATGCTTCCAGGTGTGGTATCTCTCAGTCACTCTTGGCGTCATCTATGGGAAAAGTGGCCTCGTTTGGCATCATTGTGAGACCTCGTCTACTTCGCCGTTTGTGACCATCCTCATCTGCCTTCTTACATCCCCCTATATGCCAACAACCATTTGAGAAAGTCTGAAAGGGGGTGGGATGTCTCTTGAGGAAATCAGCAGTCCATTGTAAGGTCTAAAACGCCGTTGTACGGACACTTTTCTGGGGTGATTCGACGAAGCCATTTGGCCACTCAGTCCTCTCAATTCCCTCTAACATCTTGTCTTTATCTTGGGAAGGGGTTGAGCGAAGTTCGTTTGCATTATCTTTGTAGTCACTTGCAAATAGCTTGCATGTCTCCTTCAGACACCTTTACGTGGTCAGGTTGTCTAAGCAGGTCTTTTACTTCCTATCACATTGTATTCAGATGCTTATAGTATGTAGTCTTTTGTATCTTTCTCAAGGCGCTTGTTGTTACATCTTTCCAATAATCAATAGAGTTTATTTTTATAATTCTTCATTGATTTCTTAAATGATTGAAAATCACATAAGTTTTTAAGAACTAAAACTCTACATTGACCATGGAAAGGGAAACAAACGACTGAAAGTAGACTAACTGTTGACGGAGAGAGATTGATTATGGCCTTGAAGTGAATTTGGTTTGCTCTTATGGTTCGTTCAGCGGACAGTCGAGACGCTTCAGAGGTTATTGAAGAGTAAACCTTGCAAAGGGGTCAATCATTGTACCGACAGAACGTCGGGGGATGTATTCTCTCTTGCCTTGGCCTTTATGTTTTGTTGGACGGAGAAGCTTATTGTTCCTGCATTGTTTGAAGGCGATGCCTCCGTTGTCGATAAGGCTGCCCCACAGTATTTAGTTGGATCTGGGAGCATTCTATTTGTTGTAATGGTAGCCTTGTGTCGTAGGTTGGTCTCCGCATATTGTCCCTTTTGAGTGGTTAACAGTGTACTTAACACACTGGTGAAGGGTGGAGATGACTGCCTCCATCTGGTGGAGCCATGGTCTTCCCAAGATAAGGTTGTAGGTCGACGGGGCGTCTACGACCATGAAGTATAGAAACAATACCTTTCTTAGTTTCGGCTATCCTGCCACTGATGCCAACCTTATCTTCCCGATCGGGAAGCACTTCTCCGCTGAATCCAATCAGCGGGTAGTCTGAGGACGTCAAGTTTTCCTCCTTGAGGTCCATACTGCGTAACACATTGTAGAACAAGACATTAAGCGAGTTCCCTATGTCCACTAGAGCTCTCTTTACCTCCCACCTTGCGATGGAGACCGAGATGACTAGGGCATCGTTGTGCGGCGCTTGGACTCCTTCGAGGTCTTTGTCCGTAAAGGTGAAGGTGGGAATGGGGCTCTATACTCGTGAGTAGCAGATGTGTTTGTCCTCGCCTGCATCTCCAGTAGAGTTCACTTACGGGACCTGTACGATTGGTCTTCATTCAGTCCGACTCCATGAAGGACATATATTATCCCTGGAGTCTCCTTCTTTATTTCTTTAACTGACTCCCCCTGTCCCTAGATTATTCTGGTTGGTTCTCAGAGTTCAGGAATTCTTTCTGTTTGCCTCTGCGGATCCAATACTCAACCTCATACCTCATACTCTTGCAGTCATTAGTATCGTGGCCACCCTCTTTGTAGTACGTGCAGTACTTGCCATTGTCACGCTTTGAGAGGTCTCTGCGCTGCTTCGCTGGCCACTTCAGATCCTCCCAGTTTTTCATGGAGTTTAGCACGTCTTACAGGTTAGCATTTAGGGGTGTCACAACTCTGGATCCAACGTAGTTGGATGATTTTTCCGGCCTGGACCGACTAGGATCTAACATGTTGTTATTGCGATTCTTCTTGCTCCGTTCCTCGTCCTCGCATTTATTTCCCTCCTTCTTGTCCTTAGGAGCAAAGGGTTTCTTCTCGCCTTTAGTTTTCTTCTTCACGGTTCTCCAGCACTTCCAAGGTAATATGCTTCTGAGTGCTCTTGAGGAGCTCTGTCATGTCCAGAGGGGGCTATAAGGTGAGGTCTTCATAGAACTTTCCTTCCTTGAGGCACGCAGTGAAGGTTGTCACAGTCGTGTTGTCCCTGCATCCGTCGATGGGAGTCAGCTCATTTTTTAAGCACGTGACATACTCTCAGAGAGTCTCGTGGGACCTCTGCTTTAAAAAGAGTATGTAATGTGGTCCTTTTCGGAAATGATGGCTCCCTACGAAACGTGTCAGGAATTCCTTTGCCAGTGTTTTGAAGGAGCCAATCGACCTTGGCAGAAGGTTGTGGAACCATGTCAGTGTTGAGCTTTTCATATTAGTAGGAAAAGTTTTGCACATGACAGACTTGGATCCTTTTTTGAGGGCCATTACGTGCTGGTAATGACGCAGATTGTCGAAAAGAACGGTGGTTCCGTCGTAGGAGTCGAGCTTCGGAGGAGTGAACTTCCTCGGAAGGCCCTCATTCATGATCCAATCCACAAATGGTGGGATGGAGAAGCGGTATAGTACATCTGGGTCATGCGCCCTTTTGCGGAGGGGATTTTAAGGGTTGAGTCCCTCTGCTCTGGAGGCGGGCTCATCGTTAGTTGCGCAGCCTCCCCTAGTCCAGTGAGAACTAGCGGGGGTTTAGCTTTCATGTGCTTGTTCCCTGCCATTTTCCGAAGACGGGAGCCTGTGATGCTCCTGGTCTCCATTGGCAGGTGGTGGATTTTGTCGCATAAGAGCCTCCACCGCCTTGGCTATTTACTATATTTGAGATGTCAGCCTATCAATCCGAGGGTCCGTTGTTACTGTCATCGGCCCAAGGGCTTGATTCTGTAGCCCGTGTATGACCGGAGCCATTAAAAACAGCGGTGTTGCGCCAACCAGACAATTTGATGTGTCCCCTATTCTCCGTTGTTGCATGACCTACTGGTCACCATCTCTCTGGGTTTTAAAAGGAGACGACGCTAATGAAAAGTTAAGAACTCTGTCATCCCCACGGACGGCGCCAAACTAATGCAGTCCATTTCCGCTCCCTGCTTTGACCTAATCCCACTGACCTGCACAAGTAATGCACGTGTGCCACGGACCACCGTTGTGGTGGCCGATGACACTCCGATGCTAAAGTCAGACAGGGATCTGAGGAAGGTGTAATGTTGTAACAGGGAATTTGTAGCGTACCTTAGCTTACCAACCTCATGTCTTATTTATAGTGCAAAGAGTCCTTGTTCTACCAGGGCATCGAGGGCGTAGTTTAGGAAGGAGATCTTTGTGAAGTTACCTATTTGCCTTGTGTTCCTAGATACGCGAGACATAGTTCTCAATGCGAGAGCAATCCGTAGAAGGAAGATTCCCAATGTGGGATGTACTTTGGTATTGCTTCCTAGTTGGAACCAGAGAGTTGTTGTTGTTGCCCGTCCGAAACTGATCTTCGAGCTACTTGCCATAGTAGGACTTACGGGTATTGAGGATAGTTGTGAGAGTTCGAGTTCGTCTGTCAGGCTGAATTGGGAGAACTTAGAACCGCTTGGACCGGATCAGTGTTGGGCTGATGCTGGGGCCCGTAATTCCTCGAGATCATCATGACGCGTGTACGGCTTAGGGGTGTGACTATTTTATCTATCATCAACAATAATGTCGGAAGCATGGGTCTTGCTAATGATGCAGGAAGGATGGAAGTGCCACATGTTGGGATGTTGTTTAAGTCATTTGAAGAAGCAAAGGAACATTATACAGAATATGATCGGCAAAAAGATTTTCTATAAGCATTTGCTCATCTAATAAAACTCGGTATCGTGTTGATGAAGTTACAGGATACAAATTTGTGTGTTCACGTGAAAGACAAAATAAACTTGATGGCTTTGATGACTCACCAAGAAGTTGCTCAACAGTAAAACTTGGGCACAAGAAATTTATGTTTGTAGAAGAAATTAACAATTGGATGGTAACAAAGTTCTTAGATGAACATAACCATAATTTTGTTTCTCCAATGAAGAGGATATGCTTGCCTTCTGATAAACACCCAGAACATCGATTTTTACACCTCTAAATACACAATAGCTAAGTCCAACTATTCAATAAAAATATCTCATTACGTGTATTTTGTAGCAATTCAAGCACTAATCTCAAATCATGCACAAAGTGGCACAATAAGGCTAAATTCAACAACTAGAAGGCTAATTGGAAGTTCACATGCATTGATAAGGACTAAAGAATTTCAAGCCCAATACCATGAAGTCAAGCCCACAAAGCATCAACAACTATGGATCTCGAGAAAATCAACATGAAGATTTGGACATCCACGTGACCAATTTTATCATAAAAAATTTCTATAAGACATGTTTCCTTATTCAACTCCAACATTTCCTCATTTTACTTCAACGCCTTTCCTTATTTCACTCAACCATGTTTCCTTATTCCACTCCAACTTATTCCCTTATTTTACTCAACCATGTTTTTTTGTTTCACTCAACCATGTTTCCTTATTTTACTCAAACTCTTTTTTCCTATAAAAACCCATACATGGAGTCCATAATGGAGAATAGTTTTTCTTAGAGAGTTTTTTTGGTTGTAATTCTTGGCTTTAGAATTTTGCTTGGTAGAGAAGTGCATGTATTATTTTCCAATATTTTAATTTTTCCATTGAAGTAGAAGTAAGTTCTATTTGTGTTTCTCTTTCTCATTTGTTTCTCTTTCTCCTTTAACTTTTAGTTTATTCTTACTATTCATGGAGAGCTAATATCCCCTCTCAAAGGGAAGAGATTGAACCTCATGAAGACATAATGATAGTTAGATTGTGTTTCACTTAGAAAGTAAAGTAGGACAATGAATTGTAAGAAGTACTTCGAAAGAAGGCTTTATTTGTTAATAATGATTTTGATTCGAAACAACAAATTATTTCTATGTTTTTAGGATTTTTCCTATAAAAAAATAATCAAAATTTAATGATGTTTTAGAAATAAAATAATGGATTTGGTTAAAGTTTGAGGAAAATGAAAAGACATTTACTTATTTAATCCCACAACTCAAGTCATGTAGGTTGAAAAACCATGTGAATTAGTATTTTGGGAGAAATTGAAATTACATTCTACAATCATTATGTTGGAATGGGGTGATTCTCATACCCTTGAGATTTCTCTATATTCATTTTTGTTACAAGTTAATTATTTTGTTTTGGAATCATATCATCTCTCAACATCTCACCATCCATTATTTTACACTTCTTTATTCTTTAAATTGAAATTCAAATATTGTCTTCTGATCCAAGTGAAGTAGTCGATAACCCCTACTTCAACTATGCGTTGTTGAAGTGTATTGTAGATTGACGGGGGGGGGGGGGGGGGGGAAATGTATTTTTTTATTGATGTCGAAAATCATGCAACGACATTAATATCGGTTTTTGGCATCAATCAAATGGTGTCGTTGCACATCACTTGGTGAAGGAAGACATTCTTGAAGATACAGCTTTGGAGACAATAGAGAAGATTTTTTGTTTCTTTATTGTTTTCTTTTTCTTTAATTTTTTTCTCATCTTTATGCGTTTTTTGGGTAATTTTCAGCATATCATGGAAACAACACAGCAGCAGACGACTCAAACAGAATCCGTTTAATGTGAAAATTTTACAGAAAATTCCATGACATCCCTTGAATTTTTGTAATATTTTCGGATTTTTTTGAGTTTGATTGTCTGTTGACCAAATTCGTTTGGAAAAGTGGGTGATAAAGTTGCGGAATTGCTAAGACTTGCTTGAAGACATTTTTCTATTTGTAGTTTTTTGTGAGAAAGAGAGTGTACTCTTTAATAAATTTTTTTAAGCCTCGAAAGGTCGAATGCAACTTGTAATAGTTAGGCATTATTTTAGTATTAGGTTGATTGTTAGTTTTAATTTAGAATTAATTCACTTTCACAAAAAAAAAAAAAAACAAACAAACAAACAAACAAACAAAACAAAAATTACGACTTCTTGAACAAGACCATTAAACATATTTGCATCTGTAATTGTTTGATTGTGTGCTAAGATTAGAGCCAACTAGAATGGTGTTCATAAGACAACTAAGACCAAGGTTAATCTGCTGAATTTTGTGTTGACCAAAGCTAAATGTGACATTGGGTTTAATCATTCAATGAACTTCGGGAGGTCGCTGCCACATGGGTAACTCACCCGGTACGCCGAGTCACTAGTGAGTTGCGGATCACAGAGGGATATGGTGTAACTAACAGTTTTGTATAGGAATAAACACCCTAAGTACGTATTTGACACGCATCGTTCTCATATCAATCGGTCTACAGAGCGGTAGCACAGGTACAGTTCTTAATTAAATAATTCGGCTTCTTGCAACCGTAACTCTGACCTCCAGATTTTGGACTTTGTACTGTTGGATACAAACTTTTAGGATCATCCATTAGCACCATGTCTAATCAGGCAATAATAGATAACAACGTAACGCCCACTGGTTTCAATCAATTTTGTCCCTCACAGATTAACAAGATAAAATCTCATTAAAACGTTGTTTGCTTAGATTTGCCATTTGTGTGGTTCAGAATTGATTGTTGCTTGTATATGTCTTCTTAGCAATCGTCTAGAATACTCGATCTTGTGTTTTTCACTGTCATCTTTCCATCTCATTTCTTTTTTCTTTTATGAAATTTTGGGAACGACCCAACACACGCTTGGTTCGTACCCAAAATGTTTCTAGCCACCTTAATCCACTATTTGCCTCTTCACCACACTCATCTCCACCTATCTCTCCTCACTTTCAAATCAACATTGAAATGGCAGAACGTCCAATTTGGGAATACAATGTTCCCTTTGCGACTAATGTGCACAGATGCATTAAGCCGCCCCCTATCACGACAGCCCAATTTGAGATCTGACAAGCTATTATTAATATATTACAACAGTTTCATGGGCATGATCGAGAAAGCCCGTATGTCCATATTGGAAAGTTTCTTGAAGTTTGTAGTACTTTTAAGAACAAAAACATAGATGAGGATTGGGCTGCCTCATGGCTAAATTTTCTCCCTGCCAATTCAATCAAATCATGGGAGGATTTAGTTAGAAAATTTCTAGAGAAATACTTCCCCATTAGAAAGACCCCAGAAATTAGAAAAACTGAAGAGTTTACTCAAACACATGATGACCTTTTTTATGAAGCATGGGACCGCTTTCAAGATTGACTCATCAAGTGAGCCAATCATGGCTTTGAAAAATGAGTGCTAGTGCAGAGTTTCTACAATGGATTGATTGTCGAATCTAGAAATATGATCGTGCACCAAGGGAAATTCGTGCTAAAACTAGTACTGGTGCTTATACCTTTCTAAGTGAACTTGTTGATAATTTTCGACAATGGACTGCCCATAGAGACTTGAAACCTAGTTCTTTTAGAAAATCACTTCTATTTGTACCAAAAGGAAGATTCTGAACCAGACATCAAAACCTTCCTCAAGGATTTGCTAAGGAAATTAAATCTATTGTGACGAAGTCCTCCTCCCAAGCCAAAGAGCAGACTTCCAAGCCTTGTACCTTTTGCCTCAAAGGAGATCATATAGATTCTGGTTGTCTTTTAACTTCGGGTGGCAATAAACCTCCAGAAGAAGTGTGTGTAATCAAACACATTCGATCAAACATACACATCTGCAAATTGACATCACTCTAACATTTCCTATGGTGGTGACTTTTATGAACAACCACCCAGAAGTTCAAGGAATCCTCCTAGGTATCAACACCCTAAGCAACCTAGTGGACAAGCCCACAACTCACTCACCTATCCAAGACAGGTTCAATATGGACCTCAATCTAACAGTGGCAACAAAATCATTATCCACCATAGGGAGGACCTCTTTCATACCAACAAAATCAGCCTATGGACTTTTCTATGGTACTTGTCCCTCATAATTCTTATGGTCAACATCAACTTAGCAACTCCCGAGACTTGGTACCTCAAACTTAATATGTCGTTCCTTTACCACCTCCAAAACCATCATTGAAGGATATGATGCACCAATTAATGGCAACCAATGCTGCTAATTATTCTCAAGCCATCCACCAGCTTCAACAACAGTTGCAACATATGACCGTGGGAAGGGAAAAAGAACATTCCCCAGTCAACCCATCCCTAACCAAAAGATGCTCCCCAAGCCCATGTCAATGAAATTGGAAGTAGTGTTGATTCAATGGAAAAGTTAAAGTGGTCACTACCCTTCGTTCTGGCCGAGCAATTGATAATGACATAGAACAACCCAAGACAACTGATGTGATTTCCAAAGAGAGCATTCCTATAACCAAGAAAGTATATACCTAAGGAACATTTTTCCAAAGCCCTTTTAGGTAACAAAAAAATAAGCAATTTCAAGAAATGCTAGAAATTTTTAAAGGAGTACACATCAACATCCATTTTTTGTCATTTATCCAGCAAGTACCAATCTATACAAAAAATTTCAAGGATGTGTACTAAAAAGAGAAAAACGAAAGTACCTGAAACTACATGCCTTGCAAGCGATGCCACGTCACTTATTCAACAAACTGAAGTTGTTAAGTACAGGGATCCAGGAACCCCTACTGTAAAATGTTTCATTGAGAAGGACTTTTAAAGTTGTGCCTTGATCGACTTAGGAGTAAGTGTGGATCTCTTACCTTATCATATATATTTAGAACTTGGGTTGAAGGAGATGCAACCAACAAAGGTAGTTCTTAAGATAGCAAATGAGTCAAAACGATACCTTAGAGGAATAGTTCTGGATGTGATTGTCCAAGTTGCAGATTTCTATTATCCAGTTGATTTCATCATCCTAGACACTAGACCGAGCCCAAATAATCAAATTCATGTCATCTTAGGGCAACCCTTTTTAACAACTGCGGAGGCCAACATCAACTGTAGAAACGGTAGCATGTTTGTTTCCTTTGGGAACCTTAAAGATGAATTGAATATTTTTAAGGCCTTGCAAAGGAGAGATGATCTCGATATGATTGAAGAGGAAGAAAAAGAAAAAGAAGTGTGTATGATTCGATCTTTTGAGTCTATGACTCAATCGTCACCAGTTGACGTATTGCTTCATTGTCTTTCACACTTTGGAATGAACCTAGATATGAACGAGGTTGTTTAAGAGGTCAACGGTATGTTGGATAATGTGCCCATAATGCATATACCTGAATATGAGCCATTATCACTTTATCAATATGAGGAAAAGTTGTATTCCTCATCTTCCCTCAACAAGCTCTTAGAAATCACTAGAACTTAAGCTTTTTACCAAATGAATTGAGATATGCATTTCTCGGTCCTGAAGAGAGTTATCCAGTGATTATTGCCTCAGATCTCACTGATGAACATAGTGACAAGTTGTTGGGAGTCCTTAAAGCTCACAAGTCAGCCATTGCTTGGAGTATTCATGGCATTAAGGGTGTTGACCCTATTGTCAGTGAGCATCATATATTTGAAAGATGAAACCAAAACCTCCAGAAAACTCCAACGACATCTAAATCCCATTTTGAAAGATTTTGTAAAAGAAGAAGTGTTGCAACTCCTTGATGCAAACATCATCTATGTTATCTCTGATAGCCAATGGGTTAGCCCAATCCATGTGGTTCCTAAGAAGTCAAAAATTATAGTTGTCGAAAATGAGAACAGTGAACTTGTGACACAAAGAGTGAAAATGGATGGAGAGTATGCATTGATTATTATAAGTTGAACTCTAATACTCGAAAGGATCACTTTTCCCTTCTCTTTATTGACCAGATGCTTGAAAGACTAGCGGGTCATCCTTACTATTGTTTCTTGGATGGATATTTAGGATACAATCAAATCCCTATTGCACAGGATAATCAAGAGAAAACCACATTCACTTGTCCTTTTGGTATCTATGCTTATCGCCGCATGCCTTTTGAGTTATGCAACAACCCGCGACATTTCAAAAATGCATGTCTAGCATATTTAGTCATATGGTGGAAACTTCCTTGAGATCTTTATGGATGATTTTCAGTATTCGGCTCATTTTTTTACCAATGCCTACATCACCTCTCACTTGTAAAGCGTTGCGAAGAAAAATATCTTGTTCTAAATTGGGAAAAGTTGCATTTCATGGTGAAGCAGGGCATTGTTCTTGGCACATTGTCTCTCCAAAAGGCATTGAAGTGGGAAAAGCTAAGATTGATGTCATTTCATCTCTTCCGATGGGCATGCTGGATTTTATCGTCGCTTCATTAAAGATTTCTCAAAGATTGCACGCCCTTTGAGCAGTCTCTTAGCCAAGGATGTTCCCTTTTTTTACGACAAGTGCATATATGCGTTTCTGCATCTTAAATCTGAGCTAGTCTCACCTCCTATCATTTGAGCTCCTGATTGGGCGCTACCTTTTGAGATTACGTGATGTCTCTAAATATGTTGTAGGTGCAATTTTGGGTCAGAAAGTTAACAAACTTCCTCATGTCATCTACTATGCTAGCAAGACTCTGAATGAGGCTCAACTCAATTACTCAACCACAGATAAAGAGATGTTAGCCATTGTTTATGCATTAGATAAATTTTGTTCCTATCTCATTGGAGCTAAAGTCATTATGTACATTGACCATGCAGCCCTTAGATACTTTCTCAATAAGAAGGACTCCAAACCTTGTCTGATCTGATGGGTCATTTTGCTTCAAGAATTTGATCTTGAAATATGAGATAAGTCAGATACAAAAAATGCAGTCGCCGACCACTTGTCTAGGCTAACATCACAGTCATCTACTTGTATCTTTCCCATTCAAGAGGACTTCTCAGATGAACAACTTCTCTTGGTAGAGCAAGAGCTTCCTTGGTATGCCGACATTGTCAATTTAGCAACTGAGGAACTTCCTTCACACTGGTCTAAGCCAGATCGTGACAAGTTTTTTTCTAGGGTCAAGTATTATTCTTGGGATGAGCCATATTTGTACAGATACTGCCCTGACCAATTTATCAGAAGATGTGTTCCAAAAGTTGAACAGTTAAGCATTCTCTTTTTTTGCCATGATCAAACTTGTGGTGGGCATTTTAGTTCTAAGAAAACAGCTGAGAAAGTTCTCCAATCAGGTTTTTGTTGGCCTACCTTTTTTCGAGGTGCCCATGAGTATTGTAAAGTTTGTCACCGATGTCAACAACTTGGGCAAATAACTCGTCGACACATTATGTCTCTGAATCATATTCTAGTTGTTGAAGTTTTGATGTTTGGGGTATCGACTTTATGGAACTGTTTCCATCCTCCCATGGGTATCAATACATCCTTTTTGCAGTGGATTACATTTCTAAAAGGATAGAGGCCATTGTCACTAAGACCAATGATCACAAAATTGTTGTTTCATTCATAAGGGAGTTTATATTTAGTAGATTTGGCACCCCCAAGGGTATCATTAGTGATGGGGGTAAGCATTTCTGTAACCGCGTCTTTGAGCATCTTGTTAAAAAGTATGGGATTATTCACAAAGTTGCCCTTTCCTACCACTCTCAAACAAGCGGTCAAGTTGAAATCTCAAATCGTCAAATCAAGAACATCCTCGAAAAGACTATCAATCCAAATTGAAAAGATTGGTCTTTAAGCCTTTTGGATGCCTTATGGGCATACCGAACTGCATTCAAAACCCCTTTAGGGATGTCTTCTTATAGATTGGTCTTTAGTAAACATTGCCACCTTCCCGTCGAATTCCAACAAAAGAGTATGAACTTTGACCTTGATATGGCTAGTCAACAACGAAAGCTTTAGCTTGATGAGCTAAAAGAATTGAGGTATGATGTTTATAACTTATCCAAGAACTACAAAAATAAAATGAAGTGGATACATGAGAAAAGAGTTACATCTTGGTCACAAAGTCCTACTCTACAACTCTCGTCTTCACCTCTTTTCAGGTAAGTTAAAAACTCGGTGGTCTGGTTCATTCAATATTCGTGATGCTAAAGACTACGGTGCCATCACCGTAGAAAACCCTACAAATGGTATTCTATTTCAAGTAAATGGACAACGACTGAAGTCATACCATGAACTTCCCACAAGGTCAGTGGAAACCATTCAGTTGATTAATTCTAACTGTGATTATTAGTCACGCCCACAAATTTCTATTCCACTAAGCCTGTTTGGGATTGGTATCCACCACCCCCATTGTGTCCGGCCAATGACATTAAATTTAGCGCTACTATGAGGCAGCCCAGTCCGTTTATGCATTCATTCATTCATAAAAAATAAAATTAAAAATACTTTTTTTACAGCAAATGCCTGTTTGGGGGTGATGTATTTTTTTAATACATCACCCCCACCAACTCAATTTTTTCATTGCAGGGACGATACAGATGTTTAATAAATCACCTGAGGTAATAAGTTCTAATTTTTATTTTTCACTTTTTATTTCATTTTTTTTAACACTGGGGACAGTGTTCTATTTGTTTGGGGGTAGGGAGATTTATCAAAATTCATACCTCTTTAGAAAATCTTTTTCTAAAAAAAATAATTAAATTTTTTTTAAAATTCTGTGGTCTTCTAGCTATGATGAGATTGGATTACTTGATTCATTACATTTAGGCAAAGAGATGTTGGAAGTTTATTACTAAAATAAATATTGCATTTGAGCATTCGGGAACAAATAAATTTTTGCACAATGATCACAGTTGTAGTTTGGAATACATAAGTAACTTCCTGAGAATCTAGAGGAATAATAATGGAGACTTTAACCTTGTGAGCTATCAGACCTTTCATTTTATTCAGAGAGTTTTTACACAAACAACTCTGAGTCGTATGATGACTTAAAATTTTATTAGACATTAACTTGTTGTGAAGCCTCATTATTCTTTTTTTTTGTTGATCTCTGAGGATGACATCATTTTCGAGTTAAGATAAACATAGGTCTTGTAGTCTATTTGAGATTTATAACCATTACCAAACCTTAGAAGGTAAATTAGGCATCTATTGTCCATCTGAACCTTCTCAAAACCATCTTGTTAAACATTTCGTCCAATACCAATGTGAGCTTTTTTCTTGGGTTATTAGACATATAAAAAAAAAAACCACTTTCCCACTTATGTTTCTGAAAAATGTTAGGAAGTTTTAGGAAGAAAAAGGGGAGTACAAAGTGAAAATCCAAAGTCCAAGGTATTTCAGAAAAAAAAATTTGTGAAAAAAAAGGTTCTGAAAAAGGAAACAAATAAAAAAGAGGGTTGTCAAGAAAGGAAAATAAAAGGAAGTGATTGATGAGTTCCCTATTAAGCTATTTGAAGACCCTACCTTTTCAGAAACATCTCATTACTTACCATCTACCTCACTCTTCCTCATTAAAAAAAAAAAAAAAAAATCAGTTTCATTTTTTTCTTAGAGAAGTCCTAATTAACCCTATGGTAAGGTATGGTAAGAAGTGGAGAGTAAGTGAGAAGGCGCTATGGTGGATAACTCGACATTATTGCAAGTGATCAACATTCCTTCCATGAGACTATTATTCTCTTTCATGTCCATTTATTCTTATGAGCATGTGAAAAGTTTGAATTTTCGCATTTACTTTTTTCCTCACATGCAAGAGAGAAAATATTATACCCAAGCTCAAAGTGATCATTTCAGAAAGATTAACTGGTGAGTTTTTAAGTCAAAACGGCTATTCCAAATGTGGATTAGGATATACATTACTTTGACACAAAAAGTTGCATTTGTTGGTTATTCACACACACACACACCTTCTTCCAAAGTTGCTCTCTTGTAATGTGCAATTTACTACTTACATATGTCTCTTGTCTTCTATGTGGTTGAATAACAAAGATATTCTCTGAGAAAAATAGGGGACACATCAATTTTGTTTCAAAAAAAAAAAAACATGTTTGTGGGTGTCATCCTGGATAACCCTCAGGAGGCTAAAACTCCTCCTTTAGTGTCATGCTATAGGTTCAAGGCGTTGTAGCATATTGTAAATGCAATCGAGTCATACCAGCGAAAATGGCATTGATTTCTTTGAGAAGTTTAGGTCAAATAAAAATATTTTGTTTTGTGATCTCATCTTTCTATTTGTTGTTCTTTGCTAGAGGACTAGCAAAAGTTTATTTGGGGGTGTTGTGATAAGCAACCAAAACATCGATTTTCACACCCCTAAATACATAATTGTTAAGTCCAATTATCCAATAAAAATATCTCATTACGTGTATTTTGTAGGAATTCAAGCACTAATCTCAAATCATGCACAAAGTGACACAATAAAGCTAAATTCAACAACTAGAAGTCTCATTGGGAGCTCACGTGCATTGATAAGGACTAAAGAATTTCAAGCCCAAGACCCATGAAGTCAAGCCCATAAAGCATCAACAACTACGGATCTCGAGAAAATCAACATGGAGATTTGGACATCCACATGGCCAACTTTATTATAAAAAAATCTCTGCAAGACATATTTCCTTATTTTACTCCAACACCTTTCCTTATTTCACTCAACCATGTTTCCTCATTCCACTCCAACATATTCTCTCATTTTACTCAACCATGTTTCCTTGTTTCACTCAACCATGTTTCATTATTTCACTCAAACCCTTTTTACCAATAAAAACCTCATACATGGAGTTCATAATGGAGAATAGTTTTTCTTAGAGAGTTTTTTTTCTTGTAGTTTTTGGCTTTAGATTTTTGCTTGGTAAAGAAGTACATATACTACTTTTCAACATTTTAATTTTTCCATTGAAGTAGAAATAAGTTCTATTTTTGTTTTTCTTTCTCCTTTAACTTTTAGTTTATTTCCACTATTCATGGAGAGTTAATCCCCCCTCTCAATGGGAAGAGATTGAGCCCCATGAAGATATAATGATAGTTAGAGTGTATTTCATTTAGAAAGTAAAGTAGGACAATGCATTGTAAGAAGTACTTCGAAAGAAGGCTTTATTTGTTAAATGGATAATGATTATGATTTGAAAGAACAAATTATTTCCATGTCTTCTAGGATTTTTTCAATGAAAAGCATAATCGAAATCAATGATGTTTTAGAAATAAAACAATGGATTTGGTTAAAGTTTGAGGAAAATGAAAAGACTTTTACTTCTTTAATCCCACAACTCAAGTCATATAGGTTGAAAAACCATGTGATTTGAGGATTTTGGGATAAATTGAAATTACATTCTACAATCATTATGTTAAAATGGGGTGATTCTCATACCCTTGAGATTTTTCTATATTTATTTTTGTTACAAGTTAATTATTTTGTTTCAGAATCATATCATCTCTCAACATCTCACCATCCATTATTTTGCTCATCTTTATTCTTTAAATTGAAATTCAAATATTGTCTTCTGATCCAAGTAAAGTAGTCGCGCCCTACTTCGACTATGCATTGTTGAAGTGTATGGTAGGTTGAAGGAAAAAAATAAACAAAAAATAAGTATTTTTTTATTGATGTCAAAAATCATGCAACGACATTAATGTCGATTTTTTGCATCAATCGCCTTCTAATAGAAAAATGCCCAATGCAGCTAAAGATTTAGCTGAAACTTTTCACAAGGAAAATTTACAAGTAGGGTAGGTTCCTTGAATTTTAGGTGGCGAGAACATAGGGTTTGATGGCAGAGATTGTTGGAATCACTTGCGTTCAGTTATGCATAAAGAATTAGAAATTGGAGATGTGCAATCGGTCATTAACCATTTTCAAAGGAAGCAAACGGAAAATCCTCGATTTTTTTATGCTATACAAATGGATGAAGATGACAGGGCAGTTAATTTTTTTTTGGGTTGATGCAAGATCATGTATGGCTTACGAGCACTTTTGGAGACTTTGTTACTTTTGATACTACTTATCGGACAAATAAATACAAGATGTCATTGCGTCTTTCATTGCCGTGAACCATCACTACCAATCTACTCAATTTGGTTGTACATTCCTACAAGATGAAACAAAAGCATCATTCTTTTGGTTGTTTAATATATTGCTTGAAGCAATGGGAGGGAGGCATCTAGTATCAATCATCAGTGATCAAGACATTGTTATGGGGGCGGCTATAAGGAAAATATTTCCTAATACTCGCCATCGGCTATGCCTTTTGCATAAAAAGAAAAATTTTGCGGAGAACTTATCTCCTTACTACAAAGAAAAGTCGAAGTTCAAGAGTGATATAAAGAATTGCATTCATGGTACATATAAGGTGGAAGACTTTGAAGATAGATGGAGAGAAATTCTTATAAAATACAAATTGAGTGACAGTGACTGGCTTAAAAAAAAACATATGGGATTCGAGAACATTGGGTTCCAGTGTACCATTGAAATACCTTTTATGATGGGATGAATACTACTGGACGTAGTGAGGGTGTTAATGTTGTTTTCAATGAGTTTGTCTCATGAAAAGCAAACTTGAGATAATTTGTGGTTAGGTATGATCAAGCATTAGCAAAGATAGTTGAAAAGGAAAACCTTGAAGATTATGTGTTTGAACACAAAAATCAAATTGTTAATGAAAACAACTTGATAATGAAGCATGCCGCAACTGTCTACACTAGAAATATGGTTGACAAGTTTTGTGTACAATTGGTTGATGTACTCTGTTACAAACTAGAAGACATGGAAAAAGATGGTGATTTTCAAACGTACTTGATTACGGCAAAATCTGGTGTCCTAGAACAATTTATTGTAAAGTTAAAAGCTAGAACAAATAAGGGATATTGTGGATGCCAACATTTTGAGTTTGCAGGTATACTGTACAAGCATGTGATAAAAGCAAAGATTGTGATTTCGCGAAATTATACGAAATTTCGCCAAAATTTTCGTCTTTTTTTTTAAATTACAAAGGGCGAAATAAAATTTTACATTTTTTAAAAAAATTTCGAGGTTTTTTCATAAATTTTGTTATTTTTAGTAAAAATACAAAAACCAGCTACTCAAATTTACATTTTTTCGAAAAAAAAAAATCAAAATTTTTTCATAAATTTCCAGTTTTTTTTTCTACTTATCAGCTATTCTAATTATTTATTGATTTTTTAAACCACCCCCTAATTTCCTAATTATTACTTCTTCTAATTATATATTGATTTTTAAACTACCCCTTGATTTTCTAATTTTAGGTATTTTGGTTTCATTTAATGTGTTTAATACATTTATTTACTTGCATATTATTTTTTTCACATACTTAATATACCCTCAAAACTCATTGTATATTTCATGTATCCTCGAAATTTTTATGTTTTTTCTTTATATACCGAAATATTTCTTAAAATCAAGAAACCAAAATTAACTCGAAAAACGAAATCACAATCCTTGGCTAAAAGTATTTCAGCGTGTTGATGTTGACGAAATCCCAGAACTTTTCATTTAAAAAAGATGGATGAAATGAGCTAACACGTTCAGGACGATGGATGAAATAGTAACACAAAAAAATCAAGGATGTGTTATAGCACTTAGACTCAGCCATCCATGTCGGGAGTAAGTCTAGCCAGCCATGTTTGCTAACCTTTTTTGGTGTTTTTACATTTTTTACCCATTCTCTTTAACAACCACAAACACTATCTATAGAAAGGGTAGAAGTGTAAAAAACCCAAAAAATACTAAAAATGCTAGCAAACATGGCTGACTAGAATTGTTGCTATGTCGGAGATCAACACAACTATGGTGTATTGCCTCATAATCAGATATACTATACCAAAAAGCAGTGGGAGTTATTGAAGAATTATTTACTCAAGTTTTAGAAGAACGTGGTAAGATGGTTGGATTTGGTGAAGAGAATAATACTCAAATTTTAGGTTCATAAAGAAAACAAGACAAGGATATGGTTAAATCATCACAATTTTCTATTCTTGACCACATATATCACAAACAAAGGGTGGGCCAAAAAATGACAAAGGAAAAGGGTAGCACTGGTAGAATTATGAGCTCAATTGAAGCAATGTTGGGTAAATATAAACAGAAATGTACACTATGTAAAGTCTAAGAGTGATTCTACCTGTCGAGGAAACCAGCGAGGAAGGGAGGGAGGACCCTCCATTCCCCTCATGATGCGTGCAGGGGAGGGAAGGCACGCATCGCGAGGGGGATGGAGGGTCCTCCCTCGCTGGTTTCCTCGACAATTAGAATTTCTTAAAGTCTAAGGACACGACAAGATAAAGTGGCCCCAAGTAGGGCAAGGTAATAAAATAAGCTTCTTGTGTGGTTTGTTTGACATGCACAACATGAATTATGTTAGACAATACAAGCCATTTTAACCTTTGACAAGAAAATTTATATATACAGATATATTTGAAGATACTACTGATTTATAAGCCTTAAATGAATGTTCCTACAAGTAGCTATTTTATGAGGTACAAGATATTAGATCATTGAGAAATATTTTGTTCTTTTTATTGATGATGTCCCTAACTTCTATATTTTTTGGTTTACAGGTACTGCAATTTGATAGGAGATGGAGATGGTTTGCACATGTTACTTCTGATAAAGAGAATGTCGACATGGATTCTTTACTTACAAAAAGTACTAGCTAATATATCATAGTTCTCATTTTGTTTACAATTGATGTAAAACTGTAACAAGTGAGATTTGTTAAAGAAAAAATGTTCAATTTGATATGTACTAGTTTACTGATAACTAGTCTTCTTCCGTGACTTTTCTTCATAAAAAAAATGTCTTTCTTTTTAAAGTTTCACAAATGTGAACGGTAGGAAATTTAGCTACTATTTAATTGTTATTAGTGTATTTGATTGATGGTCCAGATTTTTATTGCTTGAGCTACACTTTTCAGTCACCGTGATTAGATTACCTTAAGGGTGTATTTGGTTGCATGGAATCCTATGCCATGGGAATCCATGAAGGGACCCCTACATTTTATGCTAAATTGATGATATATCACTCCACATCCACCATTTGGTTTTGTGATCAATGGTGTGAATGAAAGTCCCATGAACATGGAAATCACATGCCTTGAGGGACCAAGGAGTGAAATTTCCATGTTCATGGAACTTCCATTCCCACCATTGATCACAAAATCAAATGGTGGTCAAATGGTAGATGTTGAGTGATATATCAATTTAGCCTAAAATGTAGGGGTTCCCTCATGGATTCTCATGGCATAGAATTCCATGCAACCAAACACACCCTAAGATTAATAATACATATACATTTGGACAATAAACTTAAGTATAATCGATGTTAAGTCGCAACTTTGGCCACATGAAGACATGATACACGGACACATGATCATTTAAATTGCATGTTTGGATTGCATGGACGTAGTGAGTCAGCGGAAATTTTTTTGTTGTTACCAACAGTTTTTCTTCTTTAACTTTGATGATTTTATCTCTGAAGGGAAACTACGAAGCTTATAGAAGAACTGTAAGCTTGACTATAGGTGTGACTTGAATGTAGAAGTCAGAAAACATAATTTTCTCCTTGTAATTCTAGTCCATTTTATGTTCCTATTACTCACACTGGCTAAAAGATGTCCAATATTTGGTATTCAGGTTTGACTATGGATGCTTATAAGTATGTAATTTGGTATTTAGGTTTGACTATGGATGCATGCAACATGTAGCATGGGACTAGTGTTAACATAGAAAAACAGTGAGTCTTTCAATGAGGATTGCTTGTTAGAGCATCCACAATTGCAAGGTGAATACTGGGATGAAGAGTTGTTGCTTTCTTTGACAACTTCCGGTGATTGATTTCAATGAGTTTGAGGGGATGCAAAGCTGGAATTGCACATGAGAGAATTGTAGTGATTAGATGTTATACTTTAACGTCTTGTAAGAGCAAGTGAATTGGGTATATAGGAGAGTGTGTTGCCATTTATTATGACCATTCAAAATTTTAAGGAGCAGAGACGTTTCAAAATTGTATGATCAGTTATGTAGGGAAGAAGAAGGTGAAAAAAAAAAAAAAAAACAAGAGAATTTAGCATAAGTAGGGAAAAAAAATAAGGAAAGCAAGAAGAAAAAAAAAATCTTGAATTCTTTGTTTGTATTTTATTTTTTTAGAAAACTAATCTAGTTAGCTTGAGCTGCTAACTATTCTTTTTATAAAGTTAGGACAATTGATTATATGTTATTATCGACCGTACGATCAATAACAATCTAATGGTCTATTATTTGAGTTTATATCTGAGTAAAAAACGTGAGTCTCAAGATCTCATCCCTAATCACAAAGGATGTAATTAGTTTTAGTTGAATTTTGAAAATTGCTTGAATTTGTAAAATTTTAACAAATACAAATTTCAATGTTTTAATTTGTAAGCGATCGCGGAACTTGTGAGATTACCAGTGAATACAACATATATACTTGATCCTATGTAGTTTCAGTGATTGCTATTTAGTTGAAGAATCTTGAAGAAATGTCAACTGTTTTATTTTTAGTTTGGTTAAAAAAAGAAAAGAAATGTCAGCTGTTGTGTCACTTGAAGAGCAAATAAAGTGGCTCGAGTCTCCACAACAATTGAGCATCCACCAGTGTTTTCTAAATGGGTAACTAACTTTTGCATCCATTTCAGCGTGCAAACCCACGTGCTTGAAGATGAAATTATTTTTGAAAGGGTTGCAACCCCTAGTCTATATGTAATTCCATTTGGCAAGGCAGTCCCTCTTAGTGCCACGTCAGCCAAAAAATAATAAGCAATTTCTGAAAGGCAACACTACTTTATGCCATCATATATGTTGGTTTTTTGAAAAAACAGTAATATAAAAATAAGGTAACTTTCGACCAATTTAAACTTTCAATTGAGACTGATTCTCAAACTCATCAAAACATAAAAATTGTAGTACTATGAGTTATCTAATAAACACATTTTGAATGATTTGAAAATGTTTTGAAACGAGCAAGTTATGGTCATTTTACTAAAGTCGTACAAACTTGTCCGAAAAACAAAGTATGTTTTCACCCATTCACCCAGACCTATGCAAGGATAAGCCTAAACCTCGCATTGTTCCAGGCGAGAGTTTGGTAAAACCTCGCATTGATCCAGGCGAGGATCTTCCTTATAGTAAATAAAACACTACGTACCTGTTCACAAAAGACATAGTTGAACCAATATATTTGTTGGTCTAAAGACTTATATAAAGAACCTAATGCAGTGAGTTTACATAACATAGGATTTAGTCATTCAATACAAAATACAAAATTTCCAAGAGTACCTTCGAAGGAAATCCAGATTCAATAGTCCCTATTGTGACACTTGTCATGCTATGATTCGCTGAGCGCACTTATAACAAAATTATTGACCAGAGTGAGTTCCAAGTCACATAATTAGCAATTCGAGGGGGGGCTCCTGCGCACAGATTTGGGCCGTCGGATCTGATCCAACGGCTCAGATCGATGGATTTCAAACAATTTTTTTTTTTTTTTTAAATCCATCGATCTGAACCGTTGGATCAGATCCGACGGCCCTCCAGATCCCATAATTAGTGCCCATATTTGGGGATTTTGGTTTGAAAGTCTTCCTTTTCTGTTGCAAAACTGTTAAGAGATTCGACAACAAATTTGTTCATTGTGTAAGGGAAGACCACATGCTATTTTACTTGAGTGAGTGCTTCCTAACTCCTCAAAAATATTGTTCAATTAATCACTTCATTTCACACCATAAAGGGTATTTAACAATCTTCCTAAATACTTGTATTTGTTCCTCTACTTGTCTAACTAATAAAGAAAGAGTATCCAAATATCCAAAACAAAATAAAACCAACATCAATGTTTCTTTCACCATTGGCCTCATTTGTTCTTTTTGGGACGTGCATGGTCATATAAAAAGTTATTAGTTATAAACTACATTGAGATTGTATAGAAAGCAATGAAGAAGTTTTGAGACACGTTAGTGTCAATTCATTGAAGGCCTTAGGTGATAGCCTTTTCATCTATATAAACCAGCAGCAGAAGCTCATTTTAAAGTTTTGTATTGAGAAAAATGGCAACTTCAGTGGTGAAGAGTAGGGATGATATTGTGTTCGCCACTGTGGCACCTGGTGCTCCTGTTACTGCTGAAAGGCCGGTTCGTGACGACTTGGAGACTTCCCTTCCGAAACCCTGTAAGTTTCTCTTTCTCACTCGGTTGTTCTTGATTCTGTTGCAAACTTTTTATGACTCAAGGGGATATGGAGATCTCCCACACAAACATTTGTTCTTATGGATCTCAAGTCACTGGAGCATTCCCATAGGAGCAAGCACGGATCTACGTGGGGGCCACTGACTAATGACATTTTTTTTTTGGGTGGTTTGCAATTTTTCCACCCTGTGGCCCCAAGACTGCCATCCCGCCACACCCCTTCCTTTCTCCTTCATTTTTTTGTGATGCTGAGATCGACAATCACTTTGCCTCCTCCTCTCTCCCTGTCTCTCTTTTTTATTTATTTTCTTTTCCCACCATGGTCACTCGCCGTTAGCAACTTTAATCTCTCTCATCTCTTTTGAGGAAATTTTTTTTAAGTATTTTCTCGAGATGAATTCGTATATATCGAGCTCTAATTTTGTATTTTATTAATAAGATTTTTCTGCAGATACATTAAAAATTCGACCCATTAATTTTTCCTCAAAATGCATGCTTGTATCTCGAGGTTCATCTGTGAGTTATTGTTTTGAAAGGCATTTTGATAATCAACGTGAGTATTTTAATAGTTAACATGTGTTGACTGTTAGTCTTAAGGGAGACTGCAATAGTTATTAATGTTGAGGATAACATCTAATTAGCTATTTTTGACAATGGATAAATCACACAAAACCCAATTTTTTTTGTAAACATATAATTTTACATTTGAAATTAATTTTTGCCCCTTAACTTTATATACCAATTTGATTAGTCCCCTCATATATTTATCTTTCGTGCTCCTACAGAGTAGTTTGTTGGATTCACTTTCTTCCCATATAAATTAGATGTAGTTTTGTTTAGCAATTGGTGTTTTATAGTTTTTTTTAAAGGCACTGTGTTTTATAATTATTTATGAATTGTTCAAAAATTTTAAAAAAATATACGTTATAGTAATTAATTATTATATTATCATTAATTAATTTGGATTCATCACTCCGCCCTCCTTCAACAAAAAACCAAACTCCGTCATTGGAGAGGAATTGTATTTCCTCAACCTCGAAGAGATAAATTGAATATGACGGTCTAACATGTCTTGAGAATCCGCTGGTTGTTCTCCAACGATGATGGAATTGTCTTTGTACCACTCCGAACATATTGCAGGACTTGCCTATGTATATGTCAACTTTTAGAAACTGCATGTGGGGTGGGAATTCCACCATTGTAAAACTTGAACACTAGGCATGCACGACTCTAAGGTGTTTCAACGAAGGCATTGAGCTCTGAGGCAGTCATCGGGAAAGGCTAAATTTTGAGTCTAAGATACTAGAGATGTTCGTACTGTTTATTTGTTTTTGTAAGACTTATGGTGAGACTTGAGAGCATCCCCTTTGCTCTGACGCTAGCTCAAACAATGGGGCACTCAAAAGACAACAACAACAGCCATGGATAATGGCACCTAAGTTCATCATGGGTAGGAGGTCAGGCAGAGAAAGTGTACTAGCATCCAGCCAGCATCCTATTTAATAAGTATAGGGCCCTTAATACAACAAGTCAGTTAGAGAATTTGCATCATGTTTCTCCCACTCTTAATTGAATGATATCTTCTCAAACTACTACTTTGGTATGCCTTAGTTAGATCATGTGAATAAGAAATATGGTGAATCCCTCATAATTCATTTTTGAGGACCAAACCAAGACTCCATCAGAGATATTCAAATAAAAACGTAGATGAGGTTTTGCCTTTTAATCTAAGTTAGAGGTCTGATTTTCTTGAAAATGTGTTATTAACTCCATGCAAATAGCTAGAAATTTCTAATCCCTGTTTTAGATGAATAGTTGAATATTCTTCATTCTTTATCTAAACAGATTTGGCTAGAGCTCTTGTCACACCAAATACAGAACAACCCAAAGGTACAACAATAGGCCACAAGACTCATGGAATGAGTGTTCTTCAACAGCGTGTTGCTTTCTTTGATCAAGATCACAATGGCATTGTTTATCCTTGGGAAACCTATAAAGGTAACAAATCACTGTCACATGCATGATTTGACTATATCGACATACAAACTGGTTATGTCTTACAACACTGTTTCCCAGGATTTCACGCAATTGGTTTCAATGTGATTCTATCTTTCCTAGGCGGGATCTTTATCAATGTTGGCCTCAGTTATCCCACTCTACCTGTAAGTGTCTTGCATTCCTTCAACCCAAACTCAATACAAAAGCCAGTTAATGAGAAATTTGGTTTTGAATTCATTGAAAGATCATTGATTTATTTGAGTATAGAACTATAGACGACTCGTCTGTAGAGGTATTACAAATTGATTTTGGAACAAAACTTTTGCAGGGGTGGTTACCTTCTCTTTTGTTCCCCATATACATCAACAACATTCATAAAGCTATACATGGGAGTGACTCCGACACTTACGATACTGAGGGAAGGTGAGGAAACTAGTCCTTGGTGTTAATCCAAAATTATCACTCTTTTATTGATGCATGCATTTGATAATAACAATTTAATGGCTTGGCTCGTCATTCTCTTTTGTTGATGCATGCATTTGATATCAACAATGTAGTGGCCTTGTTCATTTATAAATCACCTTAAGTTTATTTTAGATTATGGTTAAGGTTCGATTTGCCAAATAGTACCCCACACATGCATGATCCTATCTTTATCTTGCTCAACAGAGTTTTCTTTTCCTGTTTTCAGGTTTGTTCCAGCGAATCTTGAAAACATATTCAGCAAGTATGCTCATACTGTACCTGATAAGTTGACGTTTTCTGAGGTTTGGGAGATGACTGAAGGGAATCGAAATGCATTAGATTTATTTGGCTGGTTGTTTTTAGGTCACTTCTTCATTTATCTCTTCCTGTATCTGAACTACAAATGTGCCACCATTCTGATGTGCTCAACTATATAATATCACAGGATTGCAGCCAAGGGAGAATGGCTAGCTCTATATTAGATTGCAAAGGACGACGAGGGCTTCTTATCTAAAGAATCTGTAAGAGGGGTTTTCGATGGTAGCTTGTTCGAATACCTTGCCAAGGCACGACATAGCCATCATCATTAAGGTTGGTTATGAAGATGTTGTTAGGCAATGTGAAGGCTCCAAAAATCAGAACTATTTCATAGATACATGTGAAGCTAGTTGCCAATCACATAGATTCCACACCCCCCCCCCCCCCCCCCCCCCCCCCCCAGGTACTACAATAACACACGTGATCCTATGTAAAACTATCTGTCACTTGTACTGATATTGGCATACAAATGAAGTGAGCAACTTAATTTCAATTTTTACATAGTTTCCATGGTTTTTTATTTTTGCATTTATCATACAGCACCCATATACGCTAACATTTCCCAGGTGGTCCACACTAATGTGGTTGCTCTTACAGAGGACCCTGCAGATGCTTTGAGTAATAGACTACTTTGGGCGAGTACTTTCACAATGTGCTATTTGGAAATGTATGTGTTGGTAGTAATCTTGTTGGTGTGTCCCTCTGTATGAAAACTATCTTACAACGGAAATCACATAATGTACCTGTAATCAAACCTGTATTGAAAGCATATTTCCAGTAAATCATTTCTTATTACAGTTTATTCGACAAATAAACACACCCTTATTTATTATTTTGTTTTCCTTTCTAGTAACTTGTGCTAGGGTGTTACAAATCATCAATTAATTCCTATTACAGAATAGCTCCAAAATTCTTCCTTTGTTTATGACTTTCCCTGCTGTTAAGAGTATCCTTTCAAATCAGTAAAAGTTCATTTTCTTTCCTCAATTCATTTGTTTATTTTTTCTTTACTGAAAAAGACTGTTGGATTAAGTAGGTGAAGTCAGTGAGTTTGAGAAGCAAATAACATGTACAACTTTTGCCTGTGTAAGTTTTGTACATAAAGGGTGTGTGTTTGGATGTTGTTGTTGTTTTCAACTCATTGAAGGCTTCAGTGATATCTTCATCTTCTATATTAACAAAACATAATTTGGGCTTATTATTTTTTGAGATGGATGATTCAGTGAACAACAATGATATCATGGCCACATTAACTTCTGAAGCTCATTTTACTGCAAAAAGGAGGATTTGGAATGACTTAGAAACTTCTCATCCCAAGCCTTGTAAGGCTTCTTCTTTTTCTTAGCCTTATACTGATTCTTCGGTACATCGTGTATTGCTCTGCTATTTATTGCATTGAGATACAGTTTATTGCACAATCACGGTACATTAGACATATGGAAGAAATGCTAGTATTTTATTATTACTCAAACTTTTTATCCACCTGAGGGTAACACTCAAGCTATTGTTGCACCAGATAACATCTGAATAGTACACCAGGCCACAAGAATCATGGCATGAGTGTCCAACAACATGTCGCTTTCTTCGATCAAGATCACAATGGCATTATTTATCCTTGGGAAACTTATCAAGGTAACAATATAATGGTCAGATTGTGCAGATAATTAGCACCTGGAAAATGATAAAAATAAAAAACTTTTATTTTGTTATGTTCCTTTTTTTTCAATGTTTGCCATGTCTTACAAATTAGGTGTTTTTCCAGACTTGGTGCCATTGGTATGAATGTCATTGGTTCTGTATTAGTGAGGATGGTAATCCATCTGGGACTTAGTTACCTCACTCTGTCTGTAAGTTCCTTTCAGGTTCCTTTTATACAACCCTGATTATACAAGTTTCTAAGGGATATTGTAGTCCATTGGTCGAAAATTTGTCATTTAATCCAAAAAACAAACTAAGAGTTTACTTAGGAACTCCAAGCTGGGGAACGATCCCACTAAGTACTCGGCTTCCAACATGTTTCCTTTGCAACAAAACCCCACTTCAATGCAAATAAGGATGACCACCTCCCTGTGCAGTAATGGAAGTGAACTGATCAACTGATACATTCTCGTCGCCTTGATTTTGGTAAAATTTTGCGGGGATGGATACCTTTCTGTTCTCTTCCCTATCTACATACAGAACATCATAAAACTAAACATGAGAGTGACTCTGACACGTACGATGCTGAGGGACGGTAAGAGAGTTAATCCCAATTGCTGGTCTAAAATCATCTTTTGTTAATTGGTCTGTTTATTACCTTGAACACATGCCATATGTTAAGCTTATAGTCATGGTTATTTGTACTCACGAGCTTCCCTCCGATCATCTCTTGTTTATCTTTCTCGATCGGGGTTATCTACTCCTTTGTTTTCAGGTTTGTTCCAGTGAATTTTGAGAACATGTTTGACAAGTATGCATGCTCATACTGCACCTGATAAGTTGACATTTTTAGAAGTTTGGCAGATGACTGAAGCGAATCGAAGAGCATTCAATTTATTTGGCTGGTTGTTTTCCAATATCATTGCTTCTCATTTATCTCTTGTGCCTGAATCACAAATCTGATAATTGTTGTGCACCCTATATAGTTTTTTCAGGATTGCAGCTAAGGGACATTGGGTACTTCTATTATATGCTCTTGCAAGGGACGAACAGGGTTTCTTACCTAAGGAAGCTGTAAGAGGGGTTTACGATGGTAGCTTATTTGAGTCTATAGCAAAGGCACGACATGGGCATTATCAGTAAACTCTTGGATAAAATTGTGTTAGCCAATGTAAAGCATAAGAACTAGTGCATGCATTCATGTTTAAACTACTTGTCCTTGATACTGTTTAAGACTACTGGTCAAGTTTTATCGATATTTTCGCTTTAGAAATTTGAGAAATTCTCTAAATCGGCAATCTAGGATAACTCTGTGAATGCAATGTTGATTCACTCTCTCTGGCACATTCGTAGAAGTGATAGACAATTTAATTTCATTGATCCCAATTTTCCATGAATTTTAAAGCCATTGTTCCTACACCATCGATGCATAAGTGATGAACAAAGAAAACAAACCAAAATACATTCAATTTCAATGAAATGTGACACATTACACTGATCGGGTTGCAAAGAACTGACAATTTGCCTCTATGCAACATGATAAAGAGAATTGGGAAGCTTGTAAGTTCTCGTGGCACCAGGAAGGCCGTTCAAGCTGCTCCATTGGTCTCCAACAATTCCCCAAATGTGATATCCCTCATCCACTAGAAGCTTTCTTTGTTTCGTCTTGTAACTTTGTACATTTCCACAGTCATCCCCCAAACCCCTGTTCATCTCAAACAATTACACAAGGATTAAAATCATTGCGTATCATCACTTGCCTCAAATTGATTTTTAGGAAAAATCATCATTACAACAAATAAAATCATACAAAAAGTTTCTGATCCGATCGAGGTTGGGTTTTTTTTTTGAATTCAACAGCCGGTCACTTCTTTTTCGATTCTCTTCCACATGGATTTATGGTGTTCTAACAATACTCAAATAAAGATAATACAGAATTAACACCGCAAAAAAAACTTACCTTAGTACAAGACCAGACCATCCATAGTATCCAACCTTGACAAGGTTATCAGTGGTGGCATCCCTTAAATGCTCCCCTCTTGATGAGATCAAGAAGATCTTCAATCCTCTACTTTTTAATTCATTGAAGAATTTGAGTGTGTTCTTCAGAGCTGGTGCATTCTTTTGTTTCATCCATTCTTCCAACGATGACTTGTTCATTTGTTCGCCCCTACGATCACCAAAATTACAACAAGATATATTACAAGAAATTCATACTTGCAAGCAACTAGTCAAAATGTTTTCAAGAAGAAAAAAAAACTTACCCAAAATTATGTTGTTTGTAGTATGGAACAGTGGAGAGAAGAGTATCATCAATGTCGAAGATCCATGCATCTTTGCCATCTCCCGTCAACTTGAAACTGCTACTAAGAAAAACTGTGCACTCATCAAGTGTTCTCTCTGAATCAACTTTGTATTGAATGGATGTCATGTACTTGCTAATGTAATCAACACACTCCTCAGGCACCACATCAAATTGTTTGATGTTGTTGAGCTCAACATTCATTCTCCAACTCTCACAGTAGTTCTTCAGGCTGATCCCCAACGCGTTCTTCCTCCCTACTTGATTCAGTATGTTCCAATCTGAAACTCCCAAACCAATGAAGACATTTAGGATCAAAGTTAGCAAGAACAATGGAGTTCTTCCCATTTTTTTTTGTTTTTTTGTTAACACGAGAAATGGAGAGATGTTATGTGTTTTATTGTGTTTTTTTTTCCGACATGAAGCACATGGGGTTGTGGGATGGTTTGATCTTGAAATAAGGGTCAGATTTCTGCCTACAAGTTTATTTTTAGTAATTTGGATCATGTACTCTAAAGAGTTTATATTAACAACTTAATGAATGATTCAGATTTGATCGTAAGGCTCTCACTAGTCATCAATACAATGGATGTATAGCGATATGAACAGAAGAATTATAAAACTCTGAATGCAGCTAGACTCCCCTAATTCCATGTGTGTGTCTAAGATCTGTACCGTCATATGACCATATTGTTTTTCTCCTATTTTTGCGAGTTTAAGCACGAAGAGGTCTGACCATATCCTTGTTTCCTCTTTCATTTATATGTGTATTTCTATTTTTTGGCCTTTCCCAAATGAAATAAAATAAGAAAAATTATCGACCGTTCTCATTATATGGGTTGTACTCTGACTATCCGTTAGAGCATCCACAGTAGGCTAAATAATAGGAGAATAACTTTTTTGGTATACACTTTTCTGTTCTCGAACCACCTACAGTCAGCCAAATAATGTTACATTGGAATGAGAGTGGAATTTAGAGGTATCTTAATTTATAACAGTGACTTTTATGTTCTACGTGTGAGATTAATGGTGGTTTTTTAGGCATTGCAGTTGATGGCCTATTCACATGAAGCTTGATCTTTGATGGAGATCGTCCTCTATTGCATTTGCATATAAAAAAAATTGACAAGATGACAGCCAGAGTAGATGGGAAAGAGGAATAAAAATTAAACTTCTATTTTTCTGGAAAGCTACTTGGATCATCATAATGTCAATGAGAAAATTTGCTGATAACATGGATATGGTTGTCGTGTTCAAAATTATTTTTCAAACCTGTAGTGGAGCGCATGATAATGTTTTCTTCTCTTTTTGAATGCCTTAAAGAATCAAAAGTGGCCCAATTTTTTGTTTGACAATGTCCATCCATGTTGTGGTCAATATAACCACCCTCTTAGCTGTATTCATAATGTGTAACTCATCCTCCTACTCTGTATTCTTCCATTACTATCTGCAAATTTCACAAAAGAATAAAAACCGGACGAGGAGGGGGGAGTCTCCATCTTTAATGGATGACAATCAGCACTCACTCTCAATAACACAATCAGAAAGCAGTTGTGTTGTTCTTCCATTGAATATCCAAGTTTGGATCAAGATTTCTTCCAATATTGAGTTACAAAATATATCCAAGTTTAGATCCAGAATTTTTTTCAATGTTTTGAGTTATAAATTTTTCTAATATCGGTCGAGGGAAAGGTAAGAGGCTGGGTGGAATGACAAGGCAAACGCTGCCAAGGCTTTACTTTCATTCTTCAATGGTTCAGACTAGCTTTTGTTGATCATTGGCTAGTTAACCCAAGACATAAGTGGCATTCCTTAATTTTCTGCTTCAAAATTCAGTACTGGCTTACGAGCAGCACCTTAACGTATTTTACAGAAAAGTGGGCAAGATTTGGTAGCTGAGGGTTGGCAACAAATAGAAACAACATACTACAACCTCTGCTCAGAATAGGCAGCTAGGAAACATCCAAGCAGGCTGGACAGCCGCCTGGGCAAGTTTTTGAAGAAGAAAAAAATGTATTTCCAATTTGAATAAAATATAAATACATTTTGCACTTTTATCTTGACATTGAATTGGTAATATTATGCTTAACTTTATAAATTATGAATTATAATAATAAATTTAAAAATAATAAATAAATAAAAAGGCCTAAGCACCCGACTCTAGGTGCTAATCACCTAGCACCTACTCACCGCCCGCCCACCCACCGACTGGCAATTTTTAAAACCTTGTCTACAACAACCTAAAATAAAGATCAAAACAGTGTATCATAAAATTATCCCTGCAGATTTAACTTAACAATAATGCCAAGTTAATAAACTAAAAGAAGGTAGTCAAGATCACAAAATTTATAGCATAACACACAAAACTTGTTTATTGCCTTCATTCAAATATAACTGGCACTAACCTCAATCCTTTGGCAAACAAAACCTAAATAGTCAACAAGCAACACTATCTCTTACAGAAAATGTGCACCATCTCTTACAGAAAATGTGCACTATCTCAAACAAAATTTCCATAACCAACACAACACACTCCTACATTGACACTTAGACAATGGCATTGGCTGCACTTGCAATTCTTGGCCATAAGTCGGCACATTCCTTTCCAATTGGCCCTGTTATAGCAGACCCTGCAACCACGACAGCCAGTCAACAAGTAAGAAATAGCTTGAAGGCAAAGTTTGGAAATACAATACTCATATCTAACAGACAAAAATAGCTTGAACTAAATACCGAAATAAAGCATGTCAAAGATGATATAATGCAAATCCAAAAAAGAATATGACGACAGTAAATGGTCAAAATTAGATAAAAGCTTTGAAATAAATCATGAATCTAGAAACATGAGACTGAGCTAAAGCATGATATTCTGACAAGAACTACCAAAATTCAATCTTACCTTTCATCTCACCCTTGGGGTTCACTATAACACCAGCATTGTCTGCAAATACATGAACACGAAAAAGTTAAAAGCTTGGAAAAGGATTAGTTTCATAAAGAAAAGCATGTCACTACTATACCATAAAGTACACAGAGAAAACAAGAGAAATTTTTTTCATTTTAATCAATATATATTGACGTCACATGCTTTACAAGGAATCGCATACTGGCGATAAACAGGAGAATTTTGGATGCATGTTTACGCTCCAAGATAAGAGGAATTGCACGACAAACACAAACATAATGGAATGTTTGTCAGCATCCTAAGTCATCAAAAGAAGTTGCTTAGAGACATGTGAGGGGGGATCTAAACATGAAACCCAGATCTGTGAGAAGGAAATATGAGGAATAAATTTAAACAATTAAAGTGAATAGCAGGTCTATAAGAAGCACTGCCCTACATGTTTTGCCATGGCCCTTATTCTTTCTACTAAACCAACACATAAAGAACCACAAGTGTTTACTTCACCAATTCATGTTAGCAAAGGGATTACTACATGAAACTTGGGATTCTCTTTCCCCAACACATAAAATACATGTAGAATAGAACTATAGAAATATTAACAACGGGTTTTTAGCAGAATGTTTAAATGAAAAGTTGACACTGAGCACTTTGCCATCTAAAACTCTACAAGGAGATAGAAAATGAGATTAGATGAATACGTTCTTCGTCTCAACAATTAAACTTATAATAAGTAAAACATTAAGTAAAAAAAATCATTCCACCAGTATCAAACATTGCCACATCCATCAGCAGACCTGATTCAACCAACACCATCCACCACGTTTACCACAACCCTGATTCGGTCACCACATCCATCACCAACCACCACATACACCACCATAAGCTAAATGTGGAGCAACAAAAGTAGCCACAAAGGTTCAATGCAGGTTAAAGTCTGCACATCAAGGGCTCAAACTTTTGACTTAATGCCCAATAAGATTAAGGGGCGGAATGAATTTGGAGCCAACATCAATCATGGTAGGCAAAAAATTCAACCAAATCTTCAATAGGCATCATGTGAAAAGGACAAGCTCACAATGCGCATGTCGTCAAACAAATAAATAGTTCATATTTGGGCACTACGTATTGAACCTAAACATTGGAGTTTAGAGTACAAAATAGCAACTGCGTACGATGGGACACTGCATGGTGAAAGGCACTGACCGACCAAGATGTGATGGGTGGCAGTGAAAGAATCACAAGTGGCAGTGGTTGAATCATGATCCTTAGTGGTGGATGCTGGAAATGGACATGGTCTAATTTGCTGTTGGTGAAAGGGAATTGGACAAGGGAAGTTAGGGACTTCAACCAACACCATCCACCACATTTACCACAACCCCTAATTCGGTCACCAAATCCATAACCAACCACCACATACACCGCCATCACCTAAATGTTGAGCCACAAAGGGTCAATGCAGGGCACAAGTCTGCACATGAAGGGCTCAAATTTTTGACTTGATGCGTAATATGAATTTGGAGCCAACATCAATCATATTGGGCAAAAAATTCAACTTAAATCTTCAGTAAGCATCATATGAAAAGCACAAGCTCTCAAAGCATGAACAAATAAATAGTTAATATTTGGGCACTACGCATTGAACCTAAACATTGGAGTTTCAAGAGTACAATATAGCGGCTGTGTGCAATGGGACACTGCATGGTGAAATGCAGTGACCAACCAAGATGTGATGGGTGGTAGTGAAGGAATCACAGGTGGTAGTGGTTGAATCATGATCCTTAGTGGTGGATGCTGAAGATGGACATGGTCTAGGTAGCCGTTGGTGAAAGTGAATTGGACAAGTTGAAGTTAGGGACTTCATCGACTAAAATGAGTTGTCACATCAAACACGAGCATTGTGTTTAACATGACATAGGGAAACAAATATGCTAAGGCAAAACAAATCTCAATAATATCACAGAAAACAATTTCACATAGGAGACTCCTAAAACATAGGGAAACCCTAAAGATACTTCCCTATCAAATATTGGGATGAAAATGAATGTAGAGTGTAGAAATATCTATCATTGTGAGCTCAAATCAGTATAGACATTGACAAGCTCTAAGCTTTTGCAAATCAAAACATGATTTCAATCCAAGCCTTCATGTCCCAAATAATCCTATAATCAAATTGTACATCAACTAACCTCTCTTCAAGTTCACAAGCAAAGTTCTTAAATCTACTAGCAAAGACTGTGAACCTGATTGTAAAATCCTGGTTCACTAGCAAAGTTCTTAAATCTACTACTGATTAAAGTCAAAACCCTTAAAGACAACATAAAATAACATCAACAAAAAATCTAATTACACATCAGAAGAAACAAAACAGAACCCAATGAGAATTAACACCAAAACATATTAATCAAAATCAAATCGGACAACAATGAAAGAAACTCAAACCTTCAAAGTACATGAAGACACCATCCTTTCGGCGCCAAGGCTTCCTCTGCCTGACGATGACAGCAGGCATGACCTTCTTCCTGAGATCAGGCTTCCCCTTCTTGACAGTGGCCATCACCATGTCACCAACACAAGCAGAAGGCAACCTGTTGAGACGACCCTTGATTCCCTTCACGGAGATGATGTAAAGGTTCTTGGCTCCAGTGTTGTCCGCGCAGTTCACGGTGGCTGCCACTGGGAGACCCAGTGACATCCGGAACTTGTTACCAGCTGATCCTCCACGACCTGATCGACAGAAAAAAAAAAAAAAAAAAAAAAAAGTGAGACATTTGATCGAGATTAACAAGGGGTCGGAGTAGAAACCCAAGAGACGAAGAGGGGAGGAAGAACAGACGGAGAGAAGAGAGTACCTCGCTTCGACATTTTTGTGCAGTTTGTGCAGCAGAAGAGCAGGGTGGGTTAGTGAGGTTTTTATATGGGGTGTTGTGTTGTTGTCTCTAGGGTTTTGAGATATAGAGAGCCAGAGGAGTGAAGGACTTATGTTTGGGCTTTCGATTTGGGCTTTGTCCACCAAATTCTGGTTTTTACCTAGTACTATACAGGTGCCCGTAAATTTTCCACCACACCTTCAATTCTACCACCGTGAAGGCGGAAACCCATCAGTCACTCCAAACCCTCACCTTCGTCGGCACCTACGATTTCTTCTACGGCACCTACGATTTCTTCTACGGCTCTGATCTCAGTGGGTTCCCTTGAATTAGGTTAAAATATAGTCCGTCTAATTGTCAAGGAAAAGGGCGAGGAAGGCTCCCTCGAACGTGCCCGACCTTTGTTTCAAAAAAAAAAAAAAGCAAGAAATTTGAATTTCGTTGCTGAAATTTAAGAGGGAGGGAGGGACCAAAAAACAGAGAAAACCAGAGAGAACACAGACAAGGGAAAACCTCTCCCCAAACCCATCTCCACAGAGAAGAAATCACTCCCCAAACTCGACAGAGAAGAGAAGACCGAAAAAGGAGAAGAGAAGCCATGGCTTCCATTTCCGACTCCAACCTATTGGTCTCTCTAACTAATTCGACAACCCCATCAACGCCTGGTTCATTAAGAAGGTTTATTTGATCATTTTCAAGTGATTCGAAATCGATTGGGTTGTAAATGGGTTGATTGGTGAAGAACTGAGAAAGCAGAGGTGGTGTTTGAAGAAATGCATGTGAGAGAGTGAAGAGAAGTAAATGAGTTTTGAAAAAATGATAGATGGTGGTGTAGGAAAGAGTGTGCGAAGGAGAGGATTTACAGAGAAGAAGAAGATGAGTTGTTGTTGGAGTTCTCCTCTTCAGCTTTGATGCAAGGTTGATGAAGTGGCCCTTCCAAAGGAGACGATTTACAGAGAGAGAGAAGTGGCTTTGCCAAATCGTGCTCCAGTTATTGACTTGAATCAGATTTCGGTACCAATTTGAACTCTATACTCCTTATCTTAATGGTTTTCATTTGTTATCTGGATAACCTTTGGCATTGGCCCAAAATTGTTTTATGAAACGGCGATTGAGAGGTTTATGCGTGCACTAGGGGAATCAATCTCTTTTGGGAGGTTTATGTCTGAGTCATTGGTGACAAGATTATTTTATGCATTCATTTGTTTTTATAGTTGTTTATTGGATTCTTTATTCTCTTGTTGAGTCTGATGATGTTACAAGAAAACATGCATTAGTTTCATGGGTGCAATCACTTTCATTCCTCTGTTCCCAAACTTCAACAAGTAATTCGACTACTGCGGGAAGGAGCAGTGAAGGATATAATACATCTGAAAGCTTTAACAGAATCTGTGCACATTTATGAGTTTACAAATGCTCTATCCAAATAGATAGCTGGAAAGAGATAAATAAGGTATCCTTGTGAATCTCTTCAATTTTGTACCATAGTATCTGGTATCTTAGAATGCACCCTAATTCATGCCTTTCCAGATTACCATATCTTATTGAATAAAGTATCTACTTGGATGATTATATTGTATTGCAGTGATTTATGACAGTTACATTATTGTCTTCTTACACTCATTGATGCATATTTGCTTTTACATTATATCTATGTATGTGTGCTCAAAAGGATTGGCAAGGAGAATGGAATGCCAAGAAAAGTGGTTTGTTGCTTCGGTGGTTAGTATCCTTGAGGATATATAGGTATACATTATGTTAGTTATGCCCTGCAAAGATCTCTTGTTGTATATATTCAAGTGAGACACGAAATTCGAATTTGTTAAGTTTACTAAAGTGTTTTGATTTAAGGTTGTGCTTGGAGACGAGATACATTTTGTAGACGCTCGGTTGGATAACTCTGTGAGCAGTATGCAAAGCAATCCCTCTTGTCTTGAAGTAAACAAAGAGCTCGGCATATGAAGGGGATGGATGAATCATGTGTACATCAGCTTGAAATGAGTTGTGTACGAGTTTGAGATGCTTTCTGAAGACAGCTTGAATGAGGCGTGTATGAGTTTGAGATGCTTTCTGAAGAGTCTCGTCATTGTTTGGTGTTTGAGAAACTTGGGTTCTAAAAGTCCTTTGGTCTAATGATTGTGTACGCATGTGTGTTCTAAAATGTATTATACCGAGTATAAAAGCCTTGTTTGGCTAATATTTATTTTTCAGTGTTGAAGTTACATTCACATATGTTCAAATACATGGGTTTCAGTAGCAGATTAATTACGATACCAGAGCCCTTCCAAATGTATGAATCTTTTAAACAGTCATTGTACATGAGATGCTGAGCTGGTACTTTGCTGGTGCATACCAAACCTTAGTTTTTTTGAAACTGTAATTCCTTTTGTCATAAATGTTTTTTGCTTACTTCATTTTCTATTCAAATTTCAAAGCACTGATCGTTCAAGAAATTTGGTAACTGATGGCTCAAGAAATTTGATATATTAAGTGTGCAGGCTTTGTCCCTGAAATGCTACAACTTGAGCTTGCCTTCACTAACTTCTTTCTAGTTTCAATTTGGGGTATATTGTTCCACTGCACGTCGCGATATCATAGATTTCACATCACAATGATAATTGAACATGTTGATAAAGATATAGTGATGACGATTTTATTAAATTTGAATTTGATTCGAGTCCTTTTGGTGTCATCCATTTTACAGATTGCAAGATCTTGAAATGTGATGAATATGCTGAACTCCAATGTATTTTGCACGCTTGAAATTGACCTACTTATTACCAAAAGCAGTTAGTGTAAGGAGCATAAGGGTTAAGAAATAGGGACATATCGCAAACAAGGTATCCTTTTAATTCATCCTATTTGTTCACATTGAGATACAAATTGATGCTGGGTACAAAAACATACATGTTCAACAGTTCACTGGCTAAAGCCATTAGTATATCCTTCGTCTTTTGATCCATACAAAAAGTACAAAGTAGGATTTGAAAGACTTGGAGTAAGGTATTAGTTGCATAGTTGTGCACTTGTGTGACATGCCATCTTTGCTTGGTATGATCTAAACGTTACAAGACCCTGTGGAGTCTGTGTTCTTGACAATCCAAGGATGATGCATGATCTTCTAAAGTGAAAGCCTCATGGAAGAATCCTTCACTAGGAGCTGCAAGATTTTGCAATTCTGATTGTAAATTATGCCCAACCACTGGTTTTCTTTGCTGCAAACTGAAATGAAATATTGTGAAGAAAACTTACTTGACTAATGAGATCTTTTGCTTCCCTAGAAACAGAGGGTGTGGAAGGGAAGATCAAATCAACTTTACAATCATGTTTGACAACACAAACTTCATTAACAACTCTAGATAGAAATAAAGGAAATTTTTCATGAAGAATTAACAAATTTTGCTGATGTCGTCATAAGGATTTGGTTTACCTTTTAAAGGTGTCTTTCTGGTTTTCAGCTTCAAAGGGTGGGGATCCATAGAGGAACTCATAACAAAGGACACCAAGAGTCCAATTATCAACAACATAGTCATGAGCCCTATTCTCCACCATTTCCGGTGCTAGATAGTGCGCCTCTTGCTTCTTGACTGGACAGACCATCCGAAGTCGGCAATTTTTAGTCGACCCTGCAAACAGGAAATGAAGTTGAATGTGCTTTCCGAACAAAGGAAAACATGACTTGACAGTAAGGATTTTTCAAGTATAGATTTAGCACATATGCATTGTTTGCCTGTAAATAAATCAGTTTTTTGAAGTATCCGACTTTGCTCCATTGCATATAAGTTTCTGATGGCAACTAAAATAAAATAATAAAAAAAAAAAAAAAGAGGCCTATTGTCCATCAATTTGGAAAATACAAGAAAAGATCATTAAAATAGAGAAAGTGAGAATTTCTTTGTCATTTCATAAGAAATTTGATTTCCTAAGGGAAAGGATGATTAAATTATTTTCCCAGGACTATTGTTGATCATGCATGTTGCAGTTTGAGATAATATAACTCAAATGTTTCACAAAATTTTAAGACAATTCTAAGGTAATTCCTCCCGTAATTGGGAGATGTTAAAAGAAAGTATGTAAGAATCCATTATTTTCCTCTTGGGTTGTCTCAACTTGTTTGTGCCATTCAGTAGTGATCTCTTAGCCAATCTGTTGATTGTTGGTTCTCCTTCACTGCTCCTTCCTGCAGTAGTCGAATTACTTGTTGAAGTTTGGGAACAGAGGAATGAAAGTGATTGCACCCATGAAACTAATGCAGGTTTTCTTGTAACATCATCAGACTCACCAAGAGAAGAAAGAATCCAATAAACAACTATAAAAACAAATGAATGCATAAAATAACCGCACAGAATACTCACCAAGAGCATAATCTTGTCACCAATGACTCAGACATAAACCTCCCAAAAGAGATTGATTCCCCTAGTGCACGCATAAACCTCTCAATCGTCGTTTCATAAAACAATTTTGGGCCAATGCCAAAGGTTATCCAGATAACAAATGAAAACCATCAAGATAAGGAGTATAGAGTTCAGATTGGTACCGAAATCTGATTCAAGTCAATAACTGGAGCACGATTTGGCAAAGCCACTTCTCTCTCTCTGTAAATCCTCTCCTTTGGAAGGGCCACTTCATCAACCTTGCATCAAAGCTGAAGAGGATAACTCCAACACCAGCTCATCTTCTTCTTCACTCATCACCCCTCCTTCGCACACTCTTTTGGTCTTTCCTACACCACCATCTCTCATTTCTTCAAAACCCATTTACTTCTCTTCACTCTCTCACAGGCATTTCTTCAAACACCACCTCTGTTCTCTCAGTTCTTCACCAATCAACCCATTTACAACCCAATCGATTTTGAATCACTTGAAAATGATCAAACAAACCTTCCTAATGAACCAGGCATTGATGGGGTTATCGAATTAGTTAGAAAGACCAATAGGTTGGAGTCGGAAATGGAAGCCATGGTTTTTCTTCTCCTTCTTCGGTCTTCCTTTCTCTTCTCTGTCGAGTTTTGGGAGAGGGAAAGCTTCATTTTATCTTCTCTTCTCTTATGATTTCTTCTCTGTGGAGATGGGTTTGGGGAGAGGTTTTCCCTTGTCTATATTCTCTATCTGGTTTTCTCTGTTTTTGTCCCTCCCTCCCTCTTAAATTTCAGCAACGAAATTCAAATTTCCCTTTTTTTTTTTTTTTTTTTTTTGAAACAAAGGTCGGGCACGTGCGAGGGAGCCTCCCTCACCTTTTTCCTTGACAATTAGACGGACTGGTTAAAATACATTCCTCTGCAACTCTTGATGAATTTGGCGTAAGCTGGAAAGTGCATTTATCAATCGGAGAATGGATAATTGCTTCCACTTCCAATGTGTTCAGATCTCTACAAAACTTCCTTTCAAGTTATTTGATGATATGTCAAATTGTCACCGGATCGTTACAAAAAATATAAGTCATGATGAAAATCACTCCCCGAAAGACACATCTCAATTAATGAGGAAACCGTTATAATAAACGTCTCCTTTCATTGCGTCATTCGAGCTTAAGTCATGCATATAGTTGAATGCCCTCATTATATAAAATAAAGGAAAATGTATGAGAAACACACATTCCATCAACACGCAAGTTTAATTGAACTACACTCTGTCCAGATTTAGTCTTCTCCCACAAATTATCTTATTTAAGCATCGGAGTGCCTTCGGCTACAAAAAAAATGTGATTTTTTGCAATCTAACTTTGTTTTGCAAGTCAGATCTCTAAGATTGAATTCGGGCGCATCAATTTGGCGTAATCTTGGGAACCGACAATTTTCCTTAAAAAATAAAAAACCTATGCTTGATCATCACAACTTAGCAACAAGACGGTAGTGTGTGCTTGGATATGTTTGTCGTCATCGCATTAGTTGTTGTAAACATTGTGGTTGACCATAACCAGGCACGTTACGATTGTCTAGATTTATTTATAATGTCAATGGTAACAAAAGTATGTTTTTTGGCGAAGTATTTTATAAGGACAAGCTAATTTTGTTTATATTTGGCTTGTGGATCTTGTTCAAATGGAAAATATGGAAATGTGAAAACTGAATTAGTTTACATTTTTACTTGACAATTTTTCAGATTTCAATATTCTATTCCATTTTGTTTAATTGAGTAAACTTGTATCCTGTGAGTTAGACAGGTGATACAGGTACATATGGATACAATAATGCATAACTAAATATTATGTCAATGGTTTAATAGCTAAGTTAGTAGAGGTGTTGCTTAGGGAACCTCAGGTCGTGGGTTCGAACCCGGAGGGCACCATAATTATCAATGTATGGTTTTGTTGATAGTTCTGGTCTTTGGCAGGTCCGCTAGCTTGAATGGAAGCTAATCCGCATGTCCGCTAGCCCGACTGGAGGCTAGTCTGAGTGGAGGCAGGTTCGCTAATCCGAATGCACTCATTATATAAGGTAAAGAAAAAAGGCATGAGAAACACGCATTCCATCACAATGCAAGTTTAACTGAACTATACTATGTCCATATTTAGTCTTCTCACATAGATTATCTGACTTAAGTATCGGAGTTCCTTCGGCCACCAAAAAGGGGTTATTTGGCGACCGGATTTGGACGCATCACAATTATTTCAAGGAGTAAAAACTTGAAAGGAAAATGATTGGTCATGACTTATGAGGATTTGTTACTAAGGCTTAATTTGGACATCAATGGTGGATAGCCCAAGCTAAATGAAAGGTCCAATTCAACAATGACACTCAAAATTGTGGCAAAAAAAGTCCTCCGATTTCGTTATTTATTTCTAATAATAATATTAATCTCCGCTATTATAAAGGCATTGGGAATTAAAAGATTTTCAACTTGTCTAGAGAGCCAGGGCAGGCCCAATACCATCCATCATCCTAGAGATGCCCAATACCCACCATTCGAACACAATCCCACGTACAGGAAGCCACCCTGGCGCTAGGGGCCTGGCTCTCTAGGTTTTTGGAAAGATTTTAGTGTCTTGTGATTTGTTTGTGTCATGCCACATGACTTTAAGATCTGATGGTCCACATGACTTTAAGATATGATGGTCCATATTCAATCTCGTTATAGCATGTCACACCGAAATAACATGAGGATCTACCCCTCCTGTTGTTCTCCACTTTCAATTGAAACAGTGTGATGCTCCTCTCTAGCGGCTCCGCAACACCATGCAAGAGAAGATATAAGAGTTAGGTAAGTGTAAATAGTGAAGTCAAACTTTTAATTTGGGTCAGGGGGTGTCATAAAAAGGGATATTTCCTCAAATGACTTTTGTTCTAAAAAAAACCACGTTGGGTGTTTCATAATTAAAAGGCTATGACTTTTTGACATCATCATGTCTCCTCTTTGACACCACCACCTTTCTGTCTTACCTTTTTTCCTGTGTTTTCTTTTCCACATAAGTAAAAGATTTGAAATTTAGAAAACAAAATCTAAGGAAAGTTGATGAACGACTAAAGCACACATTGGCGTCGACTAGGGGATGAATAAAAACACGAAGGTCTTGGTGTTGGAGAGGTCTCACGGCCTGCTCCAGCAACTTACTGGCCATGAGATCGGTGAAGGTCGCAATTCGCTCGATGATGTTACTATACCCATCGGCGGAGGTACGTTGAAGAGAAGAGGGGCAATTGCCCCCTCTAAATTTCAAATTCAATAAAGAAGTGGGTAGATTTTTAATATTATAAATTATTTTTACCCTTTGCCCCCTCAAAATTTGGTAATTTTATATTCCCCCCCCCCCCCCCAGCCTAGATGAAAATTTTAGAAGACTTCCTTTAATGTTCGACTTAAACTCTATACAGACTACAAACCTAACTTCTTCGACAAAGTCCTCGTCTATACTCTACAAACCTACGCCTACACAGACTTATCCCATCAATCAAGCAGCATCCATCTCTCCCATACCACTTCCAAGACGTTTTCTTCGGCCAAGTCCATCAATTTTTGCAAACAAACCATGGGTTAGGGTTTTCCAGGTTGTGAAAGAAAACCTAATCTCTTCACATAAACCCTTATTCAATAATAAACCAGAGTTAAAGGGAAAGAAAGATGAGTGAAAATCCCTTATCCGAATCAACAATGGGTTAAAATTGTAGAAGCTAGGTTTCCAATTTCGAAGAAATCAACTTCTTTAAGGTATTTATGTTAATTCAAGTCTGTTTTGTTTCAATTTCTTGTTGTTTTACTTAGTTTTGCTTGCAATTTTTCATCAATTTCGAATGTTTTAAAGCCCCAACTCATTTGACAAATTTTGCCGATTTTTTGTAGTTATTTGGAATTTTGGGTGAACCCATTATGTTGGAAATTTTAGGGTTTGTAAATTCTGATATGGTTGACTAGGAATCAGTGTTGGAAATCTTCTAGCATGCTTAACATCAAAAAATTCTCCTTCAAATTAAATATTGAAAGCAGCATGCTCTGTTTTGATTGTAGAAGCCAGCATGTTGATGTTGCAATTTAGTTTCAAGCCTGTTTTGTCCATCTTTTTACAGATGCACACCTATGATGGTTGCTCGATCATGGAATAAAAAACGTGTTGAGAGTGTTTTAAGCAAAATTACCACCCTACAGTAGTAGAGAATAGAATAGTTTAACACATCACAATCTTGCAAAAATAAAAAATGAAAAATAACAAATAAAAGCTTAACACATTCAATCCCTAGTGTGATACTTAATTTTATCTATATAGTTTTTTCAAGTTATGGGAAAGTTTCTTAAAAGAAAGGAAAATGTTAAAATGTGTTTAAAATGTTATCGAATGTTTAAAATGCATTTAAAAGAAAGGAAAACGTTAAAATGTTAAATTTCTTCTATTAAAATGCGTTTAAAAACTATTATCGAATTAACTATTAGTTATTACTTTGCCCCCCGATCAAAATCATTGCCTCGCCCTTGACTATAACTCCAGATTTGGGCAACTTGAATGGATGCAAGCATGCTCATATTTTCCAACAAGCAGTTATTACTTAATCTCAACACTATTTTCAGAAGGTCAATTGTTGGAATCAACTATTTGGAGGAGGTTGTACAAGTATGGTTGAAGAGCCCCCTATTTACTACGAAAACATTGCTATTGAAAAAGGGGTTGGTATGCCAACAAGATATTCATGAAAAAGGCAAACTGGTGTGGGAGAACCAACTTGTAGGCATGTTCTTAACGGCTACTCCTCCGTTCAACCAAGGTAAATTGATTGTTGGAATAAGATGGAAACCGAAGGGTACAATCGAAGTGACCTCTAATAGTGAATTCTTCTTTTTCAAATTCAACAATGAAGAAGATAGAGTTGTTGCTTTAGAGGCACCCCCTTTCAAAATTAAAGACAAATTGATGATAGTTAACCATGAAAAGAGGACCTTAAAAGCATAAGAAGGGAAATCATTATTGTTCCAGTCTGGATGCACATGTATAATGCTCCCACATGTAAATGGAGCAAGATAGTATCTTTGTTTACTCTAAGCAAGAGATTGAAGGAACTTTTGTTGAATACTATGAGAGTTACTTGGTATTTCCTACCAATCAGATTAACCTCATCATCTAAAACAAAGCTTTTTATTTCAAAGGATTTTGAATAATGGGCAATCATGCCAACTTATGCAACCAGTAACTAAAGAAGAAGTGAAGGATGTGTTGTTCATGATGAAAGACGACAAGGCCCCTGGCCCAGATGGGTTCAGTGTTGCGTTCTTTAAAGCTTGTTGGGATATAGTGGAAAAGGAATTTACTGATGTAGTTTTGAATTTCTTCGAGAAATCTAAAATACTCTAGAGCATAAATGCAACACTTTTGTCCTTGGGTGTAGTCACTACAGACCTATTGTTTCTTGCAATGTGGTATACAAATGCATCACTAAATTTTTGGCTTTAAGAATGAAAGGGGTTATGAATGAGTTGATCAGCATCAACCAAGTTGTTTTTGTCAATGGAAAAGAGTATTCTAGACAACATCATGCTCACCCATGAGCTTCTAAATTTTTTTCATAGAAGTAATATAAGCCCAAGATGCACAGTTAAGGTAGATTTGCAAAAGGCTTTTGATAATGTCAGATGAGATACAGTGGAGGGACTCTTGCTAATGATGAACTTTCCAAGTGGAATTGTGCAATGGATCAAAGTATGCATCAATTCTCCAATGCTTTCTATTTTGATTAATGGTAGTCCCATAGGGTATATTAAAGGAGAAAAAGGTTTTAGACAAGGTGATTCCCTCTCCCCCATTCTCTTTGCGGTGGTCATGGAAGCTTTAACTAGAATACTAGTGAGACAAGTGGAGATAAAAAAACCTTTTGTTGCATGCGAAATGTAACCTCCCTTAGATTATCAGTATTTGTTTTGCTAATGACTTGATTATATTCACCAAGCCTTATAAGGACTCACTTGAGTGTATTAAAGATACCCTTGCTAAGTTCAACCTCATTACCGGCTTTAAGGTCAACCAAGATAAAAGCTATATCATGGTTGGAGGAGTGAACCATAATAACATTGTTTAGATCAAATAAGATTCTAGATTTAAGATTGAGAAGGTTCACTTCACTTATTTGGGCATTCCCTTGATCTCCAGCAGGTTGAGTAAAAATGATAACTCTTCTCTCATAGTAAAGATTACAGCTAGATTACAGAACTATTAGGTTAAGTATCTAAGTTATGCTGGTAAACTGACCCTGATTAATTTTATCATTTTTGTTATTCGAGTCTACTGGAGCGGAATTATAATTCTCCCCAGACAAGTTATTGATTAGATCACCTCCATAACCTGTAAATTTTTGTGGGGTGGTGTTGACATGAATAAAAAGGTGTTCCCTACAAGTTGGAAAAGGATAGCCAAGCCAAAAGAGTTAGGTGGTCTTGATATTATAGATATCAAAACTTGGAATGGTGTTGTTTGGTGCCTTAATGTCTTCAAGGTAGCTAGCAAATCTGAGTCCATTTGGGTGCAATGGATTTGGAACTATAAACACAATAACAAGAACGTATGGACAATGAGTATTCTAGTGATTGCTCATGGATTGGAGGAATATGAAGACAAACATTTAGGAATTACGTGAAATGGGATGCTGGATAAGGAGAATATTGTTTGTTTTGCAATGACCCTTGGTCAACATTTGGGATTTTAATAGAAAAAATGAGCTATTATCAAAGGATGTCTACTTGGATCCTCTAAAGCTCTGAGTAGGGTTAGAAGGTCCTCAGGAATCAAACTCCCAAGGACTGCGGACATCAGAACTGTATAAAATGAGCTTGAAAGTACCTCCTTCAACAACTTCACTGCTAAAGCAAGCTTGTTTGGATTAACTCTAAATCAGGCCAAACTTCTATGAAGATAGCTTACAAGGATCCCATGCCTAGTGAGAGTCTTGTGCTTGGTATAGATCATTTGGGTTGATAAAGTTATTCCAAAACATAAAAAATTTCGCTGGATGGTGACAAAACATGAATCTTACACAAGACAACTAGTGTTATAGAAAGATCTTATCCTCTTATTTATGTTGCTTCTGTGAAGGAAATCAAAAACATTTTCAACATCTCTTGTTTGACCGCCCTTATTCCAAGTTGATATGGTAGGGTTTATTGAATAAAATGAATTTGAATAGAGGTGTTCAAAATTGTACAGATGAATGGAGTTAGGGTTTATTGAATAAAATGAATTTGAATAAAGGTGTTCAAAATTTATAGATGAATGGAGATGGATATTTTAGAATTGCAAATGAAGGAACCTTGGAAGTTTCTACTTGCGAACCAACCTCAAATGTTGCCTTTCTAACATATGGAAGGAGAAATATTCTCGAAGATTCAAGAACATTAGCAACAATCATTCTAAGGTTCTCCACAATTGTAAGCTCAAAATTAGATAGCACCTTAGCTATGATGTTAAGAATGTCAAGAATATTTATAGCAACGGGTACCAATGAAATATTTGGGGTTTCCAACCCATGCTTGTTAGCCCCCAAATCACTTATTATTGGTGGGAACACCCAGAAAAAGTTGCTACAAGCTGAGCACGGATGGTTCTGCTAGAACTACCGAAGGGGGTGTTGGTGGCATCATCAAGAATAGCCAAGGGAGGGCAAGTTACTTAAATTGCCTTGCAAGAGCTGATAGCTTGATTTTATAACTCAATGTTGTTCTAAGAGGTATGGAATTGTGTCTCCAAAGTCATTGTAAGAAATAGTAGTTGTCATTGATAATATGCAGGTTGCTCTTATGCTCAAGCAGGAACAACTAGTCAAGCGGATCGAATACAAAACTGAATTGATGGAGAGTTTTTCTATCACTCGTGTAGTAAGATAATGCAACGGAGTGGTTGATTATCTCATAGGGAGTTAAGGGAAAACAAGTAAACTCTCATTTATTGTTCCTTTGGACAAGGAATTGGTTGGCATAGTAGAAGATGACATAGTACAAAAGATTTACACCAGAAAATATAGTGTTGGAAGATGACTGATGTAGTGTCAATATCACTTAGTTTGTCTATGGTATTTTACCACATGTTTCAGGTCTTTGAGGTTGAACCTTTTATTTTGTATGCCTCCTGGGAGAGAGCACATGATAGTCTCCCTCATGGGTGCCTCCCAAGTAGGGATGTATGTAGGTGGGTATTGATGTTTGTAGCCTCGTTGGTCTCTATGTATTATGAGGGTTTGGCCTAGCCCCCATCTTGTATATTTCCTTTTTTCATGTGTTTTATCTAGGGGGTTCCCCAATTTATCATTAAAAAAAACAAAAAACAAAATAGTAGCATCAGCACCGCTATCACAGCTCGCTCGTCTATCCGCCCCAAATTTCCTTTTCCTTTTATCTTCCTATCTTTCTCCTCTTTTCTTATCATCAATAGTAGGCTACAATAGCAACAATGACTACTGTTGCCAGTTGCCCCTTATTTTGTTTCCTCATTCTCCCTCGCGTTGACCTTTGTGAGAGGGGAACCTGTCATCGCAGATAACGTAAAATAAATTTGCCCTCACGCAAGCATTCGTAAGGATGGGTTCCCTATCGCAGAGGTCAACGCAAGGGATTATTTTTTTTCGCCATTGCCTTAGCCTCTACAAAGACGGGTTCTATCTCCGCACAGGTTGAGGCAAGAGCAAAAAATAAGGAGAATAAGAGGAAGAAATCAGGAAGAAAAATGGCCTTACCTTGTCGGTTGCATTCTCCCTCACCCCTTAGCTGCGAGATCAAGGTGAGAGATGATAAGAGGATAGAAATAAGAGGGGAGAAGCGTAAAGAAAGGACAGTGGATGAGAGAAATAATGCGAGAGGGGCGGGGTGGTGTGACGGGGGGGGGGGGGGGGGGGTCGGTTATTGTTGTTGTTCTTGAGAAGTAAGAAGAATAGAGGGTAACAGAAAAGAGAGGAACCCCTTTATTGGTGGTGTCATTTCTTATGTTAAAAAAATAGTGGTGGTGTCAAAGAGAAAAATATGGTGATCGATCTCAAATCATATCGCAAACGCATGATTATTAATTGAGTTAGATAATGCCAAATACGAGTCGAATCTCACAAGGATGGCTAAAATTTGGAAAACTAACTTTGAAAATCAACTTAAAATCCTTAACCTAGTAAAAAAAGGTTTTGAATAATGTTTCTAAATAACAAGAGCAAATGTAAATCTAGCTTAAAATGAAACTTGAGAGATGAAATCTTAGAGTTTTAGGGATCACCACCATGGATTGATAGCCTCATTAGACCACACTTCTAGTTGGTATTCAAACATACTCATGAGCACACCCTAAGCTAGATTCTCAAATCACCTTAGGGTGGAAAATATAACTTTTGAGCACTTAAACATAAGCCATATGGATATTCTAATCTAGCATAAGAGCATGGTATTAAAGCATCCAAAGAATCCATATTGAAATGAAATAATAAGGATCTAATCTCCTATATGTTAATATTCAAACATCATGCTAGACTTACAAGTCAATAACCTCAAAACCCATGAGATGAGAGGTTAAGTAGCTTGTGAGTCTTAGATAAAGAAGATCTTAATCATTAAATAGAAGGCTTATTATAAGAATATGGAATAAAGACTATAGTTTAGACTTTTTAATGATGAAAATAAAAGCGAGTGATGTATCTACATTAATGAAAGATAACACTTCTAACATATTCATAAATGAGATTAAACCAAAGTCACTAAACAAAGCTAACATTATACAAGTTCTAAGTACATGAGATATTAAAACAACCAAGCTAAGTGGACCTAAATGGGGTCATCCTCCCATGGGGTTTTCCCACTCCCTAAGATGAAGTTTAGCCACACGTAGTAGACCCTAGCCCACTCATGGTGATAAACATAAATATAAAGAAAAAACTACAAAAACTTACGATAATAAACTCCAAAGCTCTCAATCTCTAACTCCAAATTTCTCTCATCTAAAAATATTTCTAAGTCTCCTCTCAAGTGTGATTATGTGTGGAGTATTTATAGGTGAAGAAGGGTGAGACTTATGTGTAGAAATAATGGGGTGGAAGGTGGAGTGTTAGAGTGAAATAAGGTGGAGTATAGAAGTGATGGAGTAAAGATATGGAAAAGTGTAAAAGTGAAATAAGGTCGAGTGTAAAAGTAAAATAAGGCGGAGTGTAAAAGTGATGTAGAGATTATTTGGCTATTATGAAGTTTCCATGTGGATATCCATCTTCAAGTTGATTTCCATGAGATCCGTAGATGATGATACTTTATGGGCTTGACTTCATGGCTCTTTGGGCTTGAAAATCTTTGATATTTGACAATGCATATGTGAAATTCCATTGGACTTTTCTAGTTGTTGCTCTTAGCCTTATTGTGCCACTTTGTGTAATTTCTACAAAATACACGTAATGAGATATTTTTATTAGATAATTGATCTTAGCAATTGTATATTTAGGGGCATAAAATGTCTCATTTATATGTTTATCATATGGTGGTGTTTAAAAGTTTGAGCCTAATTAAATGGGGCATGTTTTTATCAATCGTAAAAAATTAACAGTTGACCTACAAATAAACTATATTTTTATAGCTTATTGATCATCCAACGCTTGTTATCAAAATCCCCAGTCTCTTCTAAACTATATTTCATCTTATTACATCCTCTCAACCCCTCTTCAACTTCTCAAATGATTCATTAGCTCTCTTTGTTCATCAGATCTCCTTGCAAATTTGTATTCATTCTCATCAAATTTACATCCTTATTCTCACCCTAACCACAAAATCAATTGCTACATCACATCAACAATCACACCCTACATGCATCATTCAAGAACAAGCGCGTTCATACTTGACCTTTCTATTTATGGAACTAATTTTGCTTCGGGATAAATCAACTCAGGATAGAACTTGAGGAAGATGATTGGACACATGCGTGACAGTCCATTTTGATTTAGTAGTTTTGGCGGAATCCATTATATCTTTTTGAAGTTCAACTTCTCACATCACAAACACACAAAAATCTACTGTAATTACTTACCTTTGTCTAAAATTGAAAATCAGGATTGCATCTTAGCTTTCCTTTGTTAGTTCAAAGTTGAGAAAAAAAAATGAAAGATTCTTGAAACATACCAAGATGAGATGAGTTGTTGAGTGTGAACGAAGATGAGACGAGCAATGAACCATGGATCACAACCATGTGAGAGACATGAAAAGGACAACGTGAAGTTGTTAGAGAATAAAAGAAGAGTTGGGGAGATAGATGAAATTTGTAGTGAATGCAACGAGATATAACAAGAACCGAATAATTTTTAGATATATAGAGATAGATATGTTGGTACCAAATATAACATCCACTGAGTACAACCACGAGGTCAATAAACACAAATAGTTCGAGTAGTACATAGGGGTGGGCATCCCATCCCGCGATCCCGTTCCCATCCCGATCCCGTCCCGATTTTTCCCGGTCTTAATGGGATTGAATAATTTCATCCCGTCCCGTCCCGATGTAGAATGGGATGGGATGGGATGAAGATTTTCAATCCCGCCAATCCCGTCCCGTCCCGAACTAATTTATTAATATTTTTATTTAATTATTTATTTTAGAATTGTGAATGCACATACAAATATACTGATCACAGGACTAGTCTGGCCCATGGATTGTGGTGGAACATCACCATTTGGGAGTCCTACAGGCTCAAGTGAAACAACAGATTGTTGAGGACCTTGAGGTGGGACACAACCTCCTGGAATACCTCAACAGATTGGTTTCCAGCATAGAAGTTATGCTAATTCTGCAATTCAGCAGTTTGGTTTCTTTGTTTGGTTTCTTAGGTAATTCTGCAATTCAGCAGTTATGCTAATTCTATGAACATTCAGCAGTTATGATTCATGTCCTGCAATTCTGCAATTCAGCAGTGATGCTAATTCTGCAATTCAGCAGTTATGATTCATGTCCTGCAATTCAGCAGTTTGCTAATTCTGCAATTCAGCAGTTATGCTAATTCTCTGTTTGTATCTATCACCTAATAAACATTACTCAACATGTATTTTGTTACTGGAATCCGAGTACTTTATTCAGTTTATTGTGAAATTCGCTTGTTAGTTAAAGAGGGCAGCAGTTCCAGGCCAGCAGACTGCAGTCCAGCAGTTCCAGCAGACTGCTCAGACTCAGACTGCAAGTGAAGAAGATTGGCACGCTGATCTCGTCCCGTCCCGAACCCGTTTGGGATGGGACGAGGTCGGGATGGGTATATCTCGTCCCATCCCATCCCGTGCCCACCCCTAGTAGTACATAGCAAAATGGAAGAAAAAAATGCAACCAATAATCTGATTAGTAAGGCCCAAGTGTAGACGAATTGAACTTGTTGGGCCAGGAACTTTGTATTGTTAGTTAAAGCCCATATGCAAGATACTAGTGTATTCTCCGTGTCGTTGGCATGATTAAAATTTAACATGATAAATAAAGTTTATTCTACACTCCATTATAACTTGTCAAAACTTGATTAAGCCAATATATTATTGATCACGCTTAAATTTTCATCTTTCATACTTACATGCCCAATCACCCCATCAACAATTAAAGTAAAATAAATAATAAATAAATAAATATCAAAATTTTGGGTATGGGTATCGAACCCATACACTCTTATTAGGGATTGATTGAAGGTAAGACAAAAGCTGACTTTAAGTCTCAACCATTAGATGAAACAAATTTCAACCATGAACTATGTTTATCTACAAACTCATCTCTTGGTGTTTTAAGTTCTATCTGATCCGTCAGATTCTTATATTTGGGTAAATCTAAGTCGTCTTTTATCTCCAACCTCAAACACCATTCTGATTTGTAATATAGATTAGCGTGTCTCCCGTGCCGTTGGCATGATATGGTAATTGAAAGATAGTAACTGAAAGCGAGAGAGATGAAAGAATGTAAGTGAAGCTTAAGAGAAATTGAAAGATGATAAATTGAAATAGTGTAAGAGATATTGAAATATGCGAAATTGTATAAGATCGTTAGATTCATATATTTAGGTAAATCTCAGTCGTCTTTTATCTCTAACCCAAAACACCATTCTAATTTGTAATATAGATGTTTATCTACAAACTCATCTCTTGGTGCTTTAAGTTTTATGTGATCCGTCAGATTCTTATATTTGGGTAAATCTAAGTCGTCTTTTATCTCCAGCATCGAACATCATTCTGATTTGTAATATAGATAATAAAACACCATTCAAATTTACCAAAATTCGACGACTATGTAGATAGTTATGGTCATTTTCATTTTAAGAAAAAAAAAAACATAATACTTTCTCACTCCGCCACATGTACATTCCACCAACATTTTTCACAATTTTTTATTTTATTTGCCATTTTACATGTTTTATATTTACAAATGTCATCAACGGAAATGAATCTCAACCTTCAACACATTTTCCAACTTTCAATCTTAGTCATATTTTATCTTCAATCCTTAGTTTGTCCCAGTAAGCAATGAATAGTAAAACACCACTATGAATTGTAATATAGATTAGCATATTACCCATGTCATTGGCATTCCACATATGTTTATTTATTTTTACTATTAATTATCATACACTGGACACCCACATCACTATCTCCATCATTGCCTCAATCAGTTTCATAAAAATATCATCTTTTAAAATACTAACTATTTTTAGAGTCAAACTCGATCAAAATTAGAATTGATTGAATATTCAGAGTTTTTGTTTGAATGTTCAATAAAATGTTCGTCCGTTTCTTTGAAAAATATTATGCTTAGGCATGAAAATCTAAAAAATACTTGCATGTTTTAAAAATAAAATACATATTTTGAAATTTTAAGTATTTGTATTGATCATTGATTTTGCTGGAAAGATCTTCAAAATTGCATTACAATGATACCAAGTTTATCAAAATCTGATAATTACGTAAATACTTATGACAGTTTTCATTTAAAAAAAACACACAATACTTTCTCTCTCCGCCATATGTACATTCCACCAACTTTTTCACATTTTTTTCATTTTCTTTGCCTTCTACATATTTTATATTTACAAACATGTCATTGTAGAGGAGAATGAATCTCAACCCTCAACATCTTCCCAACTTTAAATCCTAGCCCTCTTTTATTTTTAATTCTCATTTGATGTTTGTCCCAGTTAGCAATGAATAGTAAAACACCTATGTGAATTGGAAGATAGATTTTTTAGTTTATAAATATCTAGCTTAAGATATTTTTGTGGATATTTAATGTCTAATATCTTACCTATATAAAGGAGAAGATCATTCAAAGTAAAGTGGAGGAAAAAAATGTAAGCACTTGAGAAATAATATAGCGATTCGATCGAGCACCATGGGCCACCTCCCATTATAGAAGAACCATGTAAATCTTTACTTCTCTATTTTATATTTGCAGTATACAATTTCTAGTTGATAGAAGAACCTAAAAAATTCTCCCACAATTTAGCACCGCTAGTAAGATTTACACTATAATTCTACTCAACGAAATTGAAGATTATGATACAATATAAAGAGAGTAATATTGTAAAGAAAAATCAGAGTTTGTGCGGGCTTGAGAGAATCAGTTTAGTTGGTGATTCCACTTAGTTGGGTTAGTTGAGGTCTTTGAAAAATACACACAAGTAAATAAAACAATGAGTGGATGTGTCGGGGTTGTTCATTCAGTTTTTGATTTTGAACATGTTGAGTTCAATGATATCGACTTGAATTGAAATTGGTAAGACGAAATGGCATCGACATGGTTGTTGTTTAGATAAACTTGTGTGGTACACCGAGTTGTTGACTCATCGGTTTGTTCAGTTGGTTAATAGAACAGGTCCAACGAGGTGGTGTTTTTTATTTTGCCATGGTCAACTAAACAAGAGGACTCGATGCGACATATCGGTTAGATGGTGGTTGTGACCACGAAATTGATCTTTTTTTTAATCAAATGTTTCAGTCAAGAACTTGTTTGGCTGATTGTATATGTCAAAAAGAGTTCTCAGTCTGCTTAAGATGTGAGAAGTTGTGTTGGATAACTCAGTGGTTCCACTTCTTACCAAGCAGGAGAACAAACATGTTTTTGTTCATATCCTTGCTGAAGAACTAAGGAAGACTCAGTTTTGGTTTTTGGATCTGATTCTTGTCAAAGGAGATGTTATGAGCTCAAATTTGTGCCGAGAAAACAACCTCTATGTTTGTTGGGAAAGGTATCAAAATCCTCAATCGTGATGTTTGCGTTACTCTCCATGATCTCTGTGGTGGATGCATCAAGCGCAACCCGTGTTTCTGCCTTCACGAATCTGTAAGGCAAGGTTTCTATGTCGAAGATGAAGATGAGGTGAACTTTATATTTGCCCCTTGATTGAAGGTTTATCATTATACAGCTCCAGTTAGCAAGGATTGTGATCTCAGTTTTTGAAGTGATTTAGGTCATTTGATTTTAAGGAAATTTTCGACAAAAAAAATCTGTTTATAAAGAAAAATCGTAAATATTTCAATGATACATGAAACATATATAAACATATTAAACACAATAATGAATAGGGCTGAACAAAAAACCGATCAAACCGACTAAACCGACCGAATCGATCAAAATCGAATCATTCGGTTCGGTTTAAATTCGGTTCGAATCGGTTTCGGTTTTAAAAAATTCAAAATCGAAGTGGTCGGTTCGGTTTTCGGTTTCAATGTGATTTTAACCGACCAAACCGAACCGATCGAATATATATAATAAATAATATATTTTTTATATATAAATAATATAATATATTTAAAATAGTCGGTCGGTTTGGTTTTATTTCGGTTTTGGTTCGATTTTAGTCGGTTCGGTTCGGTTACGGTTTACATAATTTAGAATCGGTTCGGTTTCGGATCGGTTTTGTTAATGGTCGGTTCGGTTTCGGTTTGAAAATGTTAAAATCGACCTAGGTCGGTTCGGTTCACGGTTTAGGTGAAAAACCGAACCGATGGTTCGGTTTTCAGCCCTAATAATGAAGCATAAATACCAAGTATATCTTAAAATCATGATATAATTAACATTATAGTAAAAAAAAATCACAAATTTCCCACCCAACTATACATTTCAAGTCTTACATATACTATATTAAAAGTCTCAAGATAATCATTTTGTCATACAAACCACTTATTATACAAAGTAAAATTTCATCACACTATTACATAATAAATTTTCAATGCCAAAATGAATTCCTTGTTGGTTCAAACGTATAGGATTGAGAGTCGCTTGATGTCAATATTGATTCCATGAGTTATTAAAACTATAAACAGTTTATAAATGTGCTCACATGCATGAAGTACCCCTCACGATCAACTCCTACCAAATGGCCCATAATGGGACATTGCGGATAAGTACCAAAGTCAGTCTCAAAAGCTTATGTACTTGTCCATGCACTACACCAAATTGACATTTTTGTAACAACCCCTAAAACATTATTACTTTTGAGCTTTAACAGTCCATCAATCAATTTCAAGTCCAAACTAAATTCAATCAAAAAAAATGAAAAATAGTTATACAAAAAAGTGATACAATAAATTGGATCACCATGAATAATATCACTTGTAACACCATACTCTTCATGGTGATACAATTATTGTATCACTTTGTTTGTGAAAATGTGTAAAAAAAATTTGATGGAATGTTACACCTTAGGAGTGATATTGTTTTGGGGATTGTTACAAAAATGTCAATCTGGTGTAGTGATGATAAGCCATCATCCCAATCCATTGACTGTGACTATCATTAGTGGATGATGAGTTGTAACCTTTTTGTTGTTGGAAAGGGACTATCCTCCCCCATTGACTCTCATTATTCTCAAAAGATTAACCATATCCAGCCGATCCAATAAGACTGATATTGTTGAAAATGGATGAAATATAATCAATTTCAGTGTCAACAAAACAATGTGAATAGGTTTACTCAATCTCATTCTATTGACCATCATCGAATATGCATGGTTTTTTGCCTTCTTAGAATGTGAATCGTGATCTTCATGTTGAGTCTCAAAATTGTTTCTATATTGAGATTCCTTGAATATAAATGCCAAGGGTTTCATTGCATCACCCGTGTATAAGATTGTTTTACTACCACAATTCCTCCATAATGACCCACATCATCATCACCCCCATAGCCATCACTCTCATTATCATCATTTCCACCACCATCACTAACATGGTCATTCTCATATATGGAATACATCCCTTCATCATCTCGAGTAGGCAATACATGTTCACTGCATATGTTCGCATTGTGCATTTTCTAAACTTCTTTTATCCTACAAACAATGCAAAGATCTGGCTTACCCTAGTGCATCTAATAGTGCTTCACCAAACACCTTTACCCATGAATAGAACGGTTCTTCGTCATCCTCAATATCTTGATGAAATCAATATAAATTGGTTTTCTACTTTTAAATGTAGAATCATCTTCACCCATGTATTTCAAACACAACCTCATGTTATAGTGAACAAATACAAACTTCATCATATTCTAATGACCTAGCCTATTCCATCTCTTATTATGAATAACACAATAATGCTCCAATTTCTTTCACAACCTGACGACGATGAAGTCTGAGAAAGGATCCATATGACAATAGTTCTCAAGTTAGGGGACAATCTCTCGTACAAATGCCACCATTCAGATGCAAATACTAATTTATATAATTTTTTTATTGCGAAATAGGTTAACATAGTATTAAAATATATAAACTTCAACAAGAAAAAGTTAATCCGGTTGTGTATTAAGCTATCTGTTTTAGTTGATGGTGTGAAAAATAATAGCTTTTATAAAAGGCTTCAACTGTAGGTAAGACCGTAGAATGTCATATTCGTATAAAATTCATATTTTAATACAACACGTCCCTGAATATATGAATTGGTATTCATAATCTTACCTTTTGCAGAATCAATGTTGGATCAACGGTATGTGAAATTACTCACATCATTACGATTTTCACCGCCTCTTTAAGTATCTTATCATGTCCAAAATTACCATCGTATTAAAATTTTGGGTTAAAATAATAAATTGTCCATGATATAAATAATATATAGCATAAGTATGAAGATAAATAATTTTAATAATGAAGATAAATAATTATAATACCTTATAATTAAACAAAATTATTATTTAAGTACCAACTAGATAGAACATACATAACATTTTTCTTCCATTCTTTGAATGATTTGAATGAATGAACCATATTGTCGATCACTTTTTTTTTCTAGCTCTTTAATCTTCGCCATTGCATTGAACACATAACCTATAATAGGTTTTTTGTTACCATTCACCATTCTCAAGAATCTAATAACATGACTAAGGATCGTCACAATTTCAAGTACACAGTTTCAAAAGCTTAGATTTTCTATTAACCCCTCAACAAATCTTGCATTAGAAGTATTACGTTGATCAAACACATTTCATTTATCACTTCCAAATATTTTAATATTTTTCTAAGTCCATCATTCATTTCAAATTGACTTTCTAATACAATATAATGGATAGCAAATCTAGTAAGACCTGGTATAATGATGTCATCCACACAAGAAATCTTCATCATCATTAGGATTCTATGGTAGTTGTAAACATTTTTTTCCTTTTTTTGCCCTTAACCTTCCCCACACCATGCCGCCAGCCCGGTTCAAACTAGTGATGTGTGAGTCCATCCGCCACACCTCCACCGACTCTGTTGGTGCACATTTGGCTTCCACAACACTCTTAACTGATGTCAAGTCATTAATATCTTTCAACATCAAGTCAATATTATGGCATGCACATGAAGTCCAATACAAATTGTATTATGACTTATTCATTAATTTCATTCGTGATTTTACAAAAAAAAACACTTTCATTATCAATTACAATCTGCACAATATGTTTTTTACCCAAATAGTCAACCGCTTCCTTTATCAATATATAAACATAATTGTAATATGTCTCCTTATTTGAAGCATTTACCGACTTTCTAAATATGGTAATTCGTCACAATATATCATGAAGTTGATAATTCTCAATCTCATAGACATGTCCAACTATCACAAATAATTGTGACTCTATACTTCGACCACTTAGGCTACAAGTGCCTGACACACTCTTCTAACTCTTTTATCTCCTCATCATCTAACTTGTGTTTCAACGCCCATGCAGAAGGAGGTTGTGCATGTTTATCATCTGTTTTAATTGCCTTTACCATTGTATGATTATATACATTTCCTACCGCACTCAGTAAATTCCACTGGAGTAAAAAAAACTTGTTAATTGCCTTTAACATATTACTTTTTTCATTTCCTCATAACTCCATGATATTTTTTTGCTTACTATATTCAGGATGATACTCATAGGAATCAACACCATGTTTCACATTCGCACTTTTTGTACGACTAAGGAAACTATGTGAACCACAAGAAGAATTGCCAACTATGTTCGTTGATGATTGCCCATATAGACTTGAGCCAATGCTACCCATCCTCTGAAGTTGTTCCCTTTCTCATTCTACTATTTGATGTTGATGTCGAGCACGGTCGACAACGCCTCCTCTTCAGAACTAGATGAATTATGAATTTTAGTCCTTAACATAATTGATTCCTGAATTTCTCAAATGCATAAATATATATAACTTATTTCTCATGTTCCCCTCCAATACTTGTCACATCAATTTACACACTTTTCGTAGACAATCTGAGCATTTTCTACATCACTGTATTCATCAATCAAGTGATGTTTTAACCTTGATGCTCTACCATCATTTATTTGCTACGACAATACTTGGAAATACATCCCCCCCCCCCCTATCAAATACTTTTTAATGGTCTCAAGCTATATATCTAAGCTTCGGTGGTATGATGATTATTCACATACAAGCTTTTATAAATATACAGAGTTGTTCCCAAATAAACAAATGAGAAAGCTATAATTGTCCTGCGATAAGTACCTCCTGAAATCGATAAGTAGAATTGGACAATAGGTAATTAACGACAAAAACATTTTTTATGTGATATGTGATGTAAAAAGATCGAGTAAGTAGGTGAACTAAGAGGGTAGAGATTTCATGTTTGCACAAATAAATGATGTCTATGTTCATAAAAAAATTAGCAATAAAGCTTTTAAAAGTTAAAAAAAAAAAAAGAAAAAAAAAAGAACATCCAATATAATTTAATAACAAATCATAAGAACTTAAACACAATGATATCTCTTAAATAAAATAAAAAAAACGAACACAAAAAATCCCAATCCCACAATTATCTTCCTCGAACTTTGCTACTTATCCACAATACCCCATTGTAGGCCATTTGGTAGGATTTGATTGTGATGGATACTTGACCCATGCGAATACGTTTATAAACTGTCATAGTTGTAATATGTCATGAGATCAATATTGTTATCAAGCAGCTCTCAACCCTGTAACGTTTGAACCAGCTAGGAACTCACTTTATTATTGAACGTTTATTATGTAATAATGCGATGAAATTTTTATCTTGAATAATATGTAGTTTGTATGAGAAAATGACTTTTTGAGACTTTTGATAAAATATATGTAAGAATTTTAGTGATTATTAACTTGAAATTTATAGTTGTATCTGAGATTTGTGATTTTTTAATAGGTTTATTTACTTGCATCTTATTTTTCGCGCATTTCATATACCTTCAAATTTTACTATGTATGTTTCAGTATCTTCAAAATTTTAACGTTTTTACTTCACACTATGGAATTTTCTTAAAATCAAATCACTGAAATCACTTCAAAAACTGAAATCACAATCCTTAATTACTACTAATTTATAGATCTATTTTGTAATGTTTGATAAGTGAAGAAAATCAATGAATAAGACAAAAATTAAACCAAAGAAGATAAAACGATAAAGACTATATATTGATGACATAACTAAGTAGTAAAGCTAACACAGAGCCTAAACTTTTTCTTGACAGAGCCTAAACTTTTTCTTAATAGTAAAGTTAGCACTAACATATAGTCTAAACTTCTTCTTCAACTAATTTCTTAGAGAGAGAACAAACTTCTTATTAAACTACTTAAAGAGAGAACCAACTAGAGACGTAAAGAAAGAAACAAACACAACAACAACCTAAACTTAAGAGAAAACCAAAGACACAATTATCTACACGACAAGTTGTTATTCAATCATCTTCCCATTTCTTTTCTTCCTCTTCTTCTTCTTCTTCTTCTTCATCACGACTTTCAGTTTCATTGTCTATCAGTCGTTAGCATCAACCATCTTGACTTTGAACTCAATCACATTCTCAACAAAATCGGCAATGGTGTCGTTAGGGTTCTCGTGATCTCTATTTGGGCCTTTAAAGGTGAGGGTAGTCTCTTGACAGGCAGAGCCAGCCATGAGATGACAATCATAGATTACAGGTTGGCCATCTCATTCATAAACATTCCACATGTTTGTATAGTCTTCAAAATTGCAAAAAAAAAATTACCTTCCTAATCCGTTTGACTTGACTTTAAAAGAAATAAACCACACAAACATAGTAACTTGTCCAACATTTATGCCCTGAAATGGAATGTCATCTACCTAAAAAATTATAAATAATTTAAGAAAAAATTAAAATAAGATAAATAATAATATCAAATAATTTTACATCCATTTGAGACAAGGATTATTTATATATTAGGATATCCTCTTATCTGTGCAAAGTTAATGAACTCATCCCATGTAGGGAGATCTCCCTCCTGGCACACCAAGGCACTGTGTTCATAACTTGTTATGCATACACAGATTGATTTAGACTTTTGATATGTAATTCGCAGTGATCCATCAACGTCAAACTCAAACTTTTCCTCAGATTTCTAGCCAATTGCACATAACACTTTGCTAATGCCCATGAGTGGATAAAAGCAAATCGGTTCGATAAAATTCCTCATATTTGTCGGCAATAAATTCACATGGGTCCAACTGCCTAAGAGGTCACATGGAAAGTAAGTACTATATATTTATAATTTAGTTATTATTTTCGAATCTCTATATTTGTGTAGTTTCATATGAATTTGTCACGAATAAAAGGTTTTAAAATAATGTTTACAATAGATGAAATGAATTGCTCAATTACACTATGTGTTATCTCTCATTAACGGTCATGTAGTTTATATATCCAAGGAATGTGATTTTTCCTGAAATATATCTAAATTTCATGAAATATTTTATATTTTGGAGTTACCAAAATATCTTTCAAAATTCAAAGTATTTATTTTTTCTCAAATGAATTCCTCTGAGAAAAAATAAATATTTTAGTATCCATATATTTAAATTGCTATAATGCTATTTTAATATCAAAAGCTTGTTATGTGAGTGATTCTTATGTAATCTGTAGCCTGTGTGACAATATAAGTCATGTGAGATTTTTTATTTAGTATTTAAGAGTTAAAATTTAATTTATATTGTTAAATTCAAAGTTACAATATAAAATTTTACATTTTTTTTATACACAAAACGAAATACTTCATGAAATCAGGGGATCAAAATTAACTTGAAAACTGAAATCACAATCCTTGTATATGTCATAATGTTTATTGAGTGGTTAGTTTTAAGTAAAAAATGTAGTTGATAAAATAGGAGGGTGACCAGTATCAAACACCTCCTATGTTAGGATGTATTCGAGTTCATACAATGAGAGAGGGTGATCGGTACCAGACACCTCCAAATTTGATTATATGACCAGTATCAAGCACCTCCCAAATCGAGATTTATACAAGTTCATAGAATGAAAGAGGGTGATCGGTATCAAGCGCCTCCCATGTCAGGATGTTCCCGAGTTTATACAAGGAAAAATGGTGACTGATATTAGACACCTCTTGACTTGATTACAGACAGGCAAGTGACAAAAATTGATGCGCTATTTTAGTAGCACACAACTTAATACCATGCTTTGTGATTTGTAGTATAGAATAAGTAGGGATCGTTCTAGACCGGGGATTAGAGGGCTTGTTAATTACACTAATAATAATTAAAAGACAACTAACAACCTAATTAATTAAATAAAAGGGGATTGGATTTTCTAAATAGCGCATCAATATGATCTCATGGAAGGAATGCTACTACTTGAATGCAAGAACTAGTGACACCATATGCTCATACCTCATTCAAATCTCCACATCGTGACATTGCAAGACACACTCAATCAAAAGGTCTTAATTCAGGTTGTAATGGGGCCAGGGGTCAAGGGAAGAGAAAGAACGGATATGAAGTTTTCAAAAGGCTTGAAGAAATGGTGAAAGCATGCAATAAGATTAGAGACATTAGCAAATAATCATATGGTTCAAGACATAAGTGGGAAAATGACGAGGTGGCTCATTGATAATGAAGAACTTCAACAATTATTTTGTATCTATTGAAAAGAATTGAACTATCTGTATGGTACTGTAATACTGAATGGATAAAGATAAGGACTTGTATCCCTTTTGTAACTTTTTTTTTTTTTTCAATTTTTTTTTTCATTCATTTTTTTTTTCTTTTTTCATCATTTTTTTTTGGCAACTCTTTCTTTTTGAACTGTCTACCACAAGGGTCTTCCCCCACACTTGCTTTTCAACATACCTTGAACCACAATAAAGTATCTACAAATCAAATTATGCTCCACTCGTTTTATTAGGTTAGGGGTAGAGAATGAGGGTAATGAAATAAAAGGCTTAATAACAGGCTCAATGGGGTTAACCTAAAGGAAAAATATTATGGATCGGGCTTATTTGGCAATGGTGGAAACTATGTGCCTTTATCATGTCAAGCATGTCATGCAATTCAATATGATGCTTTGAACGAAATTAATACAAGTTCTAGTGTTTAATTCTTAATTTTGAAAGCAATCCAAGTAGCAACCAAAGCAAACAAAATTGAGATCATGCAACGAATTATTATTGACAAAAGAAATAAAAGATGACCTAATTAAAAACTCTCAAAAGCAAAGGAACAATAGGCTCAAAACTCACATATGGGTTATAATGAGTTAAATTCAACTAAGCATGCTATGAGTACCAATTACTAAGTTGATTACATGTGAATTTGCATATGATAACCATAAATAAGCATTAACCAAAGAATAATATTAGATCTTAAATCATGTTTATAAATCACCTTAAAGTCATGAAATTAAAAACCAAATCTCATCATTGTGTTGGAAAGTATCCTAAGACTCAAAACAAATATAAATTTTTATTTTTTATTTTTATTTTTTATTTTTTATTTTTATTTTTTATTTTATTTTTTTATTTGTTTTTATTTTTTTATTTTTTATTAATTTTTTATGACACTAATACCAACAAAGAAAATAAAAAACCAACAAATTTTTTTTTTTCAAAATAAAACAATGTTTTGTTCCCCCACACTTAAACCTAACATTGTCCTCAATGTTAATAGATTATAGCACATGCAACGAAAGATTTAAACGCGAAAAAACAAACTACTAACAAATAAAAGCAAAAATAACTAAAATAAAATAAAATGATAAAGAAAGCAAATCTGATTGGGTTGCCTCCCAAGAAGCGCTTGTCTTAACGTCGTGCAGCCTGACGGTATCTCCAATTAATCATCAGAATAAGTGGGAACATGGAGTGATACGTCCTCCACGTCATGCTCCACAAATGACTCATAATAGGGCTTAAGTCGATGCCCATTCACCTTAAACTCATTTCCAGTTGTGACATTTTTCACCTGTATAGCACCATGGGAAAAACATTAGTAACAATAAAAGGACCAACCCACCTAGAACGTAACTTACCGAGAAAAAGTTGAAGGCGTGACTGAAAAAGTAAGACTTTCTGGCCCACCACAAAAGTCTTTCCACGGATCATGCGATCATGAAAAGCTTTAGTTTTCTCCTTATAAATCTTGGCACTCTCATATGCGTCATTCCGAATCTCTTCAAGCTCGTTCAGCTGCAATTTCCTATGAAGGCCAGCATCATCAATGTTCATATTGAAAGTCTTAATAGCCCAATGCGCCTTATGTTCCAGCTCAACTGGTAAATGACACGGTTTCCCATATACAATCTGAAAGGGAGACATCCCTATAGGTGTCTTATATGTTGTTCGATATGCCCATAAAGCATCATCAAGTCGCATGCTCCAATCTTTGCGAGTGGGCTTTACTGTTTTTTCAAGTATTCCCTTGATTTCACGATTTGAAACTTCTGCTTGTCCACTTGTTTGGGGATGATAAGGTGTTGAAACCTTATGCGTGACATTGTATTTCTTAAGCAAAGCTTCAATTGTACGGTTGCAAAAATGGGAACCTCCATCATTTATAATCACTCGCGGCATTCCAAATCTTACAAAAATGTTAGAACGAATAAATGTTGCAACAACTTTGGAATCGTCAGTACGTGTGGCTTTTGCTTCCACCCACTTTGAAACATAATCCACAGCAAGCAATATATAAATGAAACCATTAGAAGAAGGAAATGGACCCATGAAATCAATACCCCAAACATCGAAGATTTCCACATTATATATAGGATGTTGTGGCATTTGATCTCTAGGGCCTAAATTACATGTTCTTTGACACCGGTCACAAGTCATGCAAAATAATCTGGCATTCTTAAATAAAGTGGGCCAATAAAATCCACATTCTAAAACCTTACGAGTCGTTCTTTGAGTTCCAAAGTGTCCCCCACAAGCATAGGAATGACAATATGTCAATATTGAATTAAATTCAGAATCGGGTACGCACCTTCTAATCAGTTGATCGGTACAATGCTTCCACAGATAGGGATCATCCCATACAAACCGTTTCGCCACTTTCTTGAGCTTATCCTTCTGAACTCGAGTTAAGGTGTTTGGAATCTGTTTGGATACAAGGTAATTTACAATATCAGCATACCATGGTTCATTTACCTCGACCAAAAATAGTTGCTCGTCAGGAAAAATCTCAAGAATTGGCTGGGGTTCCTCATTGCGCACCAAACGGCTCATATGGTCAGCTACCACATTTTCACTCCCTTTTTTATCCCTGATCTCCACATCAAACTCTTGAAGAAGAAGTATCCACCGTATAAGTCTCGGTTTCGCTTCTTTTTTCGTAAGCAAGTATTTTAAAGCTGCATGATCAGAGAAAATTATAACTTTAGTTCCAATTAAATAAGATCGAAATTTCTCTAAAGCAAATATAACAGCTAAAAGTTCTTTTTCAGTTGTGGAATAATTCAATTGAGCATCATTCAAGGTTCGGGAGGCATAATATATGACGTGAAGACGTTTATCCCTCCGTTGGCCTAAAACTGCTCCTAAGGCATAATCTGATGCGTCACACATAAGTTCAAATGGAAGACTCCAATTCGGTGGTGCAATGATAGGTGTTGATGTCAACAACTCCTTAAGTTTGTCAAACGCTGTCTGACAGTCATTATTGAACTCAAATGGCACATCTTTTTGTAGGAGTCGACATAGTGGTCCAGAAACCTTAGAAAAATCTTTGATAAATCGCCGATAGAATCCTGCATGTCCAAGAAAAGAATGAACCTCTCTCACCGAAGTAGGAGAGGGTAAGTAACGTACAAGATCTATTTTAGCTTTATCAACCTCAATACCCCTAGCTGAAATCACATGACCTAAAACAATACCTTGGTTAACCATAAAGTGATATTTTTCCCAATTTAATACAAGGTTAACCTCAATGCATCGCTTCAGAATCAATGCAAGATTATCTAGACAATGGTCAAAAGAATCACCGAAAACACTAAAATCATCCATAAAAACCTCAATGATTTTTTCAATAAAGTCTGAAAATATACTTACCATACATCTCTGGAAGGTAGCCGGGGCATTACACAAACCGAATGGCATTCTTCTATATGCGAAAGTGCCGAATGGACATGTAAAGGTTGTCTTTTCTTGATCCTCTGGAGTGATGACAATCTGATTATATCCTGAATAACCATCAAGAAAACAATAAAAAGCACGACTGGCCAACCTTTCAAGCAATTGATCAATAAAGGGAAGAGGAAAATGATCTTTCCTGGTAGTTGCATTCAGCTTTCTATAGTCAATACAAACCCGCCACCCTGTTTGTATTCGCGTGGGAACCAACTCATTTTCCTCGTTTTTCACCACAGTTATGCCAGACTTCTTCGGCACTACTTGCACTGGTGAAACCCATTTGCTATCTGAAATAGGGTAAATCACGCCACAATCAAGGAGTTTAATGATTTCTTTCTTCACAACTTCCATCATAGGGGGGTTTAGGCGGCGCTGAGCTTCTCTAGTGGGTTTTGCACCTTCCTCAAGAAGTATACGGTGCATACAAGTGGTAGGGCTAATACCCTTTATGTCTGCCAATGTCCACCCAATTGCAGTCTTGTATTCCTTCAAAACTCGAATAACCTTTTCCTCCTCTAAATTTGTGAGTAATGATGATATGATGACAGGCAATGTCTCATCATCTCGCAAATATGCGTACTTCAAATGATCCGATAACGGTTTAAGCTCAAGTGTAGGTGTCTGAATCACAGAAGGTAAAAGTTTATTAGTAGATGAGGGAATAATAATTGGAGGAGGTAACTCACTAACAATTCGTGGGATTGACTCAAAGTTTGCCACAGTCTCAATGATCTTCTCCCTCATGTTATCGGCCGAGATCTTCATATTGTCACAAATGACTCCATTTCTCTCATATCTGGCTCCAGTAGCAATGGTGATTTCAAGTTCATCATCGTTCATGACGTCAAAAAATTCATGTGACAAAATATCCACCACGTCAATAGAAAAACAAGAATGATTATCAACAGGGTACCTCATGTCTTCAAAGATGTTGAAACCAATCACATCACCATCAAATTCCATTGTCAATTTCCATGCATGCACATCAATATTTGTTCTTGCAGTTTTCATGAAGGGGCGCCCTAAAATAAGAGGCAAAGGTGTTGACAATGCTGAATCTTCCATTTCAAGCACATGGAAATCTGCTGGGAAGATCAAATGATTAACCTGTACCAACACATCTTCCAACAAACCTCGCGGATATGCATTAGAGCGGTCAGCCAATTGAATAATCACACCATCATTTTTTAGTTCCCCAAGATTCATAGAACGATAAACAGAATATGGCATAACATTAATTGAGGCACCTAAGTCTAACATTGCATTGTCAATTTTAGTATTACCGATAACACAAGGGATAGTGAAACTACCTGGATCCTTACACTTCGGTGGCAATTTCCTTTGAAGAATTGCGGAGACATTCTCACTTACCTTAACTATCTCTCCGTCTTGAAGTCGTCTCTTTGTTGTGCAAAGCTCCTTCAAAATTTTTGCATATTTAGGCACTTGCTTAATAGCATCAAGAAGCGGAATATTGACTTGGACTTTTCGGAAAGTTTCCAAAATTTCCTTATCCTGTTCATCTTTTCTAGATTTGGCAAACCTACATGGAAAAGGCACAAAAGGTGGAACAAGATTAGCATAAACTGAATTTGGAATGCTCACCTTCTTACCTTGGAGCTCTGGTGTTTCAATGATGGCTGGATCATCCTTCTGTAACTCAGCTTTCTTATTTCGACTCTTTTCAAGGACTATTGGATCATTCTCAAGTTGCCTACCACTCCTCAATGTAATTGCTTTTGCGGTTTCAAACCCACCTTTCGGATTTGGAATGGTAGAACTAGGAAGTTTTCCTTGCTTGCGAATTTGTCCAATAAACTCAGCTATCTGTCCCATTTGTAGTTTCAAATCTGCTATATCCTTTGATTGGTTCTGCTGAGAAATAGTCAATGATTTCAGAATCTCATCATAATTAAGCGGCATACCTGAATTGTGCTGAGGTGGTCCAGGTGGCCTTTGGGCAAAACCAGGGGGTGGCCGATTCGAAGTCTGTTGTTGAGGTTGTTCTGAATTTCTCCATCCAAAACTTGGGTGATTTCTCCAACCTTCATTGTAGGTGTTCGAATAAGGATTATTCCTATAGTGATTTTGCCCCTGAAAACCTATTGCATTGACATTCTCCCAACCACCATTCTCAATCAGTTGAGGACATTGATCAGATGGATGTCCTGGCTTTGTACACACGCCACAAACCTGTGCAACTCCTAGCATATTCGGCTTCCCTAGGGCCTGAGTCACAAGTGAGATAAGATTAGCCATTTGAGCTTCCAAACTAGAATTAGTACTTACCTCATTGACTTGGCGTGAAGGCTCTCCAATTCCTTCATATTGCTGGGCATTTAAGGCTCGGTTTGCAATCAAAGTTTTTGCTACTGCTGGAGTTTTATCAACCAAAGCTCCTCCTGCCGCTGCATCTAACATATGTCGCTCAAGAGGAAGCAATCCCTCATAAAAGTATTGAATCAGGAGCTCCTCCTTCATCTGATGCTGCGGGCATGATGCTATGAGAGTTTTGAAGCGCTCATAGTAAGCCGGATATGATTCTCCTGGACCTTGCTGGATGCCACTGATTTTCTTCCTCAATAAGATAATTTTGGAAGTTGGGAAGAATTTCTCTAGAAACACCTTCTTCATGCTTTCCCAAGAATATATTGTTCCGGAAGGTAGTTCATAGAGCCAATCCTTAACCCTATCAGCCAGAGAAAAGGGGAATGCTCTCAACTTTAGGATGTTTTCATCCACATTTATTGGCGTCATACTGGAGCATACAACTTCAAATTCCTTTAAATGTTTATTTGGATCCTCCATAGAAAGACCATGATACTTCGGAATATGATGAAGTAGGCTGGATTTCAGCTCGAATGACTCAGTCTTGCCCTGCGCGGCTAATGGATACTGAATGCACAAGGGTGCGGCATTGTCCAAGGTGGATGTCGAAAGTTCTTTAATAGATCTATTATCTCCCATGTAGAACTCTTCAGATTCAGATTCAAAGCTAGATGTTTGTAGTTCTTTTGTTTCTCTTCTTCGTCTTCTAAATGTTTTCTCAGACTCTGAATCGTATTCTACTAAGTTTTCGCTGGATCTCCTATTGTGCATGAACTGGTACCTGAGATAAAAAAAGAAAGAAAGAAAAAATCAATAAAAATAAAAATAAATAAATAAAAAAAACTAATTAAGTAATCAACAACTTTTCTAATCCCCGGCAACGGCGCCAAAAATTGATGCGCTATTTTAGTAGCACACAACTTAATACCCTGCTTTGTGATTTGTAGTATAGAATAAGTAGGGATCGTTCTAGACCGGGGATTAGAGAGCTTGTTAATTACACTAATAATAATTAAAAGACAACTAACAACCTAATTAATTAAATAAAAGGGGATTGGATTTTCTAAATTAAACTATGAAAATAATTACAAAAATTAATGTAAAGATAATAAACTAAAGAGATGGCAAAGATGAGAAATTAGCTAAGGGTTTTATCTCCACACACCAAACACATGCTTATAAATCAATCTTCAATAATCACTTGCTAACTCGTGAGAGACAATGCTCAAGACTAACCTTGACCGCACTGCATTAATCTTATTATTTTCCCAAGTTCATTGAATTAAACTAAGCGTCGCTTTCAAACTAATCTTATCATGCTATCTAAACAGGAATCGCAAGTTAAATAGCAATCTAAGATCATTAAGTTTTGTGGAAAATATGAACACTGACTAGGCAATTACAAGTATGATCAGCATCTTGTTCTTGCCTAGGTTTTGACTTAACCTTACCAACGTTCCTTGGTATTTACTACTTGTGAGTACAGAATCATAACAATTAGGTGAAACTCTCCTATACTCTAGCCCCAAATCCTAGCATGCTTACTAAGTTGGCCACCTTAACAAACATACAAAGAAAAGTTTTCTATAAAGCAGTTAAGCAAAACACAATCACTAATAGCAAGGAAGATTAAATTCAATTAATTTATAAAGCACATGTTCGGGGCTTCGAATCCACCCCTAACTAAGAGGAGTTTAGCTAGACATATTAATTATGTTCAAACAGTATTCCATAATCAATAATCAAACTAAAAATAAGATAAAGAGATTAGAAAGAACGATGTCGCCTGTGCGTGGTGGTACTGAGTGGAACTGGGGTGCGAATAGCGCAAAATCTCTTCACCTTCCTCACGCGATTTGCTCCTTCGCTACTTCCTCAGCTCCCTTCGTTCTGCTTCTTCGGTCTCCCTTCGTTCTGCTTCACCTCTTCCTTTCGATCTCTGCTTGTAAAACAGATTGAGAGAAATAAGGGGATGACGAGGGACTGAGACGGTGGCTGGCGAGTGGTGATGATCAGGGAAGAGGTCGACTGGTTGAGTGAAGAGAGGACAACGAAGGGCTATTGCGAGGAGGAGGGATCTGCGATAATGGGGGTTCGATTGGGTTGATGGAGGTTATTTCTGGATGTGATGAGGAGGCTGTAGATCGGTGGATGATGAACTGAGGACGACGGCTGAGGTGAAGGAGGTTCTGATGGTGATGGCGATAAGGGAGTCAGGCGAGAGAGATGCGGACGGTGAAGATGGGTTCAGGAGGAAGAGCTTGATGGTTGTTGTGAAGGAGGACGACGACGGCTACTGGCGGTAGATGGATGCGATCAGGACGATGGCGGCGGCTAGGGTTTGTAAGCGTGGATGATGATGAAGAGAAGTTTGCGATGGTGGGTTAGGGCTTGGCGATGGATGAATGCTATTGCTGGATGGGGGTCTCTCAAAGCCAGGTATCGTCCCCTTTTTATTCTTGTTTTCTTCTTTCTGTGGTTTCCTTGTTGGTGTGGTTTCCTTGCTTGTATGAATTCCTTGTGCAAATAGTATTCCTAAATTGCCACTTTGCTTCTATTTTAAAATATTGTAATTGGAAACCTACACAAACATGAAAATATCAATTAGTACCATAATTAACAAGTAATAGCTAAAAATATATATAGAAATATGGTACTAAAAATAGCCTAATTATACCCTTATCAAATTCCCCCACACTTATCTTTTGCTAGTCCTCGAGCAAATCCAAGAAACAAAAATAAAAGACTCAAATGACTCAATCTAGACTTTCCAACATTTGTCTCAGAGATTTTCAACGGATCATGACATGTTAAGATTCTTTGTAAACACAAGATTAAATTCACATCATTCGAAAATTAATATACGTTCATAGCAATGATATAAAAATTTACAATTAAATCAATCCAAGTGACTGTGAAACTCAAGCGCGTGCCAAGAAGAATTAACCCAAAAGTCTCACTGGATGCACTCATTTCTTTTTCACTGATTGTTTGGTAAAATCGCTCTTCCTATTCTAGTTATATGTGAGAGGATTGATGTAAAAGGGAAACAAATAGCTCACATATGATATACAAGAAAGAATGACATTTTCTGATTTTTTTTTTTCCAGATATATGATCTCATGGAAGGAATGCTACTACTTGAATGCAAGAACTAGTGACACCATATGCTCATACCTCATTCAAATCTCCACATCGTGACATTGCAAGACACACTCAATCAAAAGGTCTTAATTCAGGTTGTAATGGGGCCAGGGGTCAAGGGAAGAGAAAGAACGGATATGAAGTTTTCAAAGGGCTTGAAGAAATGGTGAAAGCATGCAATAAGATTAGAGACATTAGCAAATAATCATATGGTTCAAGACATAAGTGGGAAAATGACGAGGTGACTCATTGATAATGAAGAGCTTCAGCAATTATTTTGTATCTATTGAAAAGAATTGAACTATCTGTATGGTACTGTAATACTGAATGGATAAAGATAAGGACTTGTATCCCTTTTGTAACTTTTTTTTTTTTTCATTCATTCATTTTTTTTTTCTTTTTTCATCATTTTTTTTTTTTTGCAACTCTTTCTTTTTGAACTGTCTACCACAAGGGTCTTCCCCCACACTTGATTTTCAACATACCTTGAACCACAATAAAGTATCTGCAAATCAAATTATGTTCCACTCGTTTTATTAGGTTAGGGATAGAGAATGAGGGTAATGAAATAATAGGCTCAATGGGGTTAACCTAAAGGAAAAATATTATGGATCGGGCTTATTTGGCAATGGTGGAAACTATGTGCCTTTATCATGTCAAGCATGTCATGCAATTCAATATGATGCTTTGAACGAAATTAATACAAGTTCTAGTGTTTAATTCTTAATTTTGAAAGCAATCCAAGTAGCAACCAAAGCAAACAAAATTGAGATCATGCAACAAATTATTATTGACAAAAGAAATAAAAGATGACCTAACTAAAAACTCTCAAAAGCAAAGGAACAATAGGCTCAAAACTCACATATGGGTTATAATGAGTTAAATTCAACTAAGCATGCTATGAGTACCAATTACTAAGTTGATTACATGTGAATTTGCATATGATAACCATAAATAAGCATTAACCAAAGAATAATATTAGATCTTAAATCATTTTTATAAATCACCTTAAAGTCATGAAATTAAAAACCAAATCTCATCATTGTGTTGGAAACCAAATCTTGTTTATAAATCACCTTAAAGTCATGAAATTAAAGTCGGTTCGGTTACGGTTTGCATAAATTAGAATCGGTTCGATTTCGGATCGGTTTTGTTAATGGTCAGTTCGATTTCGGTTTGAAAATTTTAAAACCGACCTAAGTCGGTTCGGTTCACGGTTTAGGTAAAAAACCGAACCGTCGATTCGATTTTCAGCCCTAATAGAAGGCATGGACACAACCCTATCCTCGGCTTAAAAAGGGGCTCAACCCTCTCCCAAGACGTGAGCTCAACTTTATCGTATCATCTCGGGGATAGTGGGATCAACCATCTCCCAAATATGAGAGCTCAACTTATCTAATCGTCCCGAATACTGGGGCTCAACCTTCTCCCTAAATCATCGAGATGACAACTCAAATGCATCTTATCATTTTGGTAGATCTATATCTTGACTATATAACGCAAGGTGCGCTTAAGAACAATGAAATATGTATCTTCATCTTGATTTTATATTCCAATTTTGAGCTCCCAGTTACATAATTTTTATAACCAAAATCAAAAGGCATGTGAAAAGTCACAAGGGCTTTAATGTCTTTATAAATTAAACAAGGTATAAACAAAGAAAACAAAAGACAACTTTGTTTCTTCTTAATTGTTGTAGCTCTGCAAATCGAAATTGAAGCCTGTGAGGAGGAGCTTGATCTTGGGTTTGTGGGGGTGTGTTTTTGTTTGCGGGAGACAGGGGATGTGAAGATTTTGCTTGATTAGGAGTTGTGGGGATCATTGTTTTCATCTTTGTTATTTCTTTCTTTTACCTTGCTTGAATCTTTGTAAATCGAAAGAGTGTTCAAATTTGAGGCCTATGCGGGGGAATGTGATCGTGGGTTTGTTTGCAGAGAAATTGGATGTGAAAATTTTACTTGATTAGGAGTCGTGGGGATATGTATTTGTTTGTGGGAGAAAGAGGTTAGGTTTGGGGTTAGTTTTGGGGTTTGGTGGTAGAGGAGATGCACAAATATAGAATCATAACACCAACACTATTGACCTTACAACCCCACTTACATCTTTATCTGATTCCATTGTTCTCTTTACTTTTGTGTTTTGAGAATTTCATCTCATTGACTTCTCAAACTATTTTAGGATCAACTTTTGATAATCTATATGGAAGTGATTTCTATTAAGGTCTGCTCTAATTCTTACAGAAGCATGTTCATGATCCATTCTCATGTAAGTACATATCAACATTTTAATCCAACTTTATGTCACAAAATTTTCTCCGTGTGTTTTTTAGTTTTTTTATTTTATTTTATAGATTTTATTGGCATAGGCAAGCACAACCCGTGTAACTACATATCAATATGTTAATCCAACTTTATGTCACAAATTGCCACTATATGTTTCTAAACTTTAATCTGTGACTATATGTTTCTAGCCAAAATTCCTCTAAATTTCCTTGCAATCCAGTCCTCAATTTCTTCTTTTCTTCCAACACATACACTCAAACTTTTCAAAACAATCGATGTCTTGAGAAAACTCAGTAAATATCGAAACTTGCAAAGCTTTTAGCCGAAATAAGAAATGGGTTGAATGATTTGCAGAACCACACTTGATGCATTTTGGTGGATTTTGTGTCTGGGTGCTTGAATTTGTGGGTGGAAAAGCAGAGTAAATTTTTTTTTGGGTTGGGTGGCGATGTTAGTGTGGGCTGTGTGAGACCTTTTTTCATGATTTGGGGTTTGTTCCATACCTTTAAGCCCATAAAAGATGTTGGTTTGGGCTGGCTGTTTTAAAATAAAATAAAAAAATATTGATTATATGCGCACGTAGTGCACTTCTGCCCATAGTTTACAAATAGTTATGGATAATTGATTTCATTGTTGTTCTTTTGTTTCAAGAAAAACAATTGTTGATTGCATAAAATCTCACTCAAATCATCTTATTTTCCCTACTTGAGTTGAGAACCCTATCAGCATATCTCAGCTCGTCGGAGCTACACTTAGAAAATTTATAGGTCATTGAATGCATTATCTTAATACATCTTAGTTTATCATTGATCCGTTTTTAAATATATACACAAGAAACAATCTTAAGTTTAGGATAGATTCACCTTTTAAAAAATAAATACAAAAAAGATTTCTCAGTTTATGATTGATTGGGTTCAATAAAAGTTATCAAGAAAACACTGCTAGTCTAGCTCGCTCGGCTGAGGTACATAGATAAATATTTGTGAGGAATTGAAATCTTCTTCCTTATAAAAGGACGAGTGCTTATTAGTCTACCTTTGCTCGACCGAGGTACTCTTAAAAAAATTGTAGGAAATTGAAATTATCTCCCCTGCAAAAGGATGAGTGCTTTATTAGTCAAACTCGGCTTGGCTGAGTTACACAGAAAAAAAAATTGTTGGAAATTGATATCATCTCCCTTGCAAAGGGTTGAGTACCCTATTAATCTACCTCGGCTCAGCTAAGATACGATGAGAAAATTTTGTGAGGATATGAAATTATCTCCCCTTCAAAATGCCAAGTGCCTTATTAGTATACCTGTGTTTGACTAAGGTACATTGAGTAAATTTGTGGGGAATTATCTTCCCTGCAAATGATCGGGTACTCTATTAGTCTATCTCAGCTAGGCTGAGATACATTGAGAATTTTTTTGGGAAAATAAAATCATCTTTCTTACAAAAGGTCGCACGAGGACCTTATTAATCTACCTCAGCTCATCTGAGGTACACTTAGAAAATTGGTAGGGAATTAAGATTATCGTAAACGTTTCATTCTGTGCTTATTATTTAACATGTTTCATAATTTTACATGATAAGTCTTGGCCATCCGACTTAACAAATTGACTAGCCAAGAGGGGGCATAGTATAACATCAAGTTACTTATTTCAATTGATGTTTTTGCAAGTCAATGAGGGAGTAAACACAACTTGCTCTTTGTCTGCAAGAGGCAATGAACTTGGTTTAGTTAAATTGATGTTCTAAAATAATAAGTGAGATTTTCATAAATTAATGTTTGGACTGTGATTATGTATCATAAAGTTTTTAAGATACCAAGTAATTATCAAGTATGTTCTTTCCAAGTTATCACCAATATGTGTTCAAGATTTGGCATTCCACACTTGTTCTCGGCAGCCAGTGCTTGTCAATCTTCATCATCCATTTGACAGAACTGTTGAATTATCAAGCATGTTTCCATCGAATAAGACTTTTTTTTTAATTTTTTTATATTGAATTAACACATGTACTATGAGTTTTTTTAGTAGTTGACATAAATGTTGAAGTGGGACCAAGATGGGTATTGATGTTGATTTAAATTAAGTTTTTTGTCTAATATGAAATTAGCACACGTACTGTGGCTTTGTTTTTGGTAGGATTTTGTTGAGGAGTTCTTTTAGTAAGGGGCGGATCTTGCTGAGGAGTTGCAAGCTATCCCAAGAGTTTAATTTTTTAGGTGTCAGTTTATTCTATTGTGGTAGAACTATTACTAGTATTTTATTTTTGGGGGAATTATGTTCCTACTTAGTTAAATTTTTATAGAGTTGGTACTACGAGATTACATGTAACACCCCTACTTTTTCAATAATAATAAATAATTTATGTTTCTAAAATTCAATTGAAATTTGTGTTTTAAAATCTTTTTTTGTTTGACAACTCGTATTTTTCGAAATTCAGTCAACTTTCTTACCATCCGAATCTCGGGACGAGATTTCATTTAACGTGTGTATAATGTAACACCCCTCAATTTCATAAAACAAACTTATTTTATTTTTAATTAAATAAAATAGGGTTACATTAAATTGATTGTGAATTTCGAAATTAGGGTTTTATTTGGTTAGTTAAAGGGCGGGTGCTCTCAGAATTTTAGTGGGGGCGAATAGCCACCCACACTACATAAAGAGAAAACCCTACCTTCTTTCTCTTTCTTTTCCCCTTTTCTCCTTCATGTTTCTCTCCTAAACAGGCTTCTCTGCTTCCCTCTCTTCTCTGATGTCGTATTCTCTCTATATCTTCTCACGATTTTAAGATTCCAGATCTGTAGGAGAAGAAGATATGTTGAAGAGAAGAAGATCTAAAAATAAGGGATTCATCAACATAGATTGACTGACACAGAGTGCGATCAAACCCCTATGCGATTTCTCTGTCTCTGAAAGGAAGAGGGAAGAAAAGAGAAGGGAAGGAGAAGAAGAAAGTTTGGGTCTCTCTGTTCAGTCCCTATAGAGTTGTAAGATCGAATCCTTCTATTGATCGATCATGGCGTTTGCGTCTCGTTTCTTGTCCAGATCCAAGCAGTTGTATGCTGGCGAGATCATTTCGCAAAATATACATGTTGTTCCAGTTCGTTTCTTTGCCAAATAAGCTGCTACTGCAGGTGTTGGCCTTAAAGGAGATGAGATGTTGAAGAACATATTCTTTGATGTTAAGAAGAAATTGAAATCAATCAAACACAACACCAGCAGGAAGGTCGAATTGCAGATACTTTAACCTCACCGTCTCTGCGATCTCTCTCTCTCTCTCCCACTCGAAGATCTCTCCTCTCTCCACATTTGTCAACTCCTTTTCCTCCCTATGTCGTTGTTTTTCTCTTCCTCTGTTCATTGTGTTGCTCACTGGAGAGAATAACGAGGAGGAAGAAGAAGATCTAACAGGGGCGGGTTCAGTGCTTGTGTTCGACCAATTTCAAAGCTTGGTCGACAATTGTGTTCACTAAAGCTCAACACTTTAGAGATCGAAGAATCTCCCCTACCTATCACTGTGGCCCATCCTCATTCTCAATGGTGCAAGTTGTTGTTTCTTCAACTACTTATGGGGTTGAGAGTTTGATCTCCTCTATGGTTGTAAAAGAAGCTCGTCCTACCTCAATTTCCTCCTCTCAGTTGCAGTTGGGATTGCAGTGGCAAAAGAAGAAAATGAATCACAGAAACGTGTTATCTTGTGTAGCTACTACTTACTATGGAACTGCTAATCATCAGCGTCATCATCTTCATCCAATATTTAGTTCTAATTGTAGAGGATGCGGCACAGAGGAGGTCAAGGAGGGTGAGATAATACATGACATAAAACCAATCCAGCAACAACAACCCGAACCCAATCTTTTGCTATGTTTCTTCGATGTCTATGAGACTGATTTTTATTTCTTGCAAAAAGAACATGATGATATTGAAAATGGGGGCGTTCTCGTCAAATGCCATATAGAAATCAATGAGGTAGGAGACCCATTAGACAAGTGTTTTCATCTGGTTGTTGGGACTGCACTGGTTGATGGGTATGGTAAATCAGGTCTTGTATTTGATGCCCGACAAGTGTTTGACGAGTTATTACCAAATGTGAATATTGTTGGCTGGAATGCAGTGATGTCAAGTTATGCTCAGCAGGATGATGGCTGCGCAATCCTTTGCGATTTGCAATTTCGGTGAGTTTTCTTCATTCTTTCTCTTTTACTGTGAGTTTTTCTTATTCCCTATAGTTTGCAAATCCTTATTTCTTGACTGAAGTAGTGATTGTATTTGTGAGGATTTGATGATGGGGTTTGTGAGTTTTGTTGCGAGGATGTGTGGTTATGACTTGGATTTTGATTTGGTGGTGTGAGGACCTGTATTTGTGTGCCCTTGATGATTTTGGATTGAATTCTTAGGCTTGTTATGTTGCTTGATTTAAATTCCATTTCAAAGGTTTTGGGTGTAAGGTGTAAGTGAAACTTTTAGCCCTTTATCTCTTTGGATGAGCAATTCAGTATACTGTATGTATATTGCTTGTAGGGAAATGACGAGTTTCATTTCAGGAAATCCAATTGTTAGATTTTAGACATTGTTGAGAATGAGGTTGCCTTATTTGTGGTGTTTTGTATTGCAAACGCTTGATCTCCAATATTTTTGATCTGTTTGATGTGTGAGATTTTCCTAGCTTGTTGAGTTCATGTTTGGGGTCACCCATGTTTACCATTTTATTGATTGGGTGTGACTTTGTTTGGTTGGTATTTGAATGGTTGATGAATATTACTGCATTGTGATAAATTTGGAGATTTATTTGCATATTGACTTGTTTATGCATTATGAAGAATTGAGATATTTGAATAAAGGAGTGACTTGATTGTCAAATTGTTACATAGCATGATTAATGAATATGCTATGTTTTCCCCAAAAATGTGGGTGGATAGATTGTGAATCAATTTACGAATGACAAAATGTCATTGTGGAGGAATATTGAATTATCAAAAATAAATGATATTGGTAAACCTTGATTTCTGAAAATATAAAACACTTGGGCTTGTATCACTTAGAACTACCACATCTCTGTTGTTTATTATTTTCCCCTCTCCTACTAGAGAAACTAAATAACCTGCGGGTCGTCTTGCGGAGTTGGGGCACCCATTTCTTACTAGAGAAACTAAAATAACCTTCGGGTTAGTCTTGCGGAAATGTGGTGAGTTTGTATGCCTAAAATAGGCTTTGATATTTATCCGTCAAAAATGTGACGTGAGTTATGCGCATTGATAGCCCAATGGTGGCTTTTGGTACTCATATAGTTAGGGGTATCCGCGATGCATGCCTGTATGTGATGTCCCCACTTAGGCATGGATGACGGAGTAGTCCTCCTTTATATGAGAGAGGCATACGGGCATGTATGTTCGGCACGGAGGTGGTGCGAATGTGGTATCGTCTAAGTGATCAATCCGTTAAAAAGATGAACCTAATTCAAATAAAAAGAATAAATGACGTTTCATTGTTTCTAATTCTTTTTATGCAGGATGGCAAGTCCACTAATATTTCTGCAGGTCCGACTTGCCATAGTCAACTCCTATAGGGTAAGTACAGGTAAATGCATATTTACATATTAGGATGATGATATGATTGCCTCGTTGAGGAACTAAATTCTTTGGACTGTGTTTTCTTGCATCACACCTTTGCCTCGTTGAGGAACTACCTATTGGTGTGATGGTTTGTTGTTTGTGCTTAGCTTGATGTTTATCAAATGAAATTTTATTGATTTTGGAATGAAGATTTCTCACACCAGCTTTATTGCTGACCCAAGTGAGCTTTTGCTTCTTGGGTACATTCCTTTGGGAATGTAGCCGATTAGCTTTTCAGGTTTAGAGACTTTTGAGCAGCGTTACGGGAGTTTCGCTAGTGGGGCTAGCGACGTCAGTTTTTCCTGGTTAGGGTTTTATTATAAATTTTAGTTTGTTCTATTTTCTAAACTATATTTTTGTTTATTGCTGCTAAATGTTTCTGTCATTATTGAATTTCACGTCCCGAGTTTTGGGGAAACGGATAATCCTACGTGGATTTTAGGATTTCGTTTTTCTCGAAAATCGGGGCGTGACATTACAACATTTATAGAGTTGGTGGACTATTAAGATTAATTATTATATTTCCCTAGGTCATCTTTTTCGTTGATGCCAATTGTAAATTTTAGTTTGATGGCATGCCTTGAATTTCGGGGAAATAATAATCCTAAGAGGATATTAGGATTTCGATTTTTGTAAAAAATTTGGGGCATGACAGGATATTTTAGTAAATATTTAATGTTACCTATATAAAGGAGGAGAACATTCAACATAAAGTAGAGGAAAAATGTAAGTACTTGATATATAGTATAGATGTGCTCGATTCAATTAAAATCTATGGATTGCCTCCTATTATGTAGAGAACCATGTAATTATCTGATTCTCTCTTTTTATATTCGCATTATACAATTTCTAGTTGGTTAAAAAAACCTCAAACCCACATCCCAACAATATATACAACATCTAGTGAGGGACGATGAGGAAATGAGTAATCTTTTGACGACTGTTACGATAGTTAATGAAGATGTTTTCCCCAACATTTACCGAACTTTGTTGCCGAAGAAGATAGGGAAGGGAAATGGTGACATTGGATATGCTTATCAAGAATTTAGGAGTTTCGTTAGTGTTTAAGAAAGCTTTTAAAAGATGCTTTATATTTTCACATTTAGAATTTCTCGATTTTACCTTTTATTGAGATGTGATTTACTCCATGGGATATGTTCAATTAACCCTAAAAAATCCATGCACTCATACTCATGGTGTCCAAAATATGATTTACTATGCCTATGATTAACAAATAAATTCATTGCACAAACATTATGCACACAATGCATACACGATGAGCAAATCATTGAAAAAAAAAATTTCTCCATAAAATTATTGATCTACGAACTAGTAAAAAGGTACACAAAAATTGTACTTTTTATTTAAGCTATGAATTAGTGCGAGAAAATGCTTTGTAAAGTACATAAAATTCCAATTATTTAGATAAAAGCGTGACATAGTTTAATGTAATGAGTATTCTTGTTAGTTTAAATGTTTTCAATTAGTGGGTGAAATGGTGACCCCTTGATGACTTGAAAATGAGTAGGGGTGTATTTTTATCATTTAATTTATACGAGAGACTAATAATAAACATATATGACACGACATCACATTTTTCTATTAGATATTGGCCAACTGAATCAAACTTTAGTGTCATAAAATTTTCTTGTATCTTGGTTTGCATTTTCTTACTTTTTCCAATTTAAGAATTTAATTGATTGAAGTCGCATGCTTGAATGAATTAATTATTTGCTTGTAAACTTCAAAATATTCAAAATTTTACACTTGTCATTATGATTGTCTTTAAATGCATAGTAAAACAATGAGACAAAATTTGAATAACATTTCTATATTTTACACTTGGATGCAAGCACTACGTAAACAATATTTTTCACTACAAATATTGCTTGACTAGTCAATGTAGTTGATGTGAAGCATCCACAACAAGGAGTGAGCTTTGATTTTTTTTTTAGAGAAGAAATCGAAAATAATTGATGCTCGCATCAAATTTGTTTGTGAAACTCCTCTTTGTGGGATTGGGATTTGAGTAGGGGTGGGCACGGTCCGGGTTGAGGCCTATTCTGGTCCCAGTCCCGGTTCAATCAACCGGGAACAGTTCGGGTTGGGAAAGCCATTTTTTTAGGCTGGCCCGATTGGACCCGGACTGTTTGGAATCGGGACAGTCCGGGTCGGGACCATGCCTACCAGGTTAATTTTTTTTTTTTTTTTAAAATCCAAAATGAACAAAATATCAAATGCAATAACCCTCGGTTCGAAATCTGATGTTGGTTCGGTGATAGGCTCAGAGGAGATTTCTTGTTGAAGAGAGGTTATTAGTGATGATAGATCTTGGTTTGGCTCCTCCTCGTCTTCTTCAAGAATCAAGAGGATTTGGTTGTAAGGTGAAGAAGTGGAAGTTGTTGAAGAAGCCGAAGACTTGTATCTCTTCGTTTCTTCTTGATATTCATCTACTATTACTAAGGCGGTTTCTTCATCCCTTGAGCGTGTTTCAAAGTTGCTTCCGCCATTAGAGAGAAGAAAAGAAAACGAAGTCGAGTGAGTATAAATGTTGGATGAAGTGTTGTACCGCAGAGAGAATACAAAGCAGTTTGACTTTGATTTGAGGAAAGAGAGTGTAGGGGTGGAAAGGGTTTTTATTTGGGCTTAAAATATTGAAGTAACAGAGAAAGAGATAAAGAAAGCTTAAAATATAAAGCTTATTTGGGCTGATATGTAAGAGACTTGGGCTTGGGCTTAATAGTAACCGGGACGGACCGGAACAGTTCGGAACAAAATTAGTGAAAATCGGTCCCGAACCGGTCCGGGACTGGGATAAAAATTGTATAAATCGATTGGTCCCGATTTAAATCGGTCCGGGACCATACCGGTCCGGGTCGGACGGGTCGGGATCGGGATTCTTGCCCACCCCTAGATTTGAGAATAGTAAATTGTAGGGGTGGGCATCCCATCCCGCGATCCCGATCCCGTCCCAATTTTTTTGGGTCTTAATGAGATTGAATAATTTCATCCCAATCCCGTCCCGTCCCGATCTAGAATGGGATGGGATGAAGATTTTCAATCCCGCCAATCCCGAGCTAATTTTTTAAATATTTATTATTAATATTTTTATTTATTTATTTATTTTTATTCATATAAACTTACAGATGACTGACAGAAACTCATGGTGTTTGCAGTGGTAATAAAAATGTTACTTAAAGAAATAAATATTCATTAAGCAAGATAAAGATAAAAGACTGTTGCTTGAATTCCCAATAAAAGTGGCTATAATTATTTAATTTCCAAATATTGATAATACCCAAGTGATGATGAAAAATGACAATTAACTGAGTAATACATGTTCAGAAGGGAACATTCAGGGGCGGAGCCAATAATTTGAGATGCCCCGGACTGTAAAAATATATTTTTTAATTACAATATATGTATTGATGGTAAACCATTATGAATATGTTAGAGCATCACCAATAGGTCTATATTTATTCCCTAACAAAAAATGAAATGTCATTTTGTCAAGGAACCATGAATTTTGTTTCCCACAGTAATGAAATTGTAAAATCAGTTGGAAGGCCATCACAGCGACACAATACTCTTAGTGGGTCCCATTTATCATGTCATTTTCTAAAAGTCAAGCCCACTCGACTTCATTGTTAGGGGATTAGTGGCTACCCTTATATTTGCATGTCACATCTATATCTAATTATAAGAAAATTATTTTTCATGCTTTTATATGATGATAATCTTCGCGGCAGTCACAGGCAGCACGCTGATCCCTTCCCGTCTCGTCCCAAACTCATTTGGGATGAGACAAGGTTGGGATGAGGTTTTTCCCATCCCGTCCCGTCTCGATCCCATATGAACGGAATGAAATAAGAATGAGTATATCTCGTCCCATCCCGTGCTCACTCCTAGTAAATTGTAGCTAACACCCCGGTGGAGTAATGGATCCTCCACTCCACCCCACACCCGAACACTAACCCAGATGACCCTTGAAATTCGTACCCCATTTGCACGCATCTCCACTGACTAGACTAGACTGGCACCCTAGTACGCCTACGCACACACAAGAATTGATTAAAGAATTAATTTCTTTCCATCTCTGTCTCCCCCCAAAACAAAACGCCTCAGCCTTCTTCTTCTTCCACGTCTCCACCCTCTCTCTCCTCCCCTCCTTCCCTTCGTCTCCATCGATCGCACAATCAGGTAAGTTTTCCACTCGATTCTCTGTTTCTTCTTTCACTTCCAGCTCGCTCCATCAAAATCGGTTCAAAATCTAGGTTTCTTGGTTCGATTTCCACATCAAACCCACTCGATTCTAGTTCATTAACTATTTTCCCCTTTCGATCACTTGTATGCGTTGTTTTCAACTGTTGGTGAAGTACATTCTTTCGGATTGTACTGCAAAGTCCTGATTTTTACGTTTTTTGGGTTTGAATGGCTGAAATCAGTACTAAATATGGGTTTCTCTGCTGCTTATGTTTGCTGTTGGTTTTTTTTTTAAAGTAATTTTTGTGGTTGCATGTTGAGGTTTTGGGTTTGGCATGTTGTCTTAAGGGTTTAGTTTCGCTTTACTAGTGTTAATGTTTGTAGTTTACTTTTTTCTGTGCTACCAAATTTACCCTCCACTTGTATTTTACTTGGGAAATTATGAGCTCTTATTTGAATTTTGGGGTTTGGATGCATGGGGGATTTATGAAGTATTTCGTGCAATTCACTTGTCCAAGATGTAGATTCGGTTCAGTGACTGGGTTAGATGGGTTTGCATGTTTGTGGGGTTTATGTATTTTAGCTTGTCTAAGATGTTGATTGCTTTTAAATTAGAATTTATATCAACAGATCACTGGGTTCTGCATAAAATTTGGGAGAAAATTGTCCATACTCGGCGCTGTTTGTTGTTATCTTTTGCAAGAACATTGTGTTTCAGTATCTAGCTCTATTTCTGTTCTGTGTATTGCTAGAAATTTATTCCTCTGTGGTATTGTGAGATTTTATTACTTAATAGTGTGCTTTTATCAACTTGATGAGCTTATTGGTTGTAACAATTTGAAGAATTGCAGGTATGATTTTTAATCAGAAGATGATGGAGTAGAGATAATGTGAACAAGTGCTGATTTATCAGTCCAGAGACATCTCTAAAAAAATTCTGTACCAGAGATGTCAACATCGACTATGAACGCGAAAGCAGCTATGGCCATAAATGCGATGAAGGCCATTGGCATTCCTGAGAAAATAGTGAAACCAGTTTTAAAGAACCTCCTCAAATTGTATGATAAAAACTGGGAACTCATTGAAGACGAGAACTATAGAGTTTTAGCAGATGCTATATTTGAGTACCAGGATAATGAGGTTTGCTTTATTGTGATAAGACTATTTAGCAATTATCCATCTTTCTCACAACTTATGTTTAATTCTAGCGGTATATTTCATCAGGCAGAGGAAGCAAAGAAAAACAAAGAAGAACAGTTGCACTATGAGACCACAGAGCCTCCACTAAAAAGGTTACGATTGAGACATCAAGGTGATCAGGTTTCTCAGGCAGAAACATCACATAAAAGGACAAAACTAGAGGAGGCTACCCAACCAGAAGATTTCTCTCAAGAGGAAACAATGGAGCCACTACAGAAGACTCGTAGTGGCAGGGCTGTTGACCATGAGCCTACTTCAACTCAAGTGCATCTTAGGGACAAACAAAAGGAACCTATTTCAATTCAAGCCGTTTCCAGACAAGGAACTACAGAGCCATCAGCTCTGGTAATTAGAGAGAGAATACCAGAACCAGAGTATGAGGCATCCTTGACCCGTTCTAGAGATAAAGGAAAGGAACTTGCTTTATCGCCTCGAAGTGTTTCTAGGCAGGCAGCAATAGAGCAGTCTCATTTACATGCAAACAATGGTGTAAGTGAATCTCACTCTAATTCACCGAAGCCAACCCTTAGAGACAAAGGGAAGGAACCGATTTCACCTCACATGACTCACAAAGAGAAAGCTGTTAATGTGAGGGCTAATTCTGTGATATGCTTAAAAGAGCCAAAGATTGAACCTGGCATTCTTCTTTTGCCTAAAGCGAAGTCACATAATCCTCAGAAGAATGATACTTTGATTAAGCCAAAAGATGAACCCTTCACAGATAATCTTCCACAATTTGAAGTTCCTATTGCTATCATGCCTCCCACTGATCGAGGTAATCCTACAAATGGAGGTATATGGTTTCTCTTATTTACTTTTATGTTTTTTGGTAACTTTTATTGCTTATTACAAGTATAATTGTACCGTTATCTCTTTGTGCTTTACTTGATAGTCCAATCCCATAGATTTGGGATTTGTTGGTGTTGTGGTGGTTTATCGAGTCCTTGCTGTTAGGAGGCCTGATTCCTTAACTTAGAAGTAAAACTGCGTTTGAGTGGGTCAACATTTAGCTGAAAACAACTCATTTTGGTTACTTTAGAAAATGACATCCAAGGGTATTTCAAGCATAATAAATACATTAAGATAGGATTCTTTAAGTCATGCCTGTCAATAAGTCGGCCTTGGAAGTCTTTTTTCTAAACCTTTTCGTTTGTGGCCTATTAATATTTTGAGGAACAGCTGATCCTTATATTCTAGGTTCTATATGCTTTTGATCACGGTTGATCTTTGCTTTCAGAGCTACCTAGTACTTATGCACCTATTATCGTTCATTACCTGGTAAATCAAGTTTCTACTCTTTCTATCTCAGGGGTTGAGTTTAAATCCCATTTAAACTTTCTCTTTTATGCGGACAATAAATTTTGGTTACTATTTTAATTATTTATTTTTGATTAGGAATAGTGGATTCTTACATTGTTTATACTTGCTGTCGTAGTCGTGCCTTACTTACCCAGCCATAGTAACCATTTATTTCTTGAATTTAGGACGTAAACAGGGTTTTCTCACCCCATTAGAGTTCATTGAGGTTTTGATTTTTTTTTTTTTTTTTTTTTGTTGTTTTTGTTGTGGATATATGCTAAAACTTCTTTTGTGGATATGGGTTGTAATTGTGATAAAGTAGCACTGCCTGAACTGTTTAAATTAGATACCTATCTTCAAGTTTGATTTTATTGACATGGTATCATTACAAAATGATTTAGGATGTGTTGCTAATAGTTTACTTTCATCTTGTGTAGCTCTTTCAGAACCATTGCATAAACAGGGCTGTTCAACTAGAAATGATTCTACCGTGCAAACCACGAATCTTGAGCCCTCACCTCCCCAAAACAAAGACATTGATCATTCAAACAAAGCCTGTGAAAATGGAACCAGTCTAGAGCTAGCAAGCATGCCAGAACATTTGGAGATTGCTTCATCACCCTCGGGCGAGGTGAGACTTTCTCTGAGCTGTAATTATGCCTCTGAGCATCCAGATTTCAATGTGCCAAGTCTTGAAGCAGTTCTTAAGGCTGTTGAGGATAAATGTCTCAGATCCTACAAAATTCTTGATCCCAATTTTTCTATGTCAAAGTTGATGCAAGAGATTTGCCAGTGCTTTTTAGATCTCAGTACTGATTCTAGTAACACTGAACAAGAGAACTTCATACGTCTGACACACAACTTTGATTTTTTGAAGAAATCCAATTTGCAAGATGTTCTGTGTGCAAATGGCAAACTAGAAGGGAATTTTCAGATGCCAGCAGGTTTGAATGGCCCAGATGGTCCTCAAAATCAGAGTTTGGTTGTTGCTCCACAACAGATTTCTCCAACTGATACTGTGAGGCAAATCCATGATGTCAATGACATTGCCAAGGGTGAAGAAAGAGTACGGATCTCATTAATTAATGAAGGCAGTGGTGACTCCTATCCGCCACGGTTTTGCTACATCCCTCGTAACATCGTCTATCAAAATGCATATGTGAACTTCTCACTAGCCCGGATAGTGGATGAAGATTGTTGTACAGAGTGTTTTGGCGATTGTCTATCCTCAGCCATTCCATGTGCATGCGCTCGTGAAACAGGGGGTGAATTTGCATACACTCTGGAAGGTGTGGTTAAGGAAAGCTTTCTAGATGAATGCATCTCCATGAATCGGAATCCTGAAAAGCACAAACACTATTATTGTAAAGAATGCCCCCTGGAGAAGTCCAATAAAGGCAAGTGCGAGGGACACTTGGTGAGGAAATTCATCAAAGAATGTTGGAGTAAATGTGGCTGCAATAAGCAATGTGGAAACCGAGTGGTTCAACGTGGTATTTCATGCAATTTACAGGTCAAAATATGCACTTTGATTCTTTTATACGAGTGCTACTGTTTATTCTAGATATGTATATTCAGAAGTTACTTGTTTGTGTCTTAGGTTAGACTCAGTTTTCACTCGGTTAATATCATTTGCCAGGTTTTCTTCACATCTGAGGGGAAAGGCTGGGGTCTCCGAACGCTCGAGGACTTGCCAAAAGGCACTTTCGTTTGTGAATATGTTGGGGAGATACTTACCAACACTGAGCTGCACGAGCGAAATACACGAAGCTCTGGTAAGGAGAAACACACATATCCAGTGCTACTAGATGCTGATTGGGGTTCAGAAGGTGTTCTAAAGGATGAAGAGGCCCTTTGTTTAGATGCCACATTCTATGGGAATGTTGCAAGGTTTATCAACCACAGGTAGGCTAATATAAATATATAAATGACTAATACGTTGGTGTTTACCCAATTAACTGTGCTATTAAACAATTGTATGCCACTTTCTTTATGTTAGGCCAGTTATCTCATTTCACTTTCCTTGAGGGTTGAGTTAGTTACTTGGTCATTCCTTGACAAATATCATTTGAGTCGACTTATTTTTTGTTCTCTCCAGAAATTTTATACTAGTGGTGGTGGCCTAAATTGCATTAGCATCTTTGAAGCTATGAAGAATTCAAAGGGACCTTTTAACTATGTAACAACGTGACACTAGCATGGGTAGTCCTGGGTATGTCAACTAATATCCCACAATACGGAGACTCGCCATTACGCTATTATACTACTAGGGTGTGGACGTGCTCTATGCGCGCGCATATTCAATATATATTTTTTTTACTTTATTCTAAAAATTCAATAATAAGTAAAAATTAAAAATGAGGAGATTTGACTAAATATTTTAAAGCAAAATAATCATAAAATTAAAAAGGTTAAAGAATATTATGGAGCAAAATATTGTAACCAAAGATTACACTAACTATTGTAAAGGCCTATAGTTTATAGATAAATGAGGGGCTTTAAATAAATTATATTAGGGGCTGGGTAGTTAAATCGCTTCGCGGTCCAGGAGCGATTTTCAATTAATCGGAAATAGTCGGAAATAATTAGGATTTAATCGGTAATTTTTTTTAAATCATATATTTTTAAAATTTAATCATAGTCATATACAAAAATAAATAATTAATCAAAATACTATAAATTTCTAATTATATTACTTCACTAATTCATATTGGTTGCTCATCTTCTAAATTATCTTCTCCACCCAACAAAATGTCGCCCTCAAGAATTTGTGCAACTCTAGCCTTTTCAATTTTTTTCTTTTTACATTTTGTAATGCTTCGGCACACTTCATTCGCACATCATTCTGCACATCAGGACATGATCTCACATTCCCTTTCTTATGCGCAAGATGTTCTTTAAATCTTGAGATTCCAGAACTAATTTGTGTTTTGCAAAACTTGCACCATATCAAATTTTTGTTGCTAGGTACTCTGCATTCTCCCCATTTCCATGCTATGTCATCAGATGCCCTTTTCAAGGTACTTGATTCTGATGTTGAATTGGTACAAGAGTTTGAATTACCTCCAGAAGACATGTCTATCATAGTCATTAGACAATTAGTCAATCTAAGAGCCAAATTTGAAGAAAAACAAACACAAAATTTCAAAATCCAAAAATGAGTAAATTGAAAGCCCTGCCGATTTTGGCCGATTTGCCGATTTTTGGCCGATTTTCCTGAGTCCGCGAAGCCCTGCCGATTTTTACACAAATCGGAACGGTCTAGTCCCGTTTTTCGATTAATGGGCGATTTAACTACCCAGATTAGGGGCTTATGTATAATAAATTATATTAGAGGCTTATGTATAAAAAATTATAGTAGAGGCTGGTTTTGATTATATTAGGTATAATAAATTATATTAGGAGCTTCAAATAAATTATATTAGAGGCTGATTTTGATTGTAAAAAGTATGAAATGTGGATGGCAAAATAGAAAATCTAAAAGTTAGAAGTAAGGGTCTATTTATAGTTTGCATGTAATTGGGGGCTAAAAATAAATTATGTTAGGGGCTTAGGTATAATTAGTCAATATTTGAGAGGGGGCTGATTTTGATTGTAAAAAGTATGAAATGTGGAGGGAAAAATGAGAATTCCAAAAGTTAGATAATGGAGTTTATAGATAATTGGGGGACTTCAAATAAATTATGTTAGAGGCTTAGGTTTAATTAATCAATATTTCAGAGATGGTTGGTTTTGATTGGAAATAGCCTGAATCTGAAAGGGCAAAACCGTAACCAAAACTTAGAGTTGAAGGCATGACACTGTTCATCTAAGGCTTATGTCGTTACAGTAGTCCAAAATTTTCTTATCTTTCACTTGTATATAAATATTGCTACATATGTATTATTAGCTTGCCATGATATGCTTGTCAAATTTGTAAAAAGTTAAAACTTTTAAAAAATATATGAAAAGTTAACGATTTAACCATGACCTGAGTTCGGTGTCGAAGTGGGACACTTCGGACATGGAAAATGGTTTGACATAAATTGTCGGTTACATAGCCTTTTAGAAGTCTCCAACTATGATCACAAAGTGATTTTCTTCACCATTTGGTTTGCATGCCATCACCACCAGTCTTCACCACCCTGCATAAAATACATTCTATTTTCTAAAATTCGCATAGGTAAGATGTAATCCCAATTTTTCTATTCAATCTCTCAACACAACTAATTTTTACTATAACAAGGCTATTTTTCCATGCATCTTTCTTCCAAATTGATTGTCTATGTCTAGATCTTTTGGACTTCCATGATTGAAATAACTTTCAACCAGGAAATTTTATAGTTGTTGGAAAACTATTTTATAACTTTTAATAGCGTAGAATAAAACACACTATGTTATTTTGCTGTGGCTGACTGGATATTCACTCTAAAGGCGTATTTGATATTTCTTTTACATGGAAAACATAAAAAACACTGAAACATAGTGGAAGAGGAGATGAGTGAAAAGGGGTGGGGAGTGAGCACATTTTCTTAAAATCACAGAAAATAACTTTTTATGGGGGAGGCTAAAAATAGTTTTCATGAAAAACTCCAGAAATATAGCTATCTTCAACATTATGAAATGAAAACTTTTCTCACTCTCTTGTCTCCACTGTTTTCAAGCTTTTCTATGGAAAAAAATCAAACACATCTTAACAAAAAAATCAGCCCAGATACAAACTTAAATTTTTTGGAGACATGAATCGCAAAAGTACAAGGGTTGAGACGCACCCTCCCTCCAGTAACAAAAGTTGTGAACAAGCTAGTTTATAAGGGGTAATGAGAAATGAGGCAGAAAGTATGGTGGATGTGGCGTGTACATGTGGAAAATGTAGAAAGTACAAAGTATTGTACACTTCAAATTACACTTGAAATGGGCTTTTGGTTTGCACACTTCTGAGTTGTTCTACAGTTTCAGTGATAATCCCCTTCTAATTTTTTATTTCAGATGTTTTGATGCTAACTTGGTTGAGATCCCAGTTGAAGTTGAGACACCAGATCACCATTACTATCATGTAAGAAAGTGACTGGTGTCATTTGTGCTTTTTTCTTTCTCACATGTTCTACTGATGTACTCAGCTATATTCTTAGGGAACCAAAGCTATATTCTTAGGGAACCAAATCTAACAGATATAATATTCCATACTATTTGTTCAGCTGGCATTTTTCACAACCAGAAACGTGGATGCTTTGGAAGAACTAACTTGGGTAAGTCAACTCTACTTACATGGATCAGTTCTTCAGAAAATACATTCCCTTTTGCAGTATCTGTTATTCGTCAGTTGTCTCTGTTTTTATTTATGATTGACACAGCTTTGCCTTGCAAAACTTCTTTGGTGAGTTAGTTTCTAGATGTTGTAATTTTCATGCATTCTTTGCATAAAGGTTTACCTGAATGCTTGAGTTGCACTCACATTTTTCTAGTAGGTATAATTTCCATAATGTGTGAAAGTCATTGGTTCCCCTCCCTAAATAGCACTGTACTACTCACTATATTTATATGGTATAGTAGATCAACAACATACATTAATTAATGCCATTATTGTGATAAGATTGTAAGGTGACTTTGAAACCTAGGTTGCACATATACGGTTATGTTTGTCCGACTCAGACATGTGTGTGGAGTATTCTGACACTTCAAGTTATAAAATATGAGATTCAGCGACAAGGCAGTATATTTAAATACTTAATATTAACATTCTAAATAAGATAGTTAGAGGTAAATAACTTATGTTAAATAAGATGTATGCCTCTATAAAACTTCAAAAAAAAAAAAACAATTTAATTTCCCCACACACTCTCGATGCTTGAAATCATGATGTCCAAAATTAGGTGATGCTTGAAATCATGATGTCCAAAATTAGGTGTGTCCCAAGTGTGTAGTGTTTGAATGTGTATCCATGCGTGTGAACACCCGATTTGTCTGAACACCCAAAGTATCAAAGTATAAGTGCAACCTAGCTTGAAACTTTAAGACTTAAGAGAGCCCGTGAAGTATGATCTTGGACGATTGAGGGAGGACTGCATGGTGCCGAACACCCCATTGACAGGTGCATTGGTGACCCAGAAGCCAAATAAACATGCAGTAAAAACGCAAGAGGATTTGGGGCGAGGGAGGGTTCTTCAAGAGCATATTGGTATCACAGGCAAGTAGCATGGGAGGAATACTTGGAAGACTACCAGAAATTGAGAGAAATCATTATGATCGTGTTAAACAAGGTCATGATGACAATTTTATGGGCACCAAACAATTATGTGGCACGCTTCAAGAATAAAGTCTAAACTTTACTCTGCCCATCCTTGTACACCATAGTTTAGTGAAGGTCTTCAAAACGAAGGCAGCCAAACAACTAAAGGATTGATTTTAAGGTTTGAAAGACCTAACCATAGGAAACCTGATATAATACTCATTGCTTTAGCTTTGTGCATAAGTTTACTCAAATCTTGCACTGCAGTATGTAGCCATGAACAAATATGGTGATAGTGGACCCCTTATTTTGTCCAATACCTTTCAACTATACAAGTGAAGAATTCTTTAGGTGAACCATTGAGCATCACTGGAAAATAGGCAGCTGAGACAAGTCTTGATCAACTTCTTCCATTTATCTCCGAACTTCTTATTTGGGGCAATATAGGTGAAGATCCGATGGATAAAATTACTAGTTTTCTCAAAGTCAATCTTATTTTCTTTGTTCTCCTTTAGGCTCAAAAGAAAGTCTTTCTATAGATCTTCATGAACATAGTCATCATCATCAAAGCCCATTCCCGAGATTTTCGGGGTCGGCTACATGAATTTTGGTTCTCCAAGCAATGCGATCTTCCCACATTTCCTCACCTAATCCAAGCTCAATGATATCTTCATTCACCGTCTTCATCCAAGTTTTCAACGGTCGTCCCCTCCGTCTACACCCTCCATTAACTTGCCAATCTAAACATTTTCTAATTGGCGCCGTGCTCGGTCTCCTCCGCACATGACCAAACCAAGTTAAACGTCTTTCTCTAATTTTTTCCTCTATGGGCGCTACACCTAAGTATCTCCTAATTCTTTCATTTCTAATCTTATCCTTACGAGTTTTACCACACATCCACCTTAACATACGCATTTCTGCTACTGCCATCCTATGCGTATGTTGTCCCGTAGTAGCCCAACATTCTGAACCATATAGCATGGCTGGTCGAACAATTGTCTTATAGCATTTCCCTTTTAGCCTTGCAGGCATCCTTCTATCGCACAATACTCCTGACGCCATTCGCCATTTCAACCAACCAGCTTTAATCCTGTGGTCTACATCTGCTCCAATAGCCCCATTCTTTTGAATTATAGACCCTAGATATCGAAAAGCCTCACACTCTGGGACCTCGACACCTTCGATCTCAATTGCATGACTTCTCCCTCTTGGTTCACACCCAAAGTTGCACACTAGATACTCCGTCTTCGAACGGCTAATTCTAAAACCTTTACTCTCTAAAGCCTCCTGCCACTTAACTAATTTCTGACCTAAACCTGCACTAGTCTCATCCATTAAGACAATATCATCTGCAAATAACATGCACCAAGGTACATCTTCTTGCAGATGTCTCGTCAACTCATCCATGACCAAAGCAAAGAGATATGGACTTAACGTCGACCCTTGATGTAGTCCTACTGTCACTGGAAATTCACTAGACATCCCACCTACTGAACATAGTGATTATGTAAAAATCTAAATCCTTTTGATGTCTCTTGGGTTTCTCTCCTTGATAGAATTTGAGGTTGAGTTAATAGCTGTGTGGGTAAAGGTGACACTTAGGCTCACTAAGTGGTTCCTTGTAATATGTATTGCCTCGTTTTGCTTGGGCTTTAGTTAGGCGACTGCCCAACACGATGAAAATTCACACATGTAAGCTACATGCTCTTTTGTGTTATTTTTTTGTTTTTGTTTTTTTTTTACATTTTTTTCTTTCTTTCCCCTTTATCTCTTATTACAAGTCAAAAGACTTAAAAACAACCCACACAAGGCCCTAGCCTAGGCACAAGCAATACAAGAGGCGACATGTATCTACATCAAGTCAAGCTCAAGGAAGAGGCTAGCACTTGTGGGTGAAGCATGCAATAGTGAGAAACAACCGATGAAGTTGAGAATGCAATACACTCCGATTATGACATCAAAATGATGGGCTTAATTCTAGCGAGGATGAGGATATATGAATAGCTGAACTTCATGTTTTTGGCTATTATGTAAAAGTGACACAAGTCAAAATTACCTGAGCATTAAATCATGTTATGATATGTTGTGCTGTTGTTGTATTTACTCCATAGTGTCAATGTTAATCTATGAAGAAAAAAAAAGATTGCGGTGCGTGGCTTAGAACTATGTCCCTCAGAATTGTACCATGGTTTAAATGTTAGTTTGTGTGCTTCCAAAATGAAAGAAAAAAGCTACCACGTGTGCTTTCTACCATTTTGGGATGAGAAACATGTTTTTCAACTAAATTTTGATGTGTGCATTGATAAAAATAAGTGTAAATCTCAAGAACTAATGATATTTTGGATCGATTTGTTTGTGAAGAACACAAAAAATAGATGTCTTTGTAAGTTTGCTTTGAAATATATGGTTTAAGTGATTTATGATAGCTTACATACCTTTAAAATTTACGCGGTATTATATGCTTGTAATCTTTTAAACACCCTCTCATGTGTGTGCAATCCTTGCCAGGACTATGGGATTGATTTTGACGATCGTAAGCACCCAGTGAAAGCATTTCGTTGTCATTGTGGAAGCGAATTTTGCAAAGACATGAAGCGCCCACGCAGTCAGTACATTTTCTACCATCCAACATGAATGTTCTCATATCATATGGCATATGGCATGGTGATCCTGGCATATTTATGTTTACAGAAACATAAAATAATTCTCAAATAATGCAAAACTTATTATGCTTTTATGATGCAGACGCGTACCTTAAACCTTTCCCAACCAAGGCTCCTGAATGGTCTTTTTCCTCAGATAAGCATGCATTATTCAAAATGGACACTGCAAATACTTGGTTTAGGGAATAGGGATGCATATGGCTTGTTGTTGCTTAACGACAAGCCATATGTGTCCCTAAAATAAATGGCTTTTTAACAAATGTCCCCTGTAAAATTTGATAATTAAGTCACATCACCTTCAAAATATGATCCAAAGATTGAGATCAAAACTTTTGGTTTCATGCAACTGGTAATAAGTATCCCGAGGCTGAATCAGTGGTCTGAAAAATATAAATAAAAATTAAATTGTATCTTTGGGAAAATTTAATTGTTTGAAAAAAATCTCACATTCGATGCCACCCCCACCTGAACCAAAACACCACCACGCCTCAATTGAATCGAACCACCACCAACACCACCTACAATATCCCTCCACACCACCCCAACCCCTAACTAGGCTTTCAATCTACCGTGTTTTATCCGAATTTGGATTTGAAATTTTCGAATTCATATGTAAGAATTGAATCTGGACTGCTTATTGAATCGGATTCAAAATTTTTAAAATCCGATCTAATACGAAATTGAATTATATATTTTTACAATATGACTTAAAATTTTATAAATCATGGGTATTAATATTAAAGATGAAGGTGTTTTTGGTCATTTATTACCTAACTATAAAAAAATCCTGAAAATATATAATATGTTTACTTAGATTTTAGTGAAAATTATAATTTGAAATGATTTTGGAATAGATTCGGATTGAGCACAACTTACAGATTCCAATGTGGATTTGTACTATTAAATAAAATTTTGGGTCGGATTGGATTAAGATTTATTGTGTCCTTATCGGATTCGAATTTCAGACAATCCGGTTCAAATTAGATCCGTTTACACACCTACCCTCGTACCAAAGGCGGGGCTAGGAATTTGTTTGGGGTGGGGCACTTGGATGACAAAAAGGACATTTTTATAGCCTTACTAAGACTTAGAAGTCAATAAATAATAAATGTTTTATGTTGTTACTAATTAAGTGACAAACATATCATTAGCAAAAAAAAATGACACAAATTATTAGCGGAAAAAATTGAAAAATAATATTTTTTCCAAAATTAAGTATCTAATTTAAATTGTCAAACACTTAAAAAAATAGGCAAATAGGCTTAAATGATATGAATGCAGTCGTAAGCCATTACAATTAAGCTATAAACCCAATTTACAAAAGATGTTTTCATGCTTTTATTAATTGAGCTATTTCAAGCGTTTAAAGTTTGATAGTAACTAACTACAAAAATTAGAGGATTGGAAAAGGCCGTTGAAGTCTACTTATAATTGGTTAAAAGCAATTCTATTTTTATATCATTATGTGGTTGACCAATCTAAGTAATATGATTTTGATAGAATAAAATAACGATATAAACTGAACAATAATTTAAATAAATGGAATAATTTGAAATAACAAGGATAAAAATAAAGGAAAATAACTAAGAAATAAATTATCTTTCAATTAATCAACTTAAAATAAACAACCTAAGCTCCTATTTATAAAAAGAAAACCATAAGCCTAATACGAAACAATGTCCTAATTGGATTATTATTAAAGAGGTCCTATTACAATATAGCTAATACTACTATTTCTAAAAGAAACCTAATTGCGACCTCCCCGAGTTGAAGAAGCTCGCCCTCGAGCCCGAAGCCAAGGAAGTCATGAGCACAAGCAGCAATAAAATGCGAAGTGTTTAAGCAAAAGTTATTTTCTAACCTTTCCTTTATAGTTGCTCTGAGCCAAACATATAAAGCCAAAGTGAGCCTCCAAATACAAAGCCGTAGAAAAGTCCTCAGCTTGAAGGAGAACCAATTCAAAATTTCAATGTGCATAAATTTCTGAAAATGAGCTTCAAAATTGTTCCAAAACAGATTTGAAAACATGTCTTGTGGTTTCAAGGATGCTGTCTGCTGGTGGTAAATAACCTACGGTTGTATCGGTAGAATCTGTAGGGAAAATAGCCATAGGACTTGAGAAAAAATTGCTGATCAGGGACAACAATAAAATTAGTTAGTAGGGATTGTCGGGAAAATATACTGAAAGAAATGGTGCTTCGATGGGGTGTTGCAATGGCTGCGATGGGAAGGGAGTTTTGACGGAAGGATTTGGTGAGGAAGGAGGGTGCTTCGAAGGAGGTCAAAAGGTGGAGGGAAGGAATCAATCGATTTAAGTGGGCTGAGGAGGGATGCGATCAAAATGGGTTGGGGGGAAGGTTGTTTGGATGATCGACTGTTGTAGGTCAAATGAAGGCCTTGGGGGTGGGAAAGGGTCAATCGAAGAGAAGCGTGGGCTGTCAATCGAGGTGCAGGCTCGTTTGGGGTTGTCGATCGAGGTGTTGGGGTGATTGACTTGAAGCTGTGGAGGTGGAAGGGTTGCGGCCGGTTGCAACGAATGACAGTGAGGGTGTTGTGCAGAATTGAGGCCACTTTTGGTTAGACGACTTTCGATCCTCCACAAGTTGGATGTGTGCGGTTGAATGTTGCAGGTGGGAGGCGATAGACAACAGGGAGAGACGGTTGGCTTTTAGTGTCGTATTTGACAGTGCTGGGCGTGGGCTCTTGCGGTGGTGGTGCTGTTTGGGTTTGTCCCATGGCATCCATTCTCTCTATCGCTTCGTCGAAGATCCGATGGATGTATGCCCTAAATTCTAGGAACTCCCTTTATTGCTACCGTGAATTCTGTGAACTCTGCCATTTTTGTTGGCTTGAATTATGCGAATATCAGGTACATCTATTGTAATCTTTCTTCTTCAGTTATCTTTTCTGAAACTTCCCCTAATTCTACAAGCCAAAAACAATTCCCCCCATCTCGTCATGTTACCTTTTAAAGTATAACAAGCACTCTTGCATTCAAGTTTGGCCCGCAAATGAGAAGGCAAGTTATAATTTAAAAGGTGACCCACCACATACAAAGGGAATGAGCCAGGTACCCCAACCCTGGCGAGAGGATTTTTGAGCTTGTTGTATGCTTTACTAATTCAGGTGGGGCACTTGCCCCACTCTATGACTACCTAGCTCCACCCTTGCCACAACTCACTGAACCTGAAACATCCCTATACTGCCCTTCCATTGAATCCTAGGATGCACGGACTCGGATACGCGTATCGTATCGGACACGGATACGATACGGCGACTCGGCAATTTTCAAAAAACTAGGACTCGGCGACACGTCAAACCTTATTTTTATTTTTATATTTTATTAAAAAACTATTAACATAATGTCATAACTCATAAACAATAATTAATAATCCTAACATATAAAACATCTAAATGCAATGAGCTTAATTAATGAAATTATGTGAATGAACGAAAAATTTGGGTACATAAGTGGAAACTAGGTTAATGGATTCTAATATGGGCTGGGCCTAACTTGAACCCTACACAACACATCAATGTAATCCATATAAATAGCACAAAGTAATGGAAGTACCTTGACCAATATTAATGGAAGTACCTTGACCAATATAAATAGCACAAAGTAATGGAAGTAACAAAGTAATGGAAGTAATGGGAGGCGCAGGCGAGGTTGAAGAAACAGCGAAAGATACAAGCGATCTCTCTCCCAGTCGATCGATCTCCCTCCCTGATCGACTCTCTCCCTGATCGATCTCCCTCCCTGATCGACGCTCTCCCTGCTCGATCTCTCTCGATGATCTCCCTGATCGACTCTCTCCCTGATCGATCTCTCTGATCGACGCTCTCCCTGCTCGATCTCTCTGATCGACGCTCTCCCTGCTCGATCTCTCTCGACGATCTCCCTGCTCGATCTCCCTGCTCGATCTCCCTGATCGATCTCTCTGCTCGATCTCTCTCCCAGTCGATCGATCGATCTCTCTCCCAGTCGATCGATCGATCTCTCTTGCTAGATCTTTGACTCAGTCGAATTAGGGCTTGTGGGTTGAGAAAGATGAAATCGGGGAGAGGAAGCCGTTCGATTTTATCAAGATCTGAAAAAAAAAAAAATTATTACCAACTGAATCCTGACCGTGTCCAGACCGTATCCGGACCGGGTCCAGGCCGTATCCTGACCAAGTCACGTTGACCGATACGTTGACTGCGTGTCGGATACGTATCGGTCGCGAATCGCACGCGTATCCGTATCCGACACGCGTATTACTAGGATTCGGAGGGTTTTTCCGAGAATCCGTGCTTCCTTGATTGACTCTAACCGCCAGCAACCCCTATTCGACCCAAATTGAATCTGACCGCCACCAACCTATTCCCACCCAAACTGCAAGTCTGTACATCTCTCCACCCCCACCTGAATCGAACCACCAATATATGTTCACTACAACGATTCTCTCTCTACTTAATGAAAGGGAGCTCAATGGAATGAAGAGAATCACAACAAACATCGTTGGGGACATTATTTAAACAAGAAAAAGACAAGGAGAATGTGAAGAACTTGTTAAAGCATTGGTACCATCGAAACAAGTCTTGAAGAAAGTGGTGTTACCCTCGTTGTTATTGTTGTTTGGTTGTAAACTGATGTCCAAATCTTTTCTTACACAACAAAGGAGTTGCAAAAGAAACCTCATTGCCATTAATCCCATTTTTGTCAACCCATCTTTTATCTTAAAACGATGATGGTGATTATTTTTTATTGACAATTCCGGATGGCTCATGTTGGAGTTGGGTAGTGACTTCGATTGAGTTAGAAACAACATTGAAATGGGTGCTAGTTGAAGATAAAAAGTGTTCAATTCGGTAATGGTTATAGATGAAGATATGGTTCAATTGGGTAGCGGTTGCAGGTGAAGAGAGGGTTTGTTCGGAAAAGAGTGTGGGGTGATGGCGGTGTTAGTTCGGTTTAGAGGGTGAAGGGAAGGGAAGGGGATTGGGGTGTTAAGGAGATTGGAGAAGACGAAGTGGTGGTTACAGAGAGTGAAGGGTTGATGAAGATGAAGTAGAGAGTGAAGGGTTGATGAAGATGAAGTAGAGATTTTAGTTAAAGGGGTGGAGGGATGGGGTGTTGTTTCAAGTATGGTGAGTATTTGTTTTGCCTTTCATTTTCCTCGAAATACGAGTTCCATAAGATTTATTTCCTACATTTACTTCCTATCTTACATTTTACCTGGTTATTTCAAAGTTTATTTGATATTCAATTTCTTAAAGGTTTTTTTTGTTTGCACAATAAGGTACGTGAGGGATTTGATAGTCAAGGGACGAAGACCACTAGTCCTGGGGAGAGGACTTGATTAAGAATTTTTACCGGGGGGATTAGTGAACTATTTATTATAGGGGAAAGAGCAATTAACTTGAATATTTTATGTACTTTTTATTGGTTTACAATTCAGCTTTTGCATGTTGTACTTCAATTCGTAATTGGTGTTTTGTATTTGTTACTTCTATTATTACTATTACTCTATGCAGTTAAAACAGACAACAGACCCATAACGGGTCAAGAGTGTTATAGGTTCTCCGTCGATTAGCGACGTCGGGCTCTGACCCTTCTTGTCTAGGGTTCTGGTTCGACGAGAATGAAATGGGTGATTTTTTTTATGTATTAGAACAAAATGTTAAAACGGCATTATTGAAAAAAATGTTATCTCAATAATGGTCATATAATGTCATTATATCGGAGCTGAGATACCATAACGTAATAATGTCATAATGTAATGGCTTACCCCGTTAAGCGTTATAACACTGTTTCAACCACACAACTATCACTATTACTACTACTGTCATTATTATTCAGCACTTTGCCACCTTGAAATGATCTGAAATCGAAATCTATGCGTATTTGAATAGAAGCAAAAGCGACCACCCAGTTTAAACCCAGTTTAAAGTGTTCTACTTCTTAGATCAAACCAAAACACTATCTTAATCTGATTAATTAGGACAATGCTAAGTTGCTGCTGATTTATTATCTTTTTTGAGGTGAGCTCTAAATCAGAGTTATAGTACCTTTGAGTTGATTGGAAAGATATATAGTACCTCTAACTGCCTTGTTTGGTGAAATTGTCTGATTCAGAGATTGGAACAGTATAAAGTACCTCTGACTTTGAGTAGAGTTTCACCTCTGACCTTGAGTAGATATGAAACTTGAATGACCTCTGAATCACTTTTCTTCCAAGTTTACTCTTCAAACCAACTGCATGATCACTTCTTACTTTTCATCTCTTGCATGGTGTCAGCCTTTTATTTGGTCTTTTATATACCACATTAATTTGATGCTGCCACTGTCCATTTCTTATCGTAGATGATGTGCACATTACATTGCAATGGAAAAACAAGTACTTGCAAAATAAAATCAATGCATGAAAAATTCATAAGAAAGTAGTGTGACCATGTGAATCCTTTTTAAAACTCAATGCATAGGTTCATGTGACAATTCCTTTTATGTTGATGCATACAATCATCTATTTATTCATATCGACATATTATTTTTCAAATATTATTAGTGTTTGAAATGATAAGTATGATGGCCAATTTGCCTTTACCTCTAATTAAGAGGTACTACATAGAGCTTAAACAAATGCATTTCGAACTCTAGTTAGAGGCACCTCTTAATAAGGGGTTAACCTCCCAACAAACACCTTCTTAGTTGACATAGATTTTTGTATTTTAAGCTAATAAAATTGAGAGTTTTCAAACTCATTTTTTGACGTTTCCAAAACTTATTTTGAGAGCATAAATTAAACCATTAATATAAACTTATTCACTTGAGAGGAAAAAAAAACTTTGAAAATGATGAAAGCAACTTCACAATATCAAAACCTCTTTCAAGATTGATGTCCTTAAAAGTTCATTTGAAGATGTACTTACCTTGGTGTCTTGATGGAAGCCATGTAGCTTCAATGAACACGTAGCTTTGCCCTCATTGATTGAACTTTGTTAACTTGAAGAGATTGACCAATGTTTTGATTTTTGCTTCCTATGAGGGGTGAAACAAGATGGGTAACATGGCAATACAGTTAGAACATCCATTCATGGTTTTAAGTTAATCCAATGCGAAGCAAAGTGTAGGCTTCGGTATTGTCCACCTTCGTTTTTTCCTTGGCTAGAGCATTTTGTTGCAAGCTGTATCCACCTTGTCACCCATAAGAATTCAAGGTTTGGATTATGTCTTTCTATGTTGAAGTAATAGAGAAACCATTAACGATTTCGTTCTTAGAAATTTGTCAAGGATGTGAGCATAGGATAAGGCAACAAAGAACTCCCCCTTCTTTGTTAAGAGCCACTTCTGTTTCCCTCCATGAGACGACCCACTTCATCAACCCCCAACCCATTAAAGGAGTAATTTAACAAGAAGTTAATATGCCTATAGGAGTATAAGAAATAAGAAATAATTTAACAACCTACTTCATCAACCCCAAACCCATTTTTGTTCACGCTTCTGTTGAACTACTTATTCGGATGTTCCTTAGAGGTGATCAATGAATCCACATTCAAGTTCAAATAATCTCCTAATGGTCAGTTCGTGCCTATATTGCAATATGTAGATGATACTTCCATTTATGGAATGGTGTATTGAGCAATTGCATTTTGTGAGGTTGTCTCTATTGCGGTTTGAAGCCATCTCAGGACTAAATGTGAAATTTCCATCTCAGGACTAGATATGAATTTCCATGGCATTTTGTTCTTATTTGGTAATATTCCTCACTTAACAGCTTGGCCAACATCTTCTTTGAAATGTTGGAACCTTTCAATATTTAGTTCGATGGGGATTTTCATCTTAGAAGAGCTATTCGATGGGGATCTTCATCTTAGAAGAGCTACCCTGTAAGTTGGGGATGATAGATGGGTGTGGAAGGAGGATAGAGGAAAATGCTTCTCAGTTTGCTGGAGAGGGATCATATGCATGTTGGTGTTTTACACAACTTTCCTGTGAAGCAGGTGAAAAAAATGGTGCCTTCGAGAGTGCTTTCTTTATGTGGACAACAGTTTGGAACAAAATCTCTTCTAAGTTGGAATTGGCTCATAGAGGGATTGACGTAGATTTTGTGTACATTATGCAATTCGTCGAACCAGTCCACAAGTCATCTCCTTATTCATTGAGGTTTGGTCAACAAGTTATGGACACTTTAATAGGTATGTTTAGCTTATCTTGGGTTATGCCGGCTTTGATAGATGAACTCTCAAGGAGTTGGAAAGTCTCATTAGTATGAGAGGGAAGGTCTTATGGGATGTGCTTACATTTGTATTTTGTTGGACAATCTGGAATGAAAAGAACAATAGAATCTTTTGGGATGAGGCTTTGGAAGATGGAGCCATCGTGATGGAAGTGCTTATTATTTTTTGTGATTGGATCTTTCATCATTCGTTATTCAAAGGGATATATTTTGGGGTCGTTGTTTTGTGAACTGGGATAACAATCAAGTTCTAATAAATACTTTTACCTTTCTTAAAAAAGAAGAAGATTGGGATAGAGTTATTGAGATGATGCCGAGTCGCCATCTGGAAAAGGAGATGAATTTAAAAAACCAGGTGGTTAACTGATCACCCCTTCCAAAGTTTAAAAAGTTGTTTTGGGAGCGAATAGGTGGTTGCTGCTTACGTCCCATGTTCAAAAACTTATTCACCATCACTATCAGAAAATTAGAGGTAGTTTAACATTTTAGGAAAAAAAAAATCACAGATGAGGGAATGATTTGGGGCTGGGATCTAAGAAGAGGTCTTAGGCAATGGGAGATTCAGTGAGGCACAGAAAGCTGTGTAACCTGCTGCAATTGCATTGCAGTACAACTTCATTCAGGAAGAAGATGGTTGGTCTTGGCAAAGGACATCCACCTTCTGTTTCAAGAGTAGCTATAATGACTTAGTCTCACATCTCACCCTAGAGGATTCCACTGGAGGGTTTAATTTCAAGCCAGTCTTCTTTGGAAGAAATGTGTTCACCTTGAATCAATTTCTTTGGATGGGCAATTGCAGATGGTCGCATCCTAACCATAGACAACTTAGCTAAAAGGGGAATGTTTACAAACTCAACTGATGCTACCTATGCGAGCACCTACAGGAGTCCATTCGTCGAATTCTCTTCCTATGTCCCCTTACCATTCAGTTATGATAATTGTTTATCTTGGAATGTGGCAGGGTTCTCCCATACTTCCCATCTAGAAGCATGAGCTGAACAATGGTGCAATTGAACCTTGTCATCCAAGGGTGAGTGGCCGTTGGATAGAATTTGTCTTGCTATTATAGCCCTAGTCTGGTAAGTGTTCAATTCGAGAACCTTTGAATGGGAAGAGGAGGGGGTGCGAATGCAACTCAACTTAGGTGAATGTGGGGTGTAACTTGGGGCATCCTTAAAGAGGAAAGAGGACTCCATAAATGAATGTATGTTTAGCTGGGCTAATCTGATCCAAGGGTGAAATCTCCATAAACATGTTATTTTCTTCATCCCATGAGTTTCTCACTCACAAGCACTGGCCTATTTTAATGCGATTGCTGTTTTGCTGATTAACAAAAAAAAGTAAAATAACAGATATAATGATAGTATGATACATAGTAACTGACAATAAGCTCAAGCCGTTTGACACTACGACGAACTATGCGTCATAAGTTTTTATGGATCAATGGGAACTCAACTTCAAAGTTGTGGAAAAGAAATGAGTTTAGCTTTTAAAATGTCTAGGAGCATTGCTTAGCCTTGACTCGCATACAATACCCGCTTCTTTGATAAAGGATTTTCCATTGCTCCATGTTCACCTAGTTACATCCTTCCCATTCACTTATAGGGGAAAATAACAAACGCCACTTGAATCGATCAGCTGCACTTTCTGACAAGTATGGGAGCATTATTTAGGAATTTATTTAAGTAGTTTAGGCTTGGGCCTAATGTATTAGCATAGGTTTTTATTACAGTTTAGCTAAGGTTTCACTTCTAAGGTTCATTAGGGTTAGGTTACCAATAATAATGGCAATGTTGTACTATGAATAGATCAATTGTTAGTCCCTTTTGGGTTAAGAGTCAAAAGTAATTGGAATTCAATTTCTTGAAGCTTTGCTTTTCAAGCGTCTGTTACGTTCTATTAATTTCGCTGTTATTTGAAAACAATCTGTATTTGTTATTTCGTGCTTTTCAATAATTTCGTGAGCAAGTTTATTATTCCGTTGGGCTCCGTTTGACGTGCTTACTCTACTATTGTTTTTGGTTCGTAGGATCTAAGTCAAGGGCATTGATATTGAGATGACAGTCTTTGCATCCCACTGAAGAAAGGAATGTGAACTTGCAAATTTGGAGCTAAAAGCCCTTTTGATTTCTGAGTTGTTTTGCTGGTAAAAGTACCTGGGAACTGAGAACCAGCGTAGTACAGTTCTTATTAGAGTATATGCTATGAAGTCCCCGGTTTTTGGTTATTGTATGTGAGGGAGTTATCAGATTTGGTTTATGGGATTTTGGAAGTATTTTGTACAGGTGTTTTGTATAAAGGGTTTAGTTTAATCCTCTCTTTTTGTCTGGCTGGCTGATATGACAGTTATAGCTATAATGTAAAGGCAGCGACTACACCACACCACCATATCCTCTTTCTCACACTACTATTTTTTTTTTTTTTTACTTTCTCACACCACCTATATAAACAAAAATCATCTATTTTTTTCCTCACCATTCAAATCGACAAAGGTTCCTCCCTTCCCCATTTGAAATCTCTTTCAACACAAATTCATGCAAATCTCCCTCTCCCTCGAAAACTCTCAAAATTCTCTTAAATTTGGAAACTCTTAAACTTAAATTCAATAAATATGCATAACTGAACATAACAAAAAAATCCAAACTTAAAATGCAAAAAACACAAAACAGGGTAATTTTCGATCAATTTAAACCTTCAATTGAAATAGATTCTCAACCTTATCAAATACAAATAGTGTAGTACTCTTAGTTATCTAATAAATATAACTTAAATCACTTGAAAATGTTTTGAAATGAGCAAGTTGTGGTCATTTTACTAAAGTCGTGCAAATCTGTCTCGCAATGAAAACGAAATAGTGTTTCTGATTTTCGGCCAACTTATGTGCTCGATCGAGATCGATTCTCAAGTTGATTAAAACACAAATATTGTAGTGCTCTTAGTTATCTAATAAACACAACTTGAATCACTTGAAAATATTATAAAATGAGCAAGTTAACTTGCTCATTTTACTAAAGTCGTGCAAATTTTTCTCGCAATAAAAGTGGGATAGTGTTTTAGACTTTTGGCCAACTTATTTGCTCGATCGAGGTCGATTCTCAAGTTGATTAAAATACAAAAGTTGTAGTACTCTGAATTATCTAATAAACACAACTTGAATCACTTGAAAATGTTTTGAAATGAACAAGATATGGTAATTTTACTGTATTAGTGCAATCTGTCTGAAAAAATTTCTGTTCGCAGAGTGCACTGTGGGGTATCTGATACCCTGCATTGCAATATTCGAACAGGAAAAAAAATTGTCTGTTCGCATTGTGCAATTTTAATATTTATCTCAATATTTTGTAATTTTAATCATGTATTCTAGTTATTAAGCTTGTTTGCCTTTGCTAAATTGTCGACGATTTCACCAAAATTTGGCTTAACATATGATACCCAATTTCATTTGATATATACAATGTACTTAAGTATACGTATAAATGCAAAGTACTATGATAGTTCACAAAGAATACAATTAGAATTATATTTTTAATTTTAGTGTTTACTTGTAGATGCTAGTAAAAATTTGTTGATAAATTATTAGTCCGGAGTAGAAAAATGTCTAGCTTCACCCTGATAACTCATTTTATCGACTAACAATCCTTACCATTTCACCCCTCCTTAAGGTTTTTGGGGTTGCCATTAATCACTTCTAGATTAACATAAGGGTATTGGAGATCAATCCTGAAAAACAGAAATCAGGCCAAGTTATTTGTGAAACATACCTGAATGCGCCCAAAATCTGGTCTCCTGTAAGTCTGACCTGCAAAACAAATGTTATATTTCCAAAGACCACCTTTTTGGTGGCCGAAGACACTCCGATGCTTAAGCTAGTAACTATGTTGGAGATGGAGATAAATCTGGACAGAACTCAGTTAAAATTCCATACATTTGTCGAATGTTCTCTTTACTTTATTTAATGGTTGTTATCAATTCTTTGTGCGACTTAAGCATGTGAGGCTCATCGGTGCCACTGGTTACTTATTTGATCGACCAAATTGTTCATTTCCTCCAGCTATACAATTTAGGGTATATATCAGTTTTCTAGATTGTTCTTTTGATCCCGTAGCGGTGTCCACCTTCTCTTTCCCCTTAAACTGCTTGTCTAGCAATTTGACAAATTCCTCGAGTCGCCCTCTTTGAATCTAATGCTCAATTTTGTCTTTCAAATTTTAGCATTCTTCAGTGTCGTGCCCGTGATCCTTATGGAAAAAACAATACTTGTTTTTGTCTTACCCATCCAGTTCTCCTATCATTTTGAGTGGCCAGTTGATGTCTTCACATTTCGCCATGGACTTCAGTATGCTTGCTTGACTCATTTTCAAGGCCGTGCATGGTTTATACTTCTTCTTCACCACATTTGTCACCTGTTCATGCCTTGGCCTTGCAGATTGCAGCTTTTCAGGCTCCTGTTAGTTGCATTCGGATCTCCCATTGGTCTGATGCCTCTTTGACTGAGCGTGCTCCTCTCGGGGTCTGTTGTCGCTCTTATATCTTATTTCTTATTTCTTCTTTCCTCTTGCCTATTTTATTGGCCATCCCTTTCAGATCCGTTCTTTTTTTGGCAGCTAACATTTCCTCGAAGGTGATGTGTTTCTGAGCGGTCTTCAACAAAATTGCCATGTTCTTTGGGGGGTTTAGGTTCAGAGAATCATATAATGGTCCCCTTTTTAGTTTGGAGGTGAAGGTGGCATTCACCATGTCGTCGCTGTAGCCGTCAATCATGGTCAACTTGTTAGTAAAACAAGTGGCGTACTCCCTTATGGTCTCATCAGGCTTTTGTCTGATGTGAATCAAGTAATGTGTGTGTTTTCTCATTCGTTGACTGCTGATGAACCTCGTGATGAAGGCAATGGCTAGCGCTAGGAAGGAGTCTATCGACCTCGGTGGTAAGCTATTGAACCAACTCATCGCTTTGGAGGTGAGAATGGTTGGAAATATTCGGCATATGATGGACTCTGTGCCCTCCTTTAATGCCATCGTATGCTTCGAACTTTGGTGGAGTAAACTTTTTTGGTAGAGGAGTCATCATGAGTGCGTCAGAGAACGACAGTATGGCCAATTCGTACAACACGTTAGGATTTGTGACCCCGATCCTGAATAGAATTTGTGCAGGGTCCCGTCGTTCTGAAGTGAGCTATCTGATGGTGGTTAGCTGCTTTCGAGATTCACTTGCTGAAGTTCAGCATGAACTTCATTACTCTTTCGGATGTGGTTGGCAGAGCTTTGTTGGAGCGGTGCTTGGGCATGGTCAGCGGATTGAGCACGCTCTTGGGTGAGCTTGCCCACTACTTTGATATGAAGATCCATTTGGGTCATGAGTTGATCCACATGAGGATCCGTGGTAGTGCCAACAGATGTTTGAGATGATTGGGCTGCTCTCCATGTTGTGGCTCTCTGTCACTAGGCATGGTTGGCTCAGTTACCACTGGGTTTGAAGCATGTGTTGTAGGTAATGTGGCTTCACCAGTGGAAGGATTGTTTTGATTGTTGCTGGTTGAGGGTCTGTAGAGTGCTCCATTTGTCCAAAAAACTTTTTACTCGCTGATTGGAATTGAGGAAGTTTCCAACTACAAACTCTCTTCTTGAAAGGAAACCATCGTCCCCACGGATGGCGTCAAAGTGATACGTCTAAAATCTGGTCTCCTATAAGTCTAACATGCAAAACAAATGTTAGATTGCCAAAGACCACCTTTTTGGTGGCCGAAGGCACTCCGATGCTTAAGTCAATAACTGTTGAAAATGGAGATAAATCTGGACAGAACTCAGTTAAAATTCCATACATTTGTCAAATGTTCTCTTTACCTTATATAATGATCGTTATCAATTATCTGCATGACTTAAGCATGCGAGGCTCATTGGGGGGGGGGGGGGGGGGGGGGGCATTCTTTGTAACACTTTCTTCCTTTATGAAGATCTATCTTTGTGGGAGTAACTCCCTCCACGACTTTTTTCTTTCTTTGTAACGTTCTTCCTCATTTAGGGAGAACTTTATTGGACCTGGATTTGGGTATCTGATTATGAGTTGTCCTGATGGGTCCTATTTGGGCTTCTATGACTGGATCCACCATTTTTGGGCTTTATGAGTTGGCCTGATCTTGAGATATTTGGTCCTCGTGATGGGCTATCTCTGTCACGTGTATGGTTGCGATGGTTGTCTTATTTGATGTATTATCAATGTCATTAGAGATGGTCGAAATACAAGGTTTTGAGAGATCCCTGCACCCCGGGACACTCTCAAACCATTTCCTTTGACACCTCACGTATAATTTACTTATTTATTTATTTATTTATTTTTTGTTAAAAACCTTAGGCAATATGTTAAAAACTAACAGCTATTACAACCAAGTCTACCTGCTACGAATGCTAAGTGGCGTGCTTTACTATTAAGGTCTCTAAATATATATTTACATTACCAAAAAGGAAGTATAAGTAGCAGACGATTAATATTACAAATAAGAGGGCGCCAAACCCAATGCAAAGGAGAGAGCTGTTGAGAGTCGCCATCCTGGATGAGGTCAATAGTGGTAGCAGAGTCTCCAAGAAGAAGTCTGGTCCTCCATCGTTGAGCCTGGATGAGCATCAAAGCCACTTCAGTTGCGTATCCTTCCGCCATCGTGCTATCAGAAACTTTGTCTTCTATTGACAGGAAACACAAACTAGAATATTCTCAGCCAAGTCGGTTGCTTAAACTCCCACGCCCCCCTGCTTGGTAGACTCAAAGAAGCAAGCATCAAAAGTAACAATAATTGTATCTCTATCAAGGCTGAGTGGAAGTTGATAAGCATGGTTTACTTTGAGATTAAGCCTGTGGGTGGGGGCTGAATGTATCTGATCCCGGACAAGCTGTGAAGGTGACGACCCAGAAACACAAAAATGGATCTCTGAGGGTATGGTCAAATGTATAAAGGTTTGAGAAGTAAGTTGTTTGTCTATAATGACTTTGTCCAGGAGGTGGGGGATTGATGTAAAATGGGGTGTATGTTAGTTTGATCTGGTGAAGAACCATTGCTTGTACCAAGACTCCCACAAATATTTACAATGGGATACAAAGGTCATTGGGTAGGCTTTGGTGTTGTTGAAAGTAGTTTGATTACACAAAGTCCAAATAGTCACAAGGATGACGGTAAACTGGGAAAACATCTCGTCAGAGTTTGTTGCTTGGGCTTTAGCAGAATCCCACATGTATTCGAAAACTCTCATAACAGAGTGAAGGTTGAGATTTGGGGTAAGTCAATCAATAGGAAGAGGAGAAAAAGCTAAAATTTGGAGATGATAAGGCAAAGGAAGAAAAGATGAAACACATCTTCTTTCTGGGTATGGCAAAATGTGCATTTCTCCTCAATAGGGATATGGATCCTAACAAGATTGGCTTTTGTAGGGAGTAGATTCTGACTAATCTTCCTTAGGAGAAACAAGGCGCTGGGAGGGGTTTTAATTCTCCAGATTAATCTAATTAGTTTAGAGCTAAAAGTGGGAGGGGGGAGAATGGAAGTAAAGCTTTCCAAGTTACCCATGGTGAAAGCCCGCGTTGCACTTTTGACCGAAAAATGTCTCGTTTGTCGAAAGTCCAAAGAAATTTATCAGGATTATTAGAGGGCCAGATTAAAATGTTTTGAATATCCCTAGCCACCACACTCGGAAAAAGAGAGTTAATAAGTTTCGAATTCCAGTGGAGAAAACCTCCTTGAAGAGAAGTCCAAAGGTCCTGGATAACACAAGGCAAACTGGGATCGATAGGGTCCGGACACAATCCGCAAGAACAATATCTGGTTTGATCCAGCAATCTCACAAAATATTGATTTGATTTTTGAACATGATTTTCCATAAAAGAAAGCGTTTCATTTTGAGAAAGGCTGTCAGGTTCCCCCTCTTAGCGAATGAAGCTAAGGAAAGGGGTCTACCTAATTGGAAGATAATCTTATTGCGGAAATATAGAGACTTGAATTGGCGGATTCGGTGATGTTGAGGAAATGAGAGGGCATTCCAAATGTTCTTGGCAATAAGGCAAAATTTATGTTCTTGCAAGAAGGAATATTGAGACCCCCGAAAATTCAACGCAAACAAATTCAATCCCAAGTACAAAGATGTTTGGCTTTACTATCTGTCACCCCATTCCACCAGAAATCCCTAGCTAGGTGGTCCAACTTTGTGGAAACGGTGCAAGGCGAAAAAAAATTACATAATATAAATGGGGATCACGTTGAGAACCGATTTAATCATCATAGTGCAACCCGCTTGAGAGATGATTTTGGTTTTTCAGGAAGAAAGTTTAGCATTAACTTTGTCAATAAAGAATAGAAGTCTGATGCTTTCTTCTTGGAAAATAGAAGGGGGAGATCCAATATATTTATCTTTAGGATTATATAGCTCATTGTGCCCAAGATCCTATTAATCATTTTGGCATGTTTAAGGTGCACGTTGGAACTATAATAGACTGAAGATTTGTCATAATTGATTATTTGTCTTGAAACCATACAATAATGCTGTAAAATGTCCTTGACTGAATGGGCTTCAGCTAAAAAGGCTCTGCAAAAAAAAAAACATCAGATCATTCATATAGAGCAAATGATTAATTGAAGGGGAATGTCGCCGAAGCTTGATACCTTGAATTCTACCTTTTATTTCAGTTTTATTGAGAAGGCAAGATAACGCTTCTGCTACCAACAAGAAAATGTAAGGAGATAGGGGGTCACCTTGGCGGATGCCCCTGGATGGTTTAATGGGATTAAGAGGGGAACCATTGAGAAATACTTGGAGAGAGTTCGTGGAAACACATTGATTGATCATATCAATCCATATTTATGCAAAACCAAGCTGTTTGAGAACTTGAGCCAGAAAAGATCATTCGACCCTATCATAGGTTTTGGTCATATCCATTTTGATAGCCATCCAACCTTGTTTTTTCTTTCGAAAATTTTTCATCTGATAGAAAGTTTCGTGCGCAAGGCTAACATTGTCTGCTATCGAGCGACCTCATAGAAATGCTCCTTGGTTAGGAGAAAAATGTTATCAAGTAGAGGTTTGAGACGGTTGGCCAAAATTTGGAGATCACTTTATATATTATATTACATAGGCCTATAAGATGAAATTTATCCGGCGAAATATGATTGCCCACTTTAGGAATAAGAGCAATGAATGTTTCATTTAACTTGGGATTCAAATGTTTGGAAGTAAAGAAATGCGTAAAAGCCTCTATGACATATGTTTTCACAATATCCCAGTAATATTGAAAGAAGAAGACGTGAAAACCATCAGGACCAGGAGCTTTGTAGCTGCCCATCTCGAATACGACTGCTTGAATATCAGTCGCAAAGGGAATAGCCTGCAACACTGCATTATCCTCATCCGAGATGATCAGACTAAATAAGGCTTGAATCTTCGGATCAGGAGTGGGATTGGAGGGTTGGAAAATACTGGAGATATAGTCATTGATAGTGGCTCCAACCATTTTCGGTGTGGAATACCACACATTGTTGTCATTTTGAAGGCAGAGAATCAGGTTTTGTTTCCTCCGAAACAAGGAAATAAGGTAAAAGAATTTGGTGTTCTTGTCACCGTCTCTGAGCTAGGAAGAGCCGAATTTGTTTCGCCAAAACATCTCTTTTCAAAATTGAAGTTCCGATTGACGCTCTTCTAGCAAGGAGATGGTTGTGGCATTGTCCTTCGAAGGAGGATTATTTTGGAGTTTATCCAAGGAAGAGAGAGTGTCAGAGATGCAAAATTGAATATTCTTAAATTCTTTCTTATTCCACCTAGAGAGGTTGTAACTAAGTTTCTTGGTCTTGAGATGGATATTGTGAGCCAAAGTGGGGTGTTGTTTAGGGACCCAATTAGTTTGAATCACCCGTCTGCAAGAATGATCTCTAGTCCACATATGAAGGAATTTAAAAGGGTTTGGATTAGGGCTGGAATTTGAGACTAAATGATAGGGAGATAGCCCTATGGTCCGAAAAAGAGGTGTGGATTGTACGGGCAGAAGCAGAAGGGAACAAGTCTAACCACTTAGTCGAAAAAGGGATGTGATTGAGTTTAGCTTTCACCCCATTTTTGTATTTTCTTTTGTTGTTCCAGTTGAATTGAAAGCCATTTAGTCAAAATCCAACATGTGATGACGATAAAAAAAAAATTCTAAGGTGACTGAGACTAAAACAAGAAGGTTGGTTACCACCCATTTTTTCCCCAGGTTGATTGATAGCATTCAAATCTCTAATAATAACCCCCGATAAAGGTTGAATAGAGTACAGATTGGTCATGGATTGCCAGAAATTTGCCCGAGAAGCGAGATTCGGTTCACCATAAACGAAAATAACAGACCCATGAAGATATGTAAAATAGTCGTCAAGAATACAATTAAAATAATTTTTACACGAATAGAGAATAGTAAGATGAATACCTGCTTTCCAAAAAAGTGCAAGTCCTCCAGCTAGTCCCTGTGCTGGCGCTAATGCTCCATGTGCGAAGCTCATTCTCCGACGTAAGCGATCCATCCTGGAAGAACTATACTTGGTTTTGACAAAAAAATTATATCGGCATTGGACTTTTGGGAGAGTGTCTTTAGGTTTCAGAACTCTTTGGCAGACCCCATGCCTCGAGCGTTCCATGAAAACATCATGGATGAGGAGGCGACCCTTCAATGGCGATCGCCGCAACTGACTGGGTAGTAATAGAATTGGACGAACTAAATCCAGCTGGTTTCAAAATAGTTATCCATGATTCTGTCATAACTGCCGCCCATGACTCCGTCATAACTGCCTGCCACAATTCCTTTATAACTGCCTTCCTTTCTTTATTACTATTAACCATCAGCATAGAGTTTATCACGGCCGTAAAATTGGCCATCCAAATGTTGTTTGCAAGAGAAATCCACATGTTGCTTGCAAAAGAAATCCATAAGTTTTTTTTGGGTTAAATAATACGATATATTAAGGAACAAAAAAAAACATGTATAGCCCCCGCTTGAGCGGTCAGGTTATGAGCCTCACTGTTGAGGTCTCTTGGAATATATTTACAGTACTATAAGGGGAGGAGAGAAAGTAAAAGTAAGTTCTTAATATTACATACAATAGGCTTCCACATCCAATGCATATTAGAGTCTATAGGCTCTATACTAGACTGTAAAATGGAGTGTTGAGCACCAGAGTCTCCAAGCAAAAGTCCAGCTTTTCACTGCTTAGCCTGAACCAAAAAGAGAGCTGCCTCTGCAGCAATACATTCTGTCATCATGCTATCATAAAACTTCCCTTGAATCCTCTGCGCCACCTTAGCATGAATCCTACCCTGAGTATCAACCGCACAAATCCCAAAGGCACCCTGAGAAGTGGAAGCACAAAGACTGGCATCATAAGTCACAATAATAAAATTTTGAGTCGACTCAATCGATCTACACAGAGTTAAGCTGATGGTGCTCAATAGCCAGGAACTGCTGGTGGTTTGTGGTACGACGGGGCTCATGGCTGTTAGTAATAGAAGGAGCTGTTGTGTGTCGGCTTGGAGGTATCGTAGGTGGTGTGTCATCTAGAGCATGGTGTAGGGAGACCGCAATGCACTGTATTTGATGAAAGCCGTGGTGGGAGGAACCACACTTTCCGCCATAGTTGCCAGATGTTATTGATCAATAGGAGAAACTATTGGGTTGAGAATTGTGCCTTCCTAAATATGACATTATTGCGATGACCCCAAATGGATAGGACAACCGCCGTGAATTGGGATAGCAATTCATCTCTGGAAGTAATATTGGCAGCCGCAGACTCCATATGAAAGATAGGAATGAGAGTGAAAATTCCTCATTAGTGGTGACATTACTCCAAACGATTGGGATCGGGGTGAGGAGCCAAAACCTACTATGACCAGACAAAAAAAGAAAATGTGAGTAAGATCCTCGCGATGATCCCGACAAAAAACACAACAATCATCAATCGACATATGAGTCCGGACTAAGTTAGTTAAGGTGGGTAACAAGTTTTGGGAGAGTTTCCAAAGGAAGAAAATGGCACTAGCCGGGGCTTTGATATGCCAGAGTCCCTGTATAATCTTTTTGAATGAAAAGGATCCCAAAGTTGGAAGAAATGAGGAGGATGGTGCAAGGGTGTCCAGGACGAGGGATTTTGTGACACTTTTGATCGAGAAGACCCCCTCTTGTCGAAGGCCTAGATAAGAGAGTCAAGAGTATCGGAAGGTCGAAAGACAATGTCAAGGATGTCCTTAGCCACAGGACCTAGGAAGCTTAATTCAACCAATACTGAGTTCCAAGTAATCAGATGTCTCGGAATGGATACCCAAAGTTCATAAATGTGATGAAGGTTGGAAGTCAAAGGAAAAGAGGTGTTGGTGGGTAGGCAATCAGCCAAGGTAAAGCCATGTTTAATCCAACAGTCAGTCTAAATGTCAATGTCATTATCGGACCCAAATTGCCACAAGAGGCGGTGCTTGATGGATTGTAGAGCTATGAATGTGCCCTTCCAGACAAAGGAGGCCGAGGGCGGTGCTTTGTGGATCTGAAATAAACTTTTGGTACGATAGTAAATGGTTTTGAGCAGAGTGGTGAGAGAATGGGAAGGTCTAAAAAGCAAGTTCCTGACATTTTTTGCCATTAAGGCACTATTCTTATGTCTAGTAGAGGGGATGTTCAAACCTCCTAAGTGGCGAGGTAGACAAATGCGCTCCCATTTGCAAAGGTGACGGGCCTTGCAATCTGTGGTACCCTTCCACAAAAAGTCTTTGGCTAGTTTATCAATGGAGTTCGTGATAGCCTTGGAGAGAAGAAAAGTTTGCATGGTGTACACCGAGATTGAATGGATAACTGACTTGATCATCACTGTCCGACCTGCTTGGGACAAGACTTTTGCCTTCCAAACATACAACTTGGAGTTAATCTTGTCAATCAAGAATTGGAAGACCAAGGCTTTGAGGCGTGCCCAGATATTTCTCCTTATGATTGAAAAACTTGGATCCCAAAATGCGATTAATCATCTTGAGAAATCCATAAGTTGCTTTCAAGAGAAGGCCACATGTTGCTTGCAAGAGAAATCCAAGAGTCATAAAGACCATATCCTTGGTAGTTGAAGATGGTGCAATAATCAATGGGAGTGGATGGTGGTTGGTGATGCCATTAATTGTGCTCACATTAGACCGATCAGCCACCTGAAGATAGTCGAGCGGGGACGTTGCCACCGGCGGTTGTTCCTTGAAGACTCGGCCTAAGTTCCTCGCTAATCCAGGCAGTGACGGAGTCAGGATTTTTGTTGAAGGGGGGCGAACGAATCATAGTTAATTAATAATAATATAATAATTAATTACTTAATAGATTTTTTTAATTTGAATAATACATAAATAACTATATAAAACACCAATTTCTAAACAAAACTCCATTTAATTTATGGGGGAAGAAAATAAATCCAACAAGCTATTTTGTAAAAGCGCAAAAGATAGATTTATAGAGGCCAATTCAAATTGGTATATAAGATTAAAGGGCAAAAATGAATTTCAAATGTAAATTATATGTTTATAACTTTTTTTTTGTTATTTGTTATTTGTGATTTGTGCCCTATAAAAAATAACTAATTAAAGGTTACCCCGACATTAATCATTGTTGCAGCCTCCCTCAGAATTAGCAATCAACGTGTGTTTACTATCAAAAGGCTCACGTTGATTACTAAGATGCCTTCAAACAATAACCTATGGATGAATCTCGAGATACAAGCCTGTATTTTGAGGAAAAATTAATGGGTCAAAATTTTCATGTATCTTCAGAAAAATGATACGAATAAAATAAAAAAACTAGACCTCGATATACAAATTCATCTCAAGAAAATACTAAAAAAAGAACTATTTTATTTTTTAAAGTAGACAAGAGATGTTGAGATTGCTAGTAGCAATGGTGGAAAAGGGAAATAAATTAAGCAGAAAAATATGGAGATAAAGAGGAGGAGGCGGAGTGGTTGTCAGTCTCGTAGTAAATAGATAGAGGGGGTAGAAAAAAGGGGGCGGAGCAGGATCGTCAACGTCACAGAGAATGGATGAAGAGAAAAAGGGGGGAGGAAGAGAAGAAGGGGTGGGACGGGATGGCGTCACCCGCATCGGAGCGTCTGCAAATCGCAAATAACAAAAAAATATTTAAAAGTCAGTGGGGGCAAGTGCCCCCACTTGACCCCTAGTAGATCCGTGCTTATCCAGGGACCATGAACTATGTTACGATATAAACTTTGCAATTGCTTATGCAGCTCCTTTACAGGTGAGGTGGTCAAAGAGGATCAGCAGTGCCCCCTTTATCTCCGGCGTGATAGATCTGTAGAATCCTCACTTGCAACTGACTGAGAGCGGTGACATCTCTCTTTCCCAACCAGCCATTAATCTGCTCATAACCCAAATGGGAGGAACAACCGTTCAGAATATCAACCATTATCGACGACACGTCTTCATCAACAGCGAGCATCTCTGGTTTCCGGCCACCACCAAAGAGGAGGTCCGTGTGCATATTCGTAGCTTGATGGGATTGCAGCCGGTATAAATGACCAAAATGGAAGCCTTGGTTCCCAATAGATCTACTGTTGATTAAGGCTTGAGTTATCAGAATAATGGGACATGATTTATGATGTGGTTTTAATACATGATGTACTAGTAAAGGGATCAGGTCTTGCGTGCATGAGGACAGTGTGAAAGCATAAATAAGTTTGTATGCGAGAGATACATAGGAGCAAGGATTGTGATTTCGTTTTTAATTTCGGACCCTTTATTTTAAGAAATATTTCGTGAAATATTTTGTTTTGGGTAGAAAAAATATAAAAATTTCGATTGTGATTTCAAATTTAAGAATATAAATTATCTATTTTAATCTCTTAAATACTAAATAAAAAGTCTCATATGACTTGTAGAATCAATCACTTAAAAAACTTTTGCTACTAAAATAACATTATAACATGTTAAAATATACAAAGATTAAAATATTTATTTCTTTTCTCAGAAAATTTTTGACATATTTCGAATTTCGAAAGAGATTTCGATAACTTCTAAATAAGAAATATTCAATGAAATTTCGACATATTTCGAGAAATCACATTCCTTACATAGGAGTGATGTGGAAAGATGTGACTGAAGTTGATTTTGGATTGGGTTAAGGAGTGGTTTAGAAGAATTGTGCTTAATCAGTTCATTATTCATTGATGGTTTAGAGGATTTGGGCTTCCTAGTTGAATGAATGTATGGTTTGATATGATGAAGCTGGGAAGATGGATACCGCGTCACGCCTAGAACCTCCAACACAAATAGAGAAAAGAAAATAAGTAATAAGAACTAAGGCCGGAGAATCACACGGGAAAGCGGAAGAGGAGGGGTATGAAAAGGGGAATAAGTTGGGAGTAAGGACGATTCAAAACTAGCTAGCAGGGTAAAATGATGACTAGGAACGGTGATATAGAAAGATCTATGAAAGATAGATAATCATAAGAAGAGGAATCGAGTTTGGCAATAACTGAAACTCAGACAATTCCCTTGAGGTGCTTGCTTGGCATACACACGTATAATTCAATTTTACACAAATAGGCTAAAGTGGCTGCCATCAACAACAACAATTCATGGGCCGTACTAAACCAGGTGGCAATTCACATTAAAAACATTATGAACAAAATACACGAGGTGAAGATACTCTGTGAAAGGCACCTATAATAAGACATCTTGGCGTTCAGGTTCCTTGAGCAAGAATGGTTTGGTATACTAACAACGTTGCAAAACATTGTTTCGTCAAGTGGATGGCAATGAGGAAGGCTCTGAAAATCCAAGTGAAATTAGTTGAATTGGGGGGTGGGGGTGGGGGTGCATGGAGGGGACAATGCAATATGCGTTTTTTGCCAAACAAATGATGAAGATTTTGAACACCTACTCTTTCGCTGCAATTACTCTAGGGCCATGTAGCTAGCTTATTGATTGCAATGGAATTCAATCGCGCCATTTGGACTTGGGATCGATGTAGAAATAAGATGGAGAAGAGGAATGGTAGACTTTACAATGGGAACCACCAATCTCAAGATCAAGTGTATCAAAGACTTTGCAACCAAGTAAAGAAGAAATTAAATGCAAGGTTGAAGACGCAATGGCAGCAAGGAGTGGTTAATTGATGTTGAATTTTTTCACAAACCTCCGACAGTGCAAGTGGCTGAAAACCTCAAATTGGAGGGCCTACATGATAATACGAACGGATCCTTAGGGCCTAATAACAAAAGTTATGGGGGCTATTGTTGGGGACGTGAACGGTGTTGCACTAATTGCAGGTGCTGGAACTTCTCAGCATCAGTCTATTGTGCTTCTCGAGTTGAACGGTGTAGATCTTAATTGGTTGGAGAAAAATTAAGGTTGCAATCTATATTCCTCGAGACTGATAGAAAGAGCATAGTTCAATAGATTAAGGAAAAAGTTGATCCTCCATGGCAAGCAATCCCAATCCAAGGTTTCAAAACTTTGACATTGTGTATGTCTACAAATAGATGAAAATGGCTGCAGACCACATGGCGAGACTCTCCCCGAGTACTGCTAACATAGAGTTCGTACCAGGTTCATTCGCAGAACATCTTCAAAAGATCATGTATTTGAAGATGCTTCTGGGAAGTTGTATGATAGCATGTAATCTCTTTGTTAATTTTAATTTAAAGGTTTGCGAATCCTAAAAAACTAGTTTGCTCTTCAAAAACAATTTAAAAAAAAAAAAAAAAAAAATCTCGTTGCATGCAGGTCGTAATGTTCCTTTGTGTTGTGAGCAGTGCTCAGGTACGTTTAGAGTTCCTCAAGAACTGAGATGTGAAATTCGAAGGGAAAGATGAATATAGGTGTGGGAATTCCTTCTCAAGTGTTAGGAACACTAGTTGATTTTCTGATTAACTAGCCTTACTGAACTACCCATGCATGAGAAGCTTCAAAGTCACGTCACGTTGTTTCATAATCAGATTTTTGGACTATTTTGTTCCGTGATTTTGCAAGCAAAATAAGAAATATGTATATTATATAATGGGAGTTGCTAAGTGTACTCAATTATTTGATACCTTCAACTTTTTTTTTTTTGGAAGGCGAGCATGGTTTTTTATAGGATCCCAGAACCCATTAAAGACCAGAACTGGTCAACACACCATAAATTGATAAAGATGCCACAAGCTGGATTCAAACCCATAACCAAGTGATACCATTCGCCAAGCTCCAACCGTTGAGCTGTCATGCCATTGGCGCCTTCAACTTGATTTTAGGGGTGGGCAAACGGGTTGAGAAACCACGGATCCAAACCAAACCGGACCGTTTTACTCCAAACGGTTCGGTTTTTATTTTATAAATTATGAAATGATTCGGTTAAGTTCCGGAACCGTTCTAAAACGGTTCGGTTCCGGTTCCTAAATTATTGTTTAAAATGGTTCGGTTCCGATCCGATTACATAAACCTCTTTACACGTGCCTTAATGTGATTGGATAGAAAAAAAATGAGTTTCTAACCCTAACACCCCCAAATGATGAAATGAGAAATCCTCCCATCATTTTCATTCTCGGTCTCCACTTCACCCAGCCACCCACCACGATCTCATTCTCCACAAGCAGATAGAGCACGACGACGACGACGCACAAGCACCCTCGTCCTCTCTCACTCTCGTCTCAGATCTGATTTCTAACCCTAACTCCCCCAAATCTCATCATCTCTCACTCTCATCTCAGATCTTCTTCCCATAGCCATAAACCCCAACCTCACTCGATTGATTTTGTTCTTTGAAGATTTGCTTCCTTAGATTCAGCTCAAGATCTCAGCTAAAGATCCAGCTCAAGATTCAACTCAAGATTTGCTTTCGCTCAAGATTTGCTTCTGCTGTATTATTATCATATATTGCTCAAGATTTGCTCAAGATTCAACCCTCCTCAAGATTCAGCTCAAGATTTGCTTCTGTTGTATTATTATCATACATTGTATGACTACTACACACAAAACAAGCAACTAGTAGAAGAGATGGGTAACAGGAACAATGGGAAGAGTCCTAAACTGGACTTGAAGCTAAACTTGTCACCACCAAGGGCTAATATTAACCAACTACATGTGGTGGACTCACAAAACAGATCCTCGACATCAACACCAACATCTCCACCAAGTTCATGTGTGTCTTCTGAACTCAACAACAATGATGATCAAGTGTTGCGTTGCTCGAACAACCCTGAAGCGACTTCGATGGTCTTGGTAGGGTGCCCAAGGTCTCTAATGCATGTCATGCTGTCTGAGGAAGATCCAAAGTGCCCCAAATGCAAGAGCTCTGTTTTGCTTGATTTTCTTAATGAAAAGTTGAAAACCATACCAAGAAGTCCAGTAGGAAGCCCAATTAGAGTGCACGAGGTGCTTTGTTTTAGATATAATGTGTTGTTGGTGTTTTAGGGGGGGTTTGTGGATGTATTTGTATTATTATTATTTCACTGTAATAGTCTGTCAATTTTAGCATTCCACTGTATTATTATCATGCACTGTAATAGTTTGTCTGTTCAACAATGTTATATTCACATTTCTTCATTAAATTTTTTTGAGATATATTATACAGGAACCATTTGGAACCGAATTGTTGTAAACGGTTCAAGTTAGGTTCTGTTCCAGCGTTCAAAATGGAGGAACCGATTCGAATCAGAACTGTTAAAATTTAAATGGTTCGAGTTAGGTTCCTCAAAATTTGGAACCGATCTGAACCGTGGCCACCCCTACTTGATATTTTAAATTTAGTTTTTAAACTTGCTTGGTGTACCCAATCACATTTTATTTACCCTAAAACAAAGGAGGAGAAAATTACTCATGTTGTTGATTGAGGACTTTGTACGAGGGATTCTTAATATAAATTTTTGGATGTACGATTTTTTTAAGGTTTTAAATGTATTTTTTTATATGATGTAATAGTTGCCACAATTTTGAAATTTATGTATTGATTTACATTTTTTATTTATTCAATTATAATATTGCTATTGCACGCTTCTTTATGATTAATGAAAGTTAAATAATGTGTGACTAAATTTTGTTTTATAAATAGTGGTTATTTGTTCTTTCACAATTAACACTCTTAAATGAGTAAATTTCACCGTCAAATAATTTTTATTAAATAAAAATATATCAGAGTAAATTTCACCGTCAAAAATATTTCATTAAATAAAAATATAAGCAGGTGTCACGTATATTAGATTAGTGCAATAAAGTCGAAACATCACAAAATACGAGTGCAACAAAGAGTTGGTACAATCGAGTCAAATAGTCGATTACACATAGCAAATCCCATTATAAATTGCTATCTTCAGGTAATATACGTTCAAAAGTTACAAATCTAGTAACACAATGACTTTTTACTTTTTGACACCACGACTTCCCCTCTTTGACATCACCACCCCAACCTACTATTTGACACCATCATTAAAAAAAAACTTTTTTTTTCCTCATCTCTTATCTTTCTATCTCTGAAAGTTCCAAACAAACTGAACCTCCACCACCATCTTCATCTCTGCCACACCATCTTCTCCACCCCCACCACTGTCGACCACCTACCTGCTCTGCCTCGCAGTCCACCCTCCACCCCCTCTCATTTTCAATAGGGTTATGAAGATATAAATAGGAGCAAAGCTAGGGCGCACCGGATTTTTACCTGGTATTTCGCCTGGATGGTGCTAGGCACGTGCCCATCCAGGCGTGCCAGGCACGTGTGATTAAAGCGGACAAAAAAAAAAAAAAAACAGAATGAGACTTCTATTCTCTTCGATTCATTCTCTTCGATTTGGGTACAACATAAACCCTAGATCCCCAATCGGCTCAAGCTTAGAAACCTCTCTTCTTCTATTCTCTTCCAAATCGTTTCCAAATCGATTCATCTCGAGGTGGTCGACCTTTCTTTCTCAGTCCCTCACTCTTCTTTTTCTTTGCGATTCCTGGACGGGACTTCTTCAGTGATCCCAAGTTTGTAAGTCTTCTTGTTCTTCTATTTGTTATGTTTATGCTTCCAAATCTTCGATTTCTCCATTTGTAGAGAAACTATTTGAAAATTTGATGTTTGGGGTTTCGACATTGAAGATTACTATACTATTAAGCCCTTCAGTTTACTTCTTCAGTGATCCCAAGTTTGTAAGTCTTCTTGTTCTTCTATTTGTTATGTTTATGCTTCCAAATCTTCGATTTTTCCATTTGTAGAGAAACTATTTGAAAATTTGATGTTTGGGGTTTCGACATTGAAGATTACTATACTATTAAGCCCTTCAGTTTTGATTTTTATTCATTCTGAAATTAGGGCTGTCTCCATGTCATTTGAAATTTGGTTTAGTAGATTGTTTACATTAATTAAATTTTTTTGTTCATTTTGTTATCCATAGTTCTTTTATTATTAAGGCTTTATATTGGTTTATTCATTTTTTCATACTGAAATTAGGATTTCTTCTTTAATGTGTCTGATCCTGGAGAAATTCGCACTTCAAAGCTTATTCAGTGTAGACTATCTGATGATTTAGTTTCAATGCTGTTGGAAAGATTGTTCACTTATTTCATTGAAAAGCATTTGGAAAAGCCAAGGGACCATAACAAGATGTTATTGGTCCTGAATTTACAGATGTTCAATAAGTTCCTCAATGTAATCCCTTCAAACTCAAAGTAACGATGCCCACGGCACCAATACGATAGTAGTAGGACCGTATTGTTCATTGCAATCCATTCAAACCTTGGAGAGATTTCTCTTTGAAAATACCTTAAAATCAAGGTATCATGTGTAGAAAACTGATTGCGAGCACTTCCTAAGGAAATAAGGAAATCATGGGAGATTGTAGTGAAACAATCATGGGAGATTGTAGGTATCATGTATTAACTTTATTTCTGAAATGTATCTCAGTTTGTGTATATAATGTTCTCTAGTTTGGTTGAGCTGGTTGGTTTGGATAAAATTAGTTTGTGTATATAATTTCTGAAATGTATCTCAGTGTTTTAATGTATTTTTTTTGTTTTTGTTGTTTCTAATGCAATGTATTTTTATGTATTCTTGCCTGTGTCACGCCAACTAACATATGTTACTTTGCCAACGCAGGAATGGCATACGTAGCTTATGTTGTTTATCGTGGGCATGTTCCTGGCATATATGTTACTTGGTCAAGTTGCGCACTACAAGTGAACGGGTATACGGATGCTGTCTACAAGGGTTTCAATTCACTTGAAGAAGCGGTTGAAGATTATGAAATGTGGAAGGAGCAGGAGGCGAGAAGAGAAAGAGAACAAGCGTCGAGAAGAGAAACAAAACAAGCGTCGAGAAGAGAGCACCAATCAAGAACAAGAACAAGGGAGTCAAGAACAAACGACACTGAAGAAGTGGTGGACCAACCCAATAATGCTCCCGAGGGTCGTCGCTATCAAGCTCATGAAAATCAACTCAACGATACTTGGGCTTTTACTAAGGACCTTATCAACAGTATATTAGTAGTAGTTTTATTAACTCTTGTACTTTTGTTTTTTAAGGTCTTGGATAGTATGTGAGATGTAAATGAATATGTTTTGGATGGTAAATGACAGGGTTGCTATGTTGCTATGTTTTTGTATAAAATCAGTGTTTTTATGACAGGGTTGCTATGTTGCTATGTTTTTGTATAAAATCAGTGTTTTTATGACAGGGTTGCTATAAAATCAGGGTTGCTATAAAATCAGTGTTTTTATGACAGGGTTGCTATGTTGCTATGTTTTTGTATAAAATCAGTGTTTTTATGACAGGGTTGTTGCTATGTTTTTGTATAAAATCAGTGTTTTTATGACAGGGTTTTTATGTTGCTATGTTTTTTGTGTAAAATCAGTGTTTGTACTAAACTGATTGTGGCTGACCAGTAGTTTCTTGTCTAAACTGATTCATTCATCCACCTTTATGTACTACAAGGACATTGAAATTCCTGAATGGAGCTTTTCAACTACTTTCGAGTTTGAAGTTGATAGATTCCTCAAAAAAATTCTGATGAACACATCTCCTGGTCTCCATAACAAAATTAAACTTTACAGAACATATAAAATGGAAACCCCATTAATATGATGCTCCAAATCAGTAAAACATAACTTCTATATGATGACACAAAGATAATGAGATTTCTGACCTGAATTGGGCTTTGCACTATGTTGCTATGTTTTTGTATAAAATCAGTGTTTTTATGTTGCTATGTTCTTACTGACAGGGTTCCCACATTGCAACATTGGAAATTCTGTCAGAAACATTAGCAACATTGCAACATTGGAAATTCTGAAATTTCAACATTGGAATTCTGTCAGAAATTTCAACATTGAAATTCTGTCAGAAATTTCACAGAGATAAACACTGGAAAAACACTGAAAAAACTGGAAAAACACTGATAAAACACTGGAAAAACACTGGAAAAACTGGAAAAACACAGAATTATGTCAGTTTAGATGAAACACTGGAAAAACACTGGAAAAACAGTTCATAGCAAATTACATTGACAGTTTAGACTGAATTCTGATAAAAACACTGATAAAAAACACTGATAAAAACACTGGAATTCTGACAGTTTAGATGAAAAAACTGAAAATTGAAAAACTGAATTTACACGAGTTCATAGCAAATTACACGAGTTCATAGCAAATTGTTCTAACAGTTCATAGCAAATTATACGAGTTTACACCCTGAAAAACTGTAATTACACCCTGAAAACCCGACATTACACCCATGAAACAGTGAACATTACATGAAACTCATGACTTGCACTCTGAAAACCAGACATTACACCCATGAAACACTGAAATTACACCCTGAAAACCCGACATTACACCCATGAAACACTGAAATTACACCCTGAAAACCCGTCATTACACCCATGAAACAATGAACATTACATGAAACTGCATGAACTGGATCCTCAACGCTTCCATATGTTTGAATGATCTCTTTCAGGGTTGGAGAATTCATTTGCAATATCTGTACAATCTCTGTACGACTCCATGTCGTTGCTAGAAGTTGGTCGCTGCAAAAATAAATGATTAAGGCTTACAATCTTTATGTGGTTGTTAAAATGACAATAAACATGTAAATTATGTACCTGTGATATAAGTGAGTAAACCTGACCAAGTCCACTAGGTTGTGAATAATATGACCCCATACTTTCACCCTTCAAAACGACAAACACGTTAATCATAGTGAACAATCATAGCGGGGCAAATCAAAAGTGAATAATCTTTGTAATAACAGACAAACCTGCGTAGCTGAAAGCTGTGTCATAAATTGTGAACTTTCAAATCCAACTTGGGTAGAACCCTACAAATGACATGTCAAATTAAAAATATATTATCTTGAATTGAAAAAATAAATATATTCATTGAAGCAAAACAAACAAGTAAACCTACCAAATTATTCTCTTTTTGTGTTTCTTTCTTCTTCTTCTTCTTCTTTTTACAGGCTTTTTCCATTGTAGATTGCATCCTCGAAGTAGAACGTCGTCCTTTGCAACGAACATGCAATGGACTATGAATTTCAGCACTACTTTTAGCGCCAACTTCGAACAACCCCTCTGGCTCAACATTGACATCACCATCACCTTTTGATATCTTTAGTTCACGAAGCTTCATTTGTAACCACTGTTTAACATTGTTTGTTTCCTTTTGATCCTCGGAAGCTATGTCAGCCATTTCATAAAAGATACTGCACATCTCATAAAACCGTTCATTTTCAGGCTTCATTGCCCAATCTAAATATACAATTTTAACCTTCTTATGACATCTCTTAACATCTTTCCTCCACCTTCGAAGAATAAATTTTTCAGGTAAAACATTAATCCTCTTTTGAGACAATACCGATAAAATATGTTTGCATAAAATCCCCCTAAACTCAAACAACTGACAATTGCACTGAATATTGAAGTCGTCATTATTAAAATAAACCTTAAAATTGATTGATCTGTATGCGCTTCCTATCAACCTGTCTTCCGAAACATAATAAACGTGAAAGCCATCGTACTCGTTGACATGATTAACTGCACAACATAATCTTCCTGTAATCTCTGTTTGAAACTCCTTAAATTTATTTGTGGTGTAGGCAGCTTGAAATTTTTTCTCAAATATGTACGGAGTAATGCAAGGAAGCCAACGGTTAAAGGATTTAAAGTCTTCTTCAACTTCTTTTGAACCTTACTTCGTAGTGCATTCTCATATTGTTCTACAAATTGCTTTAGAGTGGTCTTTGAATTTACATAACCATCGAAGAAAGCATTCATACTTTCACTCCTTTGTGTTGAAGACATTCCTGCCCAAAAAGTATTCCTCTGAAATGTTGGTACCCAACGAATTCTTTCATTGTATAATCCACTCAACCAATCATTATTTTGAAGGTTAAATTTCTCAATGAACCCATACCAATATTCTTCAAACTCTTCATGAGACAGGGAATCATAAACTGCTCGTTGCATTGCAAACTTTATAGCCTCATATTGATTGCAACCCGAAAGTTTTTCAGGCAACTTTTTCATAATATGCCATAGGCACCATCTATGGCGTGTGTTGGGAAACACAATTTCGATGGCTCTCTTCATTGCTCTATCCTGATCAGTGATTATAGCATCTGGAGCACGATCATTCATACACACGAGCCAAGATTTGAAAAGCCAAACAAACTCTTCTACTGTCAAACTACAGATCAATCCACATCCAAGAAGTATTGACTGACCATGATGATTCACCCCAACAAAAGGAGCAAATGGCATTTCGTACTTATTAGTTAAGTACGTAGTGTCAAAAGTAATGGCATCACCAAACTCCTTGTAAGCTGCTCTACTCCATGCGTCAGCCCAAAATACATTTCTTAACCTCCCTGTTTCATCCAAATCCATCAAATAGAAAAATTCAGCATTGTTGGCTTGCATCTTTTGAAAGTAGTTATGAAGTGCCGACGCATCCCCCTCACCAAGTCTCAACTGCCTTATTTTATGCAGATAGTTGTAACAATCTTTTTGGGAAAATGTCATATTATCATTCCCACCAGCTTCAACCACACACGAAGTAAAACTCTTATTTGGCCTAATGCCCGCCCTATCATTATATTCAAGTCTCTTCTTCACATATTGGCTCATAACTCGATTTTTAGAATAATATCTCGATTTTCCAGGGCTCAAATCATGATTGTGCTCATCACTTACTGTTGTCACTTTCACTGTTCCATCAGGGCGTATACGACCTCTCATCTTAGCCTTACAACCACATTTACCCATGGGACGCAATTTTATAACACTTTCTCCTTTACTTTTTGATGTCCCAGTCCGACCACATGCAAGAATAACATATCTAGAATTTCCATCCACATCTTTTTCAGTCGCCCTTACTCTCACTGGAAATCCTTTTTTATTACCATAATCATGATAATACGACTGAAACTCATCAATATTGTTAAATTCCATCCCTATGCAAGGCTCTTTTATCTCATCTAAAAATTCTTCATTTTCCATACATTCATTATTTTCTAATGTATCCATCCCTGAAAATATGAAAAATTCAACACAAGCAAAACCCCATTAAATCTCTAATACTACTATACTGAAGTTAACAATAATATATATATAGGCTAACAATACAATTGCTAATCATACAACACTCAGGAAAGCCTAAAATCTTACTAGGCTAATCAAAGTGGTTCTACAAACCCTAGAAGTTAGGCTAATCAAAGCCTAAAATCTTACTAAGCTAATCAAAGTGGTTCTAAACACTCAGCAAAACTCGAACATTTTGAATATAGTTTAGGGGGATTTTATCAAAAACTTATCATACCAGGCTAATTGTTTAGGGCGATTATTCAAAAACTAATCAAAGTGCTAGAACATAAGTTTTTGATAAAATCCCCCTAAACTATATTCAAAAACTTACCAGATGATAAGATCATTATGAAATATAGTAAAATATGTCCTTACCAGATGATAAGATCACTTGACTGAATATTGAAGTCGTCATTACTAGGCTAATCTTACAAAAAATTGTGATTCGGTTTGGTTGAATCAAAGTGAAAATCACCAAATTGATTCGGTTTGGTAGAAAGAAAGGGTTTCGAAAATCAAAATCAAAAGGAGAGAAAGAAATGGAGAAAAATACCTTTGTGTTGTGTTCTTCTTGGATTGGATTGGATTGATATGGATTCGATTGATTACACAAATAGATCTAGGGTTTTGGATTCGGTTTGCTTGCTAGAGAAAACTTCTTCTCTGCGATTTGGGTTCTTTGTTTTTTTTTTTTTTTTTTTGCTCACCTTAATCACACGTGCCTGGCACGCCTGGATGGGCACGTGCCTAGCACCATCCAGGCGAAATCCCAGGTAAATGAGCAGTGCTGTTTAGAATTTAAGATAGGAAGAGACGATGGTGAGGCAGGCAAGCGGCATGCAGCAAGTGTCAGTGCCAATTGCTATTGTTCCTTCCTGTTCAGAAGAAATTGCAGAGAGAGTAAAAGAGAAGAGAGGAAAAATGCTTTATAGTGTGGCGTCAAATAATAGGTTGGGGATTAGTGAGTGTAAAAAATTCACTGCCATCTGGTAATGCTCCCTCAATCTACAGATAACAAGCACCGCACCAGTGGTTCTGAAATACACCTTAAACAATTTCAAAAGAAGTCTTAGGTTGTACTTGGTTGTTTTCAAAGAGTTTCATGTCGGAACTGATAAATGGTTCCTACATTAGTTTAGAAAAGACAGTAGCTTCCATTTCAATCAAAGCTTTAAAAGATTTCCATGAATTTTTTATTTTTTATTATCAACCTCCAATTAGAATGACTTCAAAGAGTAATGATTAACATCTATCTCGATGCAATCGCATGGTGCCTGGTGGCCACCAGGCACACCACCAGTGCATTTAGAATTTTCCCGACTTCAAATGCTTGCTTGGTATAACGCAAAAGATTGTGAGTGCGAAACGTGAGAGTTTGGAATTTTTCTGAAGGAATGCATTGGCTCCCAATTAAATTCAACAAGTTGAAAGATACACATAGGATATAGCTATCAACAAAATTGTAGGAGTCCATTCATGTAAATTATATATCAGCATAAAAAAAAATAATCAGTAAAAGCACCACCATCACAATTTGCAAATGCACAACACCATAGGTTTCCGAAGTACATAGACGATAACGTGAAGAAAAATGTGTTCACTCTTTCCATGTAATTGGCTAGAATTTCAGTTTATATAAAAGCATATCGGTTACATTTTACAAGCGTAATATGATCATTGATTAATAAGGTGTTCAAAATTGCTATACAAGTTAAGAAGGCGGCTTTGATAATCAATACCCAGTCAACTTGAAACGCCAGCAGGGACATCCAGAGATGATAACAATTCTCTGTTGTGGGGTTTGGAGAGGAGCTCATGGCCAGAACCTGCAGGCCTTGTGGGTCGAAGACAACCAGGATTCAGTGGGAAAAGAAACTTAAAGTAACCATCCATGACTGCTTCGAAGTTACAAGTTGCTGCAACCTTTGGGATCTGCAGTCAGGAATAAAATTTCAAGCTTAGAATCATTTGACAGTTGAGCTACATCACTTTGCCAAGGATACATGATAGCAATGACTCTTACATGTTGAGTGAACGAACAACAGCTTTGCTTTACTCAAAATCAAGTTATGATAATTTGTTAGCAATCAATTATACTAAAAGTGTGTGATAAAAAACTTGTAAGGAAAAAAGAATGCATAAGACTATTTACGGTACATTTTTTTAGTCTCAACACAATCTAATCTCTACTGTTGGCAAGCAATGGAAAGGTTATTTGCCATTAAATAAAAAACTTCTACCAACTTCTTACAGATACTTCATCAAATCAATCATTTGTTTAATATGGTGTTAGCAAACTAATTAACATTAATAGAAAACGATTTCATGGTCAATTATAATAAATATGGAAATAAGATGAGAACTTATGAAGAAAATGAACAATGAGGAATATATACTGATTATATACATGAAATCAACTTACAAGAGATACTTCTCAATGTTCAAAGTCACGGCCCAGACTTTTCCTAACACAATGTGATTTTGAATCATTGTACTTTTACAAAAAGTACGTGTTAAACGCAATCACCCAAAATTCCGTCTAGTCCTGTACAATGAATGTGATTTCGCGAAATTTCAACAAAAATTTCGTTTTTTTGAAATTACGAAAAGAAAAGGGCGAAATTAAATGTTACATTTTTTTGAAAAATTTTGAAGTTTTTTCGCTAATTTCGTTTTTCCGTAAAAATACAAAATGCAACTTCCAAAAATTACATTTTTTCGAGAGTTTTTTTGCAAAATTTTGGAGTTATTTCGTAAATTTCGGGGTTGTTTCGTATTATCAATTCTTATAATTATTTATTGATTTCTAAAACCACCCCCTGATTTTCTAATTATCAGTTATTCTACTTATATATTGATTTTTGAAACCACCCCCTAATTTTCTAATTATATTAATTTAATGTTTGTTTCATTTATTTGTATTTAGGCTTCATTTAATAGATTAATTACTTGCGTCTATTTTTTTTTCACATTTTATATACCCTCAAAATTCATTATATACTTTTTATGTATCCTCGAAATTTTTACGTTTTTTCTTCACACCAAAATATTTCGTAAAATCAAGATACCGAAATGAACTCGAAAAATGAAATCACAATTCTTGGTCTTGTAAGCCTTACTTGCAATTTGGTTTTCATATGAAATCTAATCCATGTTCTACTGACTCCTCGTATTGACTAAAAGAGCTCCCACGCATCCTCACCTCCCTTTTAGTGAACAAATAGAATTGAGAATTAGTGTTCATATCTAAAAAACTCGTAACTTAAGATGTTATTCAAACTGAACAAAAAGTAAGGCATTGGCTTTTCTAGCACGTCACTCTCTATACGAGATGACAATTAAAAGTAAGTTTTCTTGAAAATGACAACCACCAGACCTAATGCATTTTCAAGATCAAGAAAGACAGTCTACTCTAAGTCTAACTTCAAAATCCACATATTCTGTTCCTTGTTTCTGGATGTTCACAGCCAAACAACTCACAACCAGTATCTTCAAAAGAATGAAATAAGAAGAGATGCTAACACTTCTTGTAGCATGCATTTCCACCATTTAATCTGGCTCACACTTTACAGTAGATTATCCTTTTGAATAGTTGAAAACATCTAGTCGTATGTTTTCCACGTTGAAATTGGTGTGATTGCAAACAATAATCTTATTATTACCAACATATTTAAATGTATTAAATTTTCAGTCTTTAAAGTTCAAACCTTGTATTTTCATTTAAGGAAAATGATCTGCAAGTCCATTTACAATGAAACTTCCTCAATGCTAGTGTTTAATTTCAAGACTTCCAAGAAAGGCACAAGCACAACGAAATTTTTAATATTCATGCCTTCAATGACCAAGTGACTGTGCACACAAGTAATTTGAGTAAGCAACTAAAGGGAGCCTACCTGATAGATATCACGCATAAAACCATGAAGATTTGGGTACTCCAATATCTTCTTCTTAGTGCATTTGAAGAGAACATTATACACAAGGTCAAATCGAATCAAAGTAGTAAACAGGCAAATATCCACAAGTGTCAGAGCTTCTCCGCACAAGTATCGCGAATGAGCCAAATGATCATCCAGGATATCCAATGTACTGAACAACCCATTTACAGCAGTATCATATGCTTCTTGGGTTTGTGCAAACCCACATCTACAACATATAGAAATAAAATGAAGTATCTTAAAACCAACTGAGTTTACAATCAGCTGTATATGTGACTGAAATACCAACTAATTGCCAAAATCAAAGAACTTCAATGCAGAAGTTTCAAATTAAAATTTTCAACCAACAAGTTCTCAAGTCATTACCTGTAAACCCCATTGTTGACATTTGGATAAATCACTTGATACCATTCATCCATCTTTCCCTTGAACTCGGGCGGTGACAAGTCCAAGCTCGAATTACCAACCAACCCACCGAACCCCGAATTGAACAACTCAATTATATCATAACTCTCATTACACAAAACTTGCCTTCTCTCCCCATCCCAAAGCATTGGAACAGTAGACCTTCCACTGTACCCCCCGCTCTGCATCTTATAAACCTCTTTCAAAGACTTACACCCATTAGCTTTATCTCCACCGGGCACCAATTCCCCACTATACCCATCCGTTTGACGAAATTCCCATGACCCATCAAGACCCGGCGAAGCGACAGAGACTGTCACGACGTCTTCCAGATCTTTCAGGGCTCTCACAATGAGTGCCCTGTGTGCCCATGGGCAGGGGAGGCCAACATACAAGTGAAGGTTCCATGGTTTTTGGCGGGAAGAGAAGTAATGGGGTGTTTTGAAATTGGCGCGGAATTGGCTGGGTGGGCGGGTATATGAGCCAGAGGGGTCAGAGGGGGCGAGCTGCTTCATCATGAGAAGCCAGAGAGTGTTCCAGGTTGTACGGACGGTGGAGATGAGGAGTTGGGGTGGGAGTGATTTTCCCCATAGGAGCTTAGTGAAGCTTGTGAGGATCTCAGCTGGTGATTGGGGTTGGGGAGGTTGATTCAGGGACATTCTAGGGTTCATGAAATGGCGTCTCCTTCTTCTTCTTGGAATGGTGGTGGGTTTGTAACAGGTGTTGGCTTTGGTTTTTTGGGTTGGAAGAAGAGGGAAGGTAGGGTGGAGGATTGCTGCAGTGATGGTCATTTCTTCTCTATTTTGGTTGATTTGGCGTTGCTTTGTGACTCATTTGGGGGTGAAACTTGCGAGACTGAAGAGTGGGAGAGGACTAGCTGCACGGTTGTGTTCCACCTCATATACATTCATAATATAAAAATAAAAATAAAAAAGGGAAAATAACTTTTAGGGCATTCTTTTTAATAAAATAGACAATTTAGATATAAATGCTAATTTGTATCTAATTTTATACTTTTATGACTCTTTTATTAACTCAGGTTAATCCATAAAGTTATATGACATATTTACCCTCCTAAACAAATAGAAAACTTAATTTTATAATTTTATGACCAACAAGGACTAAAAAAAAAAACATTAGTTAATTTTTATTGAAATACAATTTTAATTACTCTTTGTTACTGACCACCAAGGACTACAGAAAAAAAAAATTTAATTTTTATTGATTAATTTTAGTTACTCTTTTTTAGTTTTATTGACTAACAAGGACTACAGAAAAAAAAAAAACTACGTTAGTTATTATTGAACGACAATTTTAACAATGACTACAGAAAAAAAAAATTATTTGTTTACTGACCTGAAAATAATGGACATCATATGATAAATCCTAATTTTATTCAGAGAACAGACTAATGTTCTTTTTCTATAGTTCTTGTTAAAATTGTCGTTTAATAACAAATTTTTTTTCTGTAGTCATTGTTGGTCAATAACAAAGAGTAACTAAAATTGTCGTTCAATAACAATTTTATATTATAAATCCTAATTTTTCATATGATAAATCCTAATATTTTTCAAGTCAGTGAACAGGCTAATGTTTATTTATTTATTTATTTATTTATTTATGTAGTCCTTGTTAAAATTGTCGTTCAATAACAATTAACGTAGTTTTTTTTATTTTCTGTAGTCATTGTTGATCAATAAAACTAATAAAGAATAACTAAAATTGGTCAATAACAATTAACATAAACTTTTTTTTTCCTGTGGTCCTTGTTGGTCAATAACAAAGAGTGACTAAAATTGTCGTTCAATAACAATTAACGCAGTTTTTTTTTCTGTAGTCATTGTTGGTCATAAACTATAAAATTAGGTTTTCTATTTGTTTAGGATGGTAAATATGTCCTATAACCTTATGGGTTAATCTGGGTTAATAAAAGAGTCATTGTTTGTCATAAAAGTATAAAATTAGGCACAAATTAGTCATTACATCAACTATGATATCTAAATTGTTTATTTTGTTAAAAAGTAGGCCCTAAAAGTCATTTTCCGAAAAAAAAAAATTCCTAAGTAAATACAAATGTGGTTCTAATAAAGTGTGTTTGATAGCCCATAAAATAGTTTTATGAAGAAAATGATATTTTTTTCTAGAAAAAAGGATTAGGAAAGTTACTTTACTAGAAAAATGATTTTCATTGTTTGATTGCATCTAGAAAATTATAATTGAAAATAATGTTGTCATGGGTATATTAGTAAATTAATTATTACAAAAAACTTAGGTTTTTTTAAAGTATTTAGAAGCGACCTTCAGACCAAAAAATCGGATCGAACCGAAAATCGAACCGATCTCGATTTGGGTCGATTTTTGTAATAATATTTAATGTTCGGTCCTAAAAATCGGATCGCACCAAAATTTACGATTCGGTCCTTTGTTTTAATTCTTAAAAACCATCGGTTAACCAACCCGGTTTAAATTAAAACATAAATCAACCCATGGGCCCAATGTTTTTGAAAACAAGTGGACTTTTAATAATTGAAGTCTCTAGTAAAATATTATTAAAAAGATGGTACTTGAAGTTGACTTTTGATAATATTTACATCAGGAATTCTTAATGGCGAGGAAATGGGCGAGGGAGGGGGGGGGTGCAACCCTCCATCCCCCTCGAGATGTGTGTCATCGCGCGTCTCGAGGGGGATGGAGGGTTGCACCCCCTCCCTCACCCGTTTCCTCGCCAATAAGAAGGGTTCTATTTACATAGAGAATGATGCCTTGGTCCTTGCATCTAGAAATGTCTCTTGTTGCAAACTTCATCAACAAAGCCAAAAGAAACATAAGGTTTATTGTCAGCAGTTGTATGTACATGATCGGTGGAGATTCTGTGCAAACAGAGTAGTAATCTTCATGTGATCCAGGGCTCCTCCGCTCCTTAATGTCTGTCCATGGTAAATGCATCACTTGCTGTTCTTTTTCTTATCGTTCTATTATTCTATCTTTTCTTTCTCTTCTTATGCTGCTTTATTTTGATCTGCCATTGTTGGAGCTTTAGAGAAAACAAAGTGACAGATAATAGAGAATGATTTTTTGGACCAAGACCGGCTTGACCCGGCCCAAAATTTCGGTTACTCGAGAACCCGATTAACTGAGCTCATCGGTCCGGGCTCGGTCCTTGAAAATCTGAGTTTGACATTGTCGGTCCGATTCTATATTTTGGATATTTGGGCCAGTTGTCCGGACCGACCAACCTTGGTTGGAAGTTCTGAATAAGAGGTGGCGGCATACGGGTCGAGGAATCGCGGATCCAAATCGAACCGGACCGTTTTGCTCCAAATAGTCCGATTTTTATTGTGTAAATTAAGAAATGGTCCGGATCCATTGTAGAACGGACATAGTCCGGTTCCAAATATTTATATTCAAACGGTTTAGTTCTAACCCGTTTGTATAACACCTGTACACATGTCTTAATCTGATTGGGGGTAACAAAATTCTATTTGAACCCTAAAAACTTAAATCCTTCGTCTTTTCTCTCATAGTCTCACGACTCTCATTTATTTCTCTTCATCTTCTCGAAAAGAACTCTATATGTTTCTTTCTTCTTACAAGATTGGTGGATGTTAATCTTTTATTCTCTGATACCATTTCTCTTCTCTTCTTTATTGTTTTTTTTTCCTCTCTCTAATGGTGGATGTTAATCTGTGATTATGCGGAGAAAAAAAACATAGATGAGATGTTGACTCTCCACTGTCTACAACGATCTTCTTCTTCCATCTTCAACCGATTCGATTCATCTTTCTCTATTTATGTGGCTAATCAAACACTAGAAAATAGAACTTTTCTTAGAAATTGATTTTCCGTCCAAATTTTTGAAGTATCCAACAAACCCTAAGTTATGCTAGGCCATTTTTTTTGTGGGAAATGAAATTCAAATCCGATGTCAAGCGGTTTTTTACTATCTGGTTGTTTATCTTATGATAGGCAAACAATTTTGTATCAAAGTTTTTGCCCCTGCCCCTCTATAAAAAATAAAATCCATGGAAACAATTTCAATTCTCATGTCAGTTTTGCATGCTACTATATAAACCCGTAAAATTTCTTTTGGTAGGGTCATTGCTCATCCGCACATCCTCTCATACGACACCTTGAAAAAACATGCAATCTTCGCACTGTAATAGTGGATGTTAGAGGAAACATGTTCAACCCCAAGTTCACCAATATTTCTCTTCTCTTTTAACTATTTTGACTTTAATCTTTGAAACTTCTTAAAAATGCATTTCAACGATGCCAAATTTATCAAAATTGGACAATTAAATAAAAAGTTATAGTATTTTTAAGTTTGAGAATCTAAAGTAAGCATATTTTCTCTCTCCACCACGTGTCGATCGTATCTTCTTCCATATACATTTAACTTTTCTTTATATGTTTTATGTTACCCTTTTAGGTATAACTTATTTGCAGCCCTTGCTATCAAATTTTGACCTTTAATAACTTTTCAACTTTCAATCCTAGCTTCTGAATATCTTTGTCAACAATACAAAACAAAAACCTACTTGATTTCTTATATAGACTAGGTATTTGATAGAAGGGGAATTTTCAACTTTGGTCAAGCATATTTTAGTCCTATGCGAACATAAATTTTAGCCAAACACCCTCCCCCTCTATGTGATCCGTTAGATCCTTATGTTTGGATAAATCTCAACCGTCTTTTATCTCCTACCTAAAACACCATTTTGATTTGTTATATAGATAATTAAGGGAGTGTTAGTCCTTAGTGCATAATTGTCTTCAGTCTGATCATTAGGTAAAAAGGAAAAAAAAACATAATTACCTTCAGTCTCCTTGTTAATCATTAATAGTAACTTTTGCGAAGTTGCTCTAAATTATACCATTAGTAATATGGACAAAAGACAAATTTTATTATTAATAAGTTAGAAGTTATTGTTGTTGATGGTGTCGGTTTTCGTTCTCCTTGACCTTGACCTGCATAAGGAACACACATGATCCAAAGACCACCGTTGTGGCTGCCGATGACACTTTGATGCTTAAGTTAGACAAAGCTTGAGAAATGCGCAATGCTTAATACTGGGTTCTATAGCGTACCTTAGTTTCTCAACTTTGTGCCCTATTTATCATGCGTGAGTCCTTATTTGGCTATGCCTTTGGTGGCGTGGTTTATGGAAAGATATTTGTTTAGATATCTTTTTCTTGTTGGGAGTTGTCAATGCAGGAGAGTTTCCATGCACAACTTGTACCCCGATATTTGTTGGGGATTCTTCCCTTGTGAAGTGTTGTCCATGCAAGAGAGTTTTCATGCACGACTTATACTCTGGTATTTGCTTCCTAGTAGGATTCAGCGTACTGCTGGCCTGCCTGTCTTAGGTCAAACCCTAGATACTTCCTTATTAGATCGTACGGGTACTGGGGTTGACCATACGACTTATGGGCTTAATAGGGCACCGCTGATGGGGTCCAACCTCTTGGAACCTACCTTAGTGGGGTTTATGTTGTTTGGGCTTTGCTAGATTGGCCGTTTATTTAGGCCCGCTTTACTCTGTTAACATGATCATCATGACACGTGTATGATGCAGATTACTGGACGGTTTAGTGTATCATTAGCTGTTCCCTCCAAGTTAGTGGGCTAGCCTGTCGGTTCACTATATCACTTCATTTTTGGAACTATATAATCATGATGATTGATTCTGAAATGTTTTCCTCGAGCGGTGCACATCATTAATTGAGTACATGACTGCTTGAAAAGGGCGCGAATCCTCACTTCTATTTAAGACTTATTCTATGCAAATAATAGTTTCTTTACTTCTACAACTTTTCTGAAACTCCTTCTTGTTCTCTTGCTTCCGCATTCTTGCTTTTATTTTCGCAAGTGTAATCGAGAGCTCGTACCTTCTTCGATGGTAAATAGGAGTTAACTTAATCCCAACCAGACGTTGTCCCTCACTTTCTATGAGTTTTTTTAGACAGGCTGGTTGATGAACCTGGTCTGGTTAGTCTTGAGGATCAATACCGAATTCCTGAGGACCTAGAACTTGTCCCATTGGGTTTTGATCAATCCCCACTGAGGCCGCCGAAGGGATTCATCGCCTTGCATAAGGGTATGTTTCAACCGAGACTCTGATTTTCGGTCCCAGTAGATATCTTGTGCTTTCTGGTGTATCTTCGTATTCCTCTCGCTCAGATAGTTCCAAACGGGTTCAAAACCTTGATCGTAGTTCTTATCAGGGCGAAGGACGCTGACTTTAGAGTGACTCCAAAAATGATCTATCTTCCGACTTCCCCTCATTTGAACGCTCACGGGGCCTGCCAGCTGACCATGCCAGTTTGTCTGGGTTTACTGTCAGATGATTTCAAGTCCTGGCGAAAATATTGTTTCCTGGCTTATTTTGACTCTCTGAATTTTATGCTGGAAGGACGTTCGCTTGTCAGAGGTTTCAGGCTCGATAACAGTAAGCATAATGTTCCTTTTCTTTTTTCTTGTCCAATCACTGTGGATGTTGCACTGAATTGTTGCTTATTTTTTTGCAGAGAAATTTTCTGCTTCAGTCCTCTCTGAGGAGTTGATAATGAAAAAGTTCAATGATTTGACTTTTTTTCCTATCGAAGAGGTTATGCATCCGAGCAACATCACCCAGAGTAGGCTATTTGAGAATTTTCATGAAGCTCCCACTTTGTTCAGAACATCGACCAAGGAGGCCGGAGGTCGTCCTTCAAGGAAAAGAAAGCTGACATTGCCTAATCCGACAAGGCGGGTTGAGTTGGAGGCAGCTCTGCCACCTATTGCTCGGCCCAAGAGGAAGCATGCTAATTCTAAAATCACTCCTTCTCAACCGCAGGCTCAGCTGGAGAAAGAAGTGACTATTGCAAAGCAGGGGCATGCTCAGCCCGCCAAGGAAATGGTTCTGGAAGAGTGGGTGTTTTACTCGAATTTCCTGCCCCCGACACTGGCTTAGGGGAGATCATTCAGAGCCGACAAACACTGGTGATGTTAGTCAACTGGGCATTGGAGATATTGAAGCTCCTCAATCTGTCTGGTTTTTTATACTAATCCTGCCACCTAATTCTGCTGAAGTCGTTGCTCCAGGGAGTGGCTCTCCTCCTTCTCTCCAGCCCACAGACCCTTACGCAAGGCATCGGGCTGAACCCCAAGCTAAGAAGGCTTTGGTTGGGAAACAAAAATCCTCGAAGGAGACCCCTAGAATTGTGTTGACATCAAAGGGTGGAGCGGGCATATTCTTGGATAAGAGTGAGTTGCATCTTGCTGCCAAAATTGGTTTCCCTGGCTTAGATTCAAGTACGCAAGGTTGGGACCTGAAAGTTGATGTGCCAACTGTCTCAAAGAAAAAAATCCGCAAATGGTTTGAGTGGATGAACTCCAAGGAGCCAGTATCCGAGAAGGCAACTATGGAGGAGCACGCCGATAAGGGCCAAATGCATTTGATGATGGAGATGGCTTTGCTGAATCAAGCTGCCATGGCAGGGATCGAAGTGGAGGCAATGTGCGATAGAGTGTACACCATGGAGACAACTTTTGCTAACTTGCAGAAGTTGTACTATGTTGCACTTTATCAAATTGAGTCATTAAATAAGCAGCTAACAGAGTATAGTGCTGGGGCAGACTCTAATCTTGTTTGCGGCTGATTTTGAAGCCAAGCTGGAAGCCTCAAGAGCTGAGCTGGACTTTTCTAAGGCTAGCTTGGTGTCCCCTGAGGTGGAACTGGGGCGCACTCAGGAGGAGTTGAGGCATGCGCAAGAGGTGGCGAATAAGGCACAAGTTGATTTGTGAGCTCAAGCTGCTGAAAAGGAGCACGCTGGGTCTGAATGAAATGACTTATGCTAGAAGCTTGAATCCGGATTTGCTGAAGGCTTTCGTTGTGTCCGGGAAGCGGAGGATCAAGCCGGTTTTGCACCGGATGAGCTAAACCCGCTGAAACAACAATTGGCAGAGGAGCAATCTAAGGCAGTTGCACTTGCAGATAGGTTGGATAAGGCGGAGAAGAGTCTGGCGGAGTCTGAAGCCCGTGTACAGAAGCTACCTAAAGGTCAGGCGATTTTGGATTTTGCCAAGGTTGTTAAGGGTAGGCTAGCTGCTAGAGCCGGTGAAAACGAACACCCTCACCTTGACTTCGCTTACTACAAAAAAGTTGCTTATGCGAAGATTGATGAGGAAAATGCTTCCGACCAAGCGCCCTCAACTGGCAATTCAGGACAGACTTCTGACACTACTGACCCATCCCCTGTAATCTCTTATGATGTAATTGTCCCTTCGGCCACTAAAACAGATCCTCCCCAACAGCGGTAATCTTTAAGTTATGAATGAAAAAAAGTTTGTTAAGTAGTATTTCGTACTTGGACTCTCTAGAATCTAGTTGTTGAGTCTTCTCCGGGTTGCCATGCCGTTGCATTGGTCTTTAGACATGTAATTTTTATTTGAGATCTGGAAGTTATCACGCTTCTGATTATTTAGGCCATTTTAATCCGTTTTGGCGGACTAGGCTGTAGGTCGAACCAGAAGTTGTTGTCATCAGTTTTAACTTACTAAACTTTGGTCAAGTTCGGCTGCCATAGTCTATGGTCAGACAATGATCTCTGGGAAACCATCGTGATCAGGCTCCATGAGCTCTGACTAGACTCATATTTTCTAAGTCATCTTTATCCGGTCTTGGTGCACTAGGTCTTAAAGCATACCAAAAGTTGTCGTCATCAGTCTTAATTGACTGAACTTTGGTCAAGTTCGACCATCAATATCTACGGTCGGACAATGATCCTTGGCAAACCATCATGATTAGGCTCCATGAGTTCTGACTAAACGCCCACTTTCTAAGCTATCTTTATTCGGTCTTGGTGGACTAGGTCTTAGAGCGGACCAAAATTTGTCGTCATCCATCTTAACTAACTAAACTCTGGTTAAGTCCGGTCACCATTGTCTACGGTCGGACAATGATCCCTTGCAAGCCATCGTGATCACGCTCCATGAGTTCTGACTAGACTCCCATTTTCTAAGCCATCTTTATCTGGTCTTGGTTGACTAGGTCTCAGAGTGGACCATAAGTTATCGTCGTCAGTCTTAACTTACTAAACTTTGGTCATGTGCGGCTCAAATGGCCTTGCGTGTGTAAGTCTGACTTGGGTGTCCTAACTTATTTACTCACTTAATAATTTGATATTGTGTAAGGGGAAAGGGTACCGATTACACGACAATCCAGAAAGAAGGAAGAAAGCAAGGAAAGACTAGGTTTTTGATCCACCTGGAAAATAAGTCTTTTGTTCGCTTCTCGTTCTTAGATTGAAAGCCTTTAGCTTGAATTGCCCTCCTGTACTCGCTTGCCCTAGAGTCGGACTTGGCCAACCCATGAATAGGAGTGGCCTGCGAGTTGTTGGGGTTAGATCAGCAGGTCGACACTTAAATTAGATTGTATATATTGGTTTGGTACCCAGCTAGATGAACATCGGTGGAAGTTTAGCAAAGCAAATACCTTTTGTTGATAATATTTCTTTTGGTGTTCTACATTCCATGGTCGGTTAAGGCTTTCACCGTTCACGTCTTCTAATCTTCCTGACCTGTTGACCTTAGTCACCTTGTACGGCCTTTCCCAGTTTGGGTTTAGCTTACCTGCGCCTGGTTATTTTGTATTTTATTGAGTTTTTCTGAGCACCCAATCTCCCACATTGAACTCTCGTGGCTTGACTTTCTTATTATAGTACTAAGCCATTTTCTGTTGGTAGGCAGCTATCTTGGCGGAAACCTCATATCTCATTTCCTAGAGGAGATCTAATTCGACGCGCAAAGTTTCATCATTGTTTTTCGACCTGAACTCCTCCGTCTTGAATGTCGGCATCTCTAGCTCAACTTGGACCATTGCTTCCGATCCGTAAGCTAGGGCGAAATGTGTTTCCCCAGTTGGAGTTCTTTTGATGGTTTGATATGCCGTTCTTTTGATGGTTTGATATGCCCAGACGATTCCTGGTAACTCCGAAACCCACCGACCCTTGGCCGCATCAAGTTTTATTTTGAGCACTTCCATGATCGTCCTGTTGGTAACTTCTGCTTGACCATTGGCTTGGGGGTGCCCTGATGAGGAGACGTGGTGGCTGACGCCAAGATTTTTGCATAGCTTTTCAACTTTTTTGTCTTCGAACTGAGTTCCATTATCACTGACTAGTGTCTTTGGAATGCCAAATCTGTAGACAATGGACATCCATATGAAATTCTCAATTTGATTTTGGCTTATCTTGGACAGGGGCTCCACTTCAACCCATTTGGTGAAATAATCTACAGCTATGAGGAGGAACTTCTTTTTGGTGGAGAGAGGGAGCGACCCAACAATATTCATTCCCCATTGTGCGAAAGGTCATGGGCTGGTCATTGGAGTCAAGGGTTGAGCGGGCATGTGCACGTACAGCGCAAACCTTTGACACTTGTTTTATTTTTGAACTATGTTTTTGGTGTCTTGCTGCATCTTTGGCCAATAGTACCATAAGGTTAGGGCTTTGTGTGCTAGTGTTCTCCCGCCTGTGGTTCCCACAGATGCCTTCGTGAATTTATATAAGAACACAGTTCGCCTCTGAGGGGGTCGTGCATCTGAATAAGGTCTCGTGGCTGACCTTCTATATAACTTGTCATTCAGGAGAGTATCTCGCGCTGCCCTATTTTTCAGCTTTTTGCCTTTTGCCTTGTCAGCTGGGAGGACTTCGTTATTGACATTCTCAATAATGGTATTCATCCAGCTTGTATCTACGTCTGTCGCGCAGACATCGTTGGGATCTTCTTCTTCCAGACTCAATTTTTCTTGGAATTCGATGAGCCCGTCTGAAATCTTAGCCGTAGCTAAGGCCTTTTTGGCCAGTGTGTCAGCTTTTTCGTTGTCATCTCGGGGATACTGCAAGAGCCTTAACCTTTTGAATCTGCTCATGGTGTTGACCACTTTTTCATGGTAGGCCAACATTTTGGGATATTTGCTTCTGAACTCTCCTTTGACCTGATTGACTACCAAGCAAAAGTCGTTGTACGCGATTAGTTCATGTATTCCGATCCCTTTGGCGAGATTTAGGCTGAACAACAGGGCCTCGTATTCTGCTTCATTGTTTGAGGTAGGGAAGCCGAACCTGACAGCTTTTTCCAGGGTCACCCCGCCTGGAGAGCGGAGAGTGACTCCAGCTCCGCTTCCATTGACTGTGGATGACCCCTCACTGCGTAGGATCCACCCTTGGTTGTCTGACTTATGCTCTGCACTGTCTGTAAGTTCAACGATGAAGTCCGCCAACGCTTGAGCTTTGATGGCTGTTCTTGGGGCATAGTTGATATCAAACTGCCCTAGTTCAACTGACCATTTAACCATCCTACCTGATAATTCTGGCTTGTGCAGTACCATGCGGAGTGGATGTTTGGTCAAGACCGCTATAGAGTGGGCTTGGAAGTAGGGTCGTAGCTTCCTAGAAGAGACGACGAACGCATAGCTGACTTCTATAGGCCTGGGTAGTTTGCCTTCGCTTCCACAAAGGTTTAGCTGGCGTAGTACACTGGTCTCTGTACTCTTTTATCGTTTCGCAAAAGAACTGAACTGACAGCATGCTTTGAAACAGAGAGATACAATTAAAGTGTCTCTCCTGGCACTGGTTTCAAAAGTAACTATGTACTTCCTATGTATGATTTCAGGATCTGAAAGGCTCACTCGCACTGTTCATTCCATTTGAAACCTTTGTTTTTTCTTAATATTTTGAAAAAGTGAGGCATTTGTCGGATGATTTGGAAATGAACTTGTTAAGTGTTGCCACTCTCCCAGTCGGGCTTTGAACTTCCTTAACGGTGGTTAGAGACTTCATATTGAGAAGAGCCTGAATCTGTTTCGGATCGGCTTCTATCCCTATTCGATTCACTATGTAACCTAGGAATTTGCCTAACTCAACCCCGAAGGTGCCTTTTTGTGGATTGAGCTTCATCTAATACTTGTGGAGCTGATTGAATGCTTCGGCAAGGTCGGTGATGTGATCTGGACTACAAAGGCTTTTGACCAGCAGGTCTTCTATATAGACCCCCATGGTCCTGCCAATTTGCTCCTTGAACATCTGATTCACTAGCACTTTTCACTTTTCATTCTTCTTTTTTACCAGCACGGTATTCGCCCGCCAGTCTGAGTATCGTGCCTCCTTAATCATATCCGCGTTGAGTAACTTCTATACCTCTTCATTTATGATCTGGTTTCGTTCGACGACCATAGGTCTCTTTTTCTGCTTGACTGTTTTCTGCGCAGGACCGACTTCTAGTCGATGTGTGATTACAGAGGGGTCAATCCGTATCATGTCTCGCATCGTCCAGGTGAAGATATCCTGATTCTACCACAACAACTTTATCAGTCGTTTCGCTAATTATTTGCTTAGTTGAGAACTATCTGGATGACTCTGTTGTTATTGGGGCTATCGAGGTAGACCGTGACCGATTCTTCATCCGGCTGGTTGACATTAGGTTTTCCCCTTGGATTGATTGGAGTTTCATCATCTGGGGGAGGAGACTCTTCTTCTTTCTCTATATCTGAGCTCTGAGATGTCTGAGCTGCGGGCCCAAACTGTGATTGCTAGCTGTTAAGTTGCTTAAGTGTTATGTAGTGGCAGTTTCTTACTGATGGCTGGTTTCCTCGAATGGTCCCTTCCGCCTGATTGGCAGGGTATTTGATGCATTGATGCAAAGTTGAAACTGTCGCATTCATCTGGTGGAGCCAAGGCCTTCCCAAGATGATGTTGTAGGTGGATGAGGCATCAACCACCATGAACTCCTGGAACATGACTTTATGCATTTGTGGTTTTCCCGCCACCACCATCAGCCGAATCTTCTCGACAGGGAAGCACTTTTCCCCGCTAAACCCAATCATGGGGTGACTAGCGAGCATCAAGTTTTCTTCTTTTAGCTGCATGTTGTGGAACGTGTTGAGGAAAAGAACATTCAAGGAGCTTTCGGTGTCTACCAAGGATATCTTCACTTCCTACTTCGCTATGAGGACTGATATGACCATAATGCCATTGTGAGGTGAGTGGACGCCCTAGATGTCCTTATCCGTGAAAGTCAACGAGGGGATCATGCTCTAAACGTAAACGTGTTGCACTTGTCGGCCTTCGTAAGTGGACTGAGTTCGCATCTCGTAGAGCGTCCTCTTTCGGGACCTGTTGGACTGCTTAGCTTTCGAGCCCACTCTGTGCACGACATATATAATGTCCACTGTCTTTTCTTCAATTTCTTTGACGGCTTTTTCTTTTTTCTTCTTCCGGTTTTGTCTCTTATCTCAGGAATTTTTTGAGTTTCCTCTTCTTGATCCAGTATTCGATCTCGCTTAAGAGATTCTTGTAGTCTTTGGTATTGTGGTCGTTGTCCTTGTGAAATGAGCAATACTTGCCATTATCTCGCCAGGAGGGATCTCCCCAGAGTTTGGCGGGCCATTTCAATTCTCCCTAATTTTTTATGGCATTGAGGACATCAGACAAGCTGGAGTTGAGGGCAGTGAAGGATTTGCATTCTGATGAAGTTGGAGGCTTTATCTTGCCTCGTGCGGCCAGAGTCTAGCTTGCTGTCACTCCGCTTATTTTTACTTTTGTCGTCGTCCTCCTGTTTCTTTCCCTCCCTTTATCTCTGGGACTAGGGGGATATTTCTTGTCAGTTTTTCCCTCCTTTTTGGCGGTCAACATCTCCTTAAGAGTAATGCATTTCTGTGCACTCTTTAGCAAATTTTCCATGTCAGTCGGAGACTCCAGAGTGAAGTTGTAGAATTGACATCTCCTTAGACCCGAAGTGAAGGGTGTGACTGAGGTTTCGTGTCTGCAGCCATCGATCAGATTCAACTCCTCGTTGAAGTGGGTGAAGTATTCCCTCAGTGTTTTGTTTGGTTTCTGCTCGAGGCTGAACAGGTGCGGGCCCTTCTTTATCCATTGACTACCAACAAAGCGGGTGATAAGCCTTTGGCCAGCGTTCGAAATGAGTCAATAGACTTCAGTGGCAGACGGTGGAACCAGGTTAGCTCTGCTTTCTTCAGGCTGGTGAGGAATGTCTGGTACATTATCGCTTCGGATCCTTATTTTAGCGCCATCACATGGTGGTGATGGCGTAAGTGGTCAGATGGGTCCGTGGTCTTGTCATAAAACTACAGCTTTGGCAGGCTGAACTTCTTCAGCAATGGCTCGTTCATTATCTGATCCGTGAACGGGGGGACAATGAGGTTGTACAACATGCCCGGATTGGTGGCCCCAAGTCGGAGGGGGTTTTGCTAAGCGGGTTTGTCGGCTTTAGACGCCGGATCTCCATATGCCGCTCCTCCGCCCTTGGTCAACTGAGAGCTAACAGGGACATAGTGACTCTCCTAAACGGGCTCTTCGTTGTCATCTGGGGTCATGGCTATTTTTGCCTCCATGTCTTTTCATGCAGGTGGTGGGTTCTGCTGAGGAAGCCTTTCCACCACTTGCGCAATTTGGTGCACTTGGGCTGTCAGTCGATCCACCTAAGAGTCCATAATGGATGCTGCCGACGCAGGGGCATGGGGTTGTTCTCCTGCATGGTCGGTACCATCAGAGCTGGTGGCATTGCACCGGTTCGAGTGTTTGAGGGCTTTGTGATTTCTCCATTATTATGAGATCTCGTGGTTGCCATTTTTCTGGACTATTATGAAGGGGTGTTATCACTGTTTTCTTAGGAACTTTTTCGTTCCCCATGGACGACACCAAACTGATGGTGTCAGTTTCCATTCTCCTTGACCTGCACAAGGAACACACGTGAGCAAAAGACCAGTGCTATGGCGGTCGATGGCACTCTGATGCTTAAGTCAGATAAGGCTTGAGAAAGGTGTAATGCTTAATAATGGGTTCTGTAGCGTACATTAGTTCCTCAACCTTGTGCCCTATTTACCAGTGAGAGTCGTTGCTCGGCTATGCCTTTGGTTGCGTGGTTTAAGGAAAGATATATGTTTAGAGATCATTTTCTTGTTGGGAGTGGTCCATGCAGAAGAGTTTCCATGCACGACTTGCACCCCGATATCTGTTGGGGATTCTTCCCTTATGGAGTGTTGTTCATGCATGAGAGTTTTCATGCACGACTTATACTTTGGTAATTGTTTCCTGTAGGAGTCAATGTGCTGCTGGTCTGCCTGTCTTAGGTCAAACCCCTAGATACTTGCCTTATTAGGTCTTACTGGTACTGGGCTTGACCATATGACTTATACGCTTAATAGGGCATCACTAATTGGGTCCAACCTCCTGGAACCTGCCTCAGTGGGCATATCTGAGTTTTGCAAAATTGGGCACTCATCTAGGCCTGATTTACTCTGTTGACGAGATCATCATGACACGTGTATGGTGCAGATTACTGGATGGTTCAGTATATCATCAGTTGTCTATAACTGTAATGGTGGATGCATCAAAGAAGGGGCTCTAAAACATTTTAGAGTTGCTACAAGTGGTTGAATAGAAATCATGGAAGAAAACAGTGATGGAGCCAGGATTTTTGTTGAAAGGGGCGGAGTGATGAGTCATAGTTAATTAATTATAATATAATAATTAATTACTTTAACAAAAAAATTAATTCGAACAATGCATAAATAACTGTACAAAACTGCAACTGCTAAACCAAACTCTATCTAATCTATGAGAAAGAAAATGAATCCAACAAGCTACTTTGTAGAGCACAAAAGATAAATATATGGGGGACAAATCAAATTGGTATATAAAATTAAGGCAAAAATTAATTTCAAATGTAAAATTAGATGTGGACAAAAAATATTTGGTTATTTGCGATTTGCCACTTATTATAAATAGCTAACTAGATGTTACTCCATCATTAATCACTATTGTAGCCTCCCCTTAGGATTAGCGGTCAACGTGAATTAATTGACTATCAAAAGGCTCATATTGATTACCAAAATGCCCTTCAAACAATAATTCACAGATGAACCTCGACATACAAACATGTATCTTGAGGAAAAATGAATGGATAAATTTTTTTATGTATCTCCAAAAAAATCTTATGAATAAAATACGAAACTAGACCTCATGATACAAATTCATATCGAGAAAATACAATTTTTTTTTTTAAAAAAAAAATTTCTTCTTCCTCAAAGCAGACTAGAGAGGTTGGGATTGCTAGTGGCTGCTGGCGATGGTAGGGAAAAAACTAAATAAAGGAAAGAGGGAGGGGGAGGAGATAGTTGGAGGCGGGGCGGTTGCTTCAAAAGCTAGTGAGGGCAAGTGCCCCTACATAGCTCCGTCCCTAGAAGAGAACAGTTGGAACATTTTTGGAATTGTAGTTTTCACCAATTTTACTGCTAACATTTTTTACATTTTCCTATAATATTTAATATATAAAGTAATCAGAAACAATGAAACAATAAGGCAACTGCTAAATAACACCATCATTTTCCCGATGGACACCACCATCCCTTTTTTTTTGTTTTTTCTACTAAAGGACACCAACAATATATAAACGAAAAAAACCCTAACCCATCTTCTCTTTTCTCCCTCTCTTCTCCATCAACCCTACCGCCACCACCTTTTCTCCTCCCCACCTCATCCTCCCATCTTCTTCCCACCCCATCCTTCTCCTCACCCCCTTCTTCTCTCATCCCACCTCCTCCCATCTTCTTATTCATATTTTTTTCCTTTTTCTCCGTGTGGTGTTGTGGTGGTGTGGCTAGGTGGTGGTGAAGGGGAGGAGGAGGACGAGAAGGAGGCGGCGGTGGCTAGGTGGTGGTGAAGGGGAGGATGATGAGGACGAGGATGAGGAGGGGTGGCGGTGGCCTTCACATCCTCCTTTTTTCCTTCTTCTCCCTATGGTGTGGTGGTGGTGGTAGTGAAGGGGAGGAGGAGGACGAGGAAGGGGTGGCCTCTTCCTCCATTTTTTCCTCCCTGTTCTGTTGCACAGTGGCGGTGTGGTGGCAAGGTGGTGGTGAAGAGGATGAAGAGGGGTGGTGATGGCCTCCTCCTCATTTTTTTCATCATTTGCCCTCGCAGTGGTTCCGGTAAGTGGGGGTTTCCCACTCGTGAGGCGTTTGACAGTCAAGGCACGTTTTCTCATTCGTTCTCGCAACGATTCCGGCGAGTGAGAAACCCCCACTCACAGGAAATGATGCGAGGGCAAAAAAAATTGTCCCTTGCGGCGATTCCTGCAAATGGGGAACCCACACCCGTAGAAAGTTTAGCGAATTTGGGTTCCCCATTCACAGGAATCGCTGCAAGGGACAAATTTTGTTATCCCTTAGCAGCGTTTCCTGTGAGTGGGGGTTTCCCACTCACCGGAACCGTTGCGAGAGCAAAGGAGGAAACATGCCTTGACTATCAAACACCTCACGTGCCATCGTTTCGCTCATTTTGATGACGAAAATGCCCCTCACGTGCTTACCACGCACGATATGAGAACTTACTGATCCAAACTGTTTGTTACTTGAACCACACATGTGGACTGCCAAGATTACATCTGGCTGATCATACCCTTGTAGAGATGGAGAATGGAGGTATTCAACATGGGGAAGATGAAATAATGGTTGGCCTTGGCAAAGGTATTCAAATTCAAAGCTTTCCATGAAATTTGAGTTCTTCACATGTTATTTTGTTGTAGATCAAAGGTATTTGAAGTGGGAAAGTTTTGGCAAACCCAAGTTTTGAAGTTAGGGTTTCATTTCATAAAGGTAACACAAACCTTAGATCTGAGTTATTTCATCGATAGATTTCAGTTAAGAACACCATCATAGAGGTAAGTCAAGTCAGCTATTTTCATTTCATTATTTCAGTGGACATTTATTGAGAGTTGCAGGTCATCTTCGACCTCTCGCAGATCGTGTTCTGTTTCAGGGGCATTCTTAAATTCAAATTTATTATACGGGGTTAAGTTACTGCCAGTAATTTATTATAAGGGGGAAAATCAATTAAGTGTTGTTAAACTTCACGTTTACAAATTACTGGTAGTTACTTAACCTCATACAATAAACTTAAATTTAATGTTGCCCCTAAAACAGAACAAACCTAAGAGGATAAAGATGACCTGCAACTCAAGCTTACCTTTAAAACATGGGTTTGCACAAGCTTTTCCACTCCAAATATTTAAACTACAGTGAAATAAATGTAGATGTAGTAGTAGAAGCAAGGCGAGTGTTATTGGTGGTGAAGTGGAGAGTGTTATGGTGGAGGCGAATTATTTTAACGGCTAATGGGAAATTTGAATCTCAACCCTCAGTTTTTAATTACATCTGCCTACTTCAACTTTGAATCTCCGCTTTCAGATCATTAAATGGTATTTTGGGCAGTAAAATATAGCCTTTTTGAAACTAGCACGTGCCTTGACAGTCAAGGCACGTTGACTGCTAGTCTTAGGGGGTAAATGCAATATGATTAATTATAGGCGGTAAAGCTGAATAATGCATTTATAATAGGAGGTAAAATGCAAATAACCCAACTCTTATTTGCATTCCCCCCTATAATACATGCTTTATTCAGCTTTACTCCCTATTATTAATCATATTGCATTTACCCCCTAAGACTAGCAGTCAACGAACCTTAACCGTCCGTTTTCAAAGCAGATTACCAAAATACGCCTGAGAAATCAAAAGCTGAGATTAAATCTTTCGTATCTCAAACATCTAATCTCGAGGAAAATCCTAAAGCTCAACTGAAATTGTAATTGTATCTCGAGGAAATCCAACAGTTGATTTTAAAAAATCTTGCATCTTAAACAACTCATCTTGAGGAAAATCTAATGGTCCAAATTTAATCGTACACACATCTCTAGGTAAATCTAATGGTCTAAATTTAATTGAGTGCGCATCTCGAGGAATCTAATGATCCATCGCACACCTCAAGGAATACCCGATGATCCAACCCACATATCGAGGAAACTGATGATTCAACATGCATCTCGAGGAAATCTGATGGTCCAGTACGCATCTTGAGGAACATTGTCGGTCCAGATTTATTCATGCACGCATCTCGAAGAAATTTGACGCCATAATAAATTGCCCCATATAATAAATTACTGGCAATAACTTAACCCTATAAAATAAATTTGAATTTAATTTTCCCTCGAAACAGAACAGACCTGAGAAATGATGAAGATGACCTGCAACTCAAGCTTAACTTCAAAACTTTACAAGCTTTTGCATTCCAAATATTTAATCAAGAAAATTTTGAATATCTTCCTCCTCCCTCATCTTCCTTCTCTATCTCGCAGCCTCGCCACCAACTCCCCCTTCATCCTCCCTCATCTTCCCCATTCCTCCACTTCCTCCTTCCTCCTCCACCCTCCTCATTCCTCATCTGTTTCACAAACCCAATAATAAATTTAGAGCCTCATTCCTCATTCTTCCACTTCCTATTTCTTCCTCATTTCTCCGCCTTTCTCCTCCTTCCTCCCACTTCATCTCTCGGGTCTGTTCTATTTCAGGTGGCAAAATTAAATTCAAATTTATTCAGAATATCCAATTCCTCGAGATGTGTGCCCCAAAAAATCTGAACAATCAAATTTTCCTCGAGATGCATGTTGTATCGTCAGTTCGATATACGTTATGGATTGTAGATTTCCTCGAGATGTGTGCATAATTAAATTTAGATCGTTAGATTTACCTAGAGATGTGCGCATGATTAAATTTGGACCGTTAGATTTCCTCGAGATACGATTTCAATTGAGCCTTAGGATTTCCTCAAGATGAAATGATCGAGATACAAACGATTCAATCTCAGCCTTTGATTTCTCAGGGATATTTTGGTAAGCTGCTTTAAAAACAGACGGTCAATGCACGTTGACTGCTAGTCTTAGGGAGAATGTGCAAAACGAATAATAATTGGGGGCAAAGCTGAATAAGGCATATAATATAGTGGAAAAATGAAAATTATAAATGCTGAATAAGGCATATATAATAATAATATAAATAATAATAATAATAATAATAATAATAATAATAATAATAATAATAATAATAATAATAATAATAACAATAATAACAATAATATTGCATTTTGCCCCCTATTATAAATGCTTTATTAAGTTTTACCCTCTATTATTAATCATATTGTATTTAACCCCTAAGACTAGCAATCAACGTGCCTTAACCGTCTGGTTTTTAAGAAAATTACTAAAATACCCCTGAGAAATTAAAGATTGAGATTGAATCTTTAGTATCTCAAACATCTCATCTCGAGGAAAATCCTATGGCCTAACTGAAATCGTAATTGTATCTCGAGGAAAATCTAACGATTGATTTTTAAAAAAATTGCATCTTAAACAACTTTTTTCAAGGAAAATCTAACGGTCCAAATTTAATAGTAGACACATCCTAGAAAAATCTAATGGTCCAAATTTAATTGTGTGTGCATTGTTCATCTCGAGGTAAATCTTGAGGAAAATTTAATGTCTAAATATAATTTTGCACGCATCTTGATGAAATTAAGAGTGACCTTGTATTAGCTATTTATTATAGAGGCATACTGCAAATTACCAAAAAAAAATTCACTTCTTCCTCATCTGTTTCGCAGCCTCGCCGCCACCTCCCATTCTTCATCTTCTGTCTCGCAGCCTCGCCGCCACCTCCCATTCTTCATCTTTTGTCTCGCAGCCTCGCCACTGCCTCCCTTTTCATCCTCCATCCTCATCCTCTTCCTCCCCTTCTTCCTCATTTGTCTCGCAGCCTCGCCACTACCTTCCCCTTTATCCTCCCTCCTCTTCCTCATTCCTCCACTTCATCATTCCTCATCCTCCCTCCTCCTTCCTCCTCTGTTTCACAACTTCTCCTCCTCCTCCCTAATTCTCTGTTTCACAGCCCCTCATCCTCTTCCTCCTCTGTCGATGATGGCGTGGCTGCAAAACATATGAAAAAGAAGTGATTTTTTTTTTGTAATTTGCAGTATGCCCCCTATAATAAATAGCTAATACAAAGTCAACCCAATATTTTTTCGAGATGCGTGCAGAATTAAATTCGGAGGTCAAAATTGTCTCGAGATGCATGCATAAATAAATTTGAACAGACAGATTTTCTTCGAGATGCATGTTGAAGTGTTAGATTTACCTCGAAATGTGCCCACAATTAAATTTGGATCGTTAGATTTACCTAGAGATATGTGTACGATTAAATTTGTACTGTTAGAGTTTCCTCGAGATGGGTTGTTTAAGATGCAATTAAAGATCAACTGTTGGATTTTCCTCGAGATACGATTACAGTTTCAGTTGGGCCTTACGATTTTACTCGAGATGAGATGTCTGAGATACTAAAAATTCAATCTCAGCATTTGATTTCTCAAGGGTATTTGGGTAATCTGCTTTGAAAATAGATGGTCAAGACACGTTGACTACTAGTCTTAGAGGGTAAATGCAATATGATTAATAATAAGAGGTAAAGCTGAATAAGGCATTTATAATAGAGGCAAAATGCAAATGAACTTAATAATAATAAAATCTAGGAACATGAGTTCCCCAAGTGCTCTTAGAATCATAATTGAAAGACAAACGGGGGAGAGGATGTGAGATCTACATCTATGATAAAGTCTTCTAGCTGAGTGACGATCAACACTGTGTTTACCTTATTTTTTCAAGATCCAAGTATAGTAAATCCCATTTTTAAAAGATTGTCCATCCTCAATTATGTCTAAGAAAGCAAATATTGCAAATTCTCAATCATTTGTATTCCTTCTAAATTCCAAGTTCCACGAATAGCCACTAGGAGGTTGAGTTTCAGTGATCGCATCTCGAATGAGAAACAACTTGTGATCTGAAATATCAAGCAACCCCACAAAGAAAATAATGAAGATGTTGTAGACTAAATCACTTGATTTCACTAAATTGACACAACATAATAATGTTTAAACATTTCTTCTTGAGTATTGGATGACACAACAATCTGTTGCTGTAACAATGGAATGAATTTATCATCTAATGTATGATTTACCAGTTTCCTCATATGCTTACAGTGCTTGATGCTGCAACCAAGGGAAACCGTTACTTAAATTCCTGTATTTGGTACTTTTTCAACACTCCACTTTTTATAGATTACTCCCAGCGTGACATTTTTTTTTATCAATAAAATCAAAATTGCATCATTAAAAGGAAAAAAAATAATATTTAGGTCGAAAGTACAATCCATCTCAAAATCATCATTATTACTATTGACGTATCCAAATTTCGTCCTCCTGAGAGTTTGACGTGCAAAACAGATTGTAGATTGCTAAAGGCCACCTTTTTGGTGGCCGAAGGCACTTCGATGCTTAAGTCAGCGAGTCTGTTTGAAGAAATAAATCTGGACAAAACTCAGTTAAATTTGCATACATTTGTCGAATGTTCCCTTTACCTTTTATAATGGTCGCGGTTAAATCTCTGCATGACTTAAGCATGTGAGGCGCAACGGAATGAGATGTTTCTCATAACAGTTTCCTCCTTTATGAAAACGCGTCCGTGGAGGCGTAACTCCATCCACGACTCTTTTTGTGCAACATTCATCTTCTTTATGAGAGAACTCGTATCGGCCTGGATTTGGGCATTGATTCGTGTAGGCCTGAATTTGGGCTTCGATTATGTCTTCCTATAATGGGCCTTTACGATTGGTATTAACCTTCTTGGGTTTTACGAGCTGGCCCAGTAGATGGGACGCCAGATCCTCATGATGGATGTTCTCTGTCATGTGTATGGTTGTGACGCTGGTTTATTTTTATTTAATATCAGCTACTCCCCGCTTTAGTTAGTGGGTATGCTGATGTGACCACTAACTTCATGATGGTTAGTCTTCCAATTCTATCATTGCATTGAATTTAATGTTGTTAGCAACTTTTGGTGGAAACCGACTTGATCACTTGTTTATCCGTTCATTTTTGCGAGCATTTTTTGGAATTTCGCACGCCATTATATCACGCATGTTGTCCCACGAGCAGTCTCTTCGTTTTTCGGTTATATAAAGGAAAACGTGATGGCTTTGTTTATCTCTTTACGCCATTTTTGACATTAGGGTTTGTTTCTTCCTTCTGTCGTCTTCTTCCCTCTTTTCTTGCCTATTCGCGATGCCTATCGGTGACTTACTGGACGGTGAGCAGCTTGCGATATGCAAAGCTCATTTATCTCCCAATAAGGTTTCTTATGCGACCTTGGATAGTGTCTGTTCTGACTATTCCTAGCCTTCCGACATCGAGATCATTTTACCTCGGCAAAACGACAGTCCTTCTCATCCGAGGAAGGGATATATTGCACTTTACCACGTATGTTTCAATCCGGCTTTCGATTTTCAGTTTCAGAGTTATTCTGGGCTTGTTTAGACTTTCTGGGTATCCCTCTTGCTCAAATGGGTCCTAACGGTTGGAAAATTATGGTTTCCTCATATGCAAGAGCCATTCTTTCTGGTATTCCTTGGACTGCGAGAACTTTGCACTCGATGGTTGGTCTATTGGTGACCAAGAGTATTTATTTTCTTCGTTCTCCTGTGTGTTTTAGTAATCTGAATGATGATATCAGGGATTGGTCATGGGATTGGTTTTAAGCTTCTGTATGTTCTAGCTACTTCGATTTGCGAGGCCAGCAAATAGTGAGGTATGGGTTCCCAACAAGCGGAGGGATCTACAATTGACTGCGGAGGAACAAATTATTATCGAGCATTTTTTGCAGCTTCTCGGGGTTCCTTTGGACACTTTCCTTTCTGATGTCATGGTGGAGCGCAGCGGTTTGTATAGTATGAATGAAGCTGAACGGGCTCTCTTGATTGAAAGGCAGGCTGAGGAAATTGCTGCACACGCTGCTCTTGTTGATGGTGGTAATGTTGTCGTTGATGGGAAAGTGAGCTCGGATGTTACGAATCTTGATGCTCCTGTTAGCGTTGGCGTTACTGGTCCAACTTCTTAGAAGAGGAAGGTTGCAAGACCTGTTAGTCCGTCGAAGCGATTGTTTATAAGTTCTTACCGTATTCTGAAGAGAAAACAACTCCTTAATTCTACTCGTCACGCTTTTCCTTATTTGAGTTATGTTGATAAGGAGACTGTGAGGGAGGATCGCTTATCTCTGGAAGAAGCTAAAGAGAAGAAGTTGACATTGGAGAGGAGTTAAAAGAAACCATTCTCCGGTTAGACAATGGCGAAAAGAGGCTCGTTTCTGCTTATGGCGGTCCTGACGTTACTGAGTGCTCCGATAATGATCCTAAGGACATCGATTATAAGATGTTCCAACTGGTAATTGTTCAGTCTAAGGAGTTTGGCGGTCGTGATCGAGTTCTCGAGGTGTAATCTCCTCCCTCTCTTTCCTCTCCTGTTGAGAATGCGGCGGAGGTCCTGCCTTCTTCTACTTGCTTAGGCTCTTCTGTCCTCGTTGGGATTACCATTCGTTCTGCTTCTGCTATGATTACACACAGCGAGAGGATAAGCACGGGACGAGATGGTTTTTTTAGGGGTGGGCACGGGACGGGATGGGACGAGATGGACCCATCCTGTTCATTCGGGATCGGGACGGGATAAACCTCATCCCGACCTCGTCCTATCTTAAACGGGATCGGGATGGGACGGGATAAGCACGTACTAACTAGTCCTCCAATAAAAAATAACAAAAAGAGTTTTATCTCACATTACTCACACACCAAAAATGTCAAATTTATATACATATAACTTACATCATAAATAATAATAGATATTAAATAAATAAATAAATATTAAACTTTTTTTTGGAAGATAAATAAATATTAAATTTCATTTAGAATTAATGATTCAATTCATTTAGATTTCATATAGAAATTCATCTTACATTGATTTAATTTCAACACATCCTAAACTTTAATTTAGAAGAGTATTTTGATTAAAAATAATAATAATAATAATTTTTAAATAAATAAATTCGAGACGGGACGTGATAGGCGGGATTGAAAATCTTCATTCCGATCCCATCCCACTCTAGATCGGGACGGGACGGGATCGGGATGAGTTTGATCAATCCCAAAATGAACCAAAACAAATCGGGACGGAACGGGTTCGGGATCGCGGGATGGGATGCCCACCCCTAGTTTTTCTGTCGTTCCATCTTTCTTCCCGGCTATTGGTGGTGGTTCCTCCGTGCTTCCGAATCCCCGTGTCCTTCATTCGTGGATTAAGTGGATGGAACCTACTCCTGAAGAGATTCGGGTTAAGTCAGACGAGAAGTTTTGCTGGTTTTCCCAGCTTGAGGTGTAGGATGGCTTATGTAGGCTGATCAACAAATGTCATAGGCGTCGGTGGAGAGGCCTTCGATATCTGTGTTGGATCCAGGCCTTCATCTCGATGATGGCCTTAGACATATAATGGATGGAACAAATCATCTTACCTACACGAGGGTGATGGTTTCAGGTTATCAAGCAAGTCGTAACCAGGTGGCTTATTTGGAGATGAAGTTCTCTGCGCTGTTGTTGGTGTTTTCTCACGTCCTTTGTCAATCTGATGCATTAAGAGCGCGATGTTCGGAATAGGAAAAAGCGGTCGAAGTTGCTCAAGCCTCATTGATTGAAGCAGAGGGTGCACGGGATCGGTCTGCAGCTGAGCTCGAATCTTTAAAAACCAAACTAGACGGTGTTTGTGCACGCTTACACGATGTGGAGAAGGAGCTATCCGCTGAGAAGGCGATTCATGATGAGGATGTGTGTTGTGATAGAGCAATCTACCAATTGCGATGTGGCCGAAAAAGGATGGAGCAATTAATGCCTGCGTTTGACGAGGTCAAGGCAGATACCTCCGCGATTCTTACCACTGCTAAAGAGTGACTTATTGTTGCTAGGAATGAACTTGCTTTCGTTAAAAACAGGCTTCACATTATGGATGTGGCAGATTGGTAGCTAATTGTTGATGGACGGACTGAGCTTCTCGACTATATCGAGGGTCTTGGTGTCGACTTGTCTTAGTACCATTGCTTGGTCTATTAAACCTTTGAAGATGAAGATGGTGACGAAGACCTTCCGAGTCCTTCGGATGGCCCAACGGTTCAAGAACCATTGCATTCACCTCCTCTTAAAGAGATAGCCCTGCCAATGATCTGACTGCCCCTCGTCCGTCAGATGGTGCTGCTGATGATGTTATGGATGCTTCTGCTTGATCTCTACTCCTTTACCTTATTATTTGAGTGTAATAGAGTAGTTTTATTAAGGAACAAAAATTTTCTCCTTGTTGTTCTTACTTTTCTTTGTAGTTGTAGTTTGTCTTGTTGAATTGTTCATGTTGCATGTACCTTTATAGGTCACCCATAATAGCCGAAATGAATTGCATTGTGTATCTTCAGCTTTGATTTTTACAACTACATTTTTTATCTTGTCTAAATTTTATTGATCCAAATTATCCTACGCTCCGACGTGTTTGTTTCGACCTTGTGTTGGTTGTCTCGAAGCTTTTGTTCATTCACCTTTTGCCTCATCGATCTAGCACATTAGCTTACCCGAGGCTCTCTGAAGTATGTTAACTCGTTCTTTCATCCTTCACTTCATTGATTTGATGCTCTAATCAAAACAAAATTGCTTTTATCGAGTTGACCGTTCGTCCAATTTTTACTTCGTTGGTTTGACATTCCAGTCGACCAGAAATTGTTTCATCCGACTTTCACTTTGTTGGTTCGACGTTCCAGTCAACCCAAAGTTGCTTTTATTTAGTTGACTCGTTTGTCCAACTTTTATTTTGTTGGTCCAACATTCCAGTGGTCCCGAAGTTACTTTTATTTAGTTGACTCGTTCGTCCAACTTTTACTTCGTTGGTTCGACGTTCCGGTCGACCCAAAGTTCCTTTTATTTGGTTTACTCGTTCATCCTACTTTTACTTCGTTGGTTCAACGTTCCAGTCGACCCGAAGTTGATCAACTTTTACTTCGTTGGTTCGATGTTCCAGTCGACCCGAAGTTGTTTTTATTTAGTTGACTCGTTCGTCCAACTTTTACTTCGTTGGTTCGACGTTCCAGTCAACCTGAAGTTGTTTTTATTTAGTTGACTCGTTCATCTAACTTTTACTTCTTTGGTTCGACGTTTCAGTCGACCCGAAGTTCCTTTTATTTAGTTGACTAGTTCGTCCAACTTTTACTTCGTTGGTTCGATGTTCCAATCGACCCGAAATTGCTTTTATTTAGTTGACTTGTTCATCAAACTTTTACTTCGTGATTGATTAAACCAGAAGTTTATTATATGTATCCAATTTGTGTCCTGATTTCTTTTGGCTTTATATGCGGATTGCTTTGTATGGCTGAGTTTTGACGTATTTACCTGTTGTCCAGGCGTAAGATGGTGATTCCAAATTTGTAATTTTATTGATATTCCCTTTTGGATATTTCGACCAGTTCTAACGGTTTTTTTTCTTAAGAAGTTACGCTACATTGGAGACTGATTTTCTTTGTCCTCTTGATCTTTGCTTGGTTGATGTCTATCCTCGCGTTAGAGATTCATATCTTTGTTGCTTTATCTCGTATAGTCTATGTCTTTAGTCGCCAAATTTGTTATTTCTCATGTTTCGTTGTTCATCATTGTAGTTAATTGACTCGGAGTGCTTTCTGATCTGGTAGCCGAGCAATATTGATTTGACCGATCATGCTCACATCAACGCCAAACTGTCCGATCATGCTCACATCAGCACCGTGTTTGGAAGCACCTGCCAAGGTTTGATCGAGTCTGTTTCCCTTAATTTTTTGGTCGATAATTCAGGTTGGGCTTGCATCAATCGGTAGGGTCCTTGAATTGTGTGAGTTGATTGGTGCAAGCTTCTCCATGTTCTGAGTATTGGTAAAAACGTTAGTACTCCTGCTACTTCGATATAGATCTGCTCGAGCAGGAGGTCACTACAACACAAATGCTCATTAATAGCATTTCAAAAATGCTATTGTAGGATATCATAGCATTTTAGAAAATGCTATGTCTGCCGGAGCTATAATAGATACAGGGTTATTTATAGCGTTTTAGAAATGCTATTGTAAGTAGACCATTTATAGCGTTTCTGAAACGCTATAGTAATTGTATTTATAACATTTCTGAAACGCTATTGTATAGTTACCAATAACGTTTTTGAAACGCTATTGTATAGTTACCAATAGCGTTTCTGAAACACTATTGTCTTCTCTCACGTAGCATTTAACAAATGCTATTGTATTAATTTCTATAGCGTTTCTCAATGCCCTTTTTTTTTCTATAGCACTTATCAAGTGCTATCAAATGACTTTTTATAACATCTTATATGTTTTATTTCTAGAAAATAAAAACCAAAATGTGCCAAGCACTTAAACATTTCCATGAACGGAGGCAAAGTAATGTAATTAATAAGATAATGTATTACATCGAGTCACAAAATCTATCAAATAATAAAGATCAGACTACATTTATCTCAGTTGAAGCATGGTCACACCATACCAACCATCTACCCAAAAGCCTGTACAAACTCTGCCCAATACGCCATACTAATCAGCGCTCAACAACAATTTCAGCACTACGCCCTCAGCGCAGCAGCCAACGCCACCCAGTCCATAGCGAGCCAGTACACCAAGGATAAAAGACTTGATAAGCCAATTGGCAAGTACTTAAGCACTGCTCCACAGCTTGCAAACTGAATTTGCAACTTACAAGCACAAAAATGCAACTTACAGTCACAATGTTCAAATTGCAATCACCGACCAAGCACAAGCCTGCAACTTGCATACACGTACCAGCTAGCGCAACTCACAGCCAAGAGCTGCGTCAAACTGTCCAAAACAACCAAGCAACGCAACTTGCGCACCTGCAGCAAACACAGCAACCGCACCCTCAACAAGAAAGAAGTTGACTAGGCAATTGTCGCTATGTAATGATTTCTGCATTTTTATGGACTGCAGAGAAATGGACATTCCCATAAAACTATAACAACAAAGAAGATGGAGATCAGGCTGCAAAAGAAAGATATAAGAAGACGCTCGTAATAGGAGATAATCAACTCTGTAGCAAAAATGGGGCAAATAGAAAGTTCTGTGTCCACCATGTTAACCGCTTCTCTAATGATGTCCCCACTTCGCCGATTTTCTGTGCAAGACAGATAAATTATAAGCTTATCTTTACAGGAATTCTAAATGTCGAGGAAACGGGCGAGGGACGCGACGTGGCGGGGTGGGGACCGTCCACCCCGCTCGAGATGCACGCACCAAAAACGACGGCACGCATCTCGAGCGGGGTGGACGGTCCCCACCCCGCCACGTCGCGTCCCTCGCCCGTTTCCTCGACATTTAGCATTGCTCTTATCTTTATTATTAACAAACAAAGAATACACTGGGTCTGCAATGCCACGGTAAATCAGATTTTACCATCATTTGCAATCTTATCAAATAAAAAAAGAATAGCAAGCCGAGTCAAGATAACAGCAAAATCATCCTGCAATAAAGAAACAAGAGATTCTCTTCCAGGATAGGGTCGACAAAAACATAACCCACTGAAACTGCGTCTCTCCAAAGCATCACTTAGAACATATCTTCCAGTCAGGAATATTTCATGGAGTGCTTCACGCAAGTACTCCCTGGAATGTACAGAAGGATCGTAACAAAAAATAACACCATTCTGCAATTGAAAATAATTAACATTTAGTGCTTAAAAAGATTTCCAAGTATATATGACATTCGCAAAACATGTTCTACTATGAATAAGATTAGCAATTTAGCATGATCAATTACAAAGTAGCAAAGCGAAGAGTATCTAAAAGATCGAAATACATGATCCTCAACTCTACACAAAAGAACAAAACACTTCATTCTATATCTCAGTAAGCTATAAGAATCTCGAATGAGAATGGAATGACCTTAATACAGGTAACCGAGCATGACAACATAGAACATAAGAGCTAGCATACCTTGATGTTGACGTTTGATAGACGTTGCTCTAGGTTTGACTGCCCTTTTTTTTTACCCTAGTGCATGGAAAGGATGCATTGCCACTCAAATGACTTCTCTTTTCATCCATTCCATCTTTTTGGCTTGCGGATCCCTGTGGCTTCGAAGGTGAGTCCTTAGGTCTATCAATATCTTCTTCTGGTTCAACTACACCATCTTTAGCCTTCTCAGTATCCTCCTTAGGCTCTTTAAGCATTTTTGATATGATACATACCACTTCTATTGTTTTATCCTCTAGATTCATCCCAAAATGGTGTTCTGTACAAGAAAAATGAAATTTAAATATAAACTTGCCTTATCTACTACATCACAGAGAATGCCCATTGGCTGTAGCATCACGCTAAAACAGAGATTATCATCACTGGCATTTGTCTCAAGCAAAATAAGAACATACCAAGCTCTTTGATGACATTAGCAATATTGAACTGCATTACCAAAAAGAAAAAAAATGAAGATTAGGAGATTCTGTTAGCAAAAGAGTCAACTAAGAGATAATCCACTAAAACTTACAGTTGGTTCAGATATCAGTTTTCCAAGATATTGATGGAGGAAAGGAAGCATTTCCTCCCTGCTAGGTTAATTCTCAAGCTCGCCTTCTTTTAATGTCAAAATAGATTTCCAACAGATTTCTTGCAGGTTGAATAGAAAAGAAGCCTTTGTATAATTGCATAATAAAACACTAGATTATTTTAGATGATGTAAGATTGTACTCAACACTATACAGTACCTGACTGGTCTAGAAAGCTACTTTAGAGATCAAAATACTCAAACACTTGACACATGGTGGACACCAACACTCTCTTTGTATTAGTTCATACGGCATCATGAGAATTTTAAATGATGCTGGCATAAAAATTACAACACGCTGCAACTGAAACTGACTATATATCTCATGCAAAAAAAGAAAAAGAAAAAAAACCTAATATATTAGGGAAAGAGACTCTTAAACAAATGCAGTTCAAGAATTGGGAAATTAACGAATTCCAGACCATACATGCACAAAATATGCTCTACTATGAAAAAGATGCATCATTAAACATGGTACCAAAGGGGAGAATATCTAAAAGCATGAAATACATGATCCTATCAACTCTAAATTTAAAGAACCACACTCAGACACTAATACTTCATTCTGTATCTGAATAAGATATCAAAATCTCAAATGAGAATGAAATGACCTTAATACAGGTAACCGTGCATGACCACATAGAATGTGAAAGCTAGAATACCTTGATGTTGATGTTTGACAGGATTTTCTCTAGGTACCCTTATGTATTGAATTAATGCTTTACCCTTCTTCTGACTTATATTTTCATCCATTCCTTCTTTGCTTGCTGATGATCCCGTTAACTTTAAAGGTGAGTCCTTAGGTCCACTATCTTCTTGTAGTTCCTCTAAATCATCTTCATTATCTTCATCCCCTACGTCATTTTTTATGTTGTCAAGCACTTCTTCAAAGATACCCATTACTTCCTTTTTTCTATGCTTTAGATCCACCTTTTGTCAAGCAAACAAGAATGTGATGGAGAAATAACTATCAATTAACCATCTTTTGAAATTATTATCATGATAAGACATGGAGAAATAGAAATTTATCAAATTAAATGCAAAAGGGGGCAGAGAAAATCCATCAGTTAATATAAACTTTACATTTTACAGAAAGGCAAATACTTAAAAAAAATAGATAAATATATAAACAAAAAAAGGCAGTTTCAAACTAACTGAATTTCTAAATCAACCTTTAAAGCCAAGAATTGTAATTGGTGGCTTTTTCATCGATTTTTCATCCCAAATATGGCCAATTAAATTAATTCATAACTTGATCATACCACAAGTAGCTATATTCACATTTATAGAGAGCTATCTACTATACAATTACAGATAATGTAGATCAGATGCAATGCAATTTCATGGGAAATGATCTTGATCTTGATCTTATGATTTGAATATAAACTCAGTATCCTGCACATAAAGGTGTAAGGCATCCAACATACCCTCTGATAAGTCCCTGAAATAACCACATGGGCATACAGAAATAGAGTAAAAAGTACATGCAAACTAAAAAGAATAGCTTCCTTACGTTGTTGCACCACTACCTACATCTTTGTTTGACAAAGTATAATTGAGGCACAATATGAGATCGTCATATTAGTTTAAAGTAACATTTTGATAGAAACCAATAAACATGACATTGAACTTTTAATTTAAAACGTGCTTAAATCCATACCTGGTACCCAAGAAGCTTGTGTCATTGGGTAAACTTTCTATCTGCGACAACATGCATTCCAAACAATTAAAATGATATATAAGACCAAATATAGCTATCCTAAAAATTCAAACAATGGTACAATATTGAAGATTCCTCATACTGAGCTATAAGGTCAAAGAACAAGTGATCATGTACCTCAGGTATATTTGTAGCAGAAAACTGAGGTAAGTTTAACCCATCAATAACATCATTATCTCTACCTTCAAGTTCTGAAGTCATCTTAATGATTCTCGGTCCATAATTAAAATCCTTCCATTCTCTGTGGATGCAATGATAGAGTAGAAGAATTCATTAAAAACTTGTAGCCTCATATAAACAAAGTCATGGATGTTGACTATATGCTTAGAATAATAACAGTACACATATACCTAATTCAGGACACAGAAAAAAAAAAAAACATTACATTTGAAGAAATTTATGTGGTTCATCACTCCTTGTGTGGTTTCGTGGGTGTAGACTATGTAGTTACAATACTCCAAAGTGTGCATAGCATGCAAGTAAGGGTTTGGGGTAGCACATTGTAAATTTGGTTCAGCTTAAGTTAAGATGAATTTGGGGTAACACACAAACAATGAATTTCCATAGTGAAAACACTATAATGGCTTTAAGAAAGAAAGTACAAGTCATAAAAAACAAACCCAATACATATGTAGATATTGAAATAACATCTTTGTGATCATCTATGCCTGTGTGCCAATCTCATTTGTATATGGATAATGGTTTGCACCAAAAGCTTCACATATCTTTGAAATTTTGTTCTTTGCTCTTTCTCCATTATAGAAAACAACAAATACATATTTCTCAACCAATCATAAAAATCTCAACTTTAACTAAAACACAATAGATTGAACTCAAACTCAAAATCAAGGATACTCCCATCTTCACTCTCTTTGATTGATTTCCTGAGAAACCCATCTCTGGGGAGATTGCTATCACTGAAATAAAACTCAACCTAAAACAAATAACAAGTTTTGAATCTAACAAACACAAGAAAACATGGTTCTAGTATTGAAAATAAGAGAAAGTGTGGGATTTTTTTTATACCTGATGAATGACTTTCTTCATTGTTTCTTCATCTAGAGAAGTAGTAGTTATTCTTGTGTAGTGATGAAGCTCAATTAACGAAAGGAGAAGGTGGGGAAGCTAGGGTTTTAAGGCGTGAAAGGGTTTTAAATTTAGGGATTATGAAGCATGAAAATTTAGGGATCTTATTCAACTGTGAAGCTCAATAAAAATAGCTATTGGGAATGATTTTGCTACAAAAATCATGCAAATAAGCAAGAAAAAAAGGTGTAGAAATGAAGAAGCATGTTGAAACAAATCTGAAGGAAAACACCCATTTGCATAATTTACAAGATCAAACATAGAAACCCCATTATCTTTACAAAATTGAAATCAGAGAGAGATTCAAAAATGTGAGAAATGCACAAGAAAGGAATGAATTGGATGAAAGGAAGAAACAAACTCTTGGAGGAGTGTCGTTGTTGAGATCTCTGGTTGCGCAGCTGCAGCTTGAAGACCTAGCTTTTTCTCCGCCCTTGATTTCGTTACATCTCTCTGAATGAGATGATATAAATGAAGATGAGGTAGAAGATGAAGATGGAGGAGAGTTCACCAATAGACGCCATTCCTCTATCTGTTTTTGCTCTCCAGGGTTTCTCTCATCTTCTTCCGCTGCTAGAGCAGAGCAGATTCCCCAAAGAAATTGAGATTAAAGAGAGTACCTCGCGCAGAGATCTGAGGTGGTGTGATGGATCTATTGGTGGCTGCGAGATGGAATTGTGGCTAGCGACATGAAGAGAATGTGGTCGAGAGAAGAAGAAAGGGCAAGCATAAAGAGGGCGAGCAAGAGTCGTTCTGTATTAGGTTTAGCGTACTGAATGGGGGGAGAGGAGAGATAAAGTCGCGAAATACAAAAAAATTTGGGAGCGTCAAAACGCCCGTCATTTAACTATAGCGTTTTTTTTCTAAGTAATTCAAAATTGACTTTTTATAGTACATTTATAAAAAAACGCTATCAGCAAATGCTATCAATGAGCATTTGTGTTGTAGTGGGTGCTTTTTTGCTTGGGTTGATAGTTTTGCTCTCCCTGGCCATGCAGTGTAAGGCGTATGTTAGTTCCCTAGGTTCTCTTTTGATCCTGTAGCGGAAGTATCTGCCTTTTCTTTTTCTTTGAGCTACTTGTCTGGCATTCCAATGAATTCGCCGAGTCGTCCTCTTTGAATCCAATGCTCAATTTCATCTTTTAGCTTGTAGCATTGTTCAGTACCGTGCCTGTGATCCCCGTGGAAGGAACAATACTTGTTTTTGTGTCTTCCTTCAAGGTCTCCTCTCATTCTGGGTGGCCAATTGACGTTATCCTAATTCGCCATATATTTCAAGATATTGGCCCGACTTGTTTTCAAGGTTTTGTATGGTTTGTATGTCTTTTTCATCACGCTGGTTATCCGCTCATGTCTGGGCCGCGCCGATTGCAACTTCTCAGATTCTTACTGGTTGGATTCAGTTATTTTGCCATTTCGATATTTTTTTGACTGACTGTTATCTACCCGGGGTCCGTTATCTCATCTTTTTTCTTTTCTCCTTTCCCGTTTCCTTGAATGATTCTCCCTTTTTTGGTCATTTTCCTCCTGACAACTTTCATCACCTCGAGAGAAATGTATTTTTGGGCTGTTTTTAGCAGGACTGCCATGTTTTTGGAGGTTCCAGGTTGAGAGCATAAAAATGGGTTTATCTTTAGCCCGGCCGTGAAAGTTGTGGCAGTTGTATCATCGCTGCATCCATTGATCGTCGCCAGTTCGTTGGTGAAACGAGTGACATATTCCCGTATCATTTGTTCAGGCTTTTGCTTGATATGGAGGAGGTAGTGTGGTCATTTCCTCATCTGCTGACTTTCGATGAATTTTGTGATAAAGACGGTGGCTAACGCTTGGAAGGAGTCTATTGACCTCGGTGGTAGGCTATTGAACCAATTCATTGTTGTGGAGGTAAGACTAGTCGAAAATGTTCTGCACAAGATTGTCTTTGTAGTCTCCTTCAACGCCATCATGTGGTAAAAGTGCCTCAAGTGATCTATTGGGTTGGTGGTGCCATTGTATACTTCAAACTTTGGTGGAGTGAACTTCTTTGGCATGGGGGTTATCATGAGGGCGTCGGAGAATGGCGGTTTGGCTAGTTCGTACAATACGTTGGGATCAGTGACTCCAATTTTGAACGGGATTTCAGCAGGTGTTCTGTCGCTCTATGGAGTCTTGCCCTAGAGAAGTTCATTGCTCTCGAGGTTCCCCTGTTGAGGTTCTGCTGGAACTCTGTCGCTCCCTTGAGTTCGGTTGATGGAGTTTTGCTAGGGCGTCGCTTGGATAGGATCAGCTGATTGATTGCGCTCCTGGGTGAGTTTTTCTAACATCTTCGTCATGTGGTTCATCTGGACCATAAGCAGGTCTACCTGAGGATCCGTGGCAGCGTTGCTGGATGTCTGGATTGTCTGAGCTATTGCATGTTTTGGATCTCGATTGTCGGGTGCCATTGGCCCGATGATTTGAGCTACGTCTTGTTCACAAGCTGCTTGTGATACATTGTTGCCAGTAGGAGGGTTGTTGTGATCGTTGCTGGGTTGAGGATCTATAGAGCATGTTATTTGTTCTGACAACTCGTTTATTGTTTATCAGATTTTGGGTGAACTTCGTCACAGTGGATCTTCTTTTTAAAAAGGAAACTCGTCGTTCCCCACGGACGGCGCCATACTGATGGGTCCAAATCTCGTCCTCCTGAGAGATTGACCTGCAAAACAGATGTTAGACTGCCAAAGACCACCTTTTTATTGGCCGAAGGCACTCCGATACTTAAGTCAACTACTCTGTTTGAAAAAGGAAATAAATCTGGACAAAACTCAGTTAAAGTTGTATACCTTTGTCGAATGTTCCCTTTAATTTTTATAATGGTCGTGGTTAACTCTCTGTGTGACTTAATCATGTGAGGCGCAACGGAATGAAATGTTTCTCGTAACAGTCTCCTTCTTTTATGGATACGCGTCCGTAGAGGCGTAACTCCCTCCACGACTCTTTTTGTGCAACGTTCCTCTTCTTTATGAGAGAACTCGTATCGGGCCTGGATTTGGGCTTTGATTCATGTAGGCCTGGATTTGGGCTTCGATTATGTCTTCATATAATGGGCCTTGTTTGGGCCTTTACGATTGGTTTTAACCTTACCATTACTACTACTAGCATAGACTGATGCAGCCAGTCGATGAGCTATTAGGTTCATGTTCATCTAATGTGAATTGCTTTGAAACATTCAAAGTAAACTAGTTTGTGTTCCAATCGATACTGCCAAGTAACCTTGTTGCCATGATAAATGCTCGCTTCTACCATTGATCACTTCCACAATCTGTGTGACAGATTTTACACTGTTAAGAAAATTTCAGGAAAATTTTCAACCATGTAATGGAAGTGCCGCACTTAGATGACACAAGTGAGAATCTCAAAGCTAACACACATGACAAATTTGATAAATTATCATGACAAAAAGGAATTTTAACAAGCAGTAAGTATAAATCATTATTCATATTCATCTACTTGTAGGTCAATATTGCTACACATGTATTGCTAATTCTTGTAGCATTTGAAAAGAAAGGAAAAAAAACCTTTCAATCATATATAAAGTTGATGATGTAAGCATGGAGTGTCCAGTGAGACCCCCTTATGTAAAAAATGCACGGGCTATGTTTTCATGAATAGTGACTTGAGTTTTGTTCAAATTTCAAGTACAAGTTAGCCTTTTGTTGTTGTTGTTGACTAACATGCGCCGTGGAGGATCTTTGAAAACTAGAACCAACAAGGTCACAAGGGCTTAAAAAACACTATGGTTCTGGTTAATACATTGCACCTTACTGGCGCATGTTACCGAGACCCCGTAGCATAAACAAAATTAAATAATATTTATTTATCTAATTTTGTTCACTTTTTCGCTTCCACAAAAATTGTTAGAAATAAAAGTGGAAATTTTGAGAGCTTGAAAAGCAATAACTCCTTACAAGTTCCTGGTTTAAATAATGTAAAAGACTGTAAATGCGTTTGCTTACAAAGTTCGTCACGCAAAACTGTTTTTTTCTGTTACGATCCTTGCATATGTTTTTTGGCATTGAATGAAGATACCAGATCTGTACCCCTTATGAATTATATTGCTAATTTTTTTGTTTGCCTGCCTTCATTCTACATTATTTAAACCTTTTCATATTCACTTAATGGAGTACGAGGACGGGAAACTTCCTCCCGACTTCTTGCCATAGCTTGCTGCATCTCATCGTCTTCTTGAGCAGCGAGATGGGAATCGTCCTTATGGCTCTTCTCTGAAATCGCAAGAGGAAGGGCAGTCTGAACACCCCTCGCAGTAGAACCTAACTCAACAATCCTCTTCTGTTTTGAAGGCCCACCAACATCAACCAAACCACTTATGAAATTCTTTTTGGAAGGACTAACAGGCCTCAGAGCTCTCCTATTCTTCGTGGCTAAATCAATACCACCAATGCTAACAGGATGACTCCTTGTCCTCGTGCTCAGCTTCGCACCCTAACCACCAACGCTAACAGGAGGACCAGGTTGAGCAACCATTGATCGTTCCTAGGCACTAAGGCCGTAAAGGCCACTATATTCAATGACCTCCAACTCGAGCACATCTTCGAGAGTTTTCCAAGGAAGAGAAAGGAATCGAGCATTAGTTTCCTTCTCCTCTGAAGATAGTTGCAAGTTGTTCAAGTTTCTGGGGGTCCTGAAGGACCTGAGAGTGGGTTTACGGTCAGGGTTGAAATATCCAGATTCGATAGAAGCATAGAACAAGGTTAAGTGCTAGAACTTGAAGCCATTTTTCGGCTTGCCTAGACAAGCGGGCGAATGTAGATAACAGACAACATTCTTGTTGACCTTCATCATTATCAAATAATGCAGCACATTCTCGTTCAGATGGATCCCAACATGCAGAGCCTTTTACCAAAGTACCAACCAAAACCCTCCAGCCATTGGGACCCAGCTGAGTAGGAGGAATGCCAATCAAATCAAGATTAGCCCATATGACTTCCAGAACTAGGAAATGGATAACAACCTTGAACATTCCAGGGTACAGGGCTATGTAACCAACCCTTGGTTGAATAGGGCTTTCACCATTTCTTGGTAGCTCAAAATGCAAATCAAATGAATATAATACGTATGGCGGAGTTCGTCCAAGGTGGCCTGGGTTGCTAGCATAGAATTAAAAAAAAAAAAAAAAAACTCCACACAGTTGGCCATGTGAGCGTCACTCAGAGATCTCTTGGGATTCATGGTGAAAAGCTTGTTAACTTAGAAAACAAGAGGAAAAAGAATAAAACAAGTTCTGCAAATGAAAGAAGGCGTAAGGAAGATAACTCAGCCTTCTAACGCCCTTATATAGGGTTGCATAACGAAAAGACATCCAATGGGAGATCGTGCAGGAAATGATGGTCGCACAAAAACCTAAAATCACGCCAAAACGAGCTGATTGATGGCATAGTGGAGTAGCAGTTAAACCGTGGCCATTGAGTCAACAGCTGTTAACAACAATAAATGTTGCACAGAAAAATAATGATGAACCTCGAATACCAACCACCGCACAGTTAGTGGCACGCAAGTGATCCCACTAACTAGAGGAGGAGTAGTTGATGATACATCAAACAACCATTCGATCATGACCGAACATGTAACATAAATCATCTCTCATTAGGGACAAATAACATATCCAATCACTAGCCCATAGGGGCATTAATGATGGACAACTACATAGACTAAAGGCCCAAGCGTTAGTCCCAAACAAATCTCTCCAGAAGATAATAGAGACGTTATGAAGGAGACAAGTCATGGCAAGAATCTCTGCCCCAAGGATGTATCTCAATCAAAAAGGAGACCATTATGAGAAATTTCCCTCTTCATTGAGCCATGCATGCTTAAGTCACATACAGAGTTAATTACTATTATTATATAAGGTAAATGAGAAAGAAGATGAAGGTACACAGGAAATACCCTACAACTATACTCTGTCCAAATTCTTCTTCTTCTCCAGTTTATACTGACTTAAGCATCAGAGTGCCTCAGCCACCAACAAGGTGGTTTTGGCAATCTAACCTTACTTTACAAGTCAGATCTCGAGGAGAACGGATTTGGACACATCAAAGATTTCACATAAGGATGAGTTGGTAGAGAAGAGCTATGGGTGTAAACTTCATCTGCCACAACACTTGTTGCTATGAAACAAATAGCCAAAACATAGACTATGCTTGGCCAAAGCCATGCCATGCAAATAACCAACAAAATCTGATCAGCTACTAGAGAACTTTGCACTAAGATCAAAGAAACTGTTTGATGGAAAGCTTGTACAGGATATGGAAACACAACATTTACATAGAATTGCCTTGATGGAACTCTAGAGTTCTACACACTACACCAAATTGACACTTTTGTAACAACTCTCAAAACAATATCACTTTTGAGATGCTACAATTCACCAAACAATTTCAAGTCAAAACTAAATTTAGTCAAAAAAATGAAAAACAGTAACACAAAAAAAATGATACAATAAGTTGGATCACCATGAATAATATCACTTTTATAACCATACTCTTCATGGTGATACAATTATTGAATCATTTTGTTTGTGAAAATGTGTAAAATTGTTAGATGGATTGTTACACTTCAAAAGTGATATTGTTTTGGGGTTGTTACAAAAATGCCAATTTGGTGTAGTGACAGTTCATTCTGACATCCCAGATTGGGAAATTTGTGATAATGGGAGCCCACTAAGTGCATAAATATATGAATCCATTGATCTGAAAGTCATGGAGAATGAACCACATCCTTGGGGGAATAATAGGGAGTAGGTTTTGAGTACTAGTGACCAACCACTTTTCTAATGGCTTGGGGTCAAACTGGTTCATTTGGTCTTCATAACATGATAACTGAAAGTAAAAATAGTAGAAACTGAAATGAAAGATTATGAAGAAAGACGTAAGTTTATTTAAAGAAGCCAATTTTATAGATGATGATGTTCCAGCAAATCTGAGATGAATACTGAAGTTCTTGCTAATGCTCCAAACAGGAACCACCTCAGACATTTCACCAAGATTACTTACAGTGTCACTGCCGGCTAAAAGTTGACTATGGTTTAGAAGCTTCATCTCCATCTGCGTCGAGAGTTACAAGAATTTGAAGTTAAGAATTATTGTAGAAGTTAACATTTCATAATACAGGCGGGATTCAGGGACAAAGATTTTTTACAAAGAAAGTTAAACACGCCTATTTCATCCACCTATTTAATACTATGCATATTTAAGTTGGCATTTTGACATGGTTTCTCAGGGGTGAGATTTATGTTTTTCTACTGATACCCGACGAAGACTGGTTTACAAAATGCATGCATCAGAAAAACTCTATTTTCATTTATTGGTACCCTGGAGAAATGCTAAAGTAAAGACAAATGTTTAAATGCATATGACATCATTTTCCCATTTCAGACTTAAAATTTTGTAAATCTTTGTATTAATTGAACCATTATTACCATGTTCTAGCCTGCATGTCTGCAATTATTTGAGAGAAATAATTCCAAGGAAAAAGAAATAGGAGATAAAAGATGAAAGAAAGAAGCTAAAGGAGCACTCGAGGTTGAAGATGGCAATGCATGTCTTTTTTACTTTTCCATGACATAGGGTAAGGAGAATATTTCCACAATATCTACAAGGTCTCTATTTAGTTGAAAGCCATCTTCAACCTCAAGTTCTCTCTTTGTCTGTCTCCCTTCTCTTATTTCATGATTTTCTGTAATATTGTTTCTTTGGACAACAACTACAAAAAAACACTTCCCACATCCTTCTAGTAAGAGGACTGCCTAAAATATTCAATAGTTGCTTCAAGGTCTGTAATGCAAAACACCCGAATGTGCAAACCAATGTAATTCCTGGAGATCCCCTAGTTGGGAGTCACGGATATTTAGAATATCACTTAACTAACATTTCTTACAAATATTATCCCAAATTGCCATAAATAGACTAAAGCAATGAAATCTATCTTCCGCATACATGTTCAAACTCAAAAGTCATTTAGAAACAGAAACTTTAAAGATGTATTTCCATTGTCAACCTTTTGAGAAACAATGAAGAAGCTTTTACTTGAGTGTACATCGCAACTATCTCTTGCATTTTTAGAAACCATTGGTCGAAGTACAGGTGCTTGACATTCTGAAACATCTTCCTTTAAATTCATGAAAAATTGGTTCATTAAACCAGTACAGAATGATCGTTATCTAATTGTCATCTCTCAGTAATGTCTTGTTGTTGATTGATATGTTATGTGCTACCTAATTTGCTTAAGATATCTTGTAGATTGAGGTTTCTAATGAGTTTATCTAAATAACCTTGTGATTTCTTTTCCATTTTGTCATAAACTTAAGAGTATTTTTTAATCGCATTGCATTATCCGATGCATTAGATAAGAACAAATTAATGATCTGGAAGAGGTACAATATGGCTGGTCTGACAGAGCAAGGCTAGAGAAGCTTCAGCTAAATTCCACCGGTTCGAGTTATATCATTAACATACAATCATAATCATGACCATAACCATGTCTTTAGGTAGTCATATTTCTCATAGATCAAATATCTCAAACAATGTGTGAATTATGCTGACTCTTGTGAGTACAAACACTTGTGTGCTGTTAATCATTCTTTGATTGTTTCAACTAATATATAGTACTATTTAATAGCCATTCTGAAGCAACTCACACATACATGGAAATCATCAAGGAGAGTAATACTATACTTCAAATAGAAACATTCTTATTCACAAATAAAATGCACATCACATGGTTCAATTGAAGACGAACAACCGTTTCTTCAAGACCAAAAATAAACAACCAAACAAGCCAACATAAGCTGTTGCATGATATAAGTGTATGTCCACTTATAGTTGAAACATCTTTATTATGAAATTATTATTCGGATTGATATCAAGCCTTTACTGCAAAAGTGGTTACTGGAAATGCTGTAGAGATAAATTCCATCCCTACTTCAAGAATATGAGTGTGTAAGATAAATAGAAAAATTAAGGATCACATTTCAAGCAACTCACCAGGAGGTGGCGGGGAGCTGCTTGTAGTGCACATTAGGGGGTGAAGGTGATGGTGGTGGAGGAGACTTATAAATGTAGGGAGGAGGTGGGGACGAAGATGGTGGAGGTGGTGATGGTGATGGAGGTGGAGGTGACTTGTAGTATGGAGGAGGTGGGGAAGGAGAAGACGGAGACTTGTACACATGTGGAGGAGGTGGTGATGGAAATGGGGGAGGTGGCGATGGCGATGGAGGGGGAGGTGATTTGTAGATATAAGGAGGAGGTGGAGATGGGGATGGTGGAGGTGGCGATTTGTAGATATATGGAGGTGGTGAAGGTGATGGAGGGGGAGGTGACTTGTAAATGTAGGGAGGAGGGGGTGATGGTGAAGGTGGGGGAGGAGACATGTAAATGTATGGAGGAGGTGGGGAAGGAGAAAGTGGTGGTGGAAATTTGTAGACATATGGAGGAGGCGGTGAAGGTGATGGAGGGGCAGGTGACTTGTAAATGTAGGGAGGAAGTGGTGATGTGATGCAGGAGGATCCGAGTCAGATGATGCTGAGTTGTCAGATAGCAAGTTGTTGGCGCTGAGATACCATGAGTTGGCGGATCAGCGCAAAGATAGCAGAAAATCGTGATCTTTTTCTTAATTGGGGCAGTTTTGGGTGCGTTTCGGTATTTTGGCCATAACTTTGGTTACGGGTATCAAAATCGCGCATATGACCCCAATTCGGAAAGCTATTTTCGGCGCGCACGTTGTAGCCAACAGCTACACTCGTTGCACATCATTGCGAGGCTAAAATCCACTGTTTCCCCTTCCAAATCCACAATTTTAGTAGTTTTTTCCCTTTTATAGTAATATTTCATTTATAGTTTAGGAAGTGATTCTGAACCTGATTTGGGCTAGATTCTTGGCAGATTATTTCTTTTATTACATATTTCGTTTTAGGATGATTATTAGGATTATTTTATTTTTGGTAAAATTCTAATAATGACGAGTTTTAGCTATAAAGCCCGACTTGTGGGCTGATTTAGAGAGACCTTTGATTTGAATAATTTAATTGAACATTAGAGTTATTTCTCTGTGTTTTGGACGAATTTCTTGTATCTTTTCCTTTTGAATTGTCTGTTGAACTAGCCTGCAGGATAATTGTTATTTTGCCCGGCGTCATTTGGTATCAGAGCTTCAACGTCTTCTTGGGGTGAGATTTCATCAATTTCGATGGCTGGTGGTCTTGGTCGTCTCGGGTAGGTTCCGAACAAGGAAGCCCCAAACCGTGATCGTAGCGTTCAGGATGTGATGATTGAAGATTTACAGAGGCAAGTTGCAGAGTTAACCTGGCGTCTAACGGCGCAAGATTTTGGTAATCATGAGATGGAAGATCACGATTCTGATTATAGTTTCGAAAACCCGTATCACATTCGTGCTCGACTCTGGGAGCACCATGGTCGGGAGGATTGTCATGGAGACATCGAATTCAGAGTGGATCTACCCGAGTTTTCTGGTACGTTATAATCCGAAGGATTCGTAGATTGGTTGAATGAAGTAGAGCGTATTTTTTAGTATAAGGAAGTTTCAGATCGTGTCAAAGTGAAATTGGTCGCCATCAAACTCAAAGGCAAAGCATTTACGTGGTGGGAGCAGTTGAGGCGATCACGAGACAGACAGGGCAAGGCCAAGATCACTAATTGGGAGAAGATGATGAAGAAGAAGAAGAAGAAGAAGATAGAGGGTCACTTTCTTCCTTTCTGCTACACTCAAACCTTGTTTCAGCGACTTCATTCCTTGAGACAAGGCATGCGATCAGTTGATGATTACACGGAGGAGTTTTATCAATTGATGGCCCGGAATGACTTATCTGAGACGGAGGAGCATATGGTGGCATGGTAATTGGGGGGATTACGACAGCCCCTGTAGGATGTCCTCAACATTCACTCGCTGTGGACCATTTCTAAAGCATACCAGCATGCACTTGCTGTGGAAAAATAGCATAACAGAAGGCCTATGATCAGCAGTAACCAAAGCAGTCGGCCAGTTCACCCTCAAGAATCCCGTCCTGCCCAGTAGCCACCGCAGGTTAATTCTAACTCAAATATTAGATGTTTCTGATGTGGTGAACAGGGACATAGAACGACTGAATGCAGGAAGCCTGCTATTCAAAAAGGTAACAATCTCCTGATTGAGGAAGACGTGGTAGACAACACTGAGGAGCTTGGAGAGCTTGTGTATGACGATGATGAAGATGGAGATGTGTTGTATAGATATGGCCAGAAGACTCTGATCGTTCGTAACAGTCTACTAACTCCAAAGGGTGATTCAGGGGACGATTGGTTGAGAACCAATATTTTCCACATGACCTGCACAGTTGCAGATAAAGTCTGCAAGATGATCATTGATAGTGGCAGTTGTGAAAACGTAGTGTCTGAAGAGGTTGTCCAAAAATTGCAGTTGAAGACAGATCGTCATCCCAAGCTGTACAAATTGTCGTGGCTGAATAAAGGCAATGAGGTAACAGTAGATAAGCGATGCCTAGTGTCTTTTTCGATCGGCAGGAAATATTTTGATAATGCTTGGTGTGATGTTGTGTCTATGGATGTTTGTCATGTATTGTTAGGCAGGCCTTGGCAGTATGATCACAATGTTATTCATGATGGGCGGAAAAATACATATTTTCTTAGCATAAAAGGGAAGAAGATTGTGTTGGCACCTCGTCGAGAAAGGACCACTCCTACCCCGGTAGCCAATAATACTAACCTGCTTTCTATGTCCAGGTTTTTGGGTGAGATTGAGCATGGAGACGTGGTCTATGCTCTGATGTATTGTGGGAATAGTGTTGCAGACGTGAATCCAGATTTACCAGCAGTGGTGCAGCAACTGCTAGCAGAGTTTTCTGACCTGATGCTAGAGGATTTTCCTTCTGAGCACCTGAGTCTTTTTTTGTGGATTCCGATGAAGCTATTGTGAACTCGAGGACGAGTTTTTTCCAACTCGGGGCGATTGATGCAGGAGGATCTGATTCAGATGATGCTGAGTTGTCAGATAGCACGTTGTTGGCGCTGAGATACCATGAGTTGGTGGATCAGCGCAAAGATAGTAGGAAATTGTTATCTTTTCTTAATTGGGGCAGTTTTGGGTGCGTTTCGGTATTTTGGCCATAACTTTGGCTACGGGTATCAGAATTGCGCATATAACCCCAACTCGGAAAGCTATTTTCGGCGCGCACATGGTAGCCAATTGGCTACACTCATTGCACATCGTTTCGAGGCCAAAATCCACTGTTTCACCTTCCGAATCCACAATTTTAGTAGTTTTACCCTTTTATAGTAATATTTCATTTATAGTTTAGGAAGTGATTTTGAACCCGATTTAGGCCAGATTCTTGACATATTATTTCTTTTATTATGTATTTTGTTTTAGCATGATTATTGGGACTTTACTATTTTTGGTAAAATTCAAATAATGATGAGTTTTAGCTATAAAGCCCGGCTTGTGGGCTGATTTAGAAAGACCTTTGATTTGAATAATTTAATTGTACATTACAGTTATTTCTCTGTGTTTTGGATGAATCTCATGTATCTTTTCCTTGTGAATTGTCTGTTGAACTAGCCTACAGGATAATTGTTATTCTGCCCGGCGTCAGTTGGTATCAGAGTTTCAACATCTTCTTGGGGTGAGATTTCATCAATTTCTATGGCTGGTGGTCGTGGTCATCGCGGGTAGGTTCTGAACGAGGAAGCCCCAAACCGTGATCGTAGTGTTCAGGATGTGATGATTGAGGATTTACAGAGGCAAGTTGCAGAGTTAACCCGACATCTAACGGCACAGGATTTCGGTAATCGTGAGATGGAAGATCACGATTCTGATTCCAGTTTCGAAAACCAGTATCACAATCGTGCTCGACTCTGGGAGCACCGTGGTCGGGAGGATCGTCATGGAGACATCGGATTCAGAGTGGATCTACCCGAGTTTTCTGGTACGTTACAGGCTGAAGGATTCGTAGATTGGTTGAATGAAGTAGAGCGTATCTTTTAGTATAAAGAAGTTCCAAATCATGTCAAAGTGAAATTGGTCGCCATCAAACTCAAAGACAGAGCATTTGTGTGGTGGGAGCAGTTGAGGCGATCACGAGACAGACATGGCAAAGCCAAGATCACTAATTGGGAGAATTTGAAGAAGAAGATGAAGGGTCACTTTCTTCCTTTCGGCTACATTCAAACCTTGTTTAAGCGACTTCATTCGTTGAGGCAAGGCACGCGATCGGTTGATGATTAGACGGAGGAGTTTTATCAATATATGGCCCGGAATGACTTATCTGAGACAGAGGAGTAGATGGTGGCACGATATTTGGGGGGATTACGACAGCCTCTGCAGGATGTCCTCAACATTCACTCGCTGTGGACCGTATCTGAAGCATACCAGCGTGCACTTGCTGTGGAAAAACAGCAGAACAGAAGGCCTATGATCAGCAGTCGGCCAATTCGCCCTCAAGAATCCCGTCCTGCCTAGCAGCCACCGCAGGTTAATTCTAAATCAAATATTAGATGTTTCAGATGTGGTGAACAGAAACATAGAGCGACTGAGTGTAGGAAGCCTGCTATTCAAAAAGGTAATAATCTTCTGATTGAGGAAGACGTGGTAAACGACACTGAGAATAAACCTGTGTATGATGATGATGAAGATGGAGATGTGCTGTATGGAGATGACCATGAGACTCTGATCGTTCGTAAGAGTCTACTGACTCCAAAGGGTGATTCAGGGGACGATTGGTTGAGAACCAATATTTTCCACACGACCTGCATAGTTGCAGATAAAGTCTGCAAAATGATCATTGACAGTGGCAGTTGTGATAACGTAGTTTCTGAAGAAGCTGTCCAGAAATTGTAGGTCAAGACAGATCGTCATTCCAAACCGTACAAATTGTCGTGGCTGAATAAAAGCAGTGAGGTAACAGTAGATAAGCGATGCATAGTGTATTTTTCGATCGATAGGAAATATTTTGATAATGCTTGGTGTGATGTTGTGTCTATGGATGCTTGTCATGTATTGTTAGGCAGGCCTTGACAGTATGATCGCAGTGTTATTCATGATGGGCGGAAAAATATATATTCCCTTAGCATCAAAGGGACGAAGATTGTGTTGGCACCTCGTCAGGAAAGGACCGCCCCTACCCCTGTAGCCAATAATACTAACCTGCTTTCTATGTCCAGGTTTTTGGGTGAGATTGAGCGTGGAGACGTGGTCTATGCTCTGTTGCCTTGTGGGAATAGTGTTGCAGACGTGAATCCAGATTTACCAGCAGAGGTGCAGCAACTGCTAGCAGAGTTTTCTGACCTGATGCCATAAGATCTTCCTCCTGAGCACCCGAATCCTTGTTTTGTGGATTCCGATGAAGGTATTGTGAACTCGAGGACGAGTTCTTTCCAACTCAGGGCGACTGATGTAGGAGGATCCGAGTCAGATGATGCTAAGTTGTCAGATAGCACGTTGTTGGCGCTGATATACGATGAGTTCGTGGATCAGCGCACAGATAGCAGGAAATCGTTATCTTTTTCTTAATTGGGGCAGTTTTGGGTGCGTTTCGGTATTTTGGCCATAACTTTGGCTACGGGTATCAGAATCGCGCATTTGACCCCAACTAGGAAGCTCTGTTCGGCGAGCACATCGTAGCCCACTGGCTACACTCGTTGCACATCGTTTCGAGGCCAAAATCCACTATTTTTCCTTCCGAATCCACAATTTTAGTAGTTTTTCCCTTTTATAGTAATATTTCATTTATAGTTTAGGAAGTGATTCTAAACCCGATTTTAGCCAGATTCTTGGCAGATTATTTCTTTTATTACGTATTTCATTTTAGCATGATTATTGGGATTTTTTTATTTTTGGTAAAATTCTAATAATGACGAGTTTTGGCTATAAAGCCCGGCTTGTAGGCTGATTTAGAGAGACCTGATAGGGGCATAATTAGGCTATTTTTAGTACCATATTTCTATATATATATATTTAGCTATTACTTGTTAATTATGGTACTAATTGCTATTTTCGTGTTTGTGTAGGTTTCCAATTACAAGATTATAAAATAGAAGCTAAGTGAAGCAAATTAGCTACTAGTTGCACAAGGAAACCACACAAACAAGGAAACCAAGCAAAGAAGGAAACAAAACAATTAAAAAATAGATGATACCTTGCTTTGAAGAGATCCATCCAGCAATAACCCTCGCATTCACGGCCTCCACAACAAGCCCTAACCCATCATCTCAGAGTCCCTCAGCAGTCTTCCTCTTTTCCTTCACAAAACCCACAACACAAACCCTCATTTCTGTCTCAGTTCATCATCCAGCACAACCTCCTCGCCAACACCCATCATCAACCATCGATCGACCCTTCATCGTCCTCTCATCACCATCACAGACTTCTCTTCATCATCACATAACGCTTGCAACCACAACAAGTCGTCGTCCTGAACCCACCACCATCATCAAATCCGGCCATCACCCTCCTCCTCGAAACAACCTCGCCAAACCCTAGCCACGTCTCCCTATTTCACTCCCATCACAGCCACACAGACATCGTCACCGTCTTCATCTCTTAGCCGATCGCCTCCACCAGTCAGATAAAACCCCCATCTCAATCCCTCTTCGTCCCTTCTTGTTCTCAGCCAAAGCCTTCATCACCATCCCCCTCGCATCCTCTTCTCACTGGAGCAGAAACTAAAGAAGCAGATCGGGAGCTGAAGGATCAGATTGTGATCAGATCACATGAGGAAGGTGAAGGAAGAGTTTGCGCTATTTTCACCCCAGCACTCCTCTCTCTACCACCACGAATCAGGCTTCAGTGTTTTGTCTCATCTCTTGACTCTTTCTCTTAGTTTTAGTTTGATATTTAATTATGTATTTCTAGTCGAACATAATTAATATGTCTAGCTAAACTTTTCTTAGTTAGGGGTGGATTGGAAGCCCTGAACATGTGCTTTATAAATTAATTGAATTTAATCTTCATTGCTATTAGTGATTGTGTTTTGCTTAACTGCTTTATAAAGAACTTTTCTTTGTATGTTTGTTAAGGTGACCAACTTAGTAAGCATGCTAGGATCTGGGGCTAGAATATATGAGAGTTTCACCTAATTGTTATAATCTTGTATTCACAAGTAGTAAATACCAAGGAACGTTGGTAAGGTTAAGTAAAAACCTAGGTAAGAACAAGATGTTGATCATACTTGTAATTGCCTAGTCAGTGTTCATATTTTCCATAAAACTTAATGATCTTAGATTGTTATTTAACTTGTGATTCCTGTTTAGATAACATGATAAGAATTGTTTGAAAGCGATGCTTAGTTTAATTCAACGAACATGGGAAAATAATAAGATTAATGCAGTGCGGTCACGATTAATCTTGAGCATTGTCTCTCACGAGTTAGCAAGTGATTATTGAAGATTGATTTATAAGCATATGTTTTGTGTGTGGAGATAAACCCTTAGCTAATTTCTCATATTTTCCATCCATTTAGTTTTATTATCTTTATAATAATTTTCGTAGTTATTTTCATAGTTTAATTTAGAAAATCCAATCACCAATTATTTAATTAATTAGGTTGTTAGTTGTCTTTTAGTTATTATTAGTGTTAATTGACAAGCCCTCTAATCCCCGGTCTAGAACGACCCCTACTTATTCTATTCTACCCTCACAAAGCAGTTTATTAAGTTGTGTGCTACTAAAATAGCGCATCAATTTTTGGCGCCGTTGCCGGGGATTAGAAAAATTGTTAATTACTTCATTAGTTGTTATTTATTTAATTTTCTTTTTATTGATTTTTTTTCTTCTTTCTTTCTTTATCTCAGGTACCAGTTCATGCGCAATAGAAGATCTAGCGAAAACTTATTGGAATACGATTCAGAGACTGAGAAAACATTTAGAAGACGAAGGAGAGAAACAAAAGAGCCACAAACACTTAGCTCTGAATCTGAATTTGAAAAGTTCGACATGGGAGACAATAGATCTATTAAAGAACTTTCGGCATCCACCTTGGACAATGCCGCACCCTTGTGCATTCAGTATCAATTAGCCGCGCAGGGCAAGACTGGGTCATTCGAGCTGAAATCCAACCTACTTCATCATATTCCGAAGTATCATGGTCTTTCTATGGAGGATCCAAATAAACATTTAAAGGAATTTGAAGTTGTATGCTCCAGTATGATGCTAATAAATGTGGATGAAAACATCCTAAAGTCTAGAACATTCCCCTTTTCTCTGGCTGATAGAGCTAAGGATTGGCTCTATGAACTACCTTTCGGAACAGTATATTCTTGGGAAAGCATGAAGAAGGTGTTTCTAGAGAAATTCTTCCCAACTTCCAAAATTATCTTGTTGAGGAAGAAAATCAGTGGCATACAGCAAGGTCTAGGAGAATCACATCCGGCTTACCATGAGCGCTTCAAAACTCTCATAGCATCATGCCCGCAGCATCAGATGAAGGAGAAGCTCCTGATTCAATACTTTTATGAGGGATTGTTTCCTCTTGAGCGACAGATGTTAGATGCAGTGGTAGGAGGAGCTTTGGTTGATAAAACTCTAGCAGCAGCAAAGACTTTGATTGCAAACCGACCTTAAAATGCCCAACAGTATGAAGGAATTGGAGAGCCTTCACGCCAATTCAATGAGGTAAGTACTAATTCTAGTTTGGAAGCTCAAATGGCTAATCTTACCTCAAATGGCCCTAGGGAAGCCAAATGTGCTAGGAGTTGTACAAGTTTTCAACGTGTGTACTAAGTCAGGACATCCATCTGATCAATGTCCTCAACTGATTGAGAAGGGAGAATGTCAATGCAATAGGTTTTCAAGGGAAAAATCACTATAGGAATAATCCTTATTCGAACAACTACAATGAAGGTTGGAGAAATCACCCAAGTTTTGGATGGAGAAATTCAGAACAACCTCAACAACAGATTTCGAATCAGCCACCCCCTGGTTTCGCCCAAAGGCAACCAGAACCACCTCAGCACAATTCAGGAATGCCCCTTAATTATGATGAGATTTTGAAATCGTTGACTATTTCTCATCAGAACCAATCAAAGGATATAGCAGATTTTAAACTACAAATGGGACAGATAGCTGAGTTTATTGGGCAAATTCGCGAGCAAGAAAAACTTCCTAGTTCTACCATTCCAAATCTGAAAGGCGGGTTTGAAACCGCAAAAGCATTTACATTGAGGAGTGGTAGGCAAATTGAGAATGAGCCAATAGTCCCTGAACAGAGTCGAAATAAGAAAGTTGAGTTACAGAAGGATGATCCAGCCATCCTTGAAACACCAAAGCTCCAAGGTAAGAAGGTGAGCATTCCAAATTCAGTTTCTGCTAATCTTGCTCCACCTTTTGTGCATTTTCCAGGTAGGTTTGCCAAATCTAGGAAAGATGAACAGGATAAGTAAATTTTGGAAACCTTCCGAAAAGTCCAAGTCAATATTCCGCTTCTTGATGCTATTAAGCAAGTGCCGAAGTATGCAAAATTTTTTAAGGAGCTTTGCACAACAAAGAGACGACTTCAAGATGGGGAGCTTTGAAAATGCAATGTTAGACTTAGGTGCCTCAATTAATGTTATTCCATATTCTCTTTATCGTTCTATGAATCTTGGGGTACTAAAAAATGATGGTTTAATTATTCAATTGGCTAACTGTTCTAATGCATATCCTCGAGGCTTGTTGGAAGATGTGTTGGTGCAGGTTAATCATTTGATCTTCCCAACAGATTTCTATGTGCTTGGAATGGAAGATTCGACATTGTCAACACCTTTGCCTCTTATTTTAGGGCGCCCATTCATGAAAACTGCAAGAACAAATATTGATGTGCATGCAGGGAAATTGACCATGGAATTTGATGGTGATGTGATTGGCTTCAACATTTTTGAAGCCATGAGGTATCCTGTTGATAATCATTCTTGTTTTTCTATTGACGTGGCAAATATTTTGTCCCAGGAATTTCTTGACGTCATGAACGAGGATGAACTTGAAATCGCCATTACTACTGGCGCCGGATATGAGAGAAATGGAGTCCTTTGTGACAATATGAAGATCTCGACCGATAACATGAGAGAGGATATCATTGAGACTGTGGCAACCTTGGAGTCAATGCCACAAATTGTTAGTGAGTTACCTCCCCCAATTATTATTCCCTCATCTACTAATAAACTTTTACCTTCTGTGATTCAGGCACCTACACTTGAGCTTAAATCGTTACCGGATCACTTGAAGTACGCGTATTTGGGAGATGATGAGACATTTCATGTCATCATATCATCATCACTCACAAATTTAGAGGAGGAAAAGCTTATTCGAGTTTTGAGGGAATACAAGACTGCAATTGGGTGGACATTGGCAGACATAAAGGGTATTAGCCCTACCACGTGTATGCACCGTATACTTCTTGAAGAAGGTGCAAAACCCACTAGAGAAGCTCAGCGCCGCCTAAACCCCCCTATGATGGAAGTTGTGGAGAAAGAAATCATTAAACTCCTTGATTGTGGCGTGATTTACCCTATTTCAGAAAGCAAATGGGTTTCACCAGTGCAAGTAGTGTCGAAGAAGTCTGGCATAACTGTGGTAAAGAACGAGGAAAATGAGTTGGTTCCCACGCGAATACAAACAGGGTGGCGGGTTTGTATTGACTATAGAAAAATGAATGCAACTACCAGGAAAGATCATTTTCTTCTTCCCTTTATTGATCAATTGCTTGAAAGGTTGGCCGGTCGTGCTTTTTATTGTTTTCTTGATGGTTATTCAGGATATAATCAGATTGTCATCGCTCCAGAGGATCAAGAAAAGATAACCTTTACATGTCCATTCGGCACTTTCGCATATAGAAGAATTCCATTCGGTTTGTGTAATGCCCCGGCTACCTTCCAGAGATGTATGGTAAGTATATTTTCAGACTTTATTGAAAAAATCATTGAGGTTTTTATGGATGATTTTAGTGTTTTCGGTGATTCTTTTGACCATTGTCTAGATAATCTTGCATTGATTCTGAAGCAATGCATTGAGGTTAACCTTGTATTAAATTGGGAAAAATGTCACTTTATGGTTAACCAAGGTATTGTTTTAGGTCATGTGATTTCAGCTAGGGGTATTGAGGTTGATAAAGCTAAAATAGATCTTGTACGTTACTTACCCTCTCCTACTTCGGTGAGAGAGGTTCATTCTTTTCTTGGACATGCAGGATTCTATCGGCGATTTATCAAAGATTTTTATAAGATTTATGGACCACTATATCGACTCCTACAAAAAGATGTGCCATTTGAGTTCAATAATGACTGTCAGACAACGTTTGACAAGCTTAAGGAGTTGTTGACATCAACACCTATCATTGCACCACCAGATTAGAGTCTTCCATTTGAGCTTATGTGTGAAACATCAGATTATGCCTTAGGAGCAGTTTTAGGTCAACGGAGGGACAAACGTCTTCACGTCATCTACTATGCCTCCCGAACCTTGAATGACGCTCAATGGAACTGAAAAAGAACTTTTAGCTGTTATATTTGCTTTAGAGAAATTTCGATCTTATTTAATTGGAACTAAAGTTATAATTTTCTCTGATCATGTAGCTTTAAAATATTTTCTTACGAAAAAAGAAGCGAAACCGAGACTTACACGGTGGATACTTCTTCTTCAAGAGTTTGATGTGGAGATCAGGGATAAAAAAAAAAGGAGTGAAAATGTGGTAGCTGACCACATGAGCCATTTGGTGCGCAATGAGGAACCCCAGCCAATTCTTGAGACTTTTCCTGACAAGCAACTATTTTTGGTCGAGGTAAGTGAACCATGGTATGCTGATATTGTAAATTACCTTGTATCCAAACATATTTTGAACACGTTAACTCGAGTTCAGAAGGATAAGCTCAAGAAAGTGGCAAAACAGTTTGTATGGGATGATCCCTATCTGTGGAAGCATTGTACCGATCAACTGATTAGAAGGTGCGTACCCGATTCTGAATTTAATTCAATATTGACATATTGTCATTCCTATGCTTGTGGGGGACACTTTGGAACTCAAAAAATAGCTCGTATGGTTTTAGAATGTGGATTTTATTGACCCACTTTATTTAAGGATGCCAGATTATTTTGCATGACTTGTGACCGGTGTCAAAGAACAGGAAATTTAGGCCCTAGAGATCAAATGCCACAACATCCTATATATAATGTGAAAATCTTCGATGTATGGGGTATTGATTTCATGGGTCCATTTCCTTCTTCTAATGGTTTCATTTATATATTGCTTGCTGTGGATTATATTTCAAAGTGGGTGGAAGCAAAAGCCACCCGTACTGACGATTCCAAAGTTGTTGCAGAATTTATTCGTTCTAACATTTTTGTAAGATTTAGAATTCCGCGAGTGATTATAAATGATTTGCAACCGTACAATTGAAACTTTGCTTAAGAAATACAATGTCACACATAAGGTTTCGACACCTTATCGTCCCCAAACAAGTGGACAAGCCGAAGTTTCAAATCGTGATTTCAAGGGAATACTTGAAAAGACAGTAAAGCCCACTCGCAAAGATTGGAGCATGTGACTTGATGATGCTTTATGGGCATATCAAACAACATATAAGACACCTATAGGGATGTCTCCCTTTCGGATTGTATATGGGAAACCGTGTCATTTACCGGTTGAGCTAGAACATAAGGCGCATTGGGCTATTAAGACTTTCAATATGAACATTCATGATGCTGGCCTTCATAGGAAATTGCAGCTGAACGAGCTTGAAGAGATTCGGAATGACGCATATGAGAGTGTCAGGATTTATAAGGAGAAAACTAAAGCTTTTCATGATCGCATGATCCGTGGAAAGACTTTTGTTGTGGGCCAGAAAGTCTTACTTTTTTAGTCACGCCTTAAACTTTTTCCCGGTAAGTTACATTCTAGATGGGTTGGTCCTTTTATTGTTACTATTTTTTTTTTCCATGGTGCTATACAGGTGAAAAGTGTCACAACTGGAAATGAGTTCAAGGTGAATGGGCATCGACTTAAGCCATATTATGAGTCATTTGTGGAACATGACGTGGAGGACGTATGACTCCATGTTCCCACTTATTCTGAGGATTAATTGGAGATACTGTCAGGTTGCACGACTTTAAAACAAGCGCTTCTTTTCTTTCTCTATCCCTTTATTTTCTTTTCGTTATTTTTGCTTTTGTTTGTTAGTAGTTTGTTTTTTCCGTGTTTAAATCTTTCATTACATTTGCTATAATCTATTAACATTGAGGACAATGTTAGGTTTAAGTGTGGGGGGAACAAAACGTTGTTTTTATTAAAAAAAACAAAAATTTTAGTCCAAAATATATATATATATATATATATATATATATATATATATATATATATATATATATATATGTTGCCTTTTATTTTCTTTGTTGGTATTAGTGTCATATAAAATAAAAAATAATTAATAATAATAATAATAAAAATAAAATTTATAGTTGTTTTAAGTCTTAGGATACTTTCCAACACAATGATGAGATTTGGTTTTTAATTGCATGACTTTAAGGTGATTTATAAACATGATTTAAGATCTAATATTATTCTTTAGTTAATGCTTATTTATGGTTATCATATGCAAATTCACATGTAATCAACTTAGTAATTGGTACTCATAGCATGCTTAGTTGAATTTAACTCATTATAACCCATATGTGAGTTTTGAGCCTATTGTTCCTTTGATTTTGAGAGTTTTTAGTTAGGTCATATTTTATTTCTTTTGTCAATAATAATTCGTTGCATGATCTCAATTTTGTTTGCTTTCAAAATTAAGAAAACACTAGAACTTGTATTAATTTCGTTCAAAGCATCATATTGAATTGCATGACATGCTTGACATGATAAAGGCACCTAGTTTTCACCATTGCCAAATAAGCCTGATCCATAATATATTTTCTTTAGGTTAACCCCATTTAGCCTGTTATTAAGCATTTTGTTTCATTACCCTTATTTTCTATCCCTAACCTAATAAGAAGAGTGAAGCATAATTTGATTTGCAGAGACTTTATTGTGGTTCAAGGTATGTTGAAAAACAAGTGTGGAGGAAGACCCTTGTGGTAGATAGTTCAAGAAGAAAGAGTTGCAAAAAAAAAAAAAAAAAAATTTGTACAAAAGTTACAAAAGGGATACAAGTCCTTATCTATATCCATTCAGTATTTTAGTACAATACAGATAGTTCAATTCTTTTCATTCAGTAGATACAAAATAATTGTTGAAACTCTTCATTATCAGTGGGTCACCTCTTCATTTTCCTACTTATGTCTTGAACCATATAATTCATTGCCAATGTCTCTAATCTTATTGCATGCTTTCACCATTTCTTCAAGTCCTTTGAAAATTTCATATCCGTTCTTTCTCTTCCCTTGACCCCTAACCCCATTACAACCTGAATTAAGACCTTTTGATTGAGTGTGTCTTGCAATGTCACGATGTGGAGATTCGAATGAGGTATGAGCATATGGTGTCACTTGTTCTTGCATTCAAGTAGTAGCATTCCTTTCATGAGATCATATAATATTAATCTTCAAAAAAAAAAATATGTCATTATTTATTGTTATATCATATGTGAGCTGTTTGTTTCCCTTTTACATCAATCCTCTCACATATAACTAGAATAGGAAGAGTGATTTTACCAAACAATCAGTGAAAAAGAAAAGAGTGCATCCAGTGAGATTTTTGGGTTAATTCTTCTTGGCACGCGCTTGAGTTTCACAATCACTTAGATTGATTTAATTGTGAATTTTTATATCATTGCTATGAACATGTATTAAGTTTCAAATGATGTGGATTTAATCTTGTGTTTACAAATAATCTTAACACGACATGATCCGTTGAAAATCTCTGAGACAAATGTTGGAAAGTATAAATTGAGTCTTTTTGTTTCTTGAATTTGCTCGAGGACTAGCAAAAGATAAGTGTGGGGGAATTTGATAGGGGCATAATTAGGCTATTTTTAGTACCATATTTCTATATATTTAGCTATTACTTGTTAATTATGGTACTAATTGATATTTTCGTGTTTGTGTAGGTTTCCAATTACAAGATTCTAAAATAGAAGCTAAGTGAAGCAAATTAGCTACTAGTTGCACAAGGAAACCACACAAACAAGGAAACCAAGCAAAGAAGGAAACAAAACAATTATAAAAGGGATGATACCTTGCTTTGAAGATATCCATCCAGCAATAACCCTCGCATTCACAGCCTCCACAACAAGCCCAAACCCATCATTGCAGAGTCCCTCAGTCGTCTTCCTTTTTTCCTTCACAAAACCCACAACGCAAACCCCCATCTATGTCTCAGTTCATCATCCAGCACAACCTCCTCGCCAACACCCATCATCAACCATCGATCGACCCTTCATCGTCCTCTCATCACCATCGCAGACTTCTCTTCATCATCACATAACGCTTGCAACCACAGCAAGTCGTCGCCCTGAACCTACCACCATCATCAAATCCAACCATCACCCTTCTCCTCGAAACAACCTCGCCAAACCCTAGCCACGTCTCCCTATTTCACTCCCATCACAGCCACACAGACATCGTCACCGTCTTCATCTCTCAGCCGATCGCCTCCACTAGTCAGATAAAACCCCCATCTCAGTCCCTCTTCATTCCCTCTTCGTCCCTTCTCGTTCTCAGCCAAAGCCTTCGTCACCATCCCCCTCGCATCCTCTTCTCACTGGAGCAGAGACTGAAGAAGCAGATCGGGAGCTGAAGGAGCAGATCGTGTGAAGAAGGTGAAGGAAGAATTCGTGCTATTTGCACCCAGCACTCCTCTCTACCACCACGGATCAGGCTACAGTGTTTTGTCTCATCTCTTAACTCTTTATCTTAGTTTTAGTTTGATATTTAATTATGTATTGCTATTCGAACATAATTAATATCTCTAGCTAAACTTCTCTTAGTTTGGGGTGGATTCGAAGCCCCGAACATGTGCTTTATAAATTAATTGAATTTAATCTTCCTTGCTATTAATGATTGTGTTTTGCTTAACTGCTTTATAGAGAACTTTTCTTTGTATGTTTGTTAAGGTGGCCAACTTAGTAAGCATGCTAGGATCTGGGGCTAGAATATAGGAGAGTTTCACCTAATTGTTATAATCTTGTATTCACAAGTAGTAAATACCAAGGAACGTTGGTAAGGTTAAGTAAAAACCTAGGTAAGAACAAGATGCTGATCATACTTGTAATTGCCTAGTCAGTGTTCATATTTTCCATAAAACTTAATGATCTTAGATTGTTATTTAACTTGCGATTCCTGTTTAGATAACATGATAAGAATAGTTTGAAAGTGACACTTAGTTTAATTCAACAAACCTGGGAAAATAATAAGATTAATGCAGTGCGATCACGATTAATCTTGAGCATTGTCTCTCACGAGTTAGCAAGTGATTATTGAAGATTGATTTATAAGCATATGTTTGGTGTGTGGAGATAAACCCTTAGCTAATTTCTCATATTTTCCATCCCTTTAGCTTTATTATCTTTATAATAATTTTCGTAGTTATTTTCATAGTTTAATTTAGAAAATCCAATCCCCCATTATTTAATTAATTAGGTTGTTAGTTGTCATTTAGTTATTATTAGTGTTAATTGGCAAGCCCTCTAATCCCCGGTCTAGAATGATCCCTACTTATTTTATACTACAATCACAAAGCAGGGTATTAAGTTGTGTTCTACTAAAATAGCGTATCAAGACCTTTGATTTGAATAATTTAATTGAACATTAGAGTTATTTCTCTGTGTTTTGGGCGAATCACTTGTATCTTTTCCTTGTGAATTGTCTGTTAAACTAGCCTGCAGAATAATTGTTATTCTGCCCGGCGTCATGATGGTGAAGGTGGTGGAGGTGAGTTATATATGGGAGGAGGTGGGGAAGGAGAAGGTGGTGGTGGAAATTTATAAACATTTGGAGGAGGTGGTGATGGTGTTGGAGGGGGAGGAGACTTGTAAATGTAGGGAGAAGGTGGTGGTGGAGACTTGTAAGCATATGGAGGAGGTGGTGATGGTGATGGAGGGGGTGGAGACTTGTAAATGTAGGGAGGAGGTGGGGAAGGAGAAGGTGGTGGTGGAGACTTGTAAACATATGGAGGAGGTGGTGAAGGTGATGGAGAGGGAGGTGACTTGTAAATGTACGGAGGAGGTGGTGATGGTGAAGGCAGGGGAGGAGTTTTATATATATAGCGAGGGGTGGAGATGGAGAAGGTGGTGGTGGTGGTGGAGGCGACTTGTAGATATACGGGGGAGGTGGTGATGGTGATGGGGGTGGAGGAGAGTTGTATATGTAGGGAGGAGGTGGGGAAGGAGAAGGTGGTGGTGGAGATTTATAAACATATGGAGGAGGTGGAGACTTGTAAGTGTAGGGAGGAAGTGAGGAAGGAGAAGGTGGTGGTGGAGACTTGTAAGCAGATGGAGGAGGTGGTGATGGTGATGGAGGGGGTGGAGACTTGTAAATGTTGGGAGGAGGTGGGGAAGGAGAATGTAGTGGTGGAGACTTGTAAATATATGGAGGAGGTGGTGAAGGTGATAGAGGGGGAGGTGACTTGTAAATGTACAAAGGAGGTGGTGATGGTGAAGGCAGGGGAGGAGATTTATATATATAGGGAGGGGGTGGAGATGAAGAAGGTGGTGGTGGTGGTGATGGTGATGGTGGTGGAGGTGACTTGTAGATATATGGGGGAGGTGGTGACGGTGATGGGGGTGGAGGAGAGTTGTATATGTAGGGAGGAGGTAGGGAAGGAGAAGGTGGTGGTGGTGGTGGAGATTTATAAACATATGGAGGAGGTGGTGATGATGATGGAGGGATGGAGACTTGTAAATGTAGGGAGGAGGTGGGGAAGGAAAAGGTGGTGGTGGAGACATGTAAGCATATGGAGGAGGTGACTTGTAAATGTACGGAGGAAGTGGGGAAGGAGAAGGTGGTGGTGGAGACTTGTAAGCATATGGAGGAGGTGGTGATGGTGATGGAGGGGATGGAGACTTGTAAATGTAGGGAGGAGGTGGGGAAGGAAAAGGTGGTTGTGGAGACTTGTAAGCATATGGAGGAGGTGGTGATGGTGATGGAGAGGGTGGAGACATGTAAATGTAGGGAGGAGGTGGGGAAGGAGAAGGTGGTGGTGGAGACTTCTAAACATATGGAGGATGTGGTGAAGGTGATGGAGGGGGAGGTGACTTGTAAATGTACGGAGGAGGTGGTGATGGTGAAGGCGGGGGAGGAGATTTATATATAGGGAGGGGGTGGAGATGGAGAAGGTGGTGGTGGTGATGGTGATGGTGATGGTGGTGGAGGTGACTTGTAGATATATGGGGGAGGTGGTGACGGTGATAGGGGTGGAGGAGAGTTGTATATGTAGGGAGGAGGTGGGGAAGGAGAAGGTGGTGGTGGAGATTTTTAAACATATGGAGGAGGTGGTGATGGTGATGTAGGGGGTGGAGACTTGTAAATGTAAGGAGGAGGTGGGGAAGGAGAAGGTGGTGGTGGAGATTTGTAAGCATGTGGAGGAGGTGGTGATGGTGATGGTGATGGAGGGGGTGGAGACTTGTAAATGTAGGGAGGAGGTGGGGAAGGAGAAGGTGGTGGTGGAGACATGTAAACATATGGAGGAGGTGGTGAAGGTGATGGAGGGGGAGGTGATTTGTAGACATAAGGAGAGGTGGAGATGGGGATGGTGGAGGTGGTGATTTGTAGTGATACACCATTGGTGGAGGTGGTGAGTTATAATTGTACTTAGAAGGGGATGGTGGGGGTGAATTTGTAATAGTATGGGAGTGGGGAAGGAGATCTCAAATTAGAATGAGCTGATAAAGATGTAGAGGTGTAAGGCTCGTCATCATCTACCACAATGGTTGCTATCAAGCAAACAGCCAAAGCATAGACTATGCTTGGCCAAAGCCACGCCATACCAATGACCAATACACTCTGATCAGCTACCAGAATACTTTGTACTAGGATAGAAGAACTTGTTTGATGGAATTCTTGTTATACAGAATGTGGCAACACAAGATTTATATAGTACTGCACGCCTTCACTGGAACTCTAGCATTCTGAACTATATTGTAACATCCCCACCAACATCCCAGATTGGGAAACGTAATGGGAGCCAACTATGTGCATAATATTTAAATCCATTGATCTGAAAGTCATCCAAGAATGAGTCATGGAGAATGAACCACATCATCAGGGAAAGAGGCAGTAGGTGTTCAGTACATGGTTTATTGCCTACATGTTATGATAAGTGGAAGTAAAAATTGTGAAATTGTAAAAATTTTGAGTAAGCTAATTTTGTAGATGATGTTCTAGCATGCATTTGCTAATGCTCTAAATAATGAACTACCTTAGACTTTTCACCAAGTTCATTTACCGTCTGGCCCGGTGTTAGTTGACTGTGGTTCAGAAGCATCATTATATATATATGTGCACAGTTAAATTGACATTTTATCATGCACGGTTTCTTAGGGGGGTGATTGATACAATAAGAAGGCAACTTTACAATATGAACGCGTCAGAAAAGCTATATCTCATACCAGTTTTTCTATATGGCGAGGGAGCCTCCCTCACACGAGTTTTGTTAAAAAAAAATTGTGTAAAGGTAGACCCTCAAAAGTTCAAAGAGATAAATATGTATTCTCCCGATAATTAAAAATAAAATTTGTAAAAGTCATTAACACACTTCCTCTTGAAAAAGAAGAAATATATGCAAGCTAAGTGTTATAAAATTGTAAAAAAAAAAAATCAATGTTGTTATTCTTGGCTTTTATATAATTGAAAAAGTGAAAACATAACTTAAGTATATATCAATCACGATAAAGTTAAGTTAGTTATTTTTAAAAGTGAAAAATAACAATCAAACCATAATTTATTTTTTTTATATCCAAAATAACACAAACGAAATGACCATTGGACTTCACTTTAAATTAGCTAACAATAATAGTATTGTAAAATTCATAGTAATATGTAAATTACAATTGGAACTTGCGTTTTACTAAAAATATATATAAATAAGCATTATATCAATGCAAATATTTTGGTATTTTAATCCAAATAACTAATTATTAAATCCTCAAAATTTTATATCTGTAACTAATAGTTGGCAAATAGTTAAGAGCAACACCTCCGACCGATTGTTAAAGAAATGATGGTGTTATGACCCACGATTGATGGTGTTATGATGGTGTTATGACCCACGATTGACCCATCTACCCATGGCTTGATCAGTCTGAGGAAGAGATATTTCTTCACTAAGGTGTGGGGCATCATCAAACCTATGATTTACAAATCGTTCTTGCCCAACCATCCGACATGCTATATAGCATAACCGGAGATCCTGGATTGACTCTCGATTGACCGGCTTCAAGGTATGCACCCATTGGAATCCAACCAGATACATATAGATCCGTTTTTTTCCTGTTCTAACCTCAGAAGCAAGTTCATTAATGAAAGTCAGCTCCGGAAGGCGGCTGAGATGATTAGAGTAAATAACGAGTGTACATCCAACCAGGGAGATTTTTTCGAAACCGATCCTAAAAAGCAAGCCTACCTAAAAGGGATTTTCTATCAATCGATAAGCACGGGTAGGGCAAATCAAATAAAGTACTCATACCCGGGCGAGTTGTGGGGCATAAACACCCCAATCTCCGGGAGAAACACCATCCGGAATATTTGCTTATACCCTAGTGGATATTGCGCGGGGTGGGGTGGATCCGTGTAGAATAGCTTTCAATGGCTGGTGAGAAGCACGAGAGAGATAGGTATATGGATTTCATCTTGAAAAGTTATTCTAATTTCCCGTCTAGCCGGAGCTTCATATGGAGGTTTAGATCCAGTCAATACAAATAGGTGTTCCCTCTCCTACCAGGAAGAGTGCTAGTAGTGTGAATCGAGCAATATAGATATATATCTATATTTAGAATAACGTCCTTTTTCCGCCGACGCCTAATTTGTGTATATTAGGTAGTGAAAGCCTTATTTGTAGCAAAATCGAATATGTGGAATAGGTTTTATGAGTCGCCTACCCTGACCCATCAAATATAGGTTGTCCTGATCCCTATGATGTATTGCACCTTCCCTTTGAGTAGTCCACCCGAGAATAAGCCCAGTCATTCAGTAGAGCGAGATGCAACGACTTACAGCGGCAACTATCTAAGTACAAGATTGGGGGAATCATAAGACACTCTTTTCTCACTCCCAAAAGCGGAGCACATCTATGGATTAGTTTCAGTGCTTGAATAAGGGTCGGCTCCCGGTACTTGATGAATCAATATGAAATGACTTGCAATGACCGCTGTAATGATGGGAAAGTCAGTGCCCCTTACCACTTAGTATGGTTAGGCTGTACCCTGAACATAGGGAGAATGCTCCCACTCCACTTAGCTGTTTGGTTAGTCATACCTTGATAGGAACAATGGATCTATATATCCCTTCCGCCCATTGTTGGTCTAGCTTGCTAATCACGAGAAAATAGGGTTCTTATACTCCCACCCATGCCTTATCCATGAGAATTTCTAAATCAATTTTAGGGAACGATGATTGATTGATCTTAGGATTCAGTTTACTTTATTAAGTTAAGAATTTGGTTGGGTCGGCTGCATGCACACATATATAATAGAAGTCATGAGAGGAGATAAGCATGGGCTGTAGTACCTCCTACAGGGTTGGGTTATAAGCTAAAATTGATTAGTTACCCAAATATTACTTTGTATGTCCATGCTTGGTCAGTCGAATCGCCCAGAAACAACAATAATGGATCGGGCCTGCCCTTGAATGTCCTCTTCCTCCAGGTCTATAAAAATAGGCATGGTATGGTTCCAATCGCTCAGTCACAGGTGAATCATCACATTTATGAATTCCATCAATTGCAGGTTACTCATACTTACCCGGGTGGTTATGGTTTCAAAATTTCTTAAATCTTATTAGCCTAGGTTTTTTCCCTCCAATACTTGGCTTAGCTAGGATGGACGGGGTGGAAAATAGAAAGTTGGTCCTAGTCTAACTTGCAATTGGTGCTGATCAGCCAAAGACATAGACGAGAGGTCTCATTTTCTTTGAGAATGATCGCACATCAATAGTTGGGGAGCATGGAAACTACTACTAAATTAGGTCAAATAATTGAGCTTTCCCAAACGAGGAATTCTTTCCTGAATGAGCTGGCAATCCTTCTCTTCATATGGAGAAAGACCCAACTAGGTACGTGAGGAGCAGACCAGATCCCGGAAGAAGCAAATAAAAGAAAAGGGTAGGGGCTGCTAATCTATCTGCTTTAAGCTCGACCAGTCGTTCATTGAAAAGAAAGGGTAATGAAATCGGTCATTCAATAGAATGGATTTTTTATACTGTAACTTTATGGAGAAGGAAAACGCTTCCTGCTTACCCTATTTTTTATGGTTAGACCGTACTTCGCTTGAGCCTAGTTTTTTTACGAAGAAAAAAAGCTCTGTGAAGTCATACTTTATTTACCTAGGTAAAACTTCCGAGAGGAAGAGGATAGGGATAGCTCGCAAGTCTGAAATGCATCCGGGATCGGGGGGTAGCGCGGACTCTATAGCAAGCTATGAGGGAGGAGAACATCTCTCTAAGCGAGTTGAAGGAAGTGAACTCTAAGCGAGTGAAGGGATTTTTAAGGGGACCCGTCACTCAAAATAGCCTTATGATTCACACTTAGAACCATTTTTCGGGATGGAATTCCATCCCGAAAAATGCAATTCCAACTCAAATCCAAGATAAAAAAACGGATGGTAAATATTTATATAAATCGAGAAAAAAACCAAGTCTAAGAATTCCGACATCTTTCAAGGCCTTTTAATCTAAAGTAAGTCAAAAGACTACTTCTTTCCCACATACATCTTTCCGGGTAACATACTAAGCATTCAGTCCTGCTAGCCCGTTGAGCTTGGTATACTACCTCTATTACAAAGAAGATTCCAACTGAGAATTTGCGATTGAAGTGATTTTTTCCCTACTAATGACTTTGGAAGGCAAAGGAGATGCATTTGAAGTACTGGTGGTACTGGACACGCTCTCAGGGAATAATCTCTTTCTTCTTTCTGCCTTTCTTTCCCATGACGACTAGGAACGGGAAAATCAGAGTATGTGTTGATTTTTGAATTGAGACTTTAATAAAGCTTGTCCTAAAGACGACTCCCCCCTACCAAACATGGACATGCTCATTTACAAAATTGTCGGGTACCCTTTTTTTTTATTGTTGGATGGTTACAGCGCAGGGGTTATAACCCTATATTCATGGATCCAAGTGCTGCTTGTTTTTTTTTCCTTGCGTTGTTCCTTCGCTGCTTTATTGTATTGTTCGCCTAGGTGCACTATTGCTTCCTTCCCCGCCCACCACCCTTTTTTGAAGCCATTACTTTGCTTTGTCCTTAATCACTCTTAGGGATTCAATCCAGCCACAGGTTCCCCTACGGAATTCACTCATAATAGAAGGAAGGACCAGCGTCTGGATTGGTTCAGGACCGTTACCAAAAGACCGATTACGACAGTTGACAGATGAGAGATTCCAGCTACAGGCTAGAGGGTTTTCAAGAGAGGAGACTTATTGAAAGGCAGGAATTCGTGGACCGATTGCGCATACGATATCCTATTTAATACAGATTAAGCAACTATTTATTGAATGAAAGCGTTGCGCCTATTCTATTACCGATGATTTTCCTTCTTGTGCCTATTAGTGGATTCTTGCTTACGACCGATGACCGATCCAGTTGGACAGACAGCTGACAGCTAGCGATTGAGATAGTTGAAACCGATACAATACGAGACATGCAGAACACATTGAAAGTGACCGATTGCTACTTGAATTCCTTTAAATAGTTCCGATTCAAGATTTGCTGCTAACAAGGTCAATGATACAGCTTTCATACAGAAATCATTTCACTACTGAAACTGAAATCGATTCACTGATTGCTGCACCAATGCTATCGCTACCGTTAAGCATGTTCGCTTACCTAATTGCCTGAAACTCAAATTGCATGCTACCTTCCATCCGTTTTTTCCGCTTAGCCAGAGGTAAAAAAAAACCTGGGGCTGGTTTCTTTGCTCGGCTCAGCCTCTCTCACTCCCTGGCTGGCTCTCCTTGCCCGGGAATAGTGACAGTTGTTGCCTGCCTTGCGAAGCTTTGAGTCCTTTCCTCTCTAGATCTGACCTCGCCCAAAGGAAGAGTTTTGATCCTTAAACTGAGTTTCGCTTTGACTTTCGTGTGTCACTGATTTAGGTTTCAAATTTGGTTGGTGTGAAGCATTGGCTTTCTGCATTAAGCTCGCCTATGATTGTCCTACTCTTCCAAGTTTTGAAGACCCCCACTGCTTTGACTACGTGACAGTTGGATCGGTTGGTTCGTGCGAACACCTACTTCGGAGAGAAAGACTTTCCCGAAGAATCAATTCAATAGCGGACCTTGCTTGCCCAAAGGAAGGTCTAGGTAGCATAGCGAGATGCTTCACGCAATTGCGCGAAAGAATACCTAAGCTCAAGCAGCAGATACTACCACATACAGGAGAAGAAGCTCTAGCTCGAGCTATAGCGCTTATTAGGTATTTATTGTCAAATGAAATGAATTCCATTGTTGCTTAGCTTTGTGCTTTTGTTGTTGTTCGCGCTAAAGCTTAAGCTATGTGATTGCTGCCTAGCGTTGGTTCGCTATGCTAAGCTTGCTTTCTACCTTCCAACTACTTCTACCTTAACCTAGGAGAAAGGGTTTCTTAACGCTTTTCCTTCGCTCTGGATTCCGAGCCATTCCCTCGGTCCTTTCTTTCTTTGTCTTCGCTTTAGCTTATGCTACTAAATGGGCTAAGGTCTTTGTTGTCAAGGTAGAGTTCTGGCTCATTACAGGGTTCGAATCCCTTCCGCCTTAAATAGTTTGTACGCTCTTCTTTTGAGTTTAACGAATATGATCGAACAACCAGCACCCAAAGGTGTTTTACACGTTTACGAACGTAACCCGGTCCCCGCTGGCATAGTAGAACCGTTCTGAAAACAAGATCGAAGGAAGCGAGCTGGCAAGACCATTCGACCGATAGGGAGATGTAGCTACCAGTTCGCGCAGTGGAGTGAAACGAGCCGTTGTCCTGTTCATGTATGGGAGTGAAACGAGTCGTAGCTACCAGTATGCTCGGTCGGGTAGTGAATAAGACATAGGTTTGATGAAGAAATGTACCCTATTAAGACATAGGTTCGATTAAGAAATGGTAAACAAGCAAAGATTTTTTCACATTATAAATTAGACATAGGTTCGATGAAGAAATGTACGCTACAGAACCCAATTTACAGCTTTAAACTTTTCTCGAGCCTTCTCTGACTTTAGCATCGGAGTGCCATAGGCCACCACAAAGGTGGTCCTTCGCTCATGTGCGTTCCCTGTGCAGGTTCAAATCAAGGTCAAGTAGAACAAGTTTCGACTACATCACTATGTATAATAGAAACTTTAGAATGACAATGATATTTTTTGGTTTAATACAACCACATTAGTTTAACCACTTAAATAATGAACCATGATTCACATCCCTACTAGAATGAAAATAACAATGTTGATAATGAAGAAGGAATCAGCAACAAGCTGCACCTTGGTTCTGTATCCAAATCTAAAAAAACAAACAGCAAACAGAAAAACAAACAAGATACAGAAAGTCAAATATCTGGAACTCATACATGAAAAAGGGAATGATATTTCTACTTGCTACATTTATATTTTTGCATGAGATACTGGAAACTAAGAAGTTATAATTAGAATGAGCAAAAGCATTTCTGTTAGTCATGTCAACAAACTCCATTCTAAAACTTGTACATTCCAACAATCATTTGAGCAACTTAACTGATTAATATGATGGAAATACCGTGCCAAGTCTTTACCTTTCCTTCTTCCACGTCGCTACCACCCCTTCTCCATTGTTGTCTGAACCAAAGTTTGAGAAAAGTTTTTATATCATTCATTTTGTTCAAAGTAAAATGAATAGTTCAAGGCTCAATAACAGAATGAACAACAAAGCTTTATGGTTGGGAAAGGATTTTAGTAGTACATGAAAGGTTAAGAGCATCCATGAATGATCCACCTCAATCTCATTCCGACTTAGGCCATGCACTCGAGATCAACGCGAAACTAAAAGAGTTATTACCCGATGATTTCATATGGGATCAAGATAGCCAAATCCACCTCTAGATCTTCCCGAGATACCTTCCAACGAGCACTTGCCTCTCTGCCCCAAAGGAATTATCATTCTCCCTTCAGTATCAAATGTAGGCGATCATGACTCAGACCCATTTGAAATCATGAACCGGAGTGAGAACTGCAGTCTGTCAGCTCAGCAATCGATGCCTCTATTATGCTTCCAAATGGTACAAATCCCAATCCCCAATCTCTAAACCCTAACCCCCAAACAATTGCCACTTCAATGTGTTCTTTTTCCAGGGCTTCAGACAACTAGTTGGACTCGAAATCGAAGAAGACCCATCCAAGTTCACGTCTGCAAACCCAGATTCCATGTGAAGAGCTTCTTCTAGTGGTAAAATGAAGAGAATTGGAGGGAGCGAGCGTGAGTGGTCGTTCCCACCCAACTCATAGACTCGATGCGCTAATAAATGGGTCCCTCACCCTCGTGAATTGAACTAAGTGTCGAATGAAAAAGAAGATTAGAAGTAAGAGTAGTACTACAGTGCACCGTGAGATTTCCTGGTGGCTACCAGGCACCGTTGATGTGCCTCGAGATAGGAAATAATTCATATCTCGAGGGGCATCAACCAGGCAAGATACCAGGCAATGTCCCGGTGCACTTAAGATTTTTTGTAGAAGTAATGAAGAGTTGAAGATTGAATAAAGGTGAAAGAGATATGACAGCGAGAGTGTGTGAGGTGTTTTTACTTTTTAGGGTTACATTTTGTAACCCCACTCATGTTAAGACACGTGTTGAAACCGAACCGTATGAATATACATATTTGAAACTGGACTCGAGCGGTTCTATAATGGATCCAAATTGATTCTTAAATTACACATTGAAAACCAAAACGGTCTAAGTTCAATTTGGATTCGCGGTTCCTCGACCCATTTGCCTACCCCTAAATTTATATTATTTATAATTTTATTATTATCATTTCAGCTTTTAGAAATTATGAAAGATTTATTAAGAAAGATTTCTGGAGAGATTTTCTTTTTTATGGAGAGACTTTTTAGGAAAAGGCAAATTAGTCTAGATACTTTGCTTTGCTTGAGAGATTTTTGTTAATTCAAGCTTTTAAATGGGTTTAGTTGGGAGATATTTTTGGTAGAGAATATGAGAGAAGGGATTAGGTTGCACTTTCCATTGTAGAGAGGAAGTCATGTAGGAGAGATTATTTGCTTATGGTTTAAGTTTAATAGTATAGTATAGATACTGACATGTCAGACTTCTTACATCAAGAAAAACATATAACTGCCTATGTGGCTATAGTCTCAATGCCCAATTACAATCATAAACATAGGCAATGACTACTCCACACCACCAAAAGTGCTTTCTCACACCATTTAACTTTTTCACACCACCACTCTTTCTCACACCACCACTCTTTCTCACACCACCTATATAAACAAGGAAAACTATTTTTCTCCTCCCCCATTCAAATCTTCCTGCTCCCCACATTCAAAACACATTCAAAATCGATTTCGACTCCCTTTTTTTGCTCGATTGCTTCTTCCCTTCTTGCATTTTCCCTCTCGCAAAACAAGCAAGCAAATTTTCTCTCTCGCATCTTCCCTTCTCTTGCTTTGATTGCTTCTGCAACCCCTTAGATCCATTCTTCACTTGGTCTCAGATTTCGACTCCAACGCTTATGAAACCAGCTTTCAAGTTATTCATTCTTGCAAAAAATTTCAAGAAGTTAACATTTATCAACAAAATTTTCAAAAAAAAAAGTAATCTCATGGAAACTTCAGAAATATTTTCAATCACAAAAACAAAGTAAACATCATAAAAAATTTCATAAATCACAATAAATAAATAAATAAACTATTGTTCGCCTGAGACAATGCGAGGTTTCTCACATTGATCTGGGCGAACAGTAAAAAATTTGCTAAAAATTTTCTGTTCGCCCAGAACAATACGAGGTTTTTACAAAAACTCGCATTCTTCTGGGCGAACAGCAAATTTTCAGCAAATTGTTTTGGACAGATTTGCATGACTTTAGTAAATGATCATAACTTTCTCATTTCAAAACATTTTCAAGTGATTAAAATTGTGTTTATTAGATAAATCAGAGTACTACAATTTTTATGTGTTGACCAGCTTGAGAATCGGTATTTATCGAGCACATAAGTTGGCCAAATGTCAGGGACACTATCTCATTTTCATTGCAAGATAGATTTGCGCAATTTTAGTAAAATGACCATAACATGCTCATTTCAAAATATTTTAAAGCGATTCAAGCTGTATTTATTAGATAACTCAGATTACTACAATTTTTATGTTTTGATGAACTTGAAAATAGGTCTCGATAAGCATATAAGTTGGCCGAAAGTCAAGGATAGTATCCCCTTTTTTCATTGCAAGACAGATTTGCGCAACTTTAGTAAAATGACCATAACTTGCTCATTTCAAAATATTTTCAAGTGATTCAAGTTGTATTTATTAGATAACTCAGATTACTAATTTTTCCTATTTTGGTGAGCTTGAGAATCGGTCTCATTTGAGGGTTTAAATTGGTCGAAATTTACCATATTTTTATGTTACTGTTTTTTGCAAAAACAATTTTTTGGGTGATGTGGGTTAGTAAAAAAAAATACATGGTGGTGTGAGACAACACTTTTGGTGGTGTGGAGTAGTCGTTGCCATAAACATAATTATTTCGGCCTATGTAAACTATATAATGCAAGTTCCCCTTAGGAACAGGGAATGTGTGTGTCTTAGTCCCGATTTTCGGATTGCCCAAAATACCTTCCCAATTCTATTATAATTACATGAAAAACCAATAGGTAGGTGAATAGTGATCGGGGTAATTTTAAATGGAAAATACCATTTTACCCTTCTAAATTCAAATTATTTACTATAAAAATCTGCTCCTCTCAAATATTGTTAATTATATCTAAGCCTCTAGCATAATTTATTTAAAGCCTTTAATTATTTGTAAACTATACATAGGCCCTTAAAATTATAAATAATTATTTTGTTTAGAATTTTAATAATAATTTTTACTTATTATTGAAAGGTTGTAATAAAATAAAAAATATTGAATATTCACGCACGTAGAGCGCGTCAGCACCCTAATGACAATAATTACCAACTACTAGCAACTGATGTGTTGTAATATATATATATATATATAATAGACTTGAAGTATCGATTACAAGAATAATCAAATTACCTACGCTTTTAGAAATCATCTAAGAGGACAACATGGAATCATCTTGCTCAGTATCAGGGAAAAAAAACTATTATTAGATACTATACACAAAGAAAAGGAAAAGGATTCAAATCAAATATCAAATATAAAAACAGTACCCACCTTTGTTTCTCTTAGAGCGGAAGCCATCTACTACGAGGTGCCACGCCTGTGGTAGCTTGTAGGATTGGAGAAGAATTCTCCATAAGTCAAGATGATACTTTTGGAAAATTATGCCAAATTCAAATTGGATGGAGAAAACGCGAAATCATCTTGTTATACGTTTTCAAAAATCATCTAAGAGGACAATGTGGAATCATCTTGCTCGCTATTGGAAAAAAAAAACAAAAAATGACTTTAGTATTAGATATTATACACGCAGAGAAGGAAATTGTTCAAATCAAATATCAAATATAAACAAAATCTCACCTTCGTTTCTAATGGAGCGAAAGCCATCTACTGTGAGGTTACATGCCTTGGTATCTTGTAGGACTGGCATAGAATTCTTCATGAATCAAGACGATACTTTTGGGAAAACTATGCTAAATTCGAAGGCGATGTAGAGAATGCTAACCACTCAAAGAGAAATAGATATGACTTGTGATCCTGAAGAAGTGGGGCTGTTGTTTTACGTTCTCGGCCATCTCACTCACCTAGTTGTCTTTGCCAACTAAGGGTTTGTTTGGTTGGATGGAATCCTATGTTCGGAATCCATGAGAGAAACCCTACATTCAAAGCTAAATTGATGTATCACTCCACATCCATCATTAGATTTTGTGACCAATGATGGGAATGGAAGTCCCATGAACATGAGAATCGCATGCCTTGGGAACCAAGGAGTGTGATTATCATATTCATGGGACTTTCATTCCCATCATTGATCACAAAATCTATTGGTGGATGTAAAGTGATACATCAATTTAGCCTTAAATGTAGGGGTCCCCTCATGGATTCTCATGGCATAGGATTTCATGCAACCAAACACAACCTGAGATGCAAGTGTACTTTTCAAACTTAGGTTGGGTATTATGATGGTAGTAGGAGTATCAGAGAAACACGAGTTGAAATAACTTAAATGCAATTTCGGTTTTTTTAATGTAAGATGGCCCCCCAACAACTACATAGCAGATGATCACCAACCCTAATGCCAAGTTAACTTGAAAGAGAAACCACACAATGGTTTATGCATTTTCAATATTATTTCAGTGAGGAGAAATTCAATAAAGATGTGTTCAATACTGTAGAATTTACGCTCAAGCTCTTTAACCATTTTCTCATTGTCATCATCTTCAATTATTACACCTCCACGAGCAGTCACAAGGTGTCCATGCAAGAAAATAAAGAGAAAGGTAATTGTCTCTGAATAGATCCATCGATTTCAAAAGAAATAAGGTGAAGAAGTCTCCCCTTTTCATATTCTTAAATGGTTTGTATTACCATGTTCCTAAATAGTTTAATATTTTTCCAAATTCGAAGGCAGTGTAAAGAATACTAACCATTCCAAGATAAATAGATATGACTTTGCGATCCTAAGTTGTGGAGCTGTGATCCTAAGTTTGTGATCTTAAGTTGTGGAGCAGATGCTTCACGTCCTCAGCCATCTCAGTCACCTTGCAGTCTTCGTCAAGCAAGATGCAAATGTAGTTATGTTTAAGATTGGTTTGGGTTTTACGCTAGTAGTAGAAGTACCAGAAACCCGAGTTGAACAAAATTTTGGTTAGATGGTCACCCAAAAAATATATAGCAGATGATTACCAACCCTAATGCCAAGAGAATGAGAAACCACACAGGTGGTTTTTGTGTTTTCAATCTTATTTCAGCGAGTAATCCAGTTTCCACCAAGGAAGATGTTTTTCCCACCAATGTTGTGGAATTTACAATCAATCTCTTTAACCATCTTTTCATTGTCATCATTTTCAGTTATTACGTCACCACGAGCAATCGCAAGGTGTCCCTGCAAGAAAAGAAAGAAAAGGGGATTAATGCCTGTTAATGGATTCATCAATTTCAAAATAAAATAAAATTTACTTACTCTGTTTTCATCTTCTTAAATAGGTGTATTCCCTGCTCTTAAATAGTTGAAAAGTTACGTCAAATTCAAAGGCAAAGTTGACAATGCTAACCACTCTAAGAAAGAATAGATATTGACAATGTGATAGAGTTCGTGGAACTAATTATACTTCACGTCCTTGGCCATTTCACTCACCTAGGAGTCTTTTTCAACCGAGTCATGCTATGGAACCAGTTTCTGCAACCAGGATGATGTGGCATGTTGAGCTAGACAGGCAAAATAGTTATATATGCTCCAAACTCTTTTGATTGTCTTGCCTCGCTCAAACCCGTCTGGCCCATCATTTTCTGGCAATGGTTTGGGCTGAAAGTTCACACCCATTGAGCTTTGGGCTTTTTACTGGAGTATGAAAATTCAATCTCAAAACTCAAAGAATTATCATATTTGGCATTTGAGCTTAGTCATTGGAGATGCTCTTAGCTTTCCCATTCCAAACTATTTTGAAGAAATCAAGCATGTCACCCTCCCCCTCCCCACCCCCATCCCCATCCCCCCTCCCCCCCCCCCCCCCTCCTCATCACCCTAAAACCCTCCCCAGTCTCGTAGGAGCATGAGGCAAAATTGAGTTATCTGCAAGATTGTGTTATGTTCTCACCGATTTCTATGAAACCCGAATTTTTCTTTTTCAATCTCGCAATTGTAAGGTGTGTTTTCACGTTGAGGAGTGCTAGCCACCTTCTCCATTACCTTTTCTTTTGCACCTTCTCTATTCTCCTATTGACATGGGTCATAAATTATCTATCCCATAAGTAAATGAAAGAAAATCCTTGAGTTTCTCTAAAATCACAGCTTAGTATTTAAATAAAACTAAATCTCATATTTTCCCTCTTTAAAGAAATGGAAAGCACTAAATAGGGTACCAAAATTATCCAGGTTATTTAACTTTTAGCCCCCATTAGTTTAGGCGTATTTCTCCATGTGTGCTATTTTTTTTAAAATTCCATCTAACACCCATTTTGTATATTGACTACTAAGTCAAAGGGTTCGGCTACACGAAAACATTACAAATTATGAAATACCTTCACATAACATCACGTGAGGGTTATGTTCTCCTTTCACAGCACGCGCGTCTCACATTAAAAAAATGCACCTACACGTGTCATTCATCTGTTGTTGATTTGTTATAGATTAACGGGTGAGATTGAAGCCATCTCTTACCAAACATTAAACACCATGATGCGCTATTTTAGTAGCACACAACTTAATACCCTGCTTTGTGATTGTAGTATAGAATAAGTAGGGATCGTTCTTGACCGGGGATTAGAGGGTTTGCCAATTAATACTAAGGATAGCTTAAAGACAACTAACAATCTAATTAAGTAAATAATGGTGGATTGGATTTTCTAAGTTCAATTATAAAAATTACTATAAAAATAATAAAACTAAATGGATGGCAAAAATGAGAAATTAGCTAAGGGCTTATCTCCACACACCAAACATACGCTCATAAATCAATCTTCAATAATCTCTTGTTAATTCACGAGCGACAATGCTCAAGATTAACCGTCATAGGCATTGCAATAATCTTATTATTTTCCCAAGTTCGTTGAATTAAACTTAGCATCGCTTTTAAACTATTTTTATCATGCTATCTAATCAGGAATCGTAAGTTAGATAAACAATCCAAGATTATTAATTTTTGTGAAAAATATGAACAGTGACTAGGCAATTACAAGTATGATCAGCATCTTGTTCTTACCTAGGTTTTTACTTAACCTTACCAACGTTCCTTGGTATTTACTACTTGTGAGTACATGATTATAACAATTAGATGAAACTCTCCTATACTCTAGCCCTAGATCCTAGTATGCTTACTAAGTTGGCCACCTTAACAAACATACAAAAAAAAGTTCTCTATAAAGCAGTTAAGCAAAACACAATTACTAATAGCAAGGAAGACTAAATTCAATTAATTCATAAAACACATATTCGGGGTTTTGAATCCACTCCTAACTAATAGGAGTTTAGCTATACATATTAATTATGTTCAAACAGTAATCCATAATCAATAATCAAACTAAAATAAGTAAAGAGATGAGAAGAAACAAAACACTGTCGCCGTGCATGGTGGTACTGAGTGGACTGATGGGTTGTGAATAGTAGAGAGGAAAAGAAAACAGCTCCTCCTTTCTGATCTCTACTCTGTTGCTTGAGAAAAGACTTCCAATGTGGAAGAGAGATTAAGAGGGAGGAGGTCGAAAGAGTGATGAAGACGGTAAAGGGGTTTGTGGTGTTGTGATGGGAGCGAAACAGGGCGATGTGGCTAGGGTTTAGAGAGGTTATTGTTTCGAGGAGGGTGATGGCTAGATGGAGGTTGTAGATGGGTTCAGGACGATGGGCTCGACAGAGAGTTGGACGGTGACAATGGGTGGCAACGATCAGGGACAGCGAGAGAGGGACTGAGACGAGGGTTTTATCTGGCTGGTGGGGGCGATCGACTGAGAGAGAGATCAGGTGAGAAGGAAGTGAAGAGAGAAAGGGAAGTTATGGCTGGCGATGGTGTAGCTGATGTCGTGAGGATGAGGGGGTTGTGATGCTATTATTGGGTGTTTGCTGTTGCGATAGATGAAGGTTGTGGATGGATTGCGAGGATGGGTGATGATGGGCGACGGCTTGCTGTAGTTGCAAGCGTGAGAAGGCTGTGGATGGATGATGGATGAGGAGGCTATTGTTGGATGGATCAGGAGGCTATGGATGGGTGGAAGAGGAGGACGATGGCTGGATGGATGATTACTTCAGTGCAGGTATTGTCCCTTTTTAATTGTTTTCTTCTCAGTTTCCTTCCTTGCGTGGTTTCCTCTTGCAATTAGTATTTCTAAATTGCTAATTTGCTTTACTTAGCTTCTATTTTGGAATCTTGTAATTGGAAACCTACACAAACACGAAAATAGCAATTAGTACCATAATTAACAAGTAATAACCAAAAATACATATAGAAATATGGTACTAAAAATAGTCTAATTATGCTCCTATCAAATTCCCCCACACTTATCTTTTGCTAGTCCTCGAGCAAATCCAAGAAACAAAAATAAAAGACTCAAATGACTCAATCTATACTTTCCAACATTTGTCTAAGAGATTTTCAACGGATCATGACATGTTAATATTCTTTGTAAACACAAGATTAAATCCACATCATTCGAAAATTAATATACATTAATAGCAATGATATAAAAATTCACAATTAAATCAATCCAAGTGACTGTGAAACTCAAGCGCATGCCAAGAAGAATTAACCCAAAAATATCACTGGGTGCACTCTTTTCTTTTTCACTGATTGTTTGGTAAAATCACTCTTTTTATTCTACTTATATGTGAGACGATTGATGTAAAATGGAAACAAATAGCTCACATATGATATAACAAGAAAGAAACAAAGGCATTTTCTGACATGTTTATTTTTTTTCTTTTCAGATATATGATCTCATGGAAGGAATGCTACTACTTGAATGCAAGAACTAGCAACACCATATGCTCATACCTTATTCAAATCTCCACATCGTGACATTGCAAGACACACTCAATCAAAAGGTCTTAATTCAGTTTGTAATGAGGCCAATGGGTCAAGGGAAAAGAAAGAACGGATAAGGATATTACAAAGGGCTTAAAGAAATGATGAAAGCATGCAATAAGATTAGAGACATTAGCAAGGAATCACATGGTTCAAGACATAAGTAAGAAAAGGAAGAAGTGTCCTACTCATAATGAAGAGTTTCAGCCATTATTTTGTATCTACTGAATGAAGAGAACTGGACTGTATGTATGTTACTGTAATACTGAATGAATATAGACAAGGGCTTGTATCCCTTCTGTAACTTTGTACCAATTTTTATTTTTATTTTTCCCTTTTTTTTTGCAACTCTTTCTTCTTGAACTGTCTACCATAAGGGTCTTCCCCCACACTTGCTTTCAACATACCTTGAACCACAATAAAGTCTCTGTAAATCAAATTACGTTTCACTTTTCTGATTAGGTTCGGGATAGAAAACGAGGGTAATGAAACAAAAGGCTTAATAACAGGCTCAATGGGGTTGACCGAAAAAAAATATATCATGGGTCAGGCTTATTTGGTAATGGTGAAAACTAGGTGCCTTTATCATGTCAAACATGTTGTGCAATTCAGTATAATGCTTTGAACGGAATTAATACAAGTTCTAGTGTTTAATCCTTAATTATGAAAGCAATCCAAGTAGCAAACAAATTTGAGATCATTCAACGAATTATTATTGACAAAAGAAATGAAAGATGACCTAACTAAAAACTCTCAAAGTCAAAGGAACAATAAGCTCAAAACTCACACATGGGTTATAATGAGTTAAATTCAATTAAGCATACTACGAATACCAATTACTAAGTTGATTACATGTGAATTTGTATATGATGATCATGAATAAGCATTAACCAAAAAATAATATCAGATCTTAATTCATACTTATAAATCACCTTAAAGTCATGCAATTAAAAACCAAATCTCATCATTGTGTTGGAAAATATCTTAAGACTCAAAACAACTATAAATTTTTTTATTTTATTTTATTTTTTATGACACTAATACCAACAAAGAAAATAAAAACCAACACTTTTTTTAATGGACTGACACTTTTTTATTTTTTAAATTATTGTTTTTCAAAAAAAAATGAGAACAAAAAAAATAAGAACAACGTTTGTTACCCCCACACTTAAACCTAACATTGTCTTCAATGTTAATAGATTATAGCACATGCAATGAAAGATTTAAAAGCGGAAAAAAAAACTACTAACAAACAAAAGCAAAAATAACAAAAATAAAATAAAGGGATGTAGAAAGCAAATCTGATTGGGTTGTCTCCCAAGAAGCGTTTGTTTTAACGTCATGCAGCCTGACGGTATCTACAATTAATCCTCAAAATAAGTGGAAATATGGAGTGATACGTTCTCCATGTCATGCTCCACAAATGACTCATAATAGGGCTTAAGTCGATGATGTTTCACTTTAAACTCCTTACCGGTTGTGACACTCTTAATCTGTATAGCACCATGGGAAAAAACATTAGTAATAATAAAAGGACCAACCCATTCAGAACGTAACTTACCAGTTTTAAAACACGATTGGAAAAGCAAAACTTTTTTTCAACGACAAAAATATTTCCATAGACCATCTAATCATGAAAAACTATTGTGTTCTCCTTATAATTGCTTTTACTATCATAGGTCTCATCCTGAATCTTTTCGAGCTCATTAAACTGTAATTTCTTCCGCTTTTTTGTATCATAGGGAACTCTATTGCTCTCATATCCAACAACAATAGTGATAGTGGTCTCAAGTTCATCATCGTTTCTGAGGTCTGACAATTTCTGGGCCAAATTGTCTTTCACATTAATAGAAAAACAAGAATGATTTTTAGTAGGATATCTCATAGCTTCAAAGATGTTGAAGCCGATCACATCACAATCAAATTCCATGGTCAGTTTCCCCGCATGCACATCAATATTTGTCTTCGCAGTTTTCATGAAGGGGCGCCCTAAAAAAATAGGCAAAGGTGCTGAAAATTCCGAATCTTCCATCTCAAGCACATAGAAATCTGCTGGGAATATCAAATGGTTAACCTGCACCAACACATCTTCGAACAAACCTCGAGGATATGCATTAGAACGGTCAGCCAATTGAATAATAACACCATCATTTTTTAGCTTCCCGAGATTCATAGAGCGATAAATAGAATACAACATAACATTAATTGAAGTACCTAAGTCTAGCATTGCATTTTCAATTTTAGTATTACCGATAACACAAGGGATAGTGAAACTACTCGGATCCTTACATTTCGGCGGCAATTTCCTTTGAAGAACTATGGAGACATTCTCACTCACCTTAACTACCTCTCCGTCTCGAAGTCGTCTCTTTATTATGCAAAGCTCCTTAAAAAATTTGCATACTTAGGCACTTACTTAATATCATCAAGAAGCGGAATATTGACCTGGACTTTTCGAAAGATTTCCAAGATTTTCTTATCCTGTTAATCTTTCCTAGATTTGGCAAACCTGCCTGAAAAATGCACAAAAGGTGAAGAAAGATTAGCATAAACTGAATTTGGAACACTCGCCTTCTTACCCTGGAGTTATGGTGTCTCAACGAAGGCTGGATCATCCTTTTGTAACTCAACTTCCCTATTTCGGCTCTGTTTAGGGAATATTGGCTCATTCTCAATTTGCTTACCACTCATCAATGTAATTATTTTTGCGGTTTCAAACCCGCCTTTCGGATTTGGAATGGTAAAACTAGGAAGTTTTCTTTGCTCGCGAATTTGTCCAATAAACTCAATTATCTGTCCCATTTGTAGTTTCAAATCTGTTATATCTTTTGATTGGTTCTGCTGAGAAATAGTTAACGATTTCAAAATCTCATCATAATTAAGGGGCATACCTGAATTGTGCTGAGGTGGTTCTGATTGCCTTTGGACGAAACCAAGGGGTGGCCGATTCGAAGTTTGTTGTTGAGGTTGTTTTGAATTTATCCATCCAAAGCTGGGATGATTTCTCCAACCTTCATTGTAAGTGTTTGAATAAGGGTTATTCCTATAGTGATTGTGCCCCTGAAAACCTATTGCGTTGACATTCTTCCAACCGCCATTCTCAATCAGTTGAGGAGATTGATCAGATGGATGTCCTGGCTTAGTACACATGCCACAAACTTGTGCAACTTCTAGCACATTAAGCTTCCCTAGAACCTGAGTCACAAGTGAAGTAAGATTAGCTATTTGAGCTTCCAAACTAGAATTAGTACTTACCTCATTGACTTGGCGTGAAGGCTCTCCAATTCCTTCATACTATTGGTCATTTAAGGCTCGGTTTGCAATAAAATTCTTTGCTGTTGCTGGAGTTTTATCAACCAAAGCTCCTTCTGCTGCTGCATCTAACATCTGTCACTCAAGAGGAAGCAATCCCTCATAAAAGTATTGAATCAGGAGTTCCTCCTTCATCTGATGTTGCGGACATGACGCTATGAGAGTTTTGAAGCGCTCATAGTAAGCTAGATATGATTCTCCTGGACCTTACTGTATACCACTGATTTTCTTCCTCAACAAGATAATTTTGGAAGTTGGGAAGAATTTCTATAGAAATACCTTATTCATACTATCCCAAGAATATATTGTTCTGAAAGGTAGTTCATAGAGCCAATCCTTAGCCCTATCAATCAGAGAAAATGGAAATGCTCTCAGTTTCAGAATGTTCTCATCCACAATCATTGGCGTTATACTAGAGCATACAAGTTCAAATTTCATTAAATGTTTATTTGGATCCTTCATAGAAAGACCATGATACTTCGGAATATGATGAATTAGGCTGGATTTTAGCACGAATGACTCTGTTTTGCCCTGCGCTGCTGTTGGATACTGAATGCACAGGGGTGCGGCATTGTCCAAAGTGGATGCCGAAAGTTCTTTAATCGATTTATTGTCTCCCATGTCGAACTCTTCAGATTCAGATTCAGAGCTAGATGTTTGTGACTCTTTTGTTTCTCTCATTCGTCTTCTAAATGTTTTCTCAGGCTCTGAATCGTATTCTAATAAGTTTCCGCTGGATCTCCTATTACGCATGAACTGGTCCCTGAGATAAAGACAGAAAGAAGAAAAATCAATAAAAAGAAAAATGAATAAATAAAAACTAAGAAGTAATTAACAATTTTACTAAACCCCGGCAACGACACCAAAAATTGATGCACTATTTTAGTAGCACACAACTTAATACCCTGTTTTGTGATTGTAGTATAGAATAAGTAGGGATCGTTCTGGACCGGGGATTAGAGGGTTTGCCAATTAATACTAAGGATAGCTAAAATACAACTAACAATCTAATTAAGTAAATAATGGGGGATTGGATTTTCTAAGTTAAATTATAAAAATAACTACAAAAATTACTATAAAGATAATAAAACTAAATGGATGGAAAAGATGAGAAATTAGCTAAGGGTTTATTTCCACACACCAAACATATGCTCATAAATCAATCTTCAATAATCACTTCCTAATTCATGAGTGACAATGCTCCATATTAACCATGATCAGCACTGCATTAATCTTATTATTTTCCCAAGTTCGTTGAATTAAACTTAGCTTCGCTTTCAAACCATTCTTATCTTTCTATCTAATCAGGAATTGAAAGTTAGATAAACAATCCAAGATCATTAAGTTTTGTGAAAAATATGAACACTGACTAGGCAATTACAAGTATGATCAGCATCTTGTTCTTACCTAGGTTTTTACTTAACCTTACCAACGTTCCTTGACAATTAGGTGAAACTCTTCTATACTCTAGCCCCAGATCCTAGCATGCTTACTAAGTTGGCCACCTTAACAAACATACAAAGAAAAGTTCTCTATAAAGCAGTTAAGCAAAACACAATTATAATAGCAAGGAAGATTAAATTCAATTAATTCATAAAACACATGTTCAGAGTTTTGAATCCACCTCTAACTAAGAGGAGTTTAACTAGACAAATTAATTATGTTCAAACAGTAATCCATAATCAATAATCAAACTAAAATAAGTAAAGAGATGAGAAGAAACAAAACACTGTCGCCGTGCGTGGTGGTATTGAGTAGACTGGTGGATTGAAAATAACAGAGAGGAAAAGAAAAAACTCCTCCTTTCTGATCTCTGATCTGTTGCTTGAGAAAAGACTTCCAATGAGGAAGAGAAATTAAGAGGGAGGAGGTCGAGAGAGAGATGAAGACGGTGAAGGGGTTTGTGTGGCTATGATGGGAACGAAACAAAGCGATGTGGCTAGAGTTTGGCGAGGTTGTTGTTTCGAGGAGGAGGGTGATGGCTGGATGGAGGTTGTAGATGGGTTCAGGACGATGGGCTAGACAGATAGTTGGATGGTGACAATGGGTGGTGACGATCAGGGACATCAAGAGAGGGATTGAGAAGATGGTTTTATCTGGTTGGTGGAGGCGATCGGCTGAAAGAGAGATCAGGTGAGAAGGAGATGAAGAGATAAATTGAAGTTATGGCCGGCGATGGTGTAGCTGATGTCGCGAGGATTAGGAGGTTGTGATGCTGTTGCTTGGTGCTTGTTGTTGCGATGGATGAAGGCTGTGAATGGATTGCGAGGATGGGTGATGATGGGTGACAGCTTGCTATGGTTGCAAGTGTGAGGAGGATGTCGATGGATGATGGATGAAGTGGTTATTGCTGGATGGATCAGGAGGCTATGGATGGGTGAAAGAGGAGGACGATGGCTGGATGGATGATTGCTTCAATGCAAGTATTGTCCCTTTTATAATTGTTTTCTTCTCAGTTTTCTTCCTTGCGTGGTTTCCTTTTGCAATCAGTATTTCTAAATTGCTAATTTGCTTTACTTAGCTTCTATTTTGGAATCTTGTAATTGGAAACCTACACAAACACGAAAATAACAATTAGTACCATAATTAACAAGTAATAGCCAAAATACATATAGAAACATGGTACTAAAAATAACCTAATTATGTTCACATTAGCTCAATTTGAATGAGGGAGATCACTGGAGGGAGAGGATGAGATTGACTGGGGGAGGGAGGGATTTTTCGTCAATAAAAGGAGGGAAGGAGAGAGGGAGATAGGGGTTGTTCATCGACTATGGGAGAGAGGGGTTCTTCGTCGACTAAGGAAAAGAGAATGACAGAGAGTGTGTGTGAGTGAGAGTAGGAGAGTGGGGTTCTTTGTCGACTAAGGAGAGAGGAGAGTGGGATAGAGGGCTCTTTGTTGACTAAGGGAGAAAGGGAAAGCTGAGTTTGACTGAGCTCCGCTCAGCTCGAACCTTCGGTTGTGACTCGGCTTCAATGAAACATTCGACTGAGCTTGAGCAGGTATGAAAGATCTGACTTTTTGTAAATGATTGTCCTTTTCGGTTTTTTTTTGTATCAATTCAATAAAGGCATGGTAGGTGTATAGGGTATCGAAATTTGTTTATTTGTTTCAAATTAAGTTGTTCAATGAATGTTTCCCACTATCATTTAGTAATTTAATCTTGGTTTATGAAATTTGTTTGTGATTATGTGTCGTTTTCACAAAAAACCCTAGGTTGGGGAATTTGTTTCTAAGTTGGGGAATATGTTCATTTAATTATTTAGGTTATTTTAGACGCGGGGATTGTATTTTTAGTTGTATGTGTATATTTTCATGTATATCAAATATTGTATATTAGTATATTTTTGTGTTAATCAACCTATGTTGTGATTGTATATTAGTCGATGTAGTTTATATTAAGTTTGGTTGGTTTTAAATATATTATTTACTTATCTTACAGTTGCCACATGTATTTTGATTGCATTTTTCTTGTATATCTGATATATCTTGTTATATGCTTGTGGCGGTGATGGGTCTATGTGACATGATTACATGTTTAGTTCATCATGGCGGCCACTAGGCAAGTGGTAGTCATACTTATATGAATGGAAAAGTTACAACTTTGAAAGATATTGATGGGGATGAGTGGTGTTTGAAGGATCTACAAGATGACAATGAGAAACAGTGTGGAATCAAGGATGCTCCACTCACATGGATTTGTGTTTATCAAAGTGTCCAAGTGGTGAAAACTGATGTTGACTTGTTGTATTTATGGGACAACATTAAAACAACAAGGTTCAGTAACAAGACCTTCTTTCATGTCTATTTACAAAATGCATATTCAGTAACCCCTAAGCTGAAGCCAAAGCCAAAACCTTCTAAGCCTAATCCAAGTCCACTGGTTGAAGCTAACAAAGAAGTATCATAGGTCTAGGACAAATGGTTGCAGAAATTATTTCTGCCATAAATAGATGGGGTTTTGGTTGGACTATGGATCTTGAGAACCACACTTGTTCTTACTATCAATGGAAAATCACAGGTTTTCCATGTGAACATGCATGTGTAGTTGTTATTCCAACAAGGGATGAATTTCAAAACTAAGTTTCATTTATTTAAAGTTGTTTGAAAATTTAATTTATTTCAAGTTGTTGGCTTGTTATTTATTTTATGTTGTGTTTCATGTAGGTACTGTAGTCCATACTTTTCCATTGATGCCTATAAAGCTACATATGACTTGTATGTACACCACTTGACAATTCAAGTTATTGACCTCAGGTAAAATACAAATTTCATTGTGTTTTCACTCACTTTTAATATTTCATGCTGCATAGTTATGACTTGTATGTTTTGTTGTCATAGCTACGACATGTTGTTGAGCCTCCCTCACTTCATATGTCTGCTGGGAGACGTAGAAAGAATATGAGAATGGGTGAAGATGAGGGATCCAAGGGACTAAAGTAGAACCCAAAGAGATGCAAAAAATGCCATGTACCCAATCTGCTAGTGAAGAATGTTTGTTTTATGATGAATCAGAATTTGACTCAGTCCCAAGGAAATAGGTAAAGGTTGGTGGTATTTTCCCACTTTTTTTTTGGTATAATTGGTACTTATAGTTAGATATAAGTGGTATAGTTTTTGTTTGTAACCATGACATGTCAGCTTTTTGGATAGATATCACGGTATATGATAGAAAAAATGGTTACAAACATTGTATTTTGGGTATAGGTTTCAGTTTTTTGGTAAAAAGTATGTATGGTATAGTTGGTGATACATATCATGACGTGTCAGTTTTGGGGTAGATATCATGGTATATGTTAAAAAAAAATGGTTACAAATAGAGTATTTTGGGTATAGGCATTTGGTGATACATACCATGGCATGTCCTTTTTTTGGGAGATGTCATGGCATTTGTATTTTGTTTGAAGTTGGCAAACAATGTAATACAAATATGGTTGTTCAGACATGCTGGTGATATGGTTCATTGTTGATCATGCATGTAATACAATTATGGTTCATTGTTGCAAGTTGTGTTGTTCATTGCTCTGCATGCTATTAGGGGTGGGCATCCCATCCCGCAATCCCGTTCCTACTCGTCCTGATTTCTTCGAGTCCTTTTGGGATTGGTAAAACTCATCCCGTTCCGATCTAGAGTGAGATGAGATCGGGATGGAGATTATCAATCTCACCCATCCCGTTCTATCCCGAACTTATATATTTAAATTTATTATTATTAATTTTGATCAAACTATTCTTCTAAAGAAACGTTTAGGATGTGTTGAATTTAAATTAATCATCTACTGTTTTGAAAATTTAAAATCTTGATTTCGCACTCTTTGTTTTGATGGAAACTCTAATTTGGATATTTAGGTCAAATAGAACCCATGAAAATTTATGTTTTTTTTTTCACAATTTCGATTAGTTCTAGGACAATTATTCTTTTAAAAAATAAATGCAAATTATGGTTTAGGTTAGTTTTGCACTATGAGTTATGTAGTTGGAGATTTGGTCAATGAACAATATTTTTGTTTTCGAACATATATTAGTTTTACAAACAGAAGATGTTTGACATAAAAATCCGTAGATTTATTGGATCATAAATTTTTACATGGCATTTAATATTGTTATGATGAAAACTATATGCACATAAATTTGGCATTATTGGTGTTTGAGCAATGTGAGATATGAAATTCTTTTGTAATTTTTCATTGGAGGCTATTTAGTACATGCTCATCTTGTCCCGTCCCAAACCCGTTGGAGATGGGACGAGGTCAGGATGGGGTCTATCCCGTCCCGATCCAGAACGAGCAGGATGGGATAGGGATGAGGTTTATCCTGTCCCGTGCCCACCCTTGCATGCTATGTTGTTCATTGTTTTCCATGCCTTGTTGTTCATTGTTGCATTGCATTGTTCCAGGATGTGTTGTTCATTGTTTTGCAGGTTGTTTTGTTAATCAGTAACATTGTTACATTTCATTGTTCTATGTTGTATTGTTAATTGTTTTGCTGGCTATTTTGTTGATTAGTGGCATTGTTGCATTACATTGCATTTTTTATCAGTGCATTGCCGCATTATATTACATTGTTCATCAATGGCATTAACAAATTGCATTATTGCAGGCTGTTTTCCAGCCATTAGGTAATGTGTTTTCCTGCCATTAGGGGTTATGTTGAGTATTGATTTGCAACCATTAGGTGTTATGTTAAGGGATATTTTTTTCACAGCTATTAGATGTTATATTTTGCAGGCATTAGGTGTTATGTCGAGTGTTGTTTTGCAACCATTAGGTGTTATGTTGATGGTTGTTTTGTCGCAACCATTAGGTGTTATGTTGTTAAATGCAATAGAATGTTGAAGGGGTTGCTCGGCTGCTAGACTTCAACACACACGAGTATGTGAAATGAAACTTTAATACATAGAAAACTCTATTAAAATAAATGGTTTACTATTACATTCATAAAACATCCAATGCACACTACCCAAGCTACTATTTAACTCTATAGAAGACTTATTTCAAAGTTGACCTTTATTTTAGGTGGCTTCACATTCATACTCTGTGGGTAGAGTCACATGTACAGTTGCAATTGATGTCAGAGTTGCATTCACAACTTTCAAATAGTCTTGTAACCATTGGAAGCTACCACAAGTAATGCACACCAAGAACCTCTTACCTAGACTCTATGATCGCTCAATTTCATAGTTGCCTTGGTGTTGAGCATCATTTCCGGCATGAGGTATTTTTCCAAGGACATTCCTTTCACCAGTGACCATCTAAGTTACAACGAAAACATACTTTTGGGCTGCCACTTGAAAAAAATGTTCTTCCAACCTTGACAGACTTTCCTTTAAGATTAATGTTATATTCTTCAACCTTTGCCTCACCTTTTTCATAGCATCTTCCAACCACTTAGATTTGCCACAAGTTGAACATTGACATTGAAGGTACTTCTTCTCTAATGTTAATCGTTCACAAAAGTGGTCAACATCATCAATTCAGGGTATCGATTTGCGCCACACACACTATATGCCCATGGTCAAGTAAAATAAGTGTGACCTTCTAGGTCACACATCTGACAAATATTCTGGCCATTAACAAACAATGCAAGTTAGTCAGTTAAACAAATTACAAATTTTTTATTTGGCACTCACATTATTCAAACATTTACGTTTGGTAACCATCTTCTCCAAAATTATTTTGTGCAATCCAAGCTCTCCAAAAATTCAAGAGAAAAAAAAAGCACAAAATCAAACTTTACTTAACATTCAATACACAAAATGGGTGTTAGACGAAATTACAAAAGAACAAATGGCACCCATGGAGGAATATGCTTAAACTAATGAGGGCTAAAAAATAAATAACCCAAATTATCTATATTTGCCCCCTTTAATGCCAATTTGATAAGTGTACATTTTATTAATTTACTTCAATGGGTGAACATCATGTTGAAGGCATTAAAAATTTATATATATATATATATATATATATATATATGGTGGGATTTGAGGACAAACATTTATGACAAAGAAATTTTCACGCGATATATATCGTCGTCAACGGTTTAGATTTAGGATAAGTTGTCACCTGATAACTAACTAATGGTAGAGCTAAGCCAAGCCGAATAGAATTTAAAAGTCATATTTTATAAGAAGATTAATAGGTTGTCAAACCCCACTACCTTCTCTCTCCCCCTATTTTCTCTCAAATTTTGTGATACGATGAAAAAAGAATAACACAAAAAATATGACCAATGAGAATCAAATTCCCCCTCAACACAGTTTCTATCAAACCCTTACTTAATCGCCATCATTGGAAGTCTCAAAAGGAATTATTTTCAGTCTTTTATTATTATTATTTTTTGACAACGTTTGCGTATAAAAAAATTGCTTTCAAATGAAATTTGATTGATGCCGCAAGTAAATAGTTTTTTTTCCACAAATATCAAGAATAAAGTACAACCTTTTAAACTACTGATCGTTTTAATGTGTTATCAAGTCGTTCCCTAATTTGACTTGAAAAATATCAACACATGCCCGTGATATTTTGTTTGTACATGTTGTCAAATTCTGAAACATGTTTCACAACCGACCTAAATTTGTTTCTTCTCTAGTATTTTGCTTGTTTATCAATCAGACTAGTCTAATGAATCTTAAAAGTGAGATACAAATCCATGATCTATTATTGAACAAATTGTTAATAAAATGACCACCTTTACTAAAACAAGGCCCATTTAATACAAAAGAAGCTAACAATCCACATACTTTATGAACAAGGCCTAATTCATTAGTGTAACTACTAATCTAAATGATGTCTGTTACGAGCCAACATTACTTTTTCTGTTGGGCATCCTTCTCTCCCAAAGTGCTTGCTTCATGCAAATTTGCTCCCTAGTGCATTTGGCTTTGATCTAAATGTAGGTTGGTCTTTCAATGTTGTGATGCATTTCTTTAAGTAGAAACTTCAAAACTTTTAATAAATTTTCCACCAAAAAAATCAGTAGCTAAGTATTCTTGTAGTTCACTAACATATAAATTATTAACATGTTTAACACCCTTCGGAGTTCATAGTACTTCTTTCTTCACTCCAACATAATCTTCTTTTAAAGTGTGAACATCATATTGTTGAGCTTTAGTTCAAAAGTGAACCTAAATTCTATTTACTGTGAACACTTTGGCACCTATTAAAAGGAAAGAAATTAAATGAACATTAGAAGCGATAAAAAAGATTCCAATAATTACGTGAGCATAACATTATTTTATAAGGAGATTAATAATTTGTCAAAGCCCACTACTTTCTTTCTCCCCCTATTTTCTCTCAAACCTTATGATACGATGAAAAAAGATTAATAAAAAAAATATAACCAATGAAAATCAAATTCCCCTTCAACACAATTTATTAAAATCCTTACTTAATCATCATCATTGGAAGTCTCAAAATGAACTATTTTCAATTTTTTATTTTTATTTTCTTTTTTTTGACAAAATTTGTGGATAAAACAAAAAATACAAAACAATGCTTTCAAATGAAATTTGATTGATGTAGAAAATCAATAATTTTTTTCTTTCAGAAATATCAAGCATAAAGTACAACATTTTCAAATTACTTATCGATTTAATACTTTTTCAAGTCGTTCCCTAATTTGAACTTGAAAAATAACAACACATGCCCATGATATTTTGCTTGTACATGTTGTCAAATTCTGAAACATGTTTCACAACTGACCAAATTTTGTTTTATAAAATAATGACCCATTGATGCCCATGAACTGTATAGTAATCTGTGACCTATGTTTTGATTTGAGGTTTGATCAACATACGTGATGAAGGAGACACGTGAGAAAGTTTATTGTTTTATCGATAAATAGAATAGAGAATTATGGGGAAAAATAATACAAAAAATTTGAGTATGCCTAAATTCACAGTAACACAAAAAGATAACCCTATTTTCTCTCAAACCGTGTATCCTCCCTATCAACTTCTCTCAAACTTTGTGATACGGTGTAAAAAACACAAAAAATAGAGTATGCCTAAATTCAAAATAACACAAATAGATAACCCTATTTTCTCTTAAATCGTGTCTCCTCCCTATCAAATTCTCTCCCCCTATTTTCTCTCAAACTTTGTGATACGGTAAAAAAAACATAAAATAGAGTACGCCTAAATTCACAATAACATAAATAACCTTATTTTCTCTCAAACCATGTCTCCTACCTAACAACTTTTTTCTCCCCTTATTTTCTTTCCATTGTTGCTTGTTTATTTTCGATTGTTGTTTACTTCTTCTTTCCTATATAGTTATTTTTCTTCACACTACACTTTTCACACCATTTTCCAACTTTTATTCTTTAAGGTATTGGTAATATTTATCATCGACTGTTTTCTTGATGAAACACGGGTTGTTGGCTTTATTTGAACTGTCGACTTTTTCTACATAGCAAGTAAGGTTGGGATTCCCATTGGTTGTGCTCCAACAAAATACTTTTCTTTTTCCTTAGTAAAATATACATCCAGGTAGTGTTCAAGTAAAAGCAAGTAATATAATCCAGCTCTTTGAAATTTCATACTTTTTAGTTTATTCATTCATTCATTCATTTATTACTATTGTTATTATTAGTGTATGGAAAATTGGAAATAGACTCCCAAAGCTGCTTTCCAAAAAGATTTAATAAAAAATGTGGACTTGAAAGTTTCAATTTATGCAAAGTATAGTTTGTTTCAAACCCAATTCTTAAGGCTCGACATGACCTGTGTTTAATTAATTTGTTGTATGTTATGTTGTTCTCTAGTGTAATACTATGTAATTTTCAGTTGGGTTTTGCTTTTTTAACCATGAAATTCAAAATAATAGATTGATTCATCTTGAACCAGAAAATATAACATAATGTTGCATTTTGACAAGTTGTCGAGATTATATTTTATTAATATCATTGAAATGAATTAATTCACACTATTTTTCAGATCTTCCACTTTTAAATGTGAAAATTAACATGTTTCTTCTATTTATAATTAGGTTATAATTTTTCATCCATATAAATTTCACTTAATTTTCCTTAACACAAATTGTTTCCATTTTCTGGTAGAATTCATGGAAACTTTGTGTATCAACAATTTAGAAAATTGAGCAACAAATGTTCAAGCGGATGAGGTTGACACAAGCCATAGCCCTACTTATAATAAATGAATTGAAGAACTACCAGCACCAAACGAGGGCATGAGTTTTGAAACGATTAATGAAGCAAGAAATTACTACAAACAATATGGCTAAGAAAAGGGTTTTTGGATTTGTACTCAAACTTCATCCAAATCGCAGTCATGTTGTAATGAAGTGACTACCACACAGTTTGTCTACTCACATCAGGGAAAATTTGTGGTTGCAATATGAAAGATAACACTGAACAAGAATATGTTGAAGAAGACGAGAACAAAAAAAAATTCTAGGAAAAGGAGGAGAAATTGTTCAACCGTGAAAGGTGAGTGCAAGGCCACATTATGAATTTTGAAAGACAAATGGAAAGTAACAACTTTTAGTGGCCAATGGAGTACAACTCAATGGTATGCCTGTGGCGGATGGAATCACATGTCCAGGGTTTGAACCCTGCCGGCGGCATTTGGGATGGGAGGAGTTAAGGGTAAAAAACAACTTTTAGTGATGAACACAACCACAAGTTAGTTCGAGCTAAAAGAATGAAGATGAAGTCAAATAGAAACTTACCCAAAGCGGTGAAAGACCTGACAAAAGCATTTGCCAAATAAAACTTGGAAGTTACAAAAGTTGCTTCTATTTTTAGTGGAGCTCAAATTGGGTTTGATGCAAAGGATTGTTGGAACCACTTGAGAAACCTTAGACACAAGGAGTTGGAATGTGGGATGCACAGTCAGTTTTGAATTACTTTCAAAAGAGTCGTGTTGAAGATCCACAATTTTTTTATGCAATACAATTTGATGCAGATGGGAGGGCATTTTTTTTTGGTAGACTCAAGGTCCCGAATGGCATATCAGTATTTTGGGTTGTGGTCACCTTTGACACAACATATAAGACAAACAAATATTAAATGCATTTTGCTCCATTTACAGGGGTAAGCCATCACTTATAGATTATACAATCTGGTTGCGCGCTTTTACAAGATGAAACAGAGGTTGCATTTGTGTGGTTATTTGAGACATGGCTTGAAGCTATGAAAGAACGTCATCCTAATGCTATCATTACTGATCAAGATTTGGGGATGAGGGGAGTTGTTGCCAAAGTTTTTCCTAATAATAAACATCGTGTATGCCTTTGGCATATTACAAAAAAACTTGTTGAAAAGTTGTCACGGGTGTATGTCAATCAATCAAAATTCAAGAGTGACATTAATAAATGCATTTGGTCAACTTATAAAGTTGAAGATTTTGAAGCCAAGTTGCATGCCTTGATTTTAAAGTATAAATTGGAAGAAAAAAATGATTGGCTTCAACAACTTTATGATATATGAGCTTCGTGGATTCCTGTTTATAATGTTGTATTTTCTTTGTTGGAATGAGTACCACAGGGCGTAGTGAAGGCATCAACTCTTTATTTGATGGCTTTATCACATCAACCACAAATTTATGAGAATTTGGGGTCAAATATGAAAGAGAAAGTGATGAGGATTTTGAAACAAAACATAAATATTGAATCGTTGATGGTCACGATTTCCTTTTGAAGCATGCTGCAAAGTTGTACACAAGAAATGTGTTTGGGAAGTTCAAGCATGAATGAAGTCAAGTAAATAGGTACAAGATAGAGAAGGAGGAAAGTGTAGGTGGATATGACACATACTTGGTGAGCAAGAAGAGTTTCTAGTAAAGTTGCATTTCGAAAGTCGAGAAGGAAATTGTGAATGTCAAAAGTTTGCGTTTGTTGGAATATTATGTACTCATATTTTGAAATTGTTTCTCCATTTAGATATTGATGAGATACCAACCCATTTTATCCTTGATAGATGGAGGCAAAAAGCTAACAAATTCAGGTACATGGACTCAAGTCCATTGGTAATTAATGATGGTAAACAACAATCAAAAGGATTGAGATTGAGTCATATGAATAAGCAAACTACTAAGTTAGCTTGCCATGTTGCACCTTCATATGAGGACTATCAAATTTACATGGAAATAATGAGATAACTATCCAATAGATTTGCTGAAGTGAAAACTTGTGTGATGCAAAATGGAGATACTCCTGGGTTTACAACTGATATTTCTAATACTGATAATAACTTTGAAAAACTTCTTTTGGATCCAAATTTATCTCAAACAAAGGGAAGGAAGAAGGATGACAAGGGAAAGGAAAACATTCATGGTTCTCAAATGATACAAAGTGGAATGGAGAAGTCTCAGAAGAATAAAAAAGTAAGTGCGCTTTATGCCAAAAATTGGGACATGACAAACGCATTTGTCCACTAAATCCAAATAAAAAAAGGAATGAACCCGATAAGAAAGTTGTCACTTGTATGCAATATATCTTTACTTGTCTTTTGTTATATATATATTAATTTTGTCTTTTACTTTTGTCCAAGTTTTAGAGGATAAGAAAATGGAATATTTGGATGAAGATATTGAAAGTGATCACAAATTCCCTATGGCTTAAACACATTTAAGGTAAAATTAAATTTGTTTGTAATAAGGCGAATTCTATGTTACATTTGAAGTTCAAATATTAACAGATTAAATTAGAGTAAACAAATACAAATAATATTACACTCACATAAATATTGAAATCTTTTTATCGCTTCAAATGTTCATTTTAATTTCTTTCATGTTAATAGGTGTACAAGTGTTCACAACAAATAGAAAATTTGGTTCACTTTTGAACTAAAGTTCAACAATATGATGTTCACACTTTAAAAGAAGATCATGTTGAAGTGAAAAAAGAAGTACTATGAACTCCGAAGGGTGTCAAACATGTTAATAATTTATATGTTAGTGACCTACAAAAATACTTAGATACTGATTTTTTGTTGAAAATTTTGAAGTTTCTATTTAAAGAAATACATCACGACATTGAAAGGCCAACATACATTTAGACCAAAGCCAAATGCACCAGGGAGAAAATTTGGATGAAGCAAGCAGTTTGGGAGATAAAGATGCCCAACAGAAAAAGTAATGTTGACTTGTAACAGACATCCTTCAGACTAATAGTTACACTGACAAATTAGGCCTTGTTCATAAAGTATGTGGATTGTTAGCTTTTTTGTATTAAATGGGCCCTTGTTTTTTTGTAAAGGTGGTTAGTTTATTGACAATTTGGTCAATATTAGATTATGGATTTGTATCTCACTTTTAAGATTCATTAGACTAGTATGACTGATAAACAAACAAAATACTAGAAAATAACCAAATTTAGGTTGGTTGTGAAACATGTTACAGAATTTGACATGTACAAGCAAAATATCACGGACATGTGTTGTTATTTTTCAAGTTCAAATTAGGAAACGACTTGAAAAAACATTAAATCAATCAGTTGTTTGAAAAGGTTGTACTCTATGTTTGATATTTCTGAAAGAAAAAAAATATTGACTTGCTGCATCAATCAAATTTCATTTGAAAGCAATGTTTTTTCTTTTTTTGTTTTATTCACAAATTTTGTCAAAAAAAAAATTAAGACTGAAAATGATTCCTTTTGAGATTTCCAAGGATGGCGATTAAGTTAGGGTTTGATAGAAACCGTGTTGAGGGGGAATTTGATTCCCATTGGTTATACTTTTTGTGTTATTTTTTTTTTATTGTATCACAAAATTTGAGAGAAAATAGGGGGAGAGAGAAGGAAGTGGGGTTTGACAAGCTATTAATCTCCTTATAAAATATGACTTTTAAATTCTTTCCGGTTTGGCTCGGCTCTACCATTAGTTAGTTATTAGGTGACAACTCATCCTAAATCTAAACCGTTGATCATATGTTGTCTGACGATAAATATCGCATGTAGATTTCTTTGTTATAAATGTTTATCCTTGGATCCCACACACACACACACACACACACATATATATATATATAAGAGTAATATTGAAATATATGAAATAACAACTGAAATAAATTGAGTAATTCGATATAACAACGATAAAACTAATGTGAAATAACTAAAAAGTAAAATATTCTTTCATTCAATCAACTAACTAAAAATGGGCAACCTATGTCTTACTTATAACTAACCTAACTTCTAAAACAAGAAACAAACTCTAAACCTAATAAAAACAAATATTAGAACCATAATTGGAAACCATATTACAATAAAAGTAGAACTTCTAATATTGCCACTATTGCTAATATTATTAAATATCTAATTACATCAACTTCCACGAGTTGAAGAAGCTCATTCTCGAGCTTAAAGCTAAAGAAGTCCAAGAAACGCAAACAACCACTGGTAGAGCGCACGGTGAAACGTCCTAGTAGAACTCGACCTCAAACTTTCCCTTTGTAGTTACACCTCGAAGAACTTGGCACTAAAAATAAAACTCAATATGAATACCGAGTCTGAAGTAGATCCACTAACTGATGGGACAATTGTGCAAAATCGGTCCACAAAATGTGCCATAAAATCAACCCAAATTGGATCATCCACACTGTTCAACAATGATGCAAGACCCATCTTGTGGTGGTTAATAATTGCGGCATCATAACAAAAAAATCCTCATGATGGTACATGTCCATGAATTTGGCTGCAAACATCCCGATCCTTAGCAAGTGGTTGTAAGGATTGAATGTGTGGGGCAAACAACTATAAGACTTAAGCAAAATTATTTAAACAGGGACTGTAATGAAAAGTGGAGCATGGACTTTTGATGAAAATTGGTCGTCTACCTCCCTCCGCGATCTGAATTAGAGTGGGGAGGGGTTGCTGCGACTGTACGATGGCAGAACCAGCTACACTGGATGCAACAGGGGTGGTTGCGATGACGGTGGTGCTCAATGTGGTTGATCAATCTAGAACAAGGGCTGGTGATCGAGTTGAAAGGAGGTGCGATCAAGTTCGGGTCTCTGTCGATCGATTGTGCGTATCGTCATAGACTAGCAGGGTCAATCGACCTGCTGGAACGGTTGTGGACGATGATTGACCGGTTGTGGCAATAGATGAGGTGGCGATGAATGTGGGAAGTTAGGTTGTGACCGTTCGTGCACCGGTATAGGGTTATGATCAAACGGTTGACGCGATAAACACCGATGATCAGGCTGTCGATCAATTGAGGAAGAATCGACAGTGGGGAAGGGTTGTTGGCCTTTGACGCCGTCATCGACGGTGCTGTTAGGTGGTGTCGTTGTTTGGGTATGTCCCATGACATTTATTTTCTCGATCACTCTGACGAAGATCTAATTCATGTTTGCCCTGATTTCTGCGTAGGTTGCTATTCGTTTTGCCTTGAATACTTCGAATATCAAGTACATCTTCTCAACTGCCTGTAGTCTCTCTTGTTCTTTCATCTGCTTAACTTTTCTTCAAATAAAAAAATTCTTCAAAGATCGTTTGGCTCTATACCAATTGATAGAATTAAATAACAACAATCGAAATACATGGAATAACTGAAATAAATGGAGTAATTCGAAATAACATCGATACAATTAAAGGGAAATAACTAAGAAATAAAATATTCTTTCAATCAATCAACTAATTAACAATGGGCAACCTGTACTATAACTAACCTAACTTCTAAAATAACTAACAAGCCCTAAACCTAATAGGAGAACCCTAATTGGAAACCCTATTACAATAAAAGTAGAACTTCTAATATTGTTAATATTATTTAATATCCTAATTGCATAAGGGTTTGGAAATATATTGAGTGTTTAAGGTCCTCATATGAATCGATGGCAAACAGTGAGTTTATGGCCATTCTCCAAATAATTTTGTAAAGTGAGTTAGAGTCTAAGAGTTTGATGATAGAATAGGAGAATGAGTTTTAGTGTAGTATTGATCTTGAGGAAGAAAAAGATGTACATTTGGAATATTTTTTACTACCTTATTTAATGATTTATTTCTTTATTAAAAGGGAAAATATGAGATATAATTTTAATTAAATACTAGGGTATGTTTAGTTAGCCATTTTCCTTGGAAATTGATCAATTTCCCTTATTATATAGATTTTTCACTGTTTGGTTGTCTATTTACTAACTGAAAATCAATTCTTCATAAAATAGTTTTCCCTCTACTCATGTGAATTTCAGTTCGAGGGGGAAGCTTCGGAATCAAATTCGCAGAAACTGTTTCAATTTCCATGTCTATTTTCCTTGCAACTAAACATACCCTAAGTTTTGATTTAGGAAAAAATACAATATTTTCTTCCAATTATTTATGGAATTAGATAATTGGGGACATGTGTCAATGAGAGGAGAAAAGATGCAAAAGAGAAGTTATCAATGCAAAATGGTGCTTTTATGCTCAAACCATTTTAAGAAAAAAAGTGTGCCTTTATTTGGATGAAGTTACCAACGCTAAATAGTTAGTGTGTATCCATGACTGTCTTACATGAGTAGTTCACAACAACTACAAAAAAAGGTCTATAATAAAATTAAATAGTCGTTACAAAGTCTCATGCAAAATACGAAAACCAAGCACTAAGTTGGGGACCCAGCATGGCTGATTACAAAGTTTTATTAAATGTCATATGTTCCCAATTTCAAGTGGGAGGTATTGGTATTGAGCTAGTGAGTACGAAAAATTATAGCTAGTCTACAAAGCAAGCAAAAGGGGTAGAAGATCAAAGGATCGGTAGAGTTGGTGGAGAAATTAAAGTTTATTAAAAATCGGTTATCTAATCTCATTCACATATAAATAAAAACAATTTGCGTGCCCATATTCCTATTGTCTTAGTCGTAGCTATTTGTTGTTTTCCTCTGACCATGTCTAACATTCAACTCTATGCCGGTGATTACATTGGAAGTTTGCCATCAACTAGGGCTGACAATAGGTCCGATTAGACTCGAGACTTTATCAGTTTCAAACCAGGATAGGATTTTAAATCCCATATTCGGATATGATAATGTTAAGTTTAGATTCGATAGTTACTTGCCACGATGCTGAGGCGATATAGACCCAATATTTTGAACTTTAAATTTAAAATATATGCTAGATTAGCAATGTTTTTATAATTATACGTATATTCATATTTTGTATCTTCAATAACATGTAAAAGTCAATGAAAATTTTAGAAAAAAATAAAAATAAAAATGAATTTGAATGATATCCATGGTTTCCAAGCTATTATTTGAATTATATTTTATTTTTTGATCTTAAATCACAATTTAAATTAGTAAGATTTGAAAGTTTCGATTTAAATCTCATTTCCATTAAAATAGATAAATAATCCCTTTAACAAGACTCAATCTCGAATGTCCTGCATCTCCAAATACATGCAAAAATTGTGTGATACACAATCTCAATAAAAAAAGATGACTATTACCAACCATGCAAGAGGGTTGCCTCTTTTGCACTTGCCGAACAAGAAACAATTATTTTAAATCGAGCAAACAATTACCATTTTACAAAGTAATCATCAACACATGACCAAATGAAAATAAATAAATATCAAAATGTTGGATATGAGAATCGAACCCATGCATTCTTGGTACTTTAAGTTTTATACGATCCGTTAGATTATTATATTTGGGTAAATCTCAGCCAATTTTTATGTCTAACCTCAAACACCCATCCTGATTTATAATATAGACTAGGTTATTCTCCGTGTCGTTGGCACGATAAAAGTTTAATATAATAAATATAGTTTATTCTAGTTTAAATATCAAGATAAATAAATATCAAAATGCTGGGTATGAAAATCAAACCCATGCACTCTTGGTGCTTTAAGTTCTATGTAATCCATTAAATTTTTATATTTAAGTAAATTTCAGCCATCAAAATCTCAAACTTCAAGCACCATTCTGATTTGTAATATAAATTTCTTATTTCACCGATAAAACTATTATAAAAAAAAGTTTATTATTAAATTTTAGCTGTATAAGCACGCTGACAATAAACCCGAACCCAATTTAGAACTGATTAAAGCGATTTTGAATCTCAGATCCGGTTCGCTAAATTTGAATCCAGCTGATCGATGGTTCAGTGATGCATCTATATGTAACCACTGACCAACCCGCACTTTTTTTTTTTTTTTATAATTATCTTGGGTTGGCTATAGTGGCATGTCCAGATCCTAGCCAGCCTCAAAACCCAAAAATTTAACAAAAGTCCGACACAAAACCCTTCTTCTCTTTACTATCTCCTCGTTGCGCCGAGAGGGAACTCTTCACCAAACTCTCCACAAATCCAATCCATCCCCATCGCTCTCTCTTCACGCCCATATCTCTCTTACCACACAAACCCTAGTTTCGTTTCGTCTACAATGATCTGTGCAAGTAAGATGTCTCTCGCATCTCTTTCTGCATCTAGGGTTTCTTGATTTATCTGATTCACGGTTTTTTCTTCCATTGCGATGTTTGTACAGTATCCGGCGAAGTTCCGGAAGAGCCCGTTGTTTCGAAGAAATCTGGGCTGCTCTTCGAGAAGCGATTGGTCGAACGCCATGTAAAGGTACGTGTAGGAGTTGTAATCTTTAGATTTCTTATGTTGGAGCAGATTTGTTTCGAAAACTGCTATCTTGGGGTTTTGCTTACTTTTAGTTTCGATTTATTCTTAGTTTGAAACTTAGTGACTTTATTTGGTTATAGCACAGCAGCATTGTGTTTTAATCACCTGTTTTAAATAACCAAAATAGTGAAAGGATACATGGTCTGAAGTCCCCAATTACAAAAAGTAGTTATTGAACCTAAAGAAGATTATCCCAGACAGCAAGTAGACCCCAACAAGTATATGTTTTTGCTTACTTGATGAGTTAAAACCCATATTTTCTGTTCATGTGTTATGATATAAAAATGGTCTAGGGGTGTGTACCTCGCTCCAAGTAAAAGTGAACTGACATGGGAGTTTTCTACTAACAAATAAAGTGTGTAATATAGCGGTATCAGAAACTAAAATTTGCGTACACATACTCTAATTTTGTGTATAGGTGTATAACAATATAGTTATGTTGTTAGGGGTAAGGAAAGGTACTGAGATCAGCCGCTAGAGCTTTGTTGAGACAAGGGCACAAGGCCCTGCCGTGGTGGAGCCCTAAAGGGTAGAGATTTTAGTGTAAATAGCCCTCACCTTGATTAGTGTGTGACCCAGCGGTGCTCTAAGGCTAGGGAGATGCGCCTTTAGAGCCTTGTCAAGGCCCCCAAGGCCCCAAGAACATAGCAAGATTGGTTTTGAAATTGCATGTTGTATGAAGAAATATATATAAGCATGTTTTATTAGGTTTGCTGTCAGTGTGTCATGCAATTCATCCTATAATATCTTCTGAAAGAGAAGACAAAACTTCAATCACAGAGCAACACACTCACTTATGGCTGAAACTTCATGAAAAACCATATTCCTTTTCACCGAGAATGAGAGAATTCAAAACCCATCTTCCTTTGGAAAGTAGTTTGAATCTTCATTATTGAAAAACATTAAAATTGGAATTTGAAAATACCTAAAACACAATGGTGAACAAGAGTTTTGTTGATTTTGGTTACTTTAAAAAAAAGAAGAAGAATGATCTATTATCTATAGAAAGTTTGAAATCATGATTCTGAGTCATTGTTTGCAAATTGGTCATGCTTGTTGTCAGTAAAATAAATTGACAAATTTTCTTTTATGAGTATTGTGTAAAAAAAAATCCGTGGTTCATGTCAGGCCTTGTTTAGTAACTCTTAGAGATTTACTCAAATTTGTTACTAGAGAAAACTTCATTTGTGGCGTACACCCAAGTTATAGAACGAGTTCAATTTTAGTTTTTATGGAAAGATTCATGTTTCATTTAAAAGAAGGGAGAAATACAAGTACAAGGCCCCAATTATGATAACAGAATTGTTTAACCAACATGATACTTTCTCAATTTACATAGAATTGTTTAACCAACATGATACTTTCTCAATTTACATTGAAGTCTTTGGAAGCAAATGCACTTGAAGCTAGCATGGGTGGAACATATGTACCATAAGAAAGCCAATACATCCATTATAGTATGATCCCGAGTGAATATCCTCCAACACCCTTTTGTTCATTTCTTGCCCAAAGTCCCAAGCAATCACATAAGAGACTAAAGAGCTATTCGCCTTTCCCTAGCCCGGCACTTTGAGTTATGCTACACACCGGCAACACCCATTCAGTAATGAATCAACATATTCTGCTGGATGCATTTTTTAGTATTATGTTGTATGTAATTTGTTGTATATAAAGAAACTACGAATGTTCAAATAAAATGCAATAGGACACGAGTCAATGGTTAACAGGTTTATGGGTTGATGGAGTGGGCTCTTCGCCTCATGAGAGGATCATTATTGGTGGGGCGGGGGAGCTCCGTGAGTTTGTCACCTTATCTGGTGTTGTATGTTGGAAGAAGGAGTGCTCTTGAGAGGGAGGGGAGGATGATAAATGGGTCTAGAAAATGGGATACAGAGAACGGTTTTTGGTGTCTTCCTATTTTTCCAGTCATGGCTATGGATCATTACCTCCGAGTGCTTCTAATAATTTTTTGTTGAAGTTTGCTTGCAAAAGTGGGGCTCCTTCTAGATTGTATTTTCTTTATGAAATAAAAATTTGTTTGAAAAAAGGGGTACCTTCTAGGGTGTATTTTCTTCATGTGGACAGTTTTGTAGAATAAAATTCCATCCAAATCTGAGTTGAATCTAAAAGGGATGAGCATTGATTGGACTTGCACACTATGCAGTTTTGATTTAGAGAATGCAAGTATGAACTTCTTCATTATGGGTGGGTTAATAGTTTATGACTGCGTATATTTTAATATTTTTTGGTGGTTATGCCAAGATCTTTGTAGGGTTTGTTCATTAATACTAAGGTTTGGAGAACCTTTAAAACATTGCTCGCTTTCTGGAAAAATGGAGGGTTTGTTGAGGGCATGTAGATCCCCAAGACATCTCATGTTGAAATGGAAGGTGTTGTGGTATGTTTTCCCATATGCTGTGTTCGACTCTGGAAGAAGCAATGCCATGATTTCTGAATCGGAGTTTGGCTGGGTAATTATGGAAGTTTTAGGCACTATGGTTGGGTTTCCCTATGATGCAACTTTTAGCGGGGTTCTGTTGGAGTCCTTGGTTGTAAACTAGGATAGATTAGTTTTGGGGCCTTAATGCTTTCAAGGCCGTCATTCAATGCATTATTGTTCGATAAGATTTTTACCTTTGAAAAAAAGAGCAACAAAGCCACACATTTGTAATAATCGGTGTGACACCTGTGCTTGCATGTATCATCTAGATTCATTTCTTCTTTTATTTAACTCTGATATTCAAATTCATACACGCCACACATGAACTCCCTCCAAAAGATTCAGTGTCTCAAATATTGCTGTTTTTACATTCTTTCTCTCTCTCTCTCTCTCTCTCTTCTTTGACTCGAATTTTCATCATTCTAGATTTAAGTTCTTTGTCTTGATTATGTTTTTAGGATTATGGAAAATGTCCAGTGACTGGGGAGGCACTTACAATGGACGATATCATATCGGTTAAAACAAATAAGGTTAGTTGTTTTGGTTGTTTGTCTGTTTTTCTTAGTTTTATCTATTGCTATCTCTGATTTAGCTATTTTATCATGGTCCAGGTGGTAAAACCTAGGCCCTTGCAAGCTGCTAGCGTCCCAGGGTTATTGGGAATGTTCCAAAATGTACGTACGAATTCATCCTTTGATTTTTCCCCATTTTGGGAGAAGCTCCAGTTAATGAGTCATTGAAGCCCTTTTTGTTCAATTTTTATGCTGCATAACAACAACTTAATGATTTTTTAATGAGAATGCTTTATTAATAATAGGAAAAACTGAATGAATTTTCATGTCAGGTATGCTTTGTCCATAAAAAGAAAAAAATTAATGTTTTTAAAAAAAAAAAAAAAAATTCATAATTGCTAACGCATTTGGTGAACACAGATGGCTGCACACACCAATCTTTCTACTTACTTGTCGCACGTTATAAAATCTGGATGCCTATCCTTTTTATCTTTACGTCTTGTGGTTTGAATATCATGTGCATAAAAATACAATTACTACTCCAAAATTTACACACATTTACAAATTTCCAAATGTGTGTATAGATACATTTACAAATTTACAAAGGGCATACATATGATTCAATACTTGTGTTGTGGATTATGTTTATTTATGTTTGCTATTGCATATCTGGTCTGGAATCATATAATGCATTGCATGAAGATTAGTTTTAAATTCATTCTTCCAGTTTGACTAACTGCAACACTAATCAGATGACGCTAACATTATTTTAATTTGGGAAAGAAGATAAAAATATGATGTGGCATCATATTTCAAGGGAAGGAAAAATAGGGAAAAAAACTAAGTTCAGTCTTCTCTGAGTGTACCATAGCACCATGGATCATGATTGAATGATTGAAATCATTCTATCTAACATCAATCCTTTGACAATCAAAAGGAAGGAAACATCCCATGGTTAACAAAAGCAAAGGGTTTAACCAGAGAAAAGTTGAAAAGAAAGACACTGAAGTGAATCCATTATATGATTAGGCCGAACAACATTTACTTGTGAAGTTAGTGAACCGAACAAACATATTTCTTGTAGCCCACAACAATATCAGTCGTAATTCTTTGGAGAGGTAAATAAAAATGCTCTCAATACCGATGTTGAACCCATTATACACAATCGACTAACCCAAAAAATATGACCCATTTGATATCCTTGTGGACAGTTTGTCAAGGGCGCTGTTGTATCCTTTTCCTTTTCATACATGCTTAGCTGAATCCTACTTTGATATTGTTGAGTCATTGTGGTTTAAGTAAGCCTGCTTTCCTGCTTTGATTAAATACTTTGTCTCTTCAGGAATGGGATGCATTGATGCTATCAAATTATGCATTGGAGCAGCAACTACATACTGCTAGGCAGGAGCTAAGTCATGCTCTATACCAGGTAGTTATGTTTTTCCATTTATTTGCATTGAAATTCCACTGATTTTGGTATCTCAAGAAGACCAATTTATTGTATATAATGTGATGTTTCCATGAATTTAAAAAACAAAAAATAAAAACAGTTTCTTCAGTCACATTTTGTTTTTTCAAAATGTGCGCATATTTCTCCTATTTGATTTAAAGGGTCATAATGATGTTCTTTCCTCGTCCTTGTGAATTTTTCACAGCTGGTTTGGTTTAATACAATTCCATGTGTTCTGTTGATAAAAAAAGAAAAAGAAAAAGTTGTCATAAAAAAGGAGGCAAAGGTCTAACCTTTGCATAAATTACCATTTTTAACATAATGAGGTAGAACTCTTGGAGAGGGAAATGGGAGGAAGTGAATGGGTTGCCAGGGAGATGTTTATTATGGCATGTGGACTGATTTGAGCTTTAAAGGAATAAGTTCTAAGAATTTATTTGAATTTGGGTATCGGGATACAATTTTTTTTGGGTTTGTGTGTGTATATTAATATTGGAATACAATGCATTTCAGCAGTAATGCACTCTTTGTGTTGTGGTTCATGAGTATTGATTGTTTTTATCCCTCATATATTCTCTCTGTTAGTTGAATTTCTTCCCAAATTTTTTTTTCTAGAGTTAGAAAGTATGATACAAGCCATATGAATCGTGTTAAGTTCTGTCTAAATTCTAAATTGTTAAAATATTGTATTGTAAAGAAGTTATTTTACTCATTGTTTTCCAATAGATACCATCATGGTTCAAATTATATCTCAATATATTGCGGATAAATCTCGAAATACATTCATTATTAGATGAAAATATCCATGATATATTTGGATAAATTAGGGTGTTGATTTTTGTTTTCCATGGAAAACTTAAACTAGTGAAGAAATAATGAAAGAAAAGAGAGAAGGAAAGGGAGTGAACATGAAATTTTTGACCTTCCACCACCTAACTTCTCTTAAAATCATGAAAAAAACACTCTAGGAGCTTAAGAAAAATTTCCAATATTTTAGTGTACTGACATAGGCCTATAATGGGTGGTAAATTGGCTAGCTTTGCATAACTGATCCCTTGAGGGATAGCAAGACTAGCAATGGTGATACCGGAGATGAGATCAACCTTGAAGAACTTGAAAGTGTACCACGGAGCCCATTCGAGGATTGGAAAGAAGTATTGAAGTCCTAGTATGAGCTTTCTTGGATGGTTTTTGGTTCTTGAATTGGTGAAACGGGTCGTCTGGGAGAAATGTTAAGTTCTGTCTAAATTCTAAATTGTTAAAATATTGTATTGTAAAGAAGTTATTTTACTCATTGTTTTCCAATAGATACCATCATGGTTCAAATTATATCTCAATATATTGTGGATAAATCTCGAAATACATTCATTATTAGATGAAAATATCCATGATATATTTGGATAAATTAGGGTGTTGATTTTTGTTTTCCATGAAAAACTTAAACTAGTGAAGAAATAATGAAAGAAAAGAGAGAAGGAAAGGGAGTGAACATGAAATTTTTGACCTTCCACCACCTATTAAGACCATATTACCCATGTTTTTTTCTTAGAGATGGGTAAAAATTTATGTGCATCTAGGGGCAACCCTATACCATCTTCTCCAACTCCCTTTTCTATATCTCTCCTCTCCTTGCACTATCTTCTTCTTCCTCCCCTCCCCTCTACAATTTTGTGGTTGCAAAGATCAACCACCCATCCCGAGGATACATAAAAAGGTTACACCACTGAGCCGAACACGTGTCATGATGATCTCGAGGAACTACGGGCTCAAGCATCGGCTCAACATAGATCCAACCCAAGCGGATCTAAGCCCGCTCAACTTCAGTCCGCCAAGCGGACCCAGACTCTCACAGCATGCTAGGTCCACGATACCCATAAGTCCTATTCAGACAAGTATCCTGAGGATCAGCTTCGGATGGACAACTACAACTGCTCTTTGCTTCCAACTAGGAAGCAAACACTAGAGTATCTTCCATACAGGGAAAGTCTCTTCTACGGATTGCTTTTGGAGTGGAAACTATCTCCCGCGTATCTAGGAGTGCAGAGCTAACAAGAACTTTCCTCCTATAGAACGACTCTTAATTAGAGAGAAATCTCCACGAAGATTTCCTCCCTAAACTACGCTTACGATGACCTTGTTGAACCAGAACTCCTTGCACTATAAATAAGACATGATGTTGGTAAGCTAAGGTACGTTACAAAATCCCTATTACAACATTACACCTTCGGACCTACCTCAGATCCTTGTCTGACTTTAGCATCGGAGTCCCATCGGCCATCCCACGGTGGTCTGTGGCTCACGTGCATTACTTGTGCAGGTCACTTAACAACGAACCAGGGGACTACTAAGCGTCGTCTCCTACCAAAATCCCAGAAAGATGGTGACTACTAGGTCACTTAACAACGAACCAGGGGACACGTCTAACTCTCCGGTTGTCCTTATATTAGTTGTTGCCATGCACAGGCAGCCTACTCACGCCCTTGCACCAACGGCAAGCCTAGAATCGAGGTGTTGGCATCCCAAATACAACAGGTTATCAAGGCGGTGGAGACACAAGACAAAATCCATCCGCTGCTGATGGAGATCAGGAACAACACGGACCTCCACCTCCAGTGGACGATAGGGAGCAAGCGCAGGAGAGTTAGGCCCTCGCCAGTTCCTATTGGACTAAGGGAGGCTGTGCGGCTAACGCTGATCCAACCGCCAGGACAGAGAGGCTCGGTCCCGGGAACCTTCTCCGCAGAGGAGTGCATGATCCGGGTGTACTATATCGCTTCTCCGTCCCACCCCTTTGTGGACCGGATCATGAGTGAAGCACTTTCGAGAAAGTTCACTTCTCTGAAGCTCGATTCCTATGACGAAACCACCGATCATTTCGATCATCTATGCCATTATCAGCACGTAATGGTGCTCAAGGAAGGATCTGAATCCGTTATGTGCAGAACCTTTCCCGCCAGTCTTAAAAGCCCTGCATTGACGTGGTTCCACAGCCTTCCACCGAAGTCAATTGACTCCTTCAAAACATTGGCTAAGGAATTCTTGACATGTTTCGTCGGAAGTCAGCGTTTCAGAAAAACCTGCATACTCTCTCTAAGGCAGAGGTTCGGCGAGACGCTCCGAGAGTATGACATACGCTTCAACGAGCTGACCCTCATTGACGGGTGCAATGACGATACAGCTGTGACGACGTTCACTGCGGGCCTTAGAGGGAAAGCTCTTCGAGGGCTTCAAGGAGGGAAAGCTCTTCGAGGACCTCACCTTGGAGCCCCATCTGGACATGGCAGAGCTCAAGAGCGTCCAGAGACACATCACCCTGGAGCAGTGTTGTTAAGGCGGACGCCTAGGCGCGCCTCGAGGCGTTTTGGCAAAGAGACGCCTCAAAATGATGCAAGGCGGAGCGGTGAAGTGAGGCGTCCGCCTCGGACCGCCTCACGCCTCGGACCGCCTCAGACGGGCCATTTACAGCTTAAAAATCAAAAGCCTATTGCAGCCCACTTGTCTTTTAAGGTTAAGAGGGGGGTATTTAGAGTTGTAGACAAGAGAACGACTCCTTGGGGGCTATTGTTGTTGCTGTGTGTGTTCTTTTCCTTCTAATCAGGTTCCTCTCCTTCAAATTAGGTGTTGCCTCTTTCATATCAGGATGTTTCCTCTCTTTTTCCTCCTTCCTCTTCTTCTTCACTCTCCTTCCTGTGTTTTTTTTATACGATCTGTTCTGCAGCTTCTGCTGTGTTTTTTTTATATGATCTGTTCTACTGCCTTTTTTTTATATTCTCTGTTCACCTCATTTTTTTAATGATCTGTTCTGTTTTTTTTATATGATCTGTTCTGCTCCTTTTTTTATATGATCTGTTCTGCTGCGTTTTTTTTCTTCACAATAAACAATAATAAGTAATATTTCAGTGTATGGATCATAAAATTTTAGCATATGGATAAAAATTTGATGCAAATTTTCAAAGTTAAACCAATGAGACTTGCTGGGCGATGCCTCACCAAATTGCAATTTTCCAAACACTGTTTGTTTCAAATTCAACCATTAATTTTTCAAACACCGTTTCAAATTTTCAAAGTTAAACCAATGAGAAGTTGATGAACTAGTTTACATTATGCTTTGATGTTTTTCTTGTTTGTTTCTTTTTTAGTGATTTAGTGGATAGGCAAGTTAAGTACACTTATGTAGTGCATCTTTTTGCTATGCTATGCAACTTTATTATGTTTCCATTTCAATTCTAAATAGTTGTATGACTTTTTGTACATATTGGCATATGCAAATTATCAAAATGATGATGAATATTATTTATCTAAATGTGTTTCAATTTATTATAATAAAAAATCTTTAAAAAACGTTAAAGACTGCCTCAGTGAAGTGAGGCGTCTGCCTCGCCTCTGAGGTGTTTTCAAGCTCATCCGCCTCCCCGCCGCCTCAACGCCTTAACTACACTGCCCTGGAGGAGTCAAGGACCGCTAAGAGGGAGAACGAAGGCAACATGAAGCTTAAAACAGAATGGATCCTGATCATCCCATGCCAGAGAAGTCATCCAACTACGTTGGAATCAGAGTCGTGATACCCCTGAATGCTAGTTGTCGGATGTACTCAACTCCATGAAAAATTGGGAGAAATTGAAGTGGCCCCCGAAGACACGCGAAAACCATGCCAGAAGGGACAACGACAAGTACTGTGCGTACTACAAGGAAGGCGGCCACAACACCAATGAATGCAAAGTTTGAGGTATGAAGTAGAATACTGGATCCGCAAGGACAAATTGAAACTTCTTGCAGTCTAAGAAGTAGCCAGAACATACCAAGGACAGGGGGAGTCAAGAAAAAGACTCCTAGGATAATATACGTCCTTTATGGAGTTGGACCGAATGAAGACCAATCGCATAGGTCTTGCAAGTGAACTCTGCTAGATATGCATACACAACCCGCGGATGAAGACAAACGCGTTTGCTATTCGAAAATTCAGAACCCCATTTCCACTTTGACTTTCACGGACAAGGACCTCGATGGAGTCCGATTACCGCACAATGATGCCTTGGTCATTTTCGTTTCCATCACAAAGTGGGAAGTGAAGAGAGTTCTCGTTGACACAGGAAGCTCGCTCAACGTTCTGTTCTACAATGCTTTCCACAACATGGAGGAAAATCTAGTGCCATTAGAGCTCTCGCTGATCGGATTCAGCGGGGATAAATGCTTTTTCATCGGCTATGCAGTTAAAACGGATAACGAACCCATAACAGTCTAAGAAAGTTATAAGTTATAATGGGATATATCGGTATATAACGAAATAGTTTTTTTTTAATTATATTTTTAATACCCTTCAAAGTATTAATGTATTATAGAGGCAAAAAATAAATTATGTTCATAACATTAAGTTCAAAAACAAAAAAAACATTAATAAAAACATTTACCCTTCGTATGAGAGAGATCACAACAGAGTGCGATTGACTCGTCGTCTTCTTCCTTCCTTTTTTTTTCTCTTGTTCTCTGTCATAAGGCAAGGTTTGGTTCCCTTTTTTTCCTCTTGTTCTCTGTCATAAGGCGAGGTTTGGCTCTCTGTCGATTGGCGATGGCGAGCTCAAATCCTTTTATTTTCCTATGAGTCTAGGGGTTTAATTCGATCGAGAATGAAATGGGTGATTTTTTTTATTATGTATTAGAACAAAAGGTTAAAACTGCGTTATTAAAAAAATGTTATCTCAATAACGACCATATAACGCTGTTATATCGGAGTTGTGATACCGTAACGTGATAATGTCATAACGTAACGGCTCATCCCGTTAAGAAATATCGGCGTTATAATGCTGTTTTAATTGCACAACCCATCGGAAAGATAAGATTAGCCACGGTAGCTGGAGAACAGCGGCTGAAGAATGTCCTATTTCTAGACTTCATGGTGGAAGACGCACTGTCGTCCTACAAGCTCATCCTGGGAAGACCGTGGCTACACCAAATGAAAGAAGTGGTCTCCACCCTTCACCAGTGTGTTAAGTATACTGCTAACAACTCAGAAGGGATAATACGTGGAGACCAACCTAGGGCGCGAGGCCGCCACTACTCCGCATTGAAACATATAGAGTGCTCCCAGATCCAACTACATCATGCAGAGCAACCTGACCCAGTGCAAGGCCTAAAGACGGAAGGGGCACCATTTTCGAGCGGTACAGGAACAATCAACTCTCCCCCCAGCGAGTCGTAACGGCAATGGCAAGTGGGAACTCGTCCCCTCGACATTCTGTTGGTGCGGTGATCCGCCCCTCAGCAAGGTTTGCTCTTCAGTGACCTATGTAACGCCTTGACAGTCCGCTAAATGATTTGCGAAAGCAATCCGAATTCGCTTGGAGGCCAAGATCAGTTTATCTCCATCAACAGTTAGTTTACTTTAAGTTGTTTGTTTGTCATTCCGTAGTCAATATTGAGTTTAGAGTTCTTAAGAGACGTGTGATTCACAATCATTTAAGAAATAAAACAAGAATTTTAGAAACAAACTCTATTGATTATAAAACAGATGTAACAACAAACACCTTGAGGCGGATACAAAAGGTTACATACTACGAACACCCTGAGGCAGGTACAAAAGACTACATACTGTAGGCATCTGATCAGCATGGAGTGAGGACTTGCTCAGACTATCTGGTCCTGTAAGCGACACAAATAGTCCAGGGCGAGCTACCTGCAAGCGGAGGGACGCTCCACGGAACGCCGTCTTCAAATATGGTATGCGGGAATACAAAATCAACAACCAGGAGTACCTGTGACGACTCAGACCCAATTCTCACACTGCGAAATTGGGACAAGTATTAGGTAAACTTGGAATGCACACGCCTTCCCACGCAAGAGAGATTGAAATATTTGGGAATCAAAGGCCCACTCCAACAGGCCGTACCTGAATCCACTTTCAACATGGGTTCTGACTTCCAACGCAAGGGAGACAACAATATTAGTCGAGAAGTAGAGGCAACCACCATGAAGTGGGATGCAGATGCTATCTCTGAGATCAAACATCCAGGAACAATGACAAGACACCTGCACATAAAAGACAAACCCTTCCCGTGGGAAAGTACCAACACTACTTCTCCATTCTCCATGGTATGAGAAGAAATTACGAGATCTCAGCGGATTAACTATGTGCCCACCCACAACAGGGGATCACGTATAACAACTATCACCATGCCCGGTCGAAGCAAGCATCAGAGCTTTCGAAAACTCCAATGATGGAGATCAAACTTCAGCCTTTGGAAAATCCAAAACATTTTCTTCAACCTTTGAAAAATTCAAAACATCTTCTCCAGACATTACAGGAAATAAACTCAGCAAAAGATGATGCCTACAATGATTGAAAAATACATAATGGTTCACCAAACGGGCACTCAGCATTAACTGACAAACATTGAATGTCATATGGGAAAATGGAAGACGACGGTTCCCAAGGAAACTGCGCAGATCACGTCAATCAATTAATGATGCTTCACACAACCCCATCAATTGAAGAGGAGTAACCGATATACTCAAACGTCACACAACACAACCTATACCATACACGTGGTCATCGCGCGATCTATATCGTACATGTAACACATCGCGCAGAAAACCCTAGCCCTTCCTCTGAGAGCCCATGGGCTCAGCCTGTTATGTGAAAAGTACCCTCGCATGATTAGCATAAGCACTCGAGGATCCTAATCAACTTTGACGTACAAATTTTACCACTCGTTAAGTTAAGGTAACTTCGTCCACACCCTGGACTACCAGGTTCACACGCCCATCAGTAGACGAAACTTTTGGTCAAATCGGGCAAACTTAGTCAGCCAACACTGATGACGATAACTTCTGGTTCTCCCCGACACCTAGTCTGCTTAGTGTAGACATCGATGGTTTAGGGAGTGAGACTCTAATCAGCGCTGCCACGTCTGGTGACGACGACTCCCCAGGGATCACTGCCCCATTCACATTCAGTGTTCGCTGAACCTAATCAGGTAAGCCTAGCTGGTGACAACCAATAACGAAAGCTTCTAATCAAAACCTGGACTTTTAGCCCCCACTTCGAGGGTGTAGATAGTTCAGAAGGTGGGAGCCTAGTCAGTCTCGAATTGATTTCGATGGTTCACCACGAGACCACTACTTTTCAACGTGGCCGCCAAATCACTAAACCTAGACTTGTAGCCCGAGCTGCGAGGGTGTAGGTAGTCTAGAAGGCGAGAATCCAGTCAGCCACGATCTGATTCCGACGGTTTGCCACGGGATCATTGCTTTTCAGCGTGGCTGCCGAACTCTCCCAAATTTGTAGCTTAGTGCACTCAGGTGTAGATAATTTGGATGGTGGGAGCCTAGTCAATCTTGAACTGATTTCGATGGCTCACCACAGGACCACTACTCTTCAGCGTGGCTGCCAAAACCTTCTCGAATACGTTGCCCCCATCGCGCGGGAGGGTGTAGACGGTTCGAAAGGTGGAAGCCTAGTCAGTCCCGAACTGGTTCCGACGGCTTGCCATGGAACCACTGCTCTTCAGCCTGGTTGTCAAACTTTTACTCTCCGAATTTGTCGATCGCTTTTCTCGGTCAAATAATTCGGAAGGTGGAAGCCTAGTCAGTTCGGGACTTATTCTGACGGCTTGCCACGGGACCACTGCTCTTTAGCCTAGTCGCCAAACCCTTATTCCCCGAATCTATTGACCGCTTTACTCAGTCATAAATGATTCGGAAGGTGAGAATCTCGAACAACTCTCCCTCAGGACTGCAGACGCAAATGTGAGCTTAGCTGAGTCTGCGTCTTCACACTCAAACGGATTGACATTCTAAAATTAGAAAACTGGCATTCGTGTTGATACAAAGATAGTATAATCGGTGCCTAGATAAAAGCTAATTAGGACGCCAACCCAAGCTTACGACGCTCGACTCGGTGTGAACACTCTGACGTATTTTTGGCCACTACAGCTTGCCCTGCGGCAACATCTATAGTTGACCAGTCAGATAAACAAGAAAAAGCTTAGGCAGCTTACCTATGGGAGTCAGATAAACAAGAAAAAGCTTAGGCAGCTTACCTATGGGACTGGACACAACTCGAGTTACTCAACCCCCAGTTAAACTATTCGCAACATGCCCGCTATTGGACATAACTACGCAACAATGACTTCAAGTCATTCACAATACAAAGTAACACATTGATTCAGCTAGCTTATGCTAAAGTACCAGACAACATCCCATTGATTCAGCTAGCTTATGCTAAAGTAACACGACAAGGCAAAATGAAAAACATGCAATAGACGCCAAATACGAAACGAAGAAGATTGTTTTCATTAATGGTCAAATCAATATACAAGCACGCAAAATTTGTTCCTAATCAGGAGAAGGTACAGAAACAGAAGAGCTAAGCCTAAAGGGAGCAGGGGCAGAAGAAGTTGCATCTGTACGCGCTTCAACCTCGAAGCTAGGGATCAAACTGTCTTTTTCGCCTGACAACTCAAAGGTAATAGACAAGTCCAAATATGACATCTTTTTGTAACAGCTAAGATCCCACTCCGAATGCTCCTTCATCAGTGCCAACAACTCTAGCCGACCATGAACAATCCATCGAATTCGCACCTTTGCATCAATAAGGTCAAGCTCCAGTAGCTCCAACTTGTCAGTTAGCGCATCGAATTGAGACTGCTCTGTGGCTAGACTACTCTTCACAACACTGAGTTTATGTCATCCCGATTCGAGTTGGTCCTCGACCTTCCTCGCTTCTCGAGCATAGAACTCCACATCAGATTCCAACTGTTGCTTATCAATAGCCCAGTTAGCTCTCTTTGAAGTACTTTCCTCAGCAAAGGACTGCAACTTAGAATGCGCCTTAGCTGTGATTTCCTGCGCAACCTCGACCTCTAGGCAGACCCGGCTCAACTCCTGCTTAAGTCTATCCCTCTCGGACACTGCCTTGGTCAGATTACGCTCAAGTTCCTCCAGACGAGCCTACTGAGCCTCAGCAGTCGCAATTGATTGATCTGACTGCATTTCTTTGGCCTGCTTCTTAAGTCACTCAATTTCATGGAGCGTATCAGAATACAATGTCTGCACTGAGATAAGACACGCTCCAAGGTATTTACACTCTCGTGAACCGCCCTTCACGGTTGCCACCGACCTCAAACTCTCCGCCGTGGTTTTTTCCTTGTCAAGAACGACCAACCCTTTATTGCAAGACGACCCAACAAGATCCGGAGGCAGAAGAGGGACCGAAGTATCCAAAGGACCTTCCAATAGTTCTAATTGGGTCGGGGGAATTTTTAGGAGATCCAAGAATTCCCAAATCACGTCCAGAACCGAAAAACACACTCTAGTTTGAAGTATCCCACGATGCAAGCAGATGAAACCCGTCGGCGGCGACATTGGCGTTTGGGCACTCGTCAAGACATACCCTGGCAGGTTCTCAAAGACCTCAAACTTCGTACAAATTTCGGCAAGATCAGGCTCGGACAACCTGTCTTCGAAACACTCCAGGCCCTTGGCCAAGGTCGCGTTGTCAAGAAGGCTTTGTTGAGCCATGAAAAAGATGAATAATCCTTTCTGAACAAAGGATGAACAAAGCGGTAGCTTTAGAAGCAAGGAAAGTAGAAGAGTCAGACTCTGCACTACAGATGACCAAAATAGGGATTTGGTTCCCGCCTCTTTTTCGCTGGATCGACGCACGTTCAATTATGAGCGACGCATTCCTTTAAAAGATGACTTAGCGAACCGATGTGACAACTCACTAACTCGGGGGAGTAGTTGATAATACATAAAAACGGTCACACCTTGAGCCGTACACGTGTCAAGATGATCTTGAGGAACTACAGGCCCTAGCATTAGCCCAATACTGATTCGGCCCAAGCGATTTTAAGCCTGTTCAATTCAGTTCGCCAGACGGATCCGAACTCTTACAGCATGCTAGGCTCACACGTCTCACAACTATCCTCAATACCTGTAAGTCCTACTAAGGCAAATATCTTGAGGATCAGCTTCAGACAGGCAACTACAACAACTCTCTGCTTCCAACTAGGAAGCAGATGCCAGAGTACATTCCACAGGGAAACTCCCTTCTACGAATTGCTTTCTCATTGGAGTACAAGGCTAATATGGAACTTCCCTTCTACAGCACGACTCCTAATTAGAGACGGATCTCCACGAAGATCTCATTCTTAAACTACACCTTCGATGGCCTGGTAGAACCAATACTCCTTGCACTATAAATAAGACACGAGGTTGGTAAGCTAAGGTTGCTACAAATTCCCTGTTTATAATATTACACCTTCCTCAGATCCTTGTTTTACTTTAGCATTGGAGTGCCATCGGCCACCACAACAGTGGTTCATTGCTCACGTTCGTTACTTGTGCAAGTTAGAACTAGGTCAAAGCAGGGAGCGAAAAAACGACTGCATCACCTATGAACTCGTGGTTGAAGACAAGATTTTCATTTAATCTGTTGGTGAATTCTGGAATCAATTCCCCACCCAAGGCCAATCACAATGACCCCAGAATCCAGATCATGCGGTGTCCGCCGCTGCACACACCATCACCATCCTATGAACTTCATTCTACTTGTGGGTCTCTTTCTTTCTAGAGAAGAAGGGAAGAAGATGATGAGAATGGCCAAGAAATTGAATCTGATCGTCCCCTTTAAAAGACGGATGAAACGTGGACGGTCAGATGTAAAATGAATATAAAATTAGTAACAGTTGATACTCGGGCTGGGTCGGTTAGCCAGTGGGTTTTGAGAAATGAAACCAAGGACCGAACCGTAAATTTCGGTCCAGGTCGGTTTTGGGACCGAACATTAAAATTGCATTAATAAGACCGGTTCGCTCAATCCGATTTTCGGTTCGATTCGGATTTTCGGTCTGAAATGCCCAGTTCTAAAGTAACCTATGTTTATGCTTCGGTCGATATTGTTACGATGGTGGTGGTTGTTGGTGGTTTGAAGTGGGAAACGGGTGGTTTTCATCTCCCATGTTGGCAGTCGCAACAAAACCTCCTTTATTATTGCCCTTGAAGAAAAAAAGCCTTTTGTGACCCAAAACTTGTTCATCTAATTCCCCGTCAAGCAACCCTCTTCTTCCTCTTTGAAGTTTCATCTCTCAAGATCTTATTTTTGCCAGTTGTTCGAGTTTATGTTTGTGAGAATGGGCATGTCTCCGGGGCGTGGATTGAGTGGCATATGTACTCTTAGGCCTTTGCAGAGTAATGTTCTCATGACAAATGAATTTTTATTATTTGAATCAGTTGCTTCTTGTTTGTTTCAATTCTTAAAGCATTACAATTTACATTGAAAATGTTGTAACGTGATGGGGTATTCGGTTTGCATGCATATGACTTTTGCATTTCATTTATCTGATTTTGTATGGAAACAGATAAATGAAACATTCCATCACTATTGTAATGGAGATAGAGAAGAGTTGTTGCAGGAAATGAGATTTGGGGAAGATTTGATTGAGGTTGGCTTGAGATACACATATTTTATCCCAAAACAAAATTGTCATTTGCATGGTACATGACTTCAACAAGATGGGTAATCTGGTCTTTAAGGAAAACATGGATGCTTTAAGTCAGTCAATCTCTTTGACCTAACAATCAAGATTCAGAATGGGTGTTTGACTTTGACTAGAATACTCAAATTTTTGGTGCCAAACAAGAATTGCCATAAGCTAATGGGAGTCCAAGGGGAAAGAACCCAAAAAAAAAAAAATTATAAATCATAAAAAAATTAAAAAAAAAGTATGAAACAATCATCAATACAAGGCAAGGCAAGGCGTAAAAGAATAACAACAATCATCATTGCATTATAACCAACATTCTACTCGTATGTACTGAACCGATTTTTTGGCCGCATCACATCAATGCACAATTGATGCGCACACATCAAATGCCTTTTAAAACAGTGACCTTCATCATAATTGGATGAAAACTTTTCTCACATGTTCTATCATCTCAACTAATTTCATGGAAAAAAACTCACACACCCTTACAGAAATTATCCACAATATAAATTCCCTTTTCAAGGGCTGATGTATTCTACAGATATTGATATTTTGACCATGGATACAATTATCTCTTGCTATCTCGAAATTGTCTTTGTATATGTCTATACTTGGCTTATCTTCCAAGAGACAGGTAGCATCACTGTCTTATATCAATGTATTTTTTATGTAGTTGATTAATTATTTGATTCCACTGCTGAATGAAATGAACATTTATTTAATTCTGAGTATAGTGACTTTGTGGCTATCTGCTTGTAATTGGGATAGGTTTAGATAGATCCAGATCTCTCTTCTTGCATGTTCAATTGGGAATTTAGGATTGTATAGTGCTTACATGATACATGATTAGGTTGTATACTTTTTGTATTGGTTAGTGCCCTGGACTAACTTCTGTTCCTCTTTCATATAATCAATACAATATAATGTTTTGCTCATTAAAAAAAACTGAGATGGCTATGATTTTTTAAAATCTGCCAGCACATGTTTCAAATACTTTTTTTTTTTTAAATATTTCGATCTATTACTAATTTGTTGCTACCACTGAATATATAGTGATGTACGACAGCAGATAGTTTTTTTTGTTTTTTGTTTTTTGTAGTGTTTATTTATACTAGTGTTGACAATACTGATTGACCCATCCATATAGCATGATGCTGCTTGCCGCGTTATAGCAAGATTGAAAAAGGAAAAAGATGAAGCAAGGGCTATGTTGTCTCAAGCAGAAAGACAGATACCTATGACAGCCTCAGCTGCAGCAAATGCCTCGGCCCTTAGCAATGGGAAACGAGGTTTATAAAATTCTTGTAACTGCATTGATATATCACATACCATTATATCTTAATGTATGGTCCATATTTATTGCTTTTCCAGCTGCTGAGGATGAGGAATTGGGCCCCGATGGAAAGAAACTTCGAGCAGGTATTACAGATGATATCATTGACGAGCTTACGGAGTGTAATGCTATACTTTCACTACAACGGAAGCAGCGAAAGGTATTTTATTTACTCCTGTCCGAGTATTTGCTGAAACGTGAGGGTAGCAATATGATGTAATCTTCTGTAAAAACTTCTCTAATGAACTAAGCAAATAGATTGAATGTCAGATGTTTATCTTGTTTTATGAATGCTTATGAAAGTTGTGTTTTTGTTAATTTTTTAAAGATTTCTTTGACACTGGCTCCTGTCAATGCCCTGGAGAGTTACACCCAGCTGTCTAGTCATCCTCTTCACAAGACGAGCAAACCAGGCGTCTTAGCAGCAGATATCCATCCTTCAAGGGTATGGTATATTGACATTCTCTTCCATGCTAGGAAATGACTTTTTGCTTGCACCTAGAATATTATACTCGAAAATAATTTGCATGTTTGCTCGTTTGATACACAATTACAACGAGTATTAACAAATACAAAATCACAATAGTAGAAGATCGTGTCGGCCTGTTGGGTTGTTAGGAGAAAAGCTAGCAAGGTTATCATCGTAAATTTAAGTATTGAATGATGGGTATAAGCAAATTTTATTGATATATGCAAGTCTGGTTTACTAACAAGAACCAGCAAACTTTAAGCTAAGCTTAGTTATTGAATGGTAATTTTGGAAGTAAAGATTATAACGATATAAAACCATGATGAGTTGTAAAGTTTTGACATAGCTTTTATGGTACTCATATCATAAAAATCTATTTAGTATTTACCTAGTTAAGATGTCATGAAATAAATAAATAAAACAATTATTTTTAAAAACCAAAGCGCATTATTGTAATTTTAATAGATAGGAATATAGTGGCAACTTCATCGAGATATAATTTTTGTTGGGATATTCTAGAAATCATTCTTGCTCTAATTAATTAAAATTCAACGTTCTTACTTGATGAAAACAAACACCTCTTGGTCTTAAATTTATTTTGTTGTAATATGAGTTTGAGAGTATAGTTTTTTTTACTGGGAGGTTGGGAAAAATGAAGGAAAATGCTTACCAAGAAAATGATTTTTCAACCAGACTACAAAAGAGTTTCTGTCTCGGTTCTTACTAATTAGCTCTACTGACAGGATATAATTGCAACTGGAGGGGTTGACACAAATTCTATCATTTTTGATCGAACATCTGGACAGATCTTATCTACGCTTAGCGGCCACTCTAAGAAGGTTTCCTTTTTAGTTTTTGTTTTTTTAGTTTTCACAATCTGTGTCCTTGGCTTATTCAGTTTCACTTTTCAATCAAGGTGACGAGTGTCAAATTTGTTGCTCGGGATGAGTTGTTAGTCACTGGATCCACCGATAAGGTAATTCAATTATGTTTCTTTAGTACATCTTACCATCATTTCTACATTCCTGCAATTGGCACTCTCCTTTTGCAATTCTTTAGCTTAAATTTTAAGTTTATTTATGGAAATATTGGATGCCCTCCATGTGTGAGATTTGTATGCTTAGAAGTGCCTGCCTAAAATAAAGAGTTGTGATTCTTCTCTGGGATATTGCTGCCTTCAACTTCTCACATTGAGATGAATGAATCACTTGTTTATTTCATTATGCAATAACTGTAACTGGTGAAAAATAAAAAGGGGAGAGAAAAAAAAAGAAGGAAAATTGAATATGATCAGTTAACTTGCATGCATCTTTAGTTTACTTCCACGAAAAAGTAATCTAACAATAGTGAGGTACAGAGAATAGAAGGATTTAGGAGAATTAGGACACTGTTTGGATTATGGATTTCTCGCATATGAACTGCAACCCGAGGATGTCATGCGCTGAACATGCATATTTTTGGAGGTTGATGATTTCAAGATTTTCTGTTGATTGTCTGCATAGTTTCCCCTCTTACTAGATGTATTTAAAAATCATTCTCAAGTACACTGGTTTAGGATCTATGTAGTTAAATCGTAAATCGGCCCTAATTAGTTTAGGAGCATTATGAGATTAATCGGTCTGTATTTTATTGCCATATTTTCTGTATACTTAGATGTTTATTATATATATATTATGTATATTGAAGGAGGGAACATCACATGCCACAATTTAAGGAAAATTGTAAGAATACAAATTTCATTGTTAGATAAAGATGCAACTTTTCATATTCTTTAGTTTCCCCGATGGTAGAGTATTGATGAGGTTAGGAAAAAATTTAAGAAAACATTTTTTTCTCGTTTATTTATAACATATTATCATGGACTGATTAATCGGCGAGTTTCAAAAGTGATTAATCGGTAGCTCGGCGAGAAATTGCCGATTAATCAGTAAGAGATTATTTAAACGATTAATTAAAAAATCGTATCACTCTACTATCGAGAAGACGTTAATTGGGATTAATCGCCTATTAATTAATTGGGTCATTAAAATAACATAGTTTAGGATATAGTATTTCTGTATTTCAGCAGAAGTTTTTTTCGGCATCACATGTTTTGAAAACAATTTTGAGAGAGATGATGGTTGTGCTTCTGGGTGGGAGAGAATTTTTTCAAGAGACTTTCATGTTGTTACCCATCTCAACAGTTGCAATCTGTATTCTTTGTATGGGTTTCCAAAATTTTAGTGGAAAAATCATTTGTATTTGCAGTAGATTTCAAATAGATGCAAACCAATATCAATTGGAGCTCGTTAGATGTTTATAATTTCTAATCTGTAGATTTATTTCCTTACTTTCATGGCCTGTTTGTAATTGTCATTTTTCATTATTCACAGACTGTACGTATATGGCAAGGGAATGAAGATGGGAATTATGATTGTCGGCAAATTTTGAAGGATCACACTGCTGAGGTTAGCCTTATTATAAGTTGTTCGTTTCATATGGTTGTACTTCAAGCATGTATTTGATTTGCCTTGATGGGTCATGGAAATTGCTGCAAGAAATCTAGTCCTGCAAGCTCGTGTTCTGGTAACCTCAAGCACACATTCATTTTAGCAGATTGTATTTGTATTCACCCTTTGCTTGTCGTACCAATTTATTGAACTCATTGGGTCGAATTGTGTTTAACTGGAACATTAATTTAATAATTTGTTTTGAATTATTTTTCCTTTTACATTACAATATAACGACACTTCATTATATGTAACAACAGCACTTCGTTAAAATAAAATCCTGTATCGGACACCCAGACACTCATTGCACTCCATCTTAAGATTATAACTTTTTCACATTTTTCTAAAGATTAAATTCTCTACAAATGTTGCAGCATGTTACAACCATGTGTAGCAGTATTTACGTAAAAGTGAAAGAATATAACTACTAATAAAAAACTTATTGATAAAAAAATGAAAGAATATTATATTAATTAATTAATAATTGATATCAAGGAAGCACGGATTCGCGGAAAAACCCCGCCGAATCCATGAAAACGCGTGTCGGATACGGATACGCGTGCGATTCGCGTCGGATACGTATCCGACACGCGGTCAACGTATTGGTCAACTTGACCTGGTCAGGATACGCGTTGACACAGTCCGGATACGGTCCGGACACGGTCACGATTCGGTTGCTGCAAAATTTTTTTTTTTCTTCAGATCTTCATAAGATCGGACGGCTGAGATGCGAGGCCCTAATGTAAAAACCTAATCTCGAACCAGATCTTGTTCTTGCTCAAACGAATCAGAGAAAATGGGGAACCGAGGAGGCGAGGAAGATCGATCGATCGACTGGGAGAGATCGAGCAGGGAGATCGATCGATCGATCGACTGGGAGAGATCGATCGATCGAGCAGGGAGAGAGATCTAGCCTGGCAGGGAGAGAGATCGATCAGGCAGGGAGATCGATCAGGCAGGGAGATCGATCAGGGTCAGGGAGAGAGATCGACTGGGAGGGGATCGAACAGGGAGAGAGGTCGACTGGGAGCTTTCGCTGCTTTGCTTCCCCTCTCATTCAGGTTTGAATCTTGAAGAAGGAGAAGAAACCTCAAAGAATGGTGAAGAAGGAGGAGGAGGAGAGCCTCAATTCCATGGTCAAGAAGAAGACTCCCACTGCTAATGGCACTGCGCAGGCTCGTGGAAGGGTGACGGATTCACCATGGCTTGCAGAGGTTTGCAGGCTCTCCATCCCTTTCTTCAACCTTCCAGAAGATATTTCATTGCTAAAGTATGATATTTATGGTAAATATATTTTGTGATTTTCGGTAGGTGTGGCGGTGGTTGTAGAAGTTAGGTAGTGTTTGGTTTTGAGTCTTTTGACATATGTGAAATTTGGATTTCCATTGCCACCAAACAATGTGATTAATTGTGATGCTTGTTGTTACTCTTTTGGGTTCCAGCTTTTACTTTAGAAAAAAAGAACTTATTTTGGGTTCAACCTCCCTTTCTTCAAATTTTTGAATTTTGAGTTATGACATTATGTTAATAAATTTTTAATAAACTATAAAAATAAAAATAAGATTTGACGTGTCGCCGAGTCCCCGAGTCCTAAATTTTTGAAAATTGCCGAGTCGCCGTATCGTATCCGTGTCCGATACGATACACGTATCCGAGTCCGTGCATCCTAGATTGATATGTATATGTAAGAGCCTTTCTGAAGTTATATTTTAAATTGGAAGTTTATGAGGTGTCTCTGTTTTAGGCTTTTTGGTGTTACTTTGTTTATTTTTTTTTTGACATCTCTTGATTATTTTCTAGGTGCAAGGTGTCACAATCCATGCTACAAACAACTACTTCGTAACTGCTTCACTTGATAGTACATGGTGCTTTTATGATCTTTCCTCTGGGTTATGCCTTGCTCAGGTGTTCCTCTCACTTCTTTTTCACCCTCTCTATTTCTTCTATGCGTGTATGGACATTTAGTGAATAGTAAGGTTATTTGGTAGGTTGGTGATGCTTCAGAGTCGGAGGGCTTTACATCAGCTGCTTTCCATCCTGATGGTCTCATCCTTGGAACTGGTACTACAGACGCTCTTGTCAGAATTTGGGATGTAAAAAGTCAGGTATGAGCTTTTGGTGTTATTCAAATTTAATCTTGACATGCTTCAAGGGTTATCTTTATTCTACAATTATAATGTGCTCTTTATTTCACATTGTATTATACTTAATTGGTGCCATCTACTGATATGACATAACTGAGTTTCAGTCAAATGTAGCAAAGTTTGAGGGGCATATTGGAGGACCAATAACTGCCATCTCTTTCTCTGAGAATGGTTACTTCTTGGCGGTATGTGCTTATTAATTACCAAAGAATACAAGATAGAATAAGTTATGTTATGTTCTGACATTTCATGTATCGATTCAATCAGTCTGCAGGCCAGGATGGTGTTAAATTGTGGGATCTGCGTAAATTAAAGAACTTCAGGACTTTTGCTCCCTATGATTCAAATACACCAACAATTTCAGGTGCAACTTCTTCTTCACCTTCAGACTAAATCTTCTCCTTCTCTGGGCAGAGACTTGTAGTTCTTTTTTAGCTGTGCATATACTGTGTAAAAGTTGTAAGCATTTATAACTGTATTATTACAGGTCAGCCTTTTTCTTCTAGGTTATCTACCTGTTAATTTTAATTTTATTTTTCTTCATTGGATAATAAATGAGATTGATTGTGTTGGTAATGGAAAGAATGGACATGCTTAGATTTTATGAATCCATCTGCTCACCAAAAATTTGCTTCTTGCTTGCAGTGGAATTTGACCACAGTGGAAGTTATCTTGCAAGTGCAGGCGCGGATGTCAGGTATGTCCATCCTTGTTACCCCAACTTCCTACCACTGTTATTATATTGTTATCATCATCATATTATTACTCCTATTATTTATTTAAATATTATTATTATTATTATTATTATTATTATTATTATTATTATTATTATTATTATTATTGTTAATATGATTAAATTTTTTTTTTGAGATGTTGCAATCCTCTCTGTTAGTCCATGATTTATCTCATTGTCAGTATGTGAGCTACAGATGGGTGGGTAAGATCATGATATTGGCTCCAGTTCAACCTGCACAGTTGGGCAGCTTTTATTTTTCATTTTTTTGGCCATTCTTAGTATCACTTAAGAAATTTTGCATCTGTCCAACCACTGGAGACATTCAAATATTAACATTTTTCCCCCCTTGCTAAATAGAAACTGCATTAGACTAAGCAAAGATCATTACACATACACATCCCAAACAAAACAAGCTGAAGGATTAAAACTAACTATATTTACATAACACAGTGAACCACGCTACACTGCTCATTATGTTTTCTTGGTAACTGTGCTGCACAAATTTTATTTTATTTTTTCGAGTATTAATAGTGTTTCAACTACTGCAGAGTTTATCAAGTTGCAAATGTCAAGTCAGAATGGAATTGTATTAAAACTTTGCCAGATTTGTCAGGCACAGGTACCTTGGAAACAAGCACTTAACATGTATCTTTGATTTTGATCTGTAATCTCTGCTTATTTCCTTTCTTTGCCAACTGCAGGGAAAGCAACATGTGTGAAGTTTGGCCCAGATGCAAAATACATGGCAGTTGGATCAATGGACAGAAATCTCCGCATTTTTGGGCTGCCAAGCGATGGTCCTGAAGAAGAGGCCTAGAAAATGTAATCCCTCTTTTGATTTTGGGACGATGCATTGGCATCTCTTTGATCTACATCAGCATCTAGAAAATGTAATCCCTCATTTTCTTGTGGATTGTTTATGCGGTTTAGGTGTTCTTTAGTATCAAAGAGATATAGAGAGAAAGGGGGTTGCCTAGAATGTTTGCAGTCACAAGAACAAATTGAATTTTCGGGCTCTGTACGCTAGAATTTACTGATGAGGCAGAGATGTAGATCTGGGATTGAGGAAACTTGTTAGTGTTAATATTTGTCTTGTACTATTTTCTAGCAGTATCTTCCGCAACTCATTTGACGCCCTATGCAAGAGAAGTTACAGCCGTTAGAGGGTTTTGATTAGTTTGTATTGTCACTCTGCCTAAAAGGTGAGTTTACTATAGTTACTGTAATTCGGAATATTATATCTTAACCATTTTGACAGGTTTTTTTATCAATAGTTCTTAAATCAACATGATTATATCAAGAATCTACGATTTGCCTTCCCAAAGACCTATCAAGTGCTTTTCAATCCTGTTTAACTGTAAGTCCACAAGGAAAACTGTTTCATGTTGTAAAGTATCACATGTTGTTTTTGTTGGTCATTTGGTGGTGAGGTTATGCTAAGGTTATATTACCAGAGGTTTTGGAATGGGCTAAATTTTTATTGTGAAGTCATTTCCAGAGGTTTCTACATTACCAGAGGTTCTGCAGGAGCTGGAGCACTTCCACAAAATTTTGTAATTAAGACATGGGAGGTATGTGCTCCGTGAACCAACAAATCAATCGTTTTTGTAAGGCCTGTTCATGAATTCAAATTTATTAAATTCCCAATACAATGCAACTGTTTGGATGGAATGCAAAATTTGCCAAAAGGTATTACTTTTTACCAAAATTGGGTTAGTTGAATTATGAAGGAACATTGTGCCAAAAGGGTGGGTTCCCTATGCCAAATAGGATGGTACGGATTTGTAGGGTTATGGGGTTTTTTTTGGAAGATTCACATACCTTTCGGTTCATATGAAAGGAGTGTTGTTGGTATGAATTATACCTTAGAGGAGTCCAAAATGCTTTCTGGCAGCCACTTAGTCAACAAAGCAATGTTCAAAATCAAGAAACATTTAAGTTATCCCACTATACCATGTAAAACAAGATCAATGCATAAACTTTAAAAAGTATTCATGGAAGACATGAACACATAAAAAGAATAATTAAATTTGAACTAAAATATCGACAGGACTCAAATTGCATGAATCTTAGCTTCCAAAAGTAAGTCATAAAACTAAGACCTAAGAACACTATTTGAGGCACATCAAGAAATCTATTGAGCTTGGCCCCCGAGTCTAGTGTCTATCTTTTAGGTTGTTGTTTTGCTACCCAATGGTCAAGAAATATTGATTCTAGTTACATTGTTTGGCACAATTTTCTCTTTTGCAATTCAATTTGATTGGGTCTGCTTTTGGCATTCACCAGTTGCTTATTCTGTAAGAACTTAAGATTTTGGAGGGATTTAGCATCAAGAAAGGTGAGAACACCGCGAAGAGCTGTGCAAACCTAAAAATAGGTAAGAGTGTGGAAGTAGTGAAATTGAAGGCTTTTCTTACCATGTTTATTTTTGAGTTTGTTGAATGAATTGGTGGTCCCAAAATTTAATAAATTGGTGGCAGGATAAGGTAATTGACCCATTAAAACCTGATACCAAATTCGTTTTGAATTGATAAAAATGGCTCCAGGATAAGGTTTTATGTTCCGGATTCAGATCTGATTTGTTAGATTTAAATCGGTCAAGTATATAATATGGATATAATGTCATACAATAGAGCCAAAATCGAAAATGCAAATGGAAGATTCACTGAATTGTAACAATAGAAACTTAAAGGTAGATCCAGACTTAAACATTGGCGTCTGCCCCTTTCGTTGTACCAATGATTACCAAGCTTAGAGCAAGCCACAATTGATAAGTAAATGCCGCATTTGGTGCACAAAATAAATGTCCACCATGATTCCTCTGCAAGTATTTTGTACTAATAATAGTATAGGCTTAAACGGAGGACAAAGAGAAAAAGAATCAAATAGTGAAAAGATGAAATTATTTGCACATGTATTTGATTGATCAAATTGACATTTGAGAGGCTTAATGACAATTTTTAGGCAAACACAATATTGTTCATTAAAACAACGAAAATGCTAGGAAACCATGTTTCGCAATCAGGGTGACGTGCGTAATCTTTAAAGAATAATGAAATTTTCAAAGTGTTTATGTATATCTCGATGTTGTAAAAAACCACCTCTAATGAAAACACATCATTCTAGTTACAAAACTTAGATTGCAAAATCTAGTTTTCTAGCCCCACTCTTAAAACAATGAGGATACATGAGAACTTTGTGAATTGTCCTAACTAAAAATACGACCGTTGGTGCTGCATGAATTCATCAAATACCTACTCACGTATCAATGCGCTCTCCCCCACTAGTTTATTATTATTCAAAACAAACACGATTTAAGCATTAGTTAATCACTCAACTACAATTTTTTTTTTTTTTTTTTCAAATTCAATAAACTCCAAACCTAGATTCTTTTCCATTTGAATAATACACATTCCTCAATTGGAGAGTGTAAAATTAATTATATATAATCTCGTCCCACCATTATTGTTCATTTGTTCTCATTCTCTGCAACACCAATATAAAACACTATTCATCCAACCAGATATCAAAGTTAATATAATATAATATAATCACACTTACTTTCTTCAAGATCTTGAGATGAAAAGAAAACCACATCTCATCTCACACAATTTGAGATCTCAAGATCCATCACTTTCCATCTGTAAATGTTTCCTTCCTCGACTCAATAATGAAAAAGATGCCGAGTCCTACCACCCCTTCCACATTTCCCGTCTCACAAAGTTAGGCTATCAGAAGAGAGAGAGAAAAACCTCCTACTCACACACACAGAGACCAACACACGCCCATCACAACACAAACACAAACATCCAAACCCACCCATCAACCTTCCACTGATTTTCAAGCAAACCCCATTCCTCAAAACCACCAGAATCCACCATGATTTGACCCCAAACACCCACAGATGGGTTTATATAACAGACCCTTTTGTTCAATCTTGCTCACTTTGGGGTTGTTGTTGTTGTTGTTGTTGTTCTTCCCATCTTGTAGTAGAGCTGCTTCATCTGAGCTTACCACTTTAGTGTACAAAGGGTGTGCAAACCAGACCTTTCAAGACCCATCTGGGGTTTACTCACAAACCCTAGCATCCCTTCTTGGCAGTCTAACATCCCAAGCTTCCAAATCCAAGTTTTACAAAACCACTGCAGGGGGAGGGCAGAGTTCCATCTCTGGTCTGTTTCAATGCAGGGGAGACTTAAACAACAATGATTGCTACACTTGTGTGAGCAAAACCCCTGACATGTTGAGTCAGTTATGTGGGAAAACCATTGCAGGGAGGATTCAACTCAATGGGTGCTATGTTCTGTATGAGATTGCTGGGTTTCCTCAGGTTTCTGGTTTTCAGATGCTTTTTAAGACTTGTAGTGGGTCTCAAGCTGCAGGGAGTGGGTTTGAGGAGAGGAGAGACACTGCATTTTCAACGATGACTAATGGGATTGCTGGTGGGAATGGGTTCTTTGCAACTAGTTATCAGTCTTTGTATGTTTTGGGTCAGTGTGAAGGGGATTTGAGTACTGGGGATTGTGGTGAATGTGTCAAGGAGGCTGTTCAGAAAGCTCAGGTTGAGTGTGGACCTTCAATCTCTGGAAGGGTTTATTTGCACAAGTGTTACATGAGCTATGCTTATTATCCAAATGGGATTTCTAAAAAAGGGTCTTCTTCAGGTATGATTTCGGAGTTCTCATTTTTGTTAGTTGGTAGATTTTTGTCTAATTTTAATGGGTTTATTTATTTATTATATATTGTTGTGGAGATTTATGAATTTGTTTGTTCAAGTTCTTGCCTCTGTGTGTGGTTGTTGATGATAGGGAGAGGGCAAAATACAGGTAAGACAATAGCAATTGTTGTAGGTGGGGTTGCAGCAGTGGGCTTTGCACTCATTTGTCTGATGTTTCTAAGATCTTTGCTGAAGAAACATGATGGTGAGTATTAGTAACAAGATAATAATGTTTGTCATAGTGATTTGAGTCACTTTTTCATGTTTTGTGATCTTATATTTGTGAAATATGTTGAATCTTGTGCAGATTATTGAAAGAAAGGAAAAGAAATTGGGTGTTGAAGCAAGGCATCCTTTCAATTTTGAAGTGATTTTACTCTAATAGTGGCGGATGGAATTGTTTGATGAAATTGAGGGAAGGAGGAATGAAAGAAAGATATTGGATTTTGACTAGATGATGTGAAATTGGGAGGAATTGAGGTAGGCGTGGAAGGAAAGAGATATTGTTGTTTTGTCATTTTGGGCTGGTGGAAGGAAAAGAAGAAAGGATTGAAGCCTAAATGGATGATGGTATTTTGAATTCTCTCTAATTGACACGAAACTTCATTTGTTTTTTCAACATACTTCTCCATGTTCTTGCGCTATTTGTTCCTGTTTTCTCTGCTCACAATGCTCCCTTTTGAGAGTGATCTCCACACAAAAAAAAAAAAAAAAATTTGTCTACTCAATGAACATTCACAAAATGTTTGATTGATCTCGATTTTCTAACATGCAGATTGAATTATTTAGGTAGTATAGAGTATTGTGTGTTTTGCATAGTGAGGTGATTTAGTATAAAAAGAAGAGGACCCTAGTTTAAAATCTAAGTTAAAGGAGTGATGTGTATGGTTTGGTTTGGTGGATTGTTTAGTTTGGTGAAGCTACAAGCAAAGTTCTAAAAAAATGGAGTCAATATAGCTCAGCTTGGGGAGGTGGGGATGAGTTGGCACCCATGCACAAGTCTGAACTACGCTCTTGGTTGTTGCATTCACAATATCACATGGTTTGTCCTTTCAAGTTTCAAAATATATATGCTTTATGTTTTTTAATTGGCTGGTTATTTATCCCCTCTTTTAAACTACTAAACGTTAAATTGTGGGTTAACTTAGGCTTAATAAAGTCGTCCAAGCTGTTATAGCAATTCGGGCGCTTCGACATTGATGAAGAAAATCCATCATCACAACATCTGATGCTTTGACGATCATCGACTTCTAGATTATAGCAGACCCCATTATGGTATGGAGTTTCATTAGTGCAAAAGTGCTCAAAGTTCTTAACCCTCTTGGATCTGATTTCTCAAACAATTGCTTTGAAATTGTGCATCGAAAAGTGTTTTTATTCATTATTGTTATCAGAGCTTTGCTAGGGGTCGAGGGATGGGTGTATCCTCCTCAAGATGAGTGCATCGCTCTGGAGATGTGCGTTGGTGCTCATCTCGAGGAGGATGGGTGGTTACACCCTTCCCTCGCTCCCTTTCCCTCGACCCCTAGAATTTTCGTTGTTATCATGTAATATTTTCATTCCAGTCAAACTCTGAGGGCACCATACCTAATCTTGTTATCATAGAAGGACATTTAGATCCCATTTGGGCTACTTGTTTTCTAGTTGATATTTGATGTAACACATTCAATTCATAGAACTCACGCAAGCTATCATTTTAGGCTCATGTCATTTTTCCAAAGGCAGTGACTTTTAGTACTACCAATTTCCATTTTTGACACTATGACCCCCTATTTTCCTGTCTAACACCATCACTTTTCTGTCTAACACCACTACTTTTCTGTCTAACATCACCACTTTCTTTGTGACACCATTTTTTAATGTGTTTTTGTAAGCTTACTTCTCATAACAACAATCGCTATCACTTGCGCTCACCCTCGTCGCTTGCCACCTCCCCTATCCTTCTTTTTTTTCTGCCCCTCTTCCTCTCACTTCTCAACAAAAGCGACAACACAACCCTCGAGATCTGAACGAAGAAAAGAGAGGTGGGAATCGGGTGGTGGCTAGGGGGCGGGGCAGGGCGTAGGCGACAAAGCGAGGCAGGGTAAGGCATCAACAATGCAGGGCAGGGAGTCGACTGTCAGCAATGCAACTACCTTGTTCTTGTTGTTTTTGCAAAGAAAGGAAAACGAAAAAAAAAAGGAGGGAGGGATGAAGAAGAAAAAAAGAAAAAGGGTGGCGCGCTACGAGACAAACTGTTGTTATTATTATTGATGTAGAGGGATGTTGTGTCACATAGTACATCTAAACAAAATGGGAATGTATAATAGATATGGCTTTTTTATTTTATTTTTTTAAATTTATTTAATCCCTAACCCCTCTCAACTCAAATGTTGCTGGCAGAGTTTGAACCCTGGACATGTGATTCTATCTGCCATAGACATACCTCTCAGCTAGTACTCTATTGGCATTGACTTGAGGATAATAACACTAAAAAAATCTATGGGCAACATTCTCCTATTATGTATAGCAAAACTCGCACAAGGAACTATTGCTTAAAACCCCATGCAACTAGTATTTTTTTGTCTCTTCATTGTGTTTCTCGTAGCAAACCGAGAGAGGTGGTGGTGTTAAAGAGGAGAATTAGTAGTGTCAAAAAGTCGCAACCTTTTTCAAAATGTAAAGATCTCAATTCTCAAGTAATATATGCGCATCATCAAAGTGTGTAAAAGGTAGTAAAAATAATAATTAATAAATAAATCATCGTAATAGGTCCTAATATCATGTGAGCTACATCATTATCATGCGTGGCATAGCAACTGGTACTTGCTAGTAACCAAGGATTGTGATTTCGAGAAATTATACTAAATTTTTTTGAATATACGAATAGAAAAAGGGCGAAAGAAAAAATTACATTTTTCAAACGTTATTTTCAAAAAATTTTGACGTATTTTTGTAAATTTTGGGTTTTTTTTTTCATAAAAATAGAAAAACTAGCTATTAAAATTTACATTTTATCAAAAAATTTTGGGATTTTTTTTCGTAAATTTCAAGTTTTTTTTTAATTATCATTTATAATAATTATTTATTGATTATTGAAACCATCCCCTAATTTCCTAATTATCACTTCTTCTGTTTATATATTAATTTTTTAAACTGTCCCTTGATTTTCTAATTATATGTATTTTGGTTTCATTTAATACATTTATTTACTTGTCATATTTAATATACCCTCAAAATTCATTATATATTTCATTTATCCTCGAAATTTTTATGTTTTTTCTTTATATACCAAAATATTTCTTAATCAGGAAATCGAAATTAACTCGAAAAAAGAAATCACAATCCTTGCTAGTAACTATAGTTTATTTGGGTATGTAGTGTTGATTTATTAGAGATTCAAAAACTTGAATTATTAGAAAAACGAAACAAACACCATATTTAAGGGACTAAAATTAGGGCTGCAAATGGAGAAGGGGGGCGAGTAGGGAGTGCTGCCCATGATCGATCCTATTTTTGAACACTTTGCCTTGTCCTGCCAACCCAACCTCAAGTTGGTCACCCAATCTTATATTTTCTATGCTTATTTGCTCCCTGGTTAACTGACTCAACTGCCAATGACCAACCCAAAAATTTCAAATTACAAAAGTAGGGTTAGCGTTATTGGCTCAGAATGCAATGTGCCTCACACATCCCCTAGGAGATGCGCTCATCTCATCTGTCATGATTGGATAACATTCATTCTGCATCAAAGACCACACCTATCTGGTTATATTCAGAATTGTAATTTTGTGCACTTGAATGCTTAGCAGAGGATTCATATCTGGGTGTGCAAATGCATGCACATATAAATGTTTATCAATTCATGGCATGTAGAATTAGTGAACATTTAAAACACTACAACCTATCTATCTTCAATGCACACATACAACATTTATTGGTTCAAATAATTTCAAAAAAAGGTTTTCATTAGTAACTCATTCCAACACTAAATCCATAAGAAAGTCCCCTAACAAAACTTGAACAACACCTAAAAAAGAAAGCCTGGGCAATCTAGACTAATGAACTACGACAAGAGAAGTCATCATTTGGATGAAGCCGGTGTTGCAGGAGCAGCACCACCAAGCAAGATGACCTGTTGCTTCTCAAGTTCACTCATCTGCTGCTCTCTGTCCAACTCTATGATGAGTGGAACCACCAGTATCAGAAATGTGGTTCCAACAATCCAAGCTGCTTTTCCAGTGCTCTTCAACAGCTTCTTGCTTACATATGCTGCATCCGACGCTGTTTGTTTCCCTCGACGAATCACTGGGGATTGGGATATGGTGTTTGAAAACCTAGCTAGGATTCCTTCCTGGTTGCTCATGTTGCTTCTTATGTTATGGCTGGTTGCAGAGTAAGTGGAGTTTAGGAGGATGGATTTGTGGGAGCGAGACTAAGATAAGGTGGGAGCGAGACTAAGATAAGGTTACACTTCTTGGATGGATGGGACCACTGACCAAAACATCAAAATAGGGTTTTGAGTAATAGGGACAAAAGTTCCACCCTCTCACTCAGAATGTGCATTATCAACATTTAGCTTCTTAACATCTAGAGCATCCATATTCAGTACTAAAAAAATTAACTTGCAAAATAAAAAAAACCCTGTGATGGTTGTTTCCTGAATCTGGAAATGTGAGGGATCAACAACGAGAGAATAAACCCCTTTGCTTCTTAGCATTAAGAGTGACTCGCGTGCAAGGACAAAATTGATAAGATAACACTGCAATTGTCATTTCGAATCAAAATGTACCTGCAGACACTCTGTACGCAATGACCAAAAAAGCCATGGTTCATAACCATATGAAGATGTTATGATGGAATTTTGAGGATCTATTTGATGAATATCTAACTTGAAGAGTAACAACAATTTAGACCCTACATTTGAGTTTTCCTCGTATTGTGCATCAAGTATGACAGTATAAAGTGTTTTTGATTTATTAAACCAAAATGAATCCCCTCTTTATATATTCCAAACATGAGAATGGTAAATTAAGAACATCTTCAACTTGAATAGACTTGGACATGAGAGTGTTCAAGACTGAATCCCTATTTGGGGTCATACCATTGGCCTCATAACCTCTGCATATAACTATTATAACAAGAGAAGCGTTGCAAAGCCACGGAACAGAAGCAATGAAACCCAAACTTATTCCCCCTCATCTGCAACCATTCCCTCCCCTGCTAAGACATCCTTGTAATCTCGACAAATTTTGAGTCCAATGAAGTTGCATTAGCGTCCAAGATATCGTATCTGCATGAAGGTTCATCAACAGTTCCATGATTGGGGTGAAGATGACTTCTAAGAGCATAAAAAAATGGACTATCTGGGTCCCACAACTTATGAGGGAAGACATGGTGACCATCGTAAGCATCAATGAAGACAAGGTTATATATATATATTTGTGGTGTTCACGATAAATTCTTGTGCGTGTGACTCGTGGAGAAAGAGCCTCTCATGAGTGCCTTTCTACAGTACATCATCCATTGGTTCTGGACAAGATAGTTGTCGTTCACCAGATGATTTTAGGGTCATTTGTACTTTGCCCCTTATTATAAATAGCTAATAAGAGATTATTCCCGAATAAATTTGTATTGCATTTTTCCTCCAAGACTAGCAGTCAACATGCCTTGACTGTCAAGGCACAAACTAGTTTCAAAATGGCCACATTTTACTGCCCAAAATATCCTTTAATGATCTGAAGGTTGAGATTTAAAGTTTAAAATAGCCAGATGCAATTAAAATCTCATAATGCCCATTAGCCGTTAGGATAATCGATGGAGAAGATGAAATAGTAGTTGGCTTGAGCAAAAGGTTTTCAAATTCAAAGATTCCCCTGAAATTCGAGTTCCTCACATGTTAATTCACTGTAGATGAAAGTTATTTGAAGTGGGAAAGCTTGAGCAAACCCAAGTTTTTAAGTTAGGGTTTCATCAAATAATGGTTAGACATATCCTTATTCATTCATAGATTTCAGTTTAGAACACCATCGTAGGGGTAAGTCAAGTCAGTTGTTTTAATTTCATCATTCTGTAGACATTGTTAAGAGTTGCATGTCATCTTCAACCTCGCGCAGGTCTATTCTGTTTCAGGGGGCAATCTTAAATTCAAATTTATTATATTGGGTTAAGTTACTGCCAGTAGTTTGTAATAAGGGGAAAATGTAATAACACTTAATTGTTTTCCTTGCAGATCCCATACTGTCATTCGCACAAGGAGATTTGAAGTATGCAAGATTTTGAAGGATTATATGTAAAACACAATGTAAATATATTGTATGTTATTAACAAGCCAAGTTCATTGGATGTACATGTAAAACACAATGTAAATACATTGGATGTTTTTGACAAGCCAAGTTCATTGGATGTTCTTCCAACAAAGTTTGACATAACACATTCTAATCAAATGTCATAACATCTTTGCAAAAACCTGATATAACACAATTCAATTCAAATGACACAACATCCTTGCAAAACCTGATATAGCACAATGGTCATTTAAATGACACAATATCCTTGCAAAACCTAACATGGCACAATGGTCATTCAAATACCTTAAAATCTTTGCAAAACCTGATAACACAAATGTCAATTAACATCCTGACATAACACAAAACCAACCTAAATTTACAAACATTCAATATCATACCAACTCGAAATGCAATCTGTTCAACATAACTTGCAAAAGTGTATTATTAACATACCATACAAATAAGTCTGACAGCTATAAGTATGACATAACAACCAATTGTATCATACAATCCATCTGACAACAAAAAGTGATAATGTCATGAACAAACCAAATGTGATTACATGAAACAGATTTCTACTGACTTATATGCTTGGTTATTTTGGCTAACAGGTCTCTTACTTGAAGTGCTTTATCCCCTTGCAAATTGAGTTTGTCCCCTTTTGTCTCTACCATTCCCATCCTGGAATACTGGATTCACTGGTGGCCTCATTAGTAAGGGCCTAACTCTTTATGCAAAGGGATGAGTTGGGAACACGATGTTTGAATATTGTGCATAGTTGGAGTTGTAGGCATCTCAGGGTGGAAATTTGGTTGTTGTAGAGGAGTTGTGAGCATTTCTTTTGGAGGTTCACTTCTTCTTCCATTCCACTACTAGTTTTTGCAATTCTTGGTTTTTTGTTCCTGACCCTCTTGAATCTAGGTCCCTTGGACTTTTTAGATGACTTCCTTCTGAACAACTTCATCTTTTCTCCTCTTTGTGATTGGTTTCCATTGGTTTTGGACTTCAAAATCTTGCATACTTCAAACCTCCTATTCATTTATTTGATTGTGCGGATGACAATGCAAACATGAGATCTGCAAGGAAAACAATCTTTTTATTATACTTTCCCCCTTATAATAAATTACTGACAGTAACTTAACCCCACATAATAAATTTAAATTTAAGAATGCCCCTAAAACAGAACAGGGTTTGCAAGAGGTTGAAGATGACCTGGAACTCTCAATAAATGTCCACTGAAATGATGAAATGAAAATAGTTGACTTGACTTACCTCTATGATGGTGTTCTAAACTAAAATCTATGGATGAAATAACTCAGATCTAAGGTTTGTGTTACCTTTATGTAATGAAACCCTAACAAGACCCTAACTTCAAAACTGGGGTTTGCTAAAGCTTTCATACTTCAAATACTTGAATTTGAATACTTTTGTTCAAGCTAACCACTCTTTCATCTTCCCCATGTTGAATATCTCCACTCTCCCTCTCTACAAGGGTATGATCAGCCAGATGTAATCCTTGGTCATCCACGTGTATGGTTCAAGTAACAGACGATTGGGATTAGCATGTTCTCACATCATGCAAGATATGCATTGAGGGGTATTTTCGTCATCCAAAATGGGCGGAATGTTGGGACGTGAGGTGTTTGACAGTCAAGGTACGTTGACTGCTAGTCGTGAGGGGAAAGTGCAATATGAATTTATTCGGGGGGGGGGGGGGCAACTTCTTATAGCTATTTATAATAAGGGGAAAAATGCAAATGACCCATGATTTTATCATTGCAAATTGATGATACATCAAATATTCCTTTGATCACGACCATACACGTGGCAAAGATCATTCAACACAAGGAACAAATACTTCGCTCTAAATATGGATAACAGGTCCGGTTCTTAAAGCCCAAATAAGCAGCATCGATCATTAAAGCCTAAGAGGGTCTCTAATAATAAATTATGAACAAAGTTAAAGGCCCAAGCCCCAGGCTCAACGGATCTCTTCGCTTAGAGAAGAAAAATATTACGAAGGAGATAAGTCATGATGAGAATTACTCCCCCAAGGACACATCTCAATCAAGGAGGAAACTGTTGTGAGAAACATCCCCCCTTCATTGCACCCTGCATGCTTAAGTCACGTAGAGAATTAATTACGCACATTATATAAGGTAAAGGAAGGATTCATGAAAAAAGTATGCAAACATAACACAACTATACTCTGTTCAAATTCATTCTCACTCAAAGTTAAGTGACTTAAGCATCAAAGTTCCTTTGACCACCAAACAGATGGTCTTTGGCAATCTAACCTTATTTTGCACGTCAAATCTCTAGGAGCCAGATTTGGACGCATCAGTTTGGAGCCGTCTATAGGAAACATCCTTATAAAAAAAAAATTGTTGGTAGTTTTTTTTAAGCACAAATCAGTAACAAAAAGATTTAATGCAAATGGAACCTCTTACAACTTCTTAGCTTAGCAACAGTCAAGGCAATCCTTCTACCGGTGAAACTGAATTACCGAGTAGGCATATTCAAAGTCTAGCATTAAGAGAACTAGTTATACAAGGTAGTGCAGTACCACCACAGGATATGGTGGCCTAACAAGCCCATGCATTTGGGGGTACAATGACAGATCCTTGTGTGAACCAACTTTTGGTTCATATGGTTTATCTCGCTAAAATGGTCCAAAAACTTACCCAAGAACGTGTTCCACCTGTCGAACACATCAGAATGCCACTTCAGCAAAATTTCATCAACCATGTCCAAGAAAACCAAAAAGCTCCTATTAGAGGTAGGCACGGGATGGGATGGACCTCATCCCCGATCTCATTCCCTTGTTTTTATCTTTGAAATGAGATAAACCTCATTCCAACCTCGCCCATCCTAAATGGGATCGGGATGGGTTAGACCTCATCTTAACCTCGTCCCATCCCAAACGGGATTGGGACGGGACCTGATAAGCATTGTTTAAAGACAATTAAAAAATTGTTAAAACGTTATATAAGAAATAAGAGTATAACTTTTTTATTCCAAGGTGACTAAATATCAATTAAGAATACAAATTTATTTTATTGTCGAATACCCAAATTAAAAACAACAATTCCTTTTTGGTGGTTGGAATAATAATTCCAAACTTTATATCAAATTAACTTCTCTTTCGGATATAAAAGTAAAATATTAAAATAAATAATAATAAATAGTAAATAAATAAGCTCGCGACGGGACGGGATGGGCGGGATTGAAAATCTTCATCCCGATCCCATCCCACTATCCCACTATAGATTGGGATGGGACGGGATTGGGATATGTTTTTTTTTGGAAGGCGAGCTGGTTTTCAGGATCCCATTACCTATCAAAGACCAAAACTGGTCAACACACCATAAACTGATAAATATGCCGCCGGCTGGGTTCGAACCCATGACCTAGTGGTACCTCCAAGGAGCATGGCGACCTTGCTAAAAAGTGCTAAAAAATACATCACCCTATGAGGAGATGTGGGCCGCCAAAAGGAAAAATGAGTCCGAGTAAAGGTCTTTCTCAACGAATCGGGAAAGAATAGAGGAAATAAGGAGGGATGGTAGGCCGCGAGAAGATAGCAGTCAATCCAAAAGGCCTCAGACCCAACAATTGGTCTGAATTCGGCAAACATGAACTCGAAAAGCTACAATCTGAGCCAGACACGAATAATCAACACATTTGGTCAACATGAACTACAAACCATTCACTGCTTTAAAAACAAATCTGGTAACTATCTTGAAGTCCATGGAAAACTGGGAGGACGTCAAATGGTCACTCAAACTAAAGGGAGATCCAGCCGGACGAGATTAGAACAAATATTGTTCTTTCCACAGGGACCAAAGACATGATACTGAAGACTGCTGCAACTTGAAGAATGAAATCGAGTACTGGATTCAGAAGGGTCGACTCGGTGAATTTGTTGGGCTGAAAGACAAACAATCCAAAGGAAAAGAGAAAGCAGATACAACTGCAGGGTGAAATGAACAACCCAGAGTATAGATATGCATCTTACATGGCGTAGCTGGAGAAAGGAAATGATCTAACAGATCACGGAAGCGATCTATCAGGGATTTACGGGTAAGAATACAACATCCATACCTTCCCGCTCGATGCGCCAAAATCGATTACCCAACTCTGGTTTTTTAGAAAAAGATGCACGGGGAGTTCATTTCCCCCATAATGATGCCTTGGTAATTTCAGTATCGAGCCAAGTGGGAGGTCAAAAGAGTGCTCATCGACATGGGTAGCTTGGCCAACCTTCTGTTCCTAACGACATTCCGCAAAATGAAGTTCAATGAATAAGGACTTACACACACTGACAAATCTATGGTGGGTTTTAGTGGCGAACAATGCCACCCACTCGGGCTAATCCGATTACCAATTGTGGCAGGAACACCAGGTACACAACGAGTCCTATTAACGGACTTCTTTGTTGTTGACGTGCCATCAACATACATGCTTCTGGGAATTGGCTACATGAAATGGGTGCAATATCTTCCACCACGCACCAATGCCTGAAGTATCAAATTGGTGACGATGTTGGGGTCATCAAAATATACCAACCAGCTGCGTGTGAATGTCATTATGCAACAATGAAAGCCCCTAACAAATATCAACCACAGTCAAAACCAGAAGAGCCATCACAACAGTCCGGTCAACTAGAAACGGATCATGGACTCTAGAAGATAATGTAGCTCCAACTAGTCCAAGAAGAAGACCAAATACTGGCCAACCGGAAGAAGAAACAATATTGATCCATCTTGACGGTGAAAAAGGGAGCCAAATAGTTCGGATCGACACAAAACTTGACCCGGAGCTGACTAAACAACTGATCCAACTGCTGAAAGATAACCAAGATGTCTTCGCTTGGACAATGAAGGACATGGTTGGCATTGACCCCTCCGTCATCACTCACAAATTGCAAGTCAACCTCGATAAGAAGCCAGTCCTACAAAAAAAAAAGGCTAGTTGCCCCAAAGTGTAATCAAGCCATCAACGATGAGGTGCATAGCTTATTAAATGCATTGATGATCAAGGAATTCCACTACCCAGACTGGCTGGCCAATACAATTCTATCAAGAAGAAGAAGGGAAAATGATGGGTATGCGTGGACTACACGAACCTCAATAAAGCCTACCTGAAAGATAAATTTCCACTTCCACGTATAGATCATATAGTGGACACCACTTCCGGACACAGACTCTTAAGCTTCATGGACGCATTTTCTGGTCACAACCAAATAAAAATGCATCCACCGGATCAGGAGAAAACATCTTTCATAACAAAAAGAGGTACGTATTGCTACCGATTTACGCCATTCAGACTAAAGAATGCAGAAGTTACATACCAACGTCTTGTGAACATAATGTTAAGAGATCAGATTGGCAAGACCATGGAGGTGTACATTGATGACATGCTAGTCAAGAGCCTACATAAAGACAACCACATCAACGACCTTCAACAAGCCTTCTCCGAGCCCCACAAGTACAAAATAAAGCTGAACATAGAAAAGTGTACGTTTGGAGTAGAATCGGGAAAGTTCCTCGGGTACATGGTCAATCAGAGAGGGGTCGAAGCTGATCCGAAATAGATACAAACGCTTCTCAACATGCAATCGCCTACAAACATCAAATGTGTACAAATAATCAACGGTAGGATAACTGCCATGAATAGGTTCATTTCCAAATCATTAGACATATGCCTTCCCTTCTTCAAGATCATGAAAGGGAACAAAACGTTCAAATTGAAGGAAGAATGCGAACAGGCTTTCCAAAGCCTTAAGGTATACATGGGGAGCACTGAACTATTATCAAAGGCAAAACCATACGAGACACTATACTTGTACTTGTCAGTATCCAAACAAGCAGCCAGTTCAACACTGATACGCGGGGAAACAATACACAAAAGCCAGTGTATTACATCAGAAAGACATTTGCGGGTGTAGAAGTTAACTGCCTAGCTCTAGAGAAACTAGCATTAGCCTTGGTCGTATCTTCCAGAAAGTTGCTGCCATACTTTCAGGCCCACCCAATCACTGTCATGATCAAATACCCACTTCGGTCAGTACTACATAAACCAGAGCTATCTGGAAAAATGGTGAAGTAGGCAATAGAGCTTGGCCAGTTCGACATTAGCTATGCTCCTAAGACCACAATAAAAGCTCAAACATTAGTGGACCATCGCTAAATTCATGGGCAGTAACGAGCATCAACTGGAGAACAACAAAAAGCAAGAAATTTCTGAAACCAATACTCAAGGATGAATCTTGCGCTGTGATGGAGCATCCAACGAGAAGTAGAGTGGAGTGGGAATAACTCTATACAGCTCGAAAGGAGTGACATTGGAAAAAGCCATAAAATTCAGTTTCAAATCTTCAAACAATGAAGCTGAGTATGAAGCAGTAATAGCCGGATTACACCTGGCTAAGCACCTCAGAATAAAAGAAGTCATCTATTTCACTGACTCCAAATTGGTGGTCAATCAATTGAATGGCGAATTCCAAGTAAAAGATGCGCGGATGAAAACATATCATCAAAAGACAAACAAACTGATTGAAAGCTTCAAAGCAATCATTGTTCATTGATACTCAAGAGCAGAAAACCAAAGAGCTGACAGCTTGGCTAAAGAAGCATCACGTGCTGAGGAGACTAAAAATCCACTAAATACAATACAAAAAAGCTCAATTCTGGAGTACCAAACACAAGAAATGTGTACAACAGGTCAGGAAAACAGTTGGATAACTCCAATAATGGCGTACATACAAAACGAAACACTAACAACAGATAAAATGAAGGCCCGTAAGCTATGAAATAGAGCAACATAGAACACACTGATTAACGACAAACTTTATAGGAGGTCTGCCACAGGTTCGCTGCTAAGATGCCTTTCACCCAGCGATGCCGATTATGTTCCAAGAGAAATTCATTTCGTCATATGCGAGAATCATTCAGGAGGAAGAACACTAACTCACAAAGCTTTAACATTGGGATACTATTGACCAATAATGCAACAAGATGCAAATGAATTAGTTCAAACATGTGACAAATGCCGATGATTTGCTTCGTACACAAACATGCCATGACAAAACCTAACCCCAATGAGTAGTCCGTAGCCATTTGCACAATGGGGAATGGACATCGCAGGCTGACTCTTAGTATCCGAAAGGAAAAAGTTCCTCCTTGTAGCAATTGACTACTTCACCAAGTAGGTAGAATTAGAACCTCTATCAAAGATAAGATAAGTTCAAATCAAAAACTTCTTATGGAAGGAAATCATATGTAGATTCAGAGTCCCCAGAGAAATTGTCACTGACAATGAGACTCAATTCGAAGGCAAAAATGTCAAAAAGTAGTGCGATAACCTGAGCATCAAACACCAGTTTTCAACACCTGCTCATCCACAAGCTAAGGGACAATTGGAAGTGACCAACCGAACAATCCTAGAAGCAATCAAGAAAAAAAAACCAAGGTTCCAAAGGATTATGGATGTCCAAACTGCATGCATCCTCTGGGCCTATAGAACAATGAAAAGAACTCCGACAAAAACACCATTTGCCCTAGCTTATGGATCCAAGGCAATGGTACCATTAGAGATTGGCATGCCAACCTTCAAAAGTGAAGAGTACCAAATAGAAGACAAAAATGAAGCATTGCGAATCGGACTAGACCTTCTCGATGAAAGACGAAACAATGCTTCAATCAAAGCCGCGGCATACCAACAGAGAATGACCAATTACTTCAATAAAAAAAAATCAAACAACGCACGTTAAACATCGACGATTGGGTACTTAGAAAGATCCAACTCAACAACAAAAAAACCAGGTGCAGGGAAACTGAATCTAAATTGGGAAGGACCATACAAAGTGGTGAAGATCAATAGACCAAGAACATACTAGCTGGAAAATTCGAAGGGAGAGCAACTCAAGAGACCATGAAATGTAAAACATCTAAAAAGGTACTATCCATAAACTATCACATTCCAACAATTATTTATAATCTTGCTCTAGTAATCTAATCCAGTCAAGACATAAAAGTCGGACTAGGAAATTATTTATAAAACTTCTGGTCTGATATCATGTCGGACCACGAAGTGTCAATCCAGTTAGGACATAAAAGTCAGTCCAGGAAATTATTTATAAAAGTTCTTGTTCGATCATCATGTCGGGCCACGAAGTGTATCAATCCAATCAGGACATCAAAGTCGGACTAGGAAATCATTTATTGATCTTCTGGTCCAATCATCATGTCAGACCACAAAGTGTATTAATCCAGTCAGAACATCGAAGTCAAACTAGGAAATCATTTATAGATCTCATGGTCTGATCATCACGTCGGACCGCGAAGTGTATTAATATGTCAGGACATCCAAGTCAAACTTACTCAAAAAATTCTAGTCTGATCACCATGTCGGACCATGAAAATATCAAATTAGTCAGGATGCCCAAATCAGGCTTAATTAAAAAATTCTGGTCCAATCACCATGTTGGACCACGAAAATATCAAATTAGTCAGGACATCCAAGTCAAATTTAATAAAAAATTCTGGTCCTATTACCATGTCGGGCCATGAAAATATCAAAGTAGCTAGGACCTCTAAGTCAGACTTAATTAAAAAATTATGGTCCAATCATCATGTCGGAGCACAAAAATATCAAATTAGTCAGGACACCCAAGTTAGACTTAATTAAATTTTCTAGCGCGATCATCATGTCAGACCACGAACAATACCAAATTAGTCAGGACATCCAAGTCAAACTTATTCAAATTTCCTGGTCCGATCACCATGTCGGACCACGAGATATATAAAATTAGTCAGGACTTTCAAGTCAAACTTGCTAAGTAACCTCTTGGTCCGATAACCATGTCGGACCACGGAGTGTACCAAATTAGTCAGGACATTCAAGTCAGACTCACTTACAAATCTCCTTGTCCGGTCATCATGACAGATAAAAGAATAATATAACTAGCTAGGACAACAAAGTCAGACTAAGTGTCTTAAGTTAAAAATACTAGTGTTCGACAAACAAGTCGGACAAGAAAGTATATTCAACCAGCATGGACCATAGAGTCAATCTAGATACCCAGTTTGAGAACTAAGACAAAAACAAGAGCTTCGCAAAGAAGGATTACCAAATCCACATTCACAGAATTATACAAGTATAAACTACCAAATCAAACAAGAACGTCTACAAAGCACAAACAACAAAGTCAAAATCTACACCAGAGTTAGCCTAGACATTAAAGCCAAATTACATCTACGACATCTTCTAAATCAATGTCACGCCCCGATTTTCGAAGGAAACGAAAATCCCAAAAAGCCACGTAGGATTATCCGTTTCCCCCAAAACTCGGGACGTGAGAATTCAATAATAACAGAAACAAATAGCAGCATCAACTAAACAACTAAAACGAATAAAAAGTCTAACCCGGAGAAGACTGGCATGGCTAGCTCACTAGCGGAACTCCAGTAATGCAGCTCAAAATCTCTAAACCTGAAAGACTACTCGGCTACATTCCAAAAGGAATGTACCCAAGAAGCAAAAGCTCACTCGGGTCAGCAATAAAGCCGGTGTGAGAAATCTTCATCCCAAAAATCAATAAATCCGCACATGATAACATTAAAATAAACCAAACAATTAATAACCACACCATCAGGTAGTTCCTCAATGAGGCAATGGTGTTATCATCCTAATAAATAAATATGCATTCTTTATTACTAATAAATAAAATTTATGACTTATCAATCCTCATAAATGCAACAACAATACAATTCATAATCATATTAGACTATTATTGAAATATTAAACAAACACATTTTTCTACCTTTAGGAAGATGTGTAGTTCTCATTCAATGGTTGAATGAGCATTTAGTTTCTTCCTTTAAGGTAATCACACACATACACAAAAAGAAAATCTTGCTACTTTTCCACAATCGCACTCTCCTCCTGTGCCGAACACACCTCACCCAAGTGTGCCTCCCTTGCCTTCGAAACCACTCGGAGCGTACATGTTCCAAGTGGGGTGCCACCTCGAGGAACATGTCATCTCACCCGAAGGTCGATCACTGGCAAGTACACTGATATGCAAGCAAGTCTGCATACCCAATAATATCACAAGTATACAAGCAAGTCTGTATACAAAATTTCTTTTCTTTTCACATTTTTTTTTTCGGAGTTGTGGAAAAGAGCATAAAAATAAATAAATCCTCAAAACTCTTTTATGGTGACGCTTTGTCAACCATAAATAAATCAATCACAGTATCCACCATTCCTTTGGGGAACAAATAATATTTGACACATTGCCAATTCACACATCTCATCTCTTTGCATCATACGAAAAACAATATGCACACCAATTCGCATAACAACACAAATACTCAAACTAAAACAAGTGCTCAGTTAAATTCCAGTCAATATCTATTAGTAAGAAATTTTCTTCTAACCCTAAACTAAATAAGGGTTTATTCATACATAAAACTAATACAGACGAGACACTATCCCTTAAGCTACCACTTCTAACAAGTTGCAGAGAATGACAGGGCGTGACAACAAAGCTGTCTTACAGCAACTTGCTTTCTAATTCATTATGAAAATCTTTGTTAAATCAGTTTATCTAACGCCACAAGCCATAATCTTCAACAATGTTAAGATTATAAATGTGCATGTACACTACCCCCCTCAACCTTTTTGTTTAAGTGTTTAACTGTTTCTACCATGAGGTACATTAGTCTACGCCACAATTGGAGCACCAATTCAATTACAAATTATATTGTGTAGCTAAGCTTATAGGACACATAAACAATAATATAGGCTGCATACTTTTGTTGCATAGACATATGCCCAACAGGAAGTCAGTTATGCAAACCATAGTGGCATGATATGATCATAAATATTAAGTCACTGTCACCTCAAGATTTCTGTAACATTTTAGATAAACTAAAAAGCATCCTATTTTGACTATATATGAAGAACCAATCCTCCAACTCTACAAGCAACATCCAAAAGCACAAAACAATAGACTGCCTATTAGCTCAACTTTCAAAAACCCAAACCTACACAAAACCCAAACTAACCCTCCATGTGGAACAACACAGGGCAAGCTTTGCGATCGAAGAACAGAAGGGGCGAGATGAGACAGAAGAAATAACTTACAATTTCATATATAATTAACACTCCCAACATTCTCAATTTCATAAAAAAAAATATATATATAAAAGGAGTACGAAGAAAACTCACCGAAATTGCAAATTGCAAAGGATTCACTACAATCGCCTCGCATATCTTAGTCAATGTCTCTTCATGAACACTCCGAACATCGCTATCCTCTAGATGCATAGCCAACAACCTAAGTGCAGTCTCAATGACATGCGAACCTGACTTATCAGTTGCAATAACAAGTGACTTCTCACAGTTTCTTAGAACACTACAAAGATGGTCCACATCACAACCCTCAAGTAAAGTCTGCAAAGTGTGGCTTAGCCTAGATGCTCTGCGGTCCTTTCTCTTTGAGTTTCCTTTTTCGTCGCTTATGAAAATACTGACCAATGTCCTGCGACTCTCCAAACCCAAAACCGGGTACATCATTGGCATACTCAATGTATATGGGTTTCTCTGAAGCTGCTTTCCAAAACAGTGCTTCCACGACAAGTGGAGTTACCTCCTTGACTGCACCCAAATTGTTCCACGCAAACACCTTTGACTTAGACTCAAATTGTTCTAACGTATACACTTCCCCACTTTGCCAAACTTGCTTATGAGCTGTTGTCTGCCAAACAGACCCCAGCCCTTTAGTTTTCCTCGAACTACTACCCAACTCCTGGTGCTTGGTGAACTGCATTGGCAAGGAACTCGAATACATCTCAATTGATTGAATCTCTCTCACCATTTCAATTTCATCGACGTCAACTCCTCAACAATCTCACCTCCGACAAGAGTCTATCCATCATAGCCTCGTCGTCCACGAACGAAGCTAATCGGACTTGATTCCATGCCACTTCGATTCCTTCTTCTTGTTCGAATGATCGGTACTCTGTCCAATCTATGTAGCTAACGAAATCGAGACGAGAAGATCAACAAATGCTTTGCCAGCAGCCATCACAGCTCTCGCTTGTTTCGCCTCTTGTCTTACTCCCATCTCGATCTCTAACCATCCCTCACCAACTTACAGCAAAGAGAAGGACGAGAGAGGAAGAAGGAACCAGTTTAGAGTGGTGGGATCGGGCTCGCCGCCAAGGAGAAAAAATTTCGTGAAAGGGAAAAAATGGAGAAGGAAGGAGAAAAGAAATAGGGGTTTTATATATATATATATATATATATATATATATATATATATATATATATATGGTGGGTGGCTATTCGCCCCCACCGAACTTTCGAATGCTCCCTCCCTCTTTCACAAAATAAAACCCTACTTATTAGTTTAATAAAAGCCCAAAACCAAGCCCAAATACAATTTAGTAGCAACCCATCAACATTAGGGTTTACAAAAGAAATTTTTATATTTATTTAATTAGGCGGGTATTACAATATATACAACTCAAAAGAATCTCGTCCCGAGATTCGGTAGAAGAAGGTAAGTAGGAAATTAATTCTTAAATAAACAAACTACACATCACATGGTCAAACAAATAGCTCATATGTATGCCCATAACTTAATGAAGACAATCACACAAAAATATAAATATTTTCAGTAAGTACAAAAATTACGGGGTGCTACAATCAAAGTCAAGACTAAAGTATCTATCAGAGCAGACATATAAGTCGGACAACGACTATTACAAGAAAAGAAGACAATAGCAACAAAAAGCACACAAATATCAAAAGAAGAAATGTTCATTAACGATCTAATCAATTACATCTGGGGAGGAAGATACAATAATAGTTGGAGAAGAGGTAATTAAATCATCACTAGCAAAGACAGTTGGAGGAGGTTGAACATTGTCTTCGATGGCGTGATCAGCGAAAGGAGATGAAGTCTTGTCTTCGGAAGGAGTCATCTTCAGCAGCAGGAGCAGGCAGTGGTAGAGTTATAGCTTCACCAACAAGGACAGTAGAAGGAGACAAGGCATTGTCGACAGTGATAGGATCAGAAGCAGGAGATGATGTTTGACCATAATCAACTGGATCACTCGGATGATTCGGAGCAGTTTCTTCCTCGTCCTCAGACGGAATAAGAACATCCTCAAAGAATTGGTTAGGATTGGCACGATACTTTGACATATAAAAGCCCTCATCTGACTCAATATAGTCAATGATTTCAATCCTACCATTGACAATAGGGTGGGCATCCCCTCTCGCGATCCCGATCTCGTCTCGATCCCTTCCCGATTTTGGGTCTTTTGGGATTGATCAAACCCATCCCCGATCCCGTTTCGATCTAGAGTGAGATGGGATCGGGATGGAGATTTTCAGTCCCACCCATCCCGTCCCATCCTGAACTTATTTGTTTACTATTTATTAATATTAATTTTAATCAAACTACTATTTTAAAAGCAAGTTTAGGATGTGTTGAAATTAAATCACATCTATTGTTTGAAAAATTACTTGCTTGATTTGGTACTCTTTGTTTAGATAAAAATTTTAGTTTGAATGTTTTAGGTCAATTTATGTTTTTTCACATTTTAGATTGGTTATATGACAATTATTCTTGTATCACATAGAGGATGCTTAACTTAAAAAATTGAAATTTATTGGACCATAAATTTTATATGACATTTAATATTGTTATAACGAAAGTTATATGTACATAAATTAGGCATTATTTGTGTGTGAGCAATGTGAAATGAAATTTTTTGTTATTCTTCATTAAAGGACTATTTAGCACATGTTCATCCTATCCCGTCTCGTCCCGTCCCAAACCTGTTTGGGATGGGAAGAGGTCGGGATGAGGTCTATCTCGTCCCGATCCCGAATGAATGGGATGGGATAGGGATGACCTCCATCCTCTCCCGTGCCCACCCCTAATTGACAATCGTAATCTACTCTACTGCGATTGCAGTTGTCTCAGCTTTCTCCTAAAGTGCAAAAAGTTCCCGCTTGTCCGTTCAAGTTCCTTCTCAACTCCAGAAAATTTCTTCGAAGCTTGCTTCTTACTAATTTTCTCCTCAGAAAGTTGTTCTTTGATGGAAGCAAGTTCTGTAGCAAGCTGCTCAAATCGCTCATTGGCTATCTTACGAGCAGCAGACCGCAATTCAGTAACATGTTTTGATTGATCACGAGCAGCCTTCTCACCAGATAACTCACTTTCAACAACAACCAACCAGCCCCGCATGCGATTCATCTCCTCCTCTGTAACAATAAGCTCTGAAGCATACTTATCACGGACAAACTTTGTTTCCTTCAAAAAAGCACGAGTAGCAGAAATCACCTTCTCTTGCTCAGCACACTCCTCCTTCAGCTTATCAACCTCAAACGGAGCGCCAAAAAGCTGCAATAGTGGCTCCGCCATCTCCTCCTCCAAGACTGACACGTGATCACGAACAACATGGTACTCCCATCCCATCATCCCAGCATAAGCGAGATGGGACATCCCCTCCATTATCTGATTAACACCTTTGTCAAGGTGTTCTCTAGCTGGACAAACTAGCATTGGGAATTTTTCCATCAACCACTTGTGCCACGAGTTAAACGCCCACTCCCATGCATGTCCATCTCCAAGTACCAGTAGAAAGTCTCACACATATTAATACGGATCTCTCTAGGAACAAACTCCTTCCAACTAATCTGTTGATGAAGAACAGTGGGTTTCGGAAGAACTAAACCCCGCCTCTAGTCACCGATTTGACAACCGAAACGTCGGTGATGACAAAAACACCACTCTTACCTTTGTTCTTCAAAACAGCAGGGGGCGGACTTCAGACGAGGAAGAAGAGAAGCAGACAACTCCCTCAACCCCAGATCAGGATGACGCGTAGAAGGAGGAGGAAGAGACTTCGAACTCTAACCACGATCAACTTCAACTTCAAGGTCAAAATTATAGTCAAAATCGTTAAAAGTCAACTCCAAATTTGGATTTCGAGATAGCTCCATCGAAAGTTGTGTCATCTTATTTGAAATGACACGCGCATCATCAGCCAAAACTTTGCTGAGATCAACAACGCCAGTAGTGGTAAGGAGGGACTTCTTGTGCTTACTAAAAAAAACGTGAGACTTCCACCTTACTATCTCCATAGCATGATCCAGTTCTTCAGCCTCTTGAGTAGCAAAACGAGCATCCTCTTCATCATCTTTTCTAGAAATAGTTGGAGGAGTAGTCCGAGCAGCCGACGAAGCCAAACCAACATGCCTCTTCCGCTTTGAAAATCAGACAAGACTAACCCTTGCTCATAACCAGCCTCTTCGATGGGCTAGCAGGCCTAGGAGCCTTCCTCATTCTGTGGATGGACCAACACCACCAATGACAACAGGAGCAGTGGGATCCCTAACTTTCTCGGTGGAGCTGACTTTCCCATCAATGCTAGCATCACCAATGCTAGCATGAGCAATATGCCCTCTCTCACGCCAAAAATAACAGGAGAGCCAGCAAAAGCAATTGTGACGTCGGCGTTATGACTCTCAAAAACCAAACCATGCTCCAAGGCATTTAGACTGTACAAACCACACCGTTCAACGACATCCTGCTCTAAGAAATCTTCCAACGCACACGAGGAAGTGAAAGGAATAGTTGCCTCACTTCCTTTTCCATCTTAGTCAGATATAGATCAGTCCACTTCCCAGGTTCTCTGAACGACTTCAAAATGGGCCTATTACCAAGCATGAAATACCAAGACTTCATGGAAGCAAAAAACCAGGGCCTTGACCAGAACATGAAATCATCCGTTAGCTTCCCCAAACAAGTAGGCGAACGAAGAAAGCAAACATGATTCATGTTAACATTAAATGACACCACAACGTGCATAGTTTTTTTTTTTTCACTTAAAGCAATACTAAGGCTCTCACATAGTTCCAACCATGACCATTCAACCGTTGGAATCCATTTGAGCCAGAGGAAGACCGACAAAATCCAAATACGACCAGAAGATCTCTAGAACTGGAAAACGAAGACCAACCTTGAACATTCTAGGCATCAAACGAGCAGAGCTATAACCCGCTCTTGGCAGCACAAGTTCCAAATCGAACGGATAGAAAACCTTCGACGAACTTAATCCAAAGTATCATAAGTTGCCTAGGCTCGAAAAAGGCCTCACAAAGGGCCAACTTATCATCACTTAGGGATCTGTTGGAAGCCATGACAAAGAGTTGGAGAATATAAAAAATGAAAGAAGAACTAAGCTATGAAAATGGAGATAGTGTAAGAAGATAACATAAATCTTCACCCCCTTTTATATGAACGGGCAATGAAAAGACAACCAATGGAAATCGTGCAAGATATGATGGTTGCACGAAACACCATAAATCGCACCGAAATGAAAAGACTAATGGAGAAGTAGAATAGAAACCAAATCGATAGTTTTCAACAACATTTAATACAGTATAGAAAAAATGATGAACTCAAAAATTCAACCGCTGAAGAGTTAGTGGCCATGCAAGTATGCCTACTAGCTAGGGAAGTAGCTGGTGATACATCAAATAGTCCTCTGATCACGACCATACACGTAGCAAAGACCATCCATCAGTTAAAGAAAAAGGTATGCAAACATAACACAACTATAATCTGTCAAAATTCATTATTTCCCACAATTAACTGACTTAAGAATCGGAGTGCCTTCAACCACCAAACATGTGGTCTTGGCAATCTAACCTTGTTCTGCATGTCAGATCTCTAGGAGGACAGATTTGGATGCATCATAAATGTTGAGAACCCCATTCCTTTGATTGAGGCTGATATGACAAGCGAATCAATTTCGATACTGTCCACAACTACACCTGAATAAGCAATAGAAATCTGGTGGTCAGGTAGTTGTGGAAACTTCTAGAGAATTTCAACAACATTCATAAACAGCAAGGGAGAAAAACAAGAAGCTACTTTTAATTACTTCTAAAACCTAAAATATATTTGGGGGAGTATGGCTATCAACTGAAAGGCAAAATATGGAATCGATTCAAACTGGGTATCAACTCGTGCAATTTCCACTTCCAAGCCTCTACTACAATCACACATCCAAAGTAAGCTCGCAATATTGCTTAAGTTTGATAAATTATCAAGTTTAGTAGTAAAATCACCCATAAGTAACATAAAGTTAATAAAAACGTCAATCTTAGGACATTATGTAACCTTATAGACCGAGGCCTACCGTGTCAATTCAAAGGTACAAAGGAAAAAAAAATTTCAATTCAATTTACATTGGCCTATCTACACCTTTTAAAACTAGATGTGTGTGTAGGGGCTTAAGTTTAGCTGGCATTAATGAAAAAAAGGTTAATTTGCGTTTAGGTCTCATATTTATACCAACTTTCAGTTTGGGTCCCAAGTTTATTCAGCTCTGAGTTTCTCAAGACCATGTTGACTGTAAACTCTTCGACCAGTAATTAAATTAATTTTCATTTTTTGAAATGATGTTAACTTCGATATAGATAAATTTAGACTTTAGGTTTCACAATTTATAACAACTTTATGTTAGTTTCTATATTTGTAATGGAGAGTTGACGACCAACGAAGTCAACGAGATTTTGGGACCCAGACTAAAAACTGGACAAATATAGGACCCAAACTCAAAGATGGTATAAATTTTTGGACCTAAAGACTAAATTAACCCCCGTCCCGCCCATGCCCACAAAAAGTCACTTTATTAGTAAAAGCCCCCTAATAAAATGAAAACTTACTATGGATGTGGTACAATTTTCATGTTGTTAATGAATGATGGTTGATTTCATGGCAGACATGCAAGAAAATCATTATTGACCAAAATGCTTACTCTTATTGCGCCAATATTGGACATGTTATTGGCCAACAATGAGGCATTATCATTGAGAGTGACATTTGGATTGAAGATACCTTGGGCCTTAGGTTTTAAGATTCATTGAATGTTCCATGAGATATTGACTGGTGTGGCCTCATTCCTTGTACACTCTAGTCTCTCCTTGTGGTTGGCTGAAGATACCTCAACTTACTCGCTGGATTATAAATCAAACACAAAACCACCCCCAAAGAGCATGTTTGATCATAAATCATCATCTAGGCTCTGGACGTGGATATATATCAGAGCCAAAGGTATAACCACCATAATTAATTTCTTGGAATTGAAATTATTAAACAACACTTGAACCTCAATTAGTGCCATTTCTAACTTAATGAGACAAAGAGGTCGTGCTCATATCTTTCGCCTTTTATTCAATTATTGCAGCTTGTTAGGGTTGAACAAAAGCTCAAACAAACCAACCAAACCGATCCTAAACTGGACCGATCAGTTTTTGAAAATTTGAAATCGATATGGTCGGTTTTATTTTCAGTTCTAAAGTGATTTTAACCAACAAAACCGAACATACCGAGTATATATAATATATTATATATTATATAATGATATGTAAAAGATATATCTAAAATTTAAATTTAAATAAGAACTATAGAATTCAATGAAAATATATACCATCAGCCAACTCATACAAAATTTGAGGGTCATAAAAAATATTTTTATGTGAAATCGTATAAGGATCTTATTATGTTCGCAAATTTCAGATTTTTTAGCTTCAAGTTTGACACAAATCTTAATTATTTTGTCATTTTAATTGTCTATTCTATTTATTACACTGGTTTGCCTTTGCTAAGGTTATCGATGTTGTAATCTTATTTTGGCTTAAAATTAGACTAAACTTGATTCAATTTGATATATATAATGTACTTTTGATAGTTTTACTTTTTTTTATTATTATTAATTATTAACTTGGCTAGGAAAATAAATTTCTGACTCCCCCCCCCCCGATAACTACTATTATCAACTAATAATTATTCTTAAAGATAATTAAAAACACCTATATTTTCTTTCTAACAATCCATAAAATCTTTCTCATTACATCACAAGTCATCAGTCTTCTCTCCCAACCCAACCCAAACCAATAGTTCATTTGATATGCACGCACACGTTTCTTGGAAGACCCCAAATTTTTGACACCACCAAATCCACTCTTTGACACCACCAACCATTTTTTGACCTGCTCATGGACACCACCAATAAAAGGGTTCCAAAAACATGTTTGCCAACTTTTTGGGCAAAACAAATTTCGATCAAATTAGGGTGGCGAGGATAACCCTTCTCCTTGCACTCCAAGCTCACCAAAATGACAGCCATCACCGGCATCTATCGACTCTATCGATTTTTCACTCTCTTCTAGTTCCTCAACTTCGTTTGGAAGGAATTTGGATTAAATAAAGAAATTTTTTCCATTGGAAATGCATTCCATTTCTTTCATTCTTATTCTTCTTTATTAAAGAAAAAAAAATCTAAAGAAAACCAAGTTGAAGTTTTTACGTGAAAATGGATGGGTTTAGTGAAGGTGATGATAATAGACTTAAAGATGATAGTGGTGGACGGAAAGGTGATCATTGCAGACGTGAGGTTATGCATTATGCCTTATTCATAAGATGAAATGAAGAAGATGAGCAATTTCAAGAGGAATAACAATTCATTCCACTTGAGGTAACACTCTCAACTTGAGATGAACTTGCATGAGTATTTTTTTGTGGTTGTGATTATTGTAATATTATGTTTAATTTCCTCTTTCGTTTTTATTTGAAACCACATTGTTATTGTTAGGGTTACTTGTAATATTTGAACCCTAAAACTTGTTTGTTTTTATTTGTCGATTTTAGTTTATCATTTCATGTTTATTTTTCATTTTTTGTTTATAGTGTTAGTTTGAAAATGTTGGTTGGTTGGTTGTTGTTATTATTGTTATTGTTTGTCAATTTTACTTATAAGTTAATGATTATTTTGTGTGAAGGCTCTTCTTTTGGATGTAATAAATTTCGAGATGCATAAGAATGATGTTGAGAACTCGGAGTTACTTCAAGTCTATTTGGAAGGGATCAACCTTTTAGAGGCATCCATTGCCATAATCATTTTCTTCATTATATTACTTAATAGAAGGACGATCATCATGTTGATAGTAAGGTCGATACAAATGTTGAAAGATTATACACATTCAACACTTTTTTGTTATACAATAGCACAAACACTCGTCATGTTTGAGATCCCAATTAATCAAGGACTCTGATCACCAAAGTCGTTTAAGTGCTCTAAATACTAAACCATCTTAACAATAAAAACACCGACAATAATTTCAATATCTACTACTCCAACTAACCAGCTACCCTCCAAAGCCCAAAGAGCATGAACAACTTTACACAACTTTGAGTTTTAGTTCAATCACTCAGTTTTCCTCAACTTTCTTTCAATCCTAACACAACAAACTCTTTAATACGACTCTCCTTCCTTTCGTCCTATCCACACTATTCTTACTTGTATCTTCATCACCATCCCCATCCCATTAACCCCACTCCCCACCACGTTCACCCCCCCAGTTCGCCCCATATCAACGCTAATGATCTATATGTTGCCATGGATGATATGCGATCTAACTCCTACTACAGGTTTGTAACCTAACTAAACATGTTGAACCACACTGTCCTGTCAACCGAGTTTAGCCAAAGAGTGACCTTCTTAATGCATACTGATCAAGAATTGTTTGTGTTATCAAAGTCTTCCAACTTCCCTGACAATCTACTAAACTTAATTATTTTGTGGCTAGGGGCGGAGCCAGAATTGCAGAGGGCAAACAGTACATAACTATTTAACTATACAACTATTCAACAATACAAACAGTATACATGGCATGATTAATTCAATTGTAGATAGCTAGTTAAGAGCTTATTTGACTTGGAAAAAAGAAAAGCAAACATGGTGGTACAAGATGAGAGTTAGCAAGGAGCATACTTGACTTTCTTTCTCGCTTTTTGGTTTTGAGGCAGCATGACGGTATAGTCCAAGTCCAAGGAGTAGTAGCAGCAGTAGCTTAGGTAGTGTCTCTTCTCTGGACATGACTTGATTGGATGGATTCAAGTGAATTTGTCAGACAACAATTTTATTTTTGGAATCTTCCTTCCTCTTCTCCTCCTGCTTTATCTCTCTCTGGCCGTCTCTTCTTCTCTCAAACTCACTCATGAGTCAGAGCCGCCAAGGATAACACTTACGCAACCCACTTTTATCTTTTTATTTATTGTTTGTTTTCTAGGGAGGGAAATGTATGTGTGTATGAGTAAGTCTAGGGAGCCAAGTTTGGAAGCCACTTTTGGGCCAAGTTTTGATTTTTTTACACTTTTTACCCTTGTATTTAAAATACAACCACAAACACCATTTATAGAAGGGGTAGAAGTGTAAAATAACTAAAACTTGGCCCAAAATTAGCTCCCAAACTGGGCTCCCTAGAATTGTTGGTGTGTGTATAGAGATAACTTCCTCCTTTTGAGCTAGCTCAGCTGAAACAGACAAACAACAACTTAGCTGAATCGACCTATGACCAACGTGTTTTCCCGACCGCCCCAAATATAAATGATTGCTTTCGATTTTGAGAGATTAGAGAGAAAGCAAAACAGATCAGCCCAACCCCTCAATTATTTATCACTCTTACGACCATAGGCTAGCTGAGTATGAGGTAAAATAATCCTAATTCTTTTTTTTTTTAACAAAACAAAATAAAACCAATGATGATGACGATGTATAATTTCCCTTCCCCGGTCCCCAACCCAATTAAAAATTTTAATATGAATATGATCACATGCATTCCAAAGCAAACCCACCATGTATGGTACCTCTCTTCTAGTCTCTTTGTTGCTATCCTTGTGTGTAGGGGGTGAATGGATTAAAGTTGGTGAGAATTAAGAGAGGGACAAATTAAAAAAAAAAAAAAAAAAAAGAGAGAGAGATAGGGTGGGTCGGAATTAAAAAAAAAAGAGAAAAAATATGAAGTGGGATTGAGATTGGTGAGGTTGGAATTTAAAAAAATAAAAAAATTTGTTGTTTTAATTTTAGTGGAGTCAGGAGTCAAGATTGCATACAAAGGGGGTAACATAAAATATTAAAGGGGGCAATGTAAAAAATATGAGTAACTTAGTGGGATATTTTAAAAAGATAAGAAAGGCAATTGACCCCCTTACCTAACACATAGATCCGCCCTTGTTCATGGCCATGTTATCCTGGAATCTCTGAAGTTTAATGAACTGGCACATGTACCGTTAGGGACTCTCTTTCCGTCTAGCAAATGGAACAAGACTGAGGTTATTGATGTGGACCACATGTGTTTGTTAATAACGTTGAAATTGTTGCTCATAATGTGTGTTTACTTTGATAAAGTGTCATGGAATCAATGAAGTCATTGGCTAGAAGAAGAATAAGATGGAAAATGGTTACCAACTCCTACTAAATAACTACTCAATAGGGAAAAATAATTAAATCGGTTTCTGCTGTTGTTTATAAGGATATTAGGTTTAGTTATTTGATCTATTGGAATTGCAATTGTTTCATGTTTTTCAGATGCTTGAATGAATTACACGATATCTTTATCAAGTGCTTGCCCTCAAACTAGACTGACAAAGTTCATGGGATTACACCATGTAAATCAAAATGAAAGAAGTAGCAACATGGAATACACAAAACACATGAAACGAATCATATTAATATGAGCCATGAGAGTTTAATTAGGGCCGGAGTTTAAAGGAATTTAAATTATACAGGTGAAATATGTTCCTGGGCCTCGTAGACACTAGTGCTTGTACTCGGGGAAAGAGATTTAATGACTAAACAAACTCAAGACAATTCTCAGACAAACAAACAAGCTTTCTTTACTAAATGATTTAGGAAGACAAATTTTGACGAAATAAATTTTACAATAGTGAAACAAACCACACAACAAAAACACTAGTATCAAACAAATCGAACAATTCAAACACTGGAATCAGTCAAACACTACTATTGATAGCCTTAACATCATGCTTCTTCACCTTTTTGCTTTTTCTGGTAAGTTGAAATCTTCTCATAAATTTTCCACTGCTTCCTTCAACACGACACCATTTGTTCTTCTTCTCTTCGTGTCTTCTTCCAATCAATGTGAGCCTTGTAAGAAGCACAACATGTAGCAGCATGCACAAAAATATTTTGACAATAAGTGTGTGTAATCTCAAAACATTAAGATTCCTTATTCTAAGGACGAGAAGAACACCGTCCAACAACATCTCTTGCAAATGATACATAGGTCCAATTCTTCCACCCAAACGTTGCTTAAATCGGTTTCAGCCTCCACTACATTAATTACAGTGTCAATTTGGGGACTGAACTTGGGTTTACAATAAATAAATAAAAGTTATTGTTGCTATAATTAGCTTACCAGATTTCAATCTGTACAATATCATCATCATCATCATCATGGATAATGTTTTCTTGATCTCCTTCTTGAATATGTACAATATCTTCATCTGAATTTTTGGCATTTTCCTCGGCATCCTCATTGCTAAGTAATTACCTAATAACAACAACATATAGGATCAAATTTAGTTAATAAATACACGTGTAAAAAAATAGAGGCCATTTTGTTTTCAAGAACCATCATTCTTACTTAACGCTCCAGATTGCCTTTATGGCCGGTGAGTACCCAGCTTTCCAGCAATGATGACTTTTTATTCCCTTATCAAAATGCTTTGACATTTCTATCATGTAAATATTCTTGAGAGCGGTGAGGTGCTCAATCCTAGTAGGTACATTATTCAAATTTCCACATTTAAAGAAACTTATGGTTTTGATGCAAGGCATTGCTCCTTCCTCTACTTTGATCAATTTCAATTTAGACAATTGAAATAGAAAGAGAGTTCTGAGTTTTGGGAAGCTTCTAGTTTGAAAGCAGCACTCTGCTACCTCTATGGCATCCTGACTTAACTTTAGTCTCACCAAATTGGTTAGCCTCAGTTGTAGACCTTCAAAAAATAAATCCTATTTTATTTTGCATCCAACAAGAATCAAATGGTAGAGCCTCTCTAGCGAGCAAATCCAATCAGAAGTGCCCTTCACTATAGCATCTACATGTAAGTGTTGAAGCATACGAGGGTGAGGAATACTTCAAAACTACAGGTGGAGTTTTTTCTTCATATTTTTTTTATCATTAGAAATTGCAAATATTCCATTTTCTCGACTGAAGCGAATACAAGAATTGCATCTTCCTCACGCAAGTAACTAATAAGCAATGATCTAAGTCGGGTTAACTTCCCCAACTCTGCACCATCAATTCCTCTGAATCCATCAACCACAGATAGGTTTTCTAAGGCAATCAACCTGCCTATTTCTTTGGGAAGTACCAAACCTTTACCACCATCCAAAATCAGATTGCGAAGGCGGGTGAGCTTCAAGATTTCATCGGACAGTTCAACACAAACACCATATTTGACATTGAGATTTTAGTTTTCCAAGTATACGAGCTTCCGCAAATAACTTGGTAAAGATGTTGAATTATTAATGTAACCAAAGTGTAGATATCTCAAAAACAGTGGTTGCCAGGGAATTCTGTCAAACGAGCATCTTCTAAATGCAAGACTTTCAAAAGCTTAATTCCACCACCATAAATAATTTTGTAAATAGTCCTAGAAGAAATAGTGTCCCACCCAAATATAAGCAATGACCGGATTTGCGATATTGAGCTTGATAAAGTACTATGGGCAATGTCTTTGGCCTTCGAAAAAGACACTCGCCGAAGTCTGCCACTGCCGAGTTTATTGCTAAGCAAACATTTAGTGAATCCTTTATCGAGGGCCTTTTTCAGGATGAAATCCTGCAAAAGGTCATGGATACGGCAGTAGCTCGGCCTATTAGATATATCATCATTTTCTTGCACTTGAATGAGGCTTCGTGCAATCAACTCGTCAAGGTAACTCTCAACTTTGTCTTCCTGTAATGTTGTCTGCACAGGAGTCACAAAACCCCTCCACAACCCATAATCGTAGAAGATTTGAACACTTCATGATATGATCCTCTGGAAACATGTACAAGTATAACAAACAAGACTTGAGAAGGTATGGTAAATCATTATAACTTAGTGAAAGTATGATATTCATCACCAACTTCGGGATGACTCAACAGTGAACCACACTCGTTGTAGATTTTCTCCCATTCACAAATTGTATGCTTTGTGGAAAGAAGACCAGCTACATTATGACATGGAGTTGTTGTTCATTGTGTTGAAGTACATATTCTTCTAGGAGATCTTTGATATCAAATGCTACATGTTGCAACTGTTGAAACCAAATACTTGTTATCTTCCCTCAATTTCTCCCTTTGCATCTGCATCCTTCAGGAAAGCCTGGATTCTCTGGAACTCTTATTTGATGCGTTCAAGTTTTGTGTGCATTTATTTTTTGCAAGACAACTTCATATTTGATAAGTGATCTAAGTGTTTCAACAACTAAACTCACAATACTCTCTATCAGTGTTTCCTTTTTTTTCCCTTTTTCTTTCATACTTGAATGTTAGCAACGATGGCGTGTTTGATTTGTAAACAAAAGATATCCTCCATACATTTATAAATCAAACTTAATTAAAATATATATCACAGCAATAATTATAAGGTGGGGGCAAATTTTTTACTGGTAAAAATGGATTTCACTTTATTTTAAATTTCGGTGGTCGTAAAGCTAAGTAATAGGTGACAATAAATTAAAAATACATGTATGTGGGCTATGGACCTATGGTCAAAGGCCAACTTGATCATTTAATTCATCATTTTGTGTAATTATTTCTTTTCAAACATGACATAACTTGAGATGAAGGTGGGGGTGAAAGGAAATTCATATAATGGTAAAATGCTTGTAGAGAGTCTAGTTGTTTATGTATCATAGGTCCAAAGTTTTAACCATGTTGCAACACCATTCCGTAGGCTAATTAACCAAGAAATCACTGAAGAAAAAAAGATGCCTTTTAGTTTTTGTTTGTGGGAGTTCAAGAAATGATTTTGCTGCTTTGGAATGATGTTTCCCTTTCATGTTTTGTTTTTGGTAGAACTAGGGAAGTTTTTTTCCAACTAATTGCCCACCCTCCCTTTTCTTTGTTATGCATTGTTTCATGGCACTTTTTGTAGGTTTTGTTATCCATTGCTTAAAGAAGTTAATAATTATTCTCTGCTAAAACCATAGTTATCAAATTTAGTATACAAGAAGCTGGGTATAGTGCGATAGTAGTAAAATAAACTGTGGTAAAGAATCCAACACAACAAAATCAACTTTCATTTTAGTCCAAGTTTGTGTTGCAAATTATTCTTGAATACTTTGATCACATTGAGATACTCATGTATGCTTTTCAGATTTTTTTATGCTTACAAATCCAAATAGGTGGTAGAGACGATTATGAGCTTCCTTGTCAAAATGTTGGGTAAAGTTAACTTATCCAAGACTACACTCATTGTATATTTGAAGATGCCTTGAACATTTGGTATTGCAACCCTTTTTGAAAGAATAAACACACGATGTCGAGTAGACTTGAAGAGTACTGAAGTAGTGGTTCTGGGATCACTTTGAGTATAATATTAGTAATGAGGACTCCTATTTTTTCTCAAACTAGTGCCGTGAATCAGAAGCCAAGTATGTATTATTATTAACAAAAATAGTCCACTTTTAGGTCTTATATGGGCACACTCTGATAAGAATCCACTTCTAATGTGTCATTCTAAACAGAAATTAAGAATCTGTGTCATTCACACTACTTTCAAGCTTTAAAATCAAACTTCATTGAAACATTTCCATGTAGAGGCCCAATCCACATGACACAATATTGTTCGCTTTGGGCCCAAGGCCCTCACGACTTTAAACACATTGTGTCATAGGGATCCAAACTCGTACATATATAACACATCCCCTCCATCACCCAGGCAATGTGAACTATAACCCCTAGTACCCTGTCAGCCTCTGAGCCCACCCACACAAGGTAGTCTGACAACCTCAAAACCCGCCACATAGGGTGTTAAAATCCACCCCCTTAGGGCCCAACATCCTCGTTGGCACGCTTCCGATTGGACCTGGCTCTGATACCATTCTGTAACGACCGATCCACATGATACAATATTGTCCACTTTGGGCCCAAGGACCTCACGTCTTTAAAATGCGTCGTGTCAGGGGGATCCAAACTCGCACATATATAACACATCTCCATCCATCACCAAGACGATGTGGGACTATCACCCCTTGTAGTCTGCCAGCCTTTGAGCTCGCCCACACAAGGTAGCCTGCCAACCACAAAACCCGCAACACAGGGTGTTACATTCCACGTCTATGGAAACAATTTCAGAAGTGTCTATGGCATAACATTGATTTTTTTTCTGAACCTAGTGGAATATTGTTCTTCTAATTAAGCCTAGCTTTATTCTATTCTTCTACAGAAAGTTATCTATTTAGTTTACTAGTTTAACATGAAAAGAACATTGAACGTCACCCCTTAGGCTTTTTAGAACCGGAGTCCTTTGGTGGAACCGAAAAGGTATCTATGAGTTTGTCAAGGAAAGCTAAATATATGTTCAAGAAGTTTTGTTTGCGTGGTGACAATACTATCTTTTGAGATTATTGAGATGTTCGATCAGAATATGGACTACGTTTCTTCCACGGATATTTAAGTATCCAACAAAATGTTGTTCCTCGACCTTTCCAAGTTAATAGATGAATCATCAAGTCAATCAACACACTTCTCACGAAATTCTTATATATATTATTAAAAACTACATTTCATTGGATTTTGTCCTCGATGGAAAACCCTAGTGGATTCTACATTGAGATACTCATGTATGTTTTTCTGATTTTTTATACTTACATTGCAAAATAAATGGTAGAGACTTTTACGAGCTTCCTTGTCCAAATGTGGGTTAAGTTAACTTACTTAGTTCTATTAAAAAAGTAGCAATACTAATTGAAAGAATAGATTGCATGAGCACTAAATTGTATATAATGTTTAGTCTCCATCGAGAATAAAAACATATGCACTAATGAAAAGAGAGAGAGGTCCTCACTTTGAATTACTAGCCAAATATACAGGCAGGTTTCCACCACTATGACCAACACATAAACGATGCAGCACAAGCAAAAACAATTTGGAATCTACTAGAAAAAGAACAGGAACTCACCAACAAAGATAAAAACACTAGAGTTCTTTGAATAATAATTGATTGAATAATTCTTTGAGTAATACATGAAAGTTATATAAAGACCTAACTCAACCTTGGATTGTCCTAGTAGTCTTTGGAAATCCAAGGTCTATTAGGAAATAACTATAATCCTATTAGAAACAAAACTAAAATACTAATTATAAAATAAAAACTAAAAATTCTATTCCAAAATAGTAAAGTGTTTTCACGCCTTGATTTTCGAGAAAATGAAATCCTTATATCCACGTAAGATTAGGATTATCCGTTTCTCCCAAATTCGGGTCGTGAAAATTTAACGACAGAAACATTCATAAAAAGAAAATTATAGAAGTAGGCAAAAAAAATTCTAACCAAAAAAGTCTTTGGCGATGTTCGCCCCACAAGTAAAATGTCCAGTAATGCTACACAAAAAAACTCTCTAACCTGCAAAACACTAATCGACTGAAGCAGAGAGAGATCAAGGGACTAATTAGGACTGATTTGGTTTTGTTGCTTGATTAAACAATATATAAACATATATAACCAGTATTGTATAAGTTTATGGTTTTGCATTATTTGGAGCATAAAAAGGATTGTATGATACATGATTTATAAGTTTCTTAATATAAGCTACCAACTGGCCTCCATGGACAACACAACCCTATGCAGAGCCATGATTGGTTCTCTTTTCCAAGTTGTAATGTGGGGTCACAAAAAAATAGCAAAAAAAAAAAAAAAAAAAACCAGATAGATCCAGATTTTACTCATTGCTTTTGTAAAACTCAAAGTTGAAGGGATGCTTTTCTTCTCTTCACCTATTGCACCTTTCTCCTCTACATAGGGTTTTCTCTCCCTTTTTTATGTGTGTATAAAAAGAAAATGGCTAGGTTTTTTGTTTGTTTTTTATTTTTTTCCAAACTCTTTTAAAAGGTTCTAATTAGGGTTTTTCCTAATTTTCGCTAAACATGTCCACAATTTTTATTCTTTTACCAACCACAAACCAAAATCACAATATATATACCAAATAATAAAATATACCATATGTCCATTACAATTAGCCATATGTCCTACATCAATAAAACATGCATAGGTTTCTTTATATGAACTGTACTAACGAGGCCATAACTGCAAGAAGCTAAAGTAGCCAATCCGTTTGAATCCACGCTATTTGATCTGTCATACGACATTATATCAAAAGTTTAAAACCACGACACATAAATAAATCAAAATCAATGTCTTCAGAAAATTAAATAATGAAATAAAACCTTGGGGCACTTCTAAAAAATAGATAATCAAGAATATCGCCCAATTAAAAAAATTTCAATTGTTATTTGATTGACCTCTGGAATGACTTCACTAATTTTTTTCCGTCATTTTATAAAAAAAAAATTTCTACATATTGTACAAAGTGGACCAAATGGAAGTCTGTTTGCATATTCTAGAACTCTTACTATCTTATATTTTCTACTATTTATCTACTCAATCATTTTGCTTAGCCTGGGGAAAGAGCATTGATTAGTGCCTGGGGAGCGTGCTCAGCATGCGAGGCAGGTGAGGTGACCAATTCTACCCCTTTTTTCATCTTCTCCAAACCCGTGTATTCACATCGGCCACCACCACCCACATGTTCATCTCCTCCTCCACCACCCATTTATGTCGCCATCTTCATCTCCATCTCCATCTTTACCGCCTCAAGTCCTTTCTCTCTTACTGAAACTATGCCCCCCATAGTCTATATCTCACCCCCATTTACCACCCACATTTCCTACATAACCATCTAATCTCTTGTCTCAGCCTCCCCTCACTCTCTTTCAACATGTCTCTTTCTCTTTGATAGAAAGCTCTTTCCTTTGATGGAAAACTCTCCCCCTGTGTATCTAATATGTTCATAATCTGTGAGAATAACTTATTTTTAAACACCCTTTGAAGAGATTTGAGAGAGAGATATCAGAAATGGTTCCAAGTTTTGATTGTAAAAGATCAAGCATTCTTTGTGGATAAGACAACAACTGTCAAAACAAAAGTTTTGTTGGGGATAGTTTTTCATGATGGGATTTCCAATGCAAGATGAGGAGAGTTTGGGGTTGATGAGAGAAAAAGAATCGGAACATCTGCCTAAAGATGATTACTTGAAGATGTTGTAGAGTGGAGAGTTGGACATGGAGATTAGAAGAGGAATGGTTGATTGGATTGGCATGGTGTGTTGTAATGTTGTTGTTGTGTTTCCCAAATGGGATTTAGGCTTTTGTTGGTCTAGTGGATTTAGGATTGGTTGTTTTTAAAATTGGGATTTTATTTATTTATTTTCTTTTTCATGTTTTGAGTTCTAACGGATGGATTGAGTTCATGTTCTGAATTGATTGGATTCGCAAGTGGTGTAGGTTTGGAGAAGATGGAGTTTTGGGAAGATGAAGTAGAATGGATTTTGTGAAAGAGAGTTGGATGGAGAGAGGGGTAGAGTTGGCACTCACGTTGGATCACCCTCCACAAGCACTAATCAGTGCTTTCTCCCCCGACTGTGTAGAATCACTCTAATCTACATTAATTTTATGAGAAGTCTACATGGCCCTAGGGACCCCGACAGCGGAATAAGTTACTAAACCACAAGAAAACTCCCAACTGACTGAAAGATCTTGAAATCTAATCTCTTTGAAGCTAAAGTCTGAAACACATAACAAAAAAAAAGCTAGGACTTCGATCAAAATGTGGTCACTTGTTTTAGAAAGCTGATGCATCCAAATACGTCTCTGCTGATTTTTGACTTGCAAAGATGAACAACGATGAACCACAGACCACCGTTGTGGCTGCCAAAGACACCCCGATGGTAAATTTCGACACTTAAACGAGGATGCAAATAAACTGATAAAATTAGAGTTGCATATGTGTACATTTCTCATTCATTTTGTTCACTTTATATAATGATTATTTCACTTCTACATTGACTCCTATCGTTGAAGGCGTGATGGAGGGAAGAGATCTCGCTTAGAATCTTAACCATCCATGACTGATTCTTTTTTGGCACTTGATTCTCTTTAGGATCGAATACTTGGTTAGTCCAAAAGATGGGCGATTGAACCTTAGGCTTGCTATAGTTCAGAGGTTTGTATTCGATCCACAATTATATTACGCTCTCCCAACCTCCTTAGAGGAAAAACTTTGGAAACTTTTGGACCCATCCAAAAAGGATAGAATTGCTTACAAACTCAGAAAAGATAAAACATCCTGACGAGTTTTTTTTTTTCTTTTCTTACCACCATCCATATCATCCCTCTGAAACACCCTCATGAACAATATCATCCAACAAAGCAAAATGTCACGTAATTGACAAGCTCAAATCTCACAATCAAGAACAAGAGATAAGCAGAAGGAATACTGAATCGATATTCAAACAAAGTGAATGAGAAATTACAGAGAAAAACTTCTCAATCGAAGATTGAGCCTAAAAGAGCAAATACCCAAATACTTTCTCTGTTTAGGGTTTTCTTCCCCCTTTCAAAGGGAAAGTATAACAAAAAGTTTCAAATTACACCACTACATTATGACACATGTTACTCATTAGTGGTCCCAACTGAAAAGAATTCACAATTACATTTTTTTATCCTTCTTCTTCTCTATTTAAACTTGTCACCTGTTTATTCATTAACTAAACTGTGGCATTGCCCACCTTTTCAAATCATCCTTGTCCTCAAGGATTGAATGTAAGAAAATGGGCTTGGATAAAAGGCTAGTCTTCCCAAGTGGCAGCGTCGACCGTCGAGTTTGACTAGTGGATTAAAACTTGGGTCACGGCTCTGTTATGCCTCGTTATAAGACAACGTCCCAAAATTGTTGTTGGTTCTACCAGGAAACTTCCTTCATGGTCAACCAGTGGCAAGGATGGTGAATGTGTTGCTGAAGCTCCAATTTTCTTTTTCGATTCAGCTGGGAGGTCAAGATGATATGCAACAACTCTAATTTTCGATAAAACCTTGAATGGACCATAATATTTCAACAAGAGCTTTAGATTCCGTCGTAATTGCATGAATATTTGTCTATATGGTTGCAATTTGAGATATACCCAATCTCCAATAAAGAAAGATCTATCTTGAAAATGTCGATCAACGTATTGCTTTATTCATTCTTGGGCCTTAACCAATATTTCTTTGATAATATTCAGCATATCAATACGATGCTGTAGATACTCTTTGAACTTCTGGGATGGAGAAGAAAGTAGTAGGCAGCAATGCTAAGAGTAGAAGACAATACCCGTATAGAGCTTGAAATGGCATGGTGTTCAAACTTGAGTGAAAGTTGGTATTAAACCAAAATTTAGCCAAGTAAAGCCATTTCGACCACTTCAATGGTGTGTTACCAGTGAGACATCAGAGATATGTCTCGAGACAAGAGTTGGTTTTTTCCTTCTGTCTGTCTGTTTGTGGATGGTACGCGGTGCTAAGTGACAGTGTGCTACCAAGAGTAGCAAACAAATCCTTCCAAAAGATGCTCAGAAACACCTTGTCTCTATCTGAGACAATTGTCAGTGGCATACCATGAAGTTTATGAACTTATTGTAGGAAGACCTCCGCAACCATATGGGCAGTAAATGGATGCGAGAGAGCAATGAAGTGATTGAATTTTGTTAGTTTGTCCACCACAACAAGAATAACAGACTTCCCTTGAGATGATGGTAGTCCTTCGATGAAATCCATACTAATGTGTTGCCATGCATGCTCCGGTATAGGTAGGGGTTGTAGCAATACACCATAACCTGTCTAACCTCTTTTTTTTCCTTAACCCCTCCCATCCCATATGCCGCCGGTTGGGTTCGACCTTGTGAAATAGTGATACCATTCGCCACTGCTCAACCTGTAAGCCATCACACCTTTAGCATCTAATCTCGTTTGTTGCGTTTATAAATGTCACAAGTGGCAATGAATTCTATATATGATCTGAGTTTTGAGGTGAGGCCAATAGAAATGTTGCTTGATGCATCGGTGTGTGGTAGTGACACCCGAATGTCCTTCTAAGGGGAAGTATGTAAGGTCTGTAGGATTTGCAATCTAAGTTGGCTCATTGTAAGGGACCCTGGATAATGCGTTGGCAGCTACATTATCTGAAGCTTTCTTGTAGCTGATGTAATAATCAAAACCTCACAACTTTGCCAGCCACTTTGCTGAAGAATTGTGGTCAGTTTCTGTTCGAGGAGATGCTTAATGCTCTGATGGTCTATTAAGATGAAGAACTTGGCACCAATCAAGTAAAATTTCCATTTGTATACGGTCAACACAATTGCAAGTAAATCCTTTTCGTACGTAGATAAACCCATCTTCTCAGGGCCAAGGGTTTTACTATAGGAAGCAATTGGGTGCCCTTGCTGTGATAGAACAACCCCAACACCCACTGAGCTGGCATCAATTTCAATGAAGAAAGGTAGATCAAAATTGGGCAGTTGCAGGACAGGGGTTGAGCTCATTGCTATCTCCAGGGATTCAAAAGCTTGTTGAGCAATTGGAGACCAAAGAAATGAGTCTTTCTTCAAGAGATCTATGATTGGCTTAGCTAATAGCCCATAGTGCTTCACAAATTTCCTATAATAACATGTTAAAAGCCTAGGAAGCATCTCAAGGTTTTCAAGTTATGTGGTGTTGGCCAATGAATTATGGCCTCAACTTTTGAAGGATCAGTAGACACTCCCATAGAGTTCATAATGTGGCCAAGGTAGGTGAGTTCTAATTGGGCAAATGAGCATTTAGAAAGCTTATCAAATAGGGAGTGGGCTCTTAAAGTGGATAATGTGAATTCCAAGTGATGAATGTGTTCTTCCAAGGACCTGCTATAGACTAATATATCATCAAAGAATACAAGAATGAATATTCAGAGGAATGGTTGAAACACTTGGAATGTGGCAGGGGCATTGGTCAACCCAAATGGCATGACTCTAAACTCAAAATGACCATGGTGTATTTTAAAAGTTGTTTTGTAAGTGTCATTGGGGTGGAATAATACTTGATGGTATCCGGATCTAAGATCTAACTTGGAAAAGACATGGGCGCCCTGTAGCTCATCTAATAACTCATCTATAAGGGGCATATGAAACTTATCCTTGATGGTGAGTTCATTTAGACGTCTATAGTCCACACAAAACCGCCAAGTGTTGCCTTTTTTCTTCACAATAAGATAGGTGTGGCAAAGGGACTACTATGAGATTATTGGATTAGGCCCGCCTCTAGCATTTCTTTGACAAATTTCTCAACTACATCTTTGTGGATATGTGGTAGCCTATATGGAGCTTGTGAAGTGGGGATTGAGTTGGGTTTTAGTGGAATCTTATGGTCAAGGCTACGGGGAGGAGGGAGTGAAGATGGGCTTTGGAATACATCTGAAAATGACTGTAACATACCTGAAATTTGAGGGGGATAAGATGGAGTTTCATTGGTGGTGGTGGTGGTGATGGAGAATATGTGAGCAATAAAATAGGGGGAATGTTTCTTAATAAATTTGGAGAACTTTGAGGGTCCAATGAGGAATAGAGAGACATAGTCTAACACCTTGAAGGGTTATTTGGCGCTCATGACAAGAGATGGTCAGCTATAATGATTGGAGGTTGATGATGATATTGCCAAGGGGTTTGAGCCAATCCCCACCTAGAACCATGTCATAACCACCAAATGGTAATACCCTAACACCCCCTTCAAACTGATGATTTTGCATAGTCCATATCAGTAGTTGGCAAAAGGCATTGCTAAGGAGATGTTGGCCATTTGCCACTTTCACAATCATTTGGGGTGTGCTCACTGTAGGCCAATTAGTGCTCTTAATCACTTTAGGATCAATGAAAGAGTGGGTGCTACCCATGTCAATGAGGATAGAAATGGGGTGTTTCTTAATGTATCCTTTAAGAAGAATGGTATTGGATGATGATTCCCATGAAAGGCATGTAAGGACGGTTCCATCTTTGATTGTATTTCTTGAACCAAATTGTCAATGTCTTCTAATAAGGGATAATGGTTCTCTTGGCTGTCAGAGTCAGGAATGAACATAAATAGGTGTTGGTTCTTACATAAGTGTCTTGGTTTGTAAATCTCATCACAATTATAACACAATCCTTTCTCCCTTCTCAGTTTCATTTGAATTGGGGTGAGTCATTTGATTGGAGGAGTTGGGGAGGAGAACTTGATGGGAGGAATAGATGAACCAGGGCAACGAGAGAATGGTTTCATATCTGATGGGGGTATATTTTGTTGCGGATGTTGTGAAACAGGGTGTGACATGTTTTGATTCCTAGACCAAGGTGATGACTGGTAGGGTGTTGAATAAGATCTCTTAGCATGTTGAGATGAAGTTGTGGATTAAGAAACAACTAGTGTTTGCTAAGATATGCAGGATTCTTGCATACCAGCCAAATAAAAAGCATGTGCTATTGTAGTTGGGTTAAACATTTGGACAACAGTTTTGATTTCCTGTTTTAGACCATTCAGAAAACTGAGTACAAAATATGGTTCAGTCAAGGATGGATTATGAAGAAACGTGAAAGACTTTAATTCCTCAAAATGAGTATAATAGATCTCGACGGACTGGTCTTGAGAAATTTTGTTGAAGGAATCCACATACTTTTCAGTAATGGGATCCTAAAAAACGAAGGCACAAATCTCTGACCAGATCAGGCCATTTGATGTGTGGTTGGGTGAGTTGGTAATCTCAATTATAAACATTGTCATCAAAATGGATAGAAGCAGTAGAGATCTTACAATCCACAACAATATTGTGTAAAGGCAAGAAACGTTCACTTTTTTTCACCCAAGACCTAGTGTTAGACCCACCAAAGTGACGAAAATCCAGTTTAGGGAAACAAAACATATTACCTCCAAATTTAATGGGTGGGAAGGATGGTACTTGTGTCTTGTTACCGATGGTTGTCGTCACCTGTAAGCAGCTTGGATCTCCTCTTGTGTTCGAGCCCATGGCGTTCTGGAACAGTTGCTGAAGTTTATCCATCTTTGTGTCTAAACGCTTCTCACTATTCTATGATATCCTTCTAAGTTCTGACATCATCCACTCCATTTGATTTGCTGAATCTGCTAATTGCTTCTTTGTATCCTTCATGAACGATTCCATTTCACGATCCCTTGTTTCCATTGTTAGGTTTTGGATCGAAGGGGCTCTGATACCAGTTGTCACGTAATTGACAAGCTCAAATCTCACAATCAAGAACAAGTGATAAGAAGAAGGAATACTGAATCGATATTCAAACAAAGTGAAGGAGAAATTATAGAGAAAAAATTCTCAATCGAGTGATTGAGCCTAAAAGAGCTAATACCCAAATACTTGCTCTGTTTAGGGTTTTTCCCCCTTTTAAAGGGAAAGTATAACAAAATTTTCAAATTACACCACTACATTATGACACGTGTTACTCAACAGTGATCCCAACCGAAAAGTATTCACAAATTACATTTTTACCCATCTTCTTCTCTATTTAAACTTCCCGCCTGTTTCATCATTAACTAAACCGTGACACAAAAAAGAACATAAATTCAAAGAGGCTGGTCCCACAATAATAGGGTGGCCACTTCAAACTTTGGTAATAGCTCGGCTTATCATATATATCTTCATTTTCTTGCACTTGATTGAGGCTTCATGCAATAAACTCATCAAGGTAACTCTCAAATTTGTCTTCTTTCGTAATGTTGTCTGTACAGGAGTCACAAAACCCCTTTACAACCCATAACCGTAAAAGACTTGAACACTTGATGATATGATCCTCTGGAAACATGCACAAGTATAACAAACAAGACTTGAGATGGTATGGTAAATCATTATAACTTAGTGAAAGTATGATAATCACATCACCAAGTTCGGGATGACTCAACAGTGAACCACACTCGCTGTAAATTTTCTCCCATTCACCAATTGTATGCTTTGTGGAAAGAAGACCAGCTACATTATGACATGGAGTTGTTGTTCGTTGTGTTGAAGTACATATTCTTCAAGGAGATCTTTGATATCAAATGCTACATGTCGCAACTGTTGCAACCAAATACTTGTTCTCTTCCTTCCATTTCTCCCTTTGCATCTGCATCCTTCAAGAAAGCCTGGATTCTCTGGAACTCTTATTTGATGCGTTCAAGTTCCCTGTGAATTTGTTTTTGCAAGACAACTTCATCTTTGATCAGTGATCCAAGTGTTTCAACAACTAAACTCACAATATTCTCTATCATTGTTTCCTTTTTTTTCCCCTCTTTCTTTCTTACTTGAATGTTAGCAACGATGGCTTGTTTGATTTGTAAACAAAAGATATCCTCCACATATTTATAAATCAAACTTAATTAAAGGATATATAAATGCAATAATTATAAGGTAGGGGCAAATTTATTTTACTGGTAAAAATGGATTTTATTGTATTTTAAGTGTCGGTGATCGTAAAGCTAAGTAATAGGTGACAATAAATTAAAGATAAAGGTATGTGGGCTATGGACCTATGGTCTAAGGCCTACTTGATCATTTAATTCATCATTTTGTGTAATTATTTCTTTTCAAACACGACATAGCTTGAGATGAAGGTGGGGGTGAAAGGAAATTCATATAATGGTAAAATGCTTGTAGAGAGTCTAATTATTTTTGTATCACAGGTCCAAAGTTTTAACCATGTTGTGACACCATTCCGTAGGCTAATTAACCAAGAAATCACTGAAGAAAAAAGTAATTAAAAAAATCCTTGCCTTTTAGTTTTTGTTTGTGGAAGTTCAAAAAATGATTTTGCTGCTCTGGAATTATGCATTGTTTCATGGCACTTTTTGTAGGTTTTGTTATCCATTGCTTAAAGAAGTTAATAATTATTCTGTGCTCAAACCATAGTTATCAAATTCGGTATGCAAGAAGCTGGGTATAGTGCGATAGTAGTAAAATAAACTGTGGTAAAGAATCCAACACAACAAAATCAACGTTCATTTTAGTCCAAGTTTGTGTTGCAAATTTATTCTTGAATACTTTGATCACATTGAGATACTCATGTATGCTTTTTAGATTTTTTTTTATGCTTACAAAGCCAAATAAGTGGTAGAGACGGTTATGAGCTTCCTTGTCTAAATGTTGGGTAAAGTTAACTTATCCAAGAGTACACTCATTGTATCTTTGAAGACACCTTGAACATTTGGTATTGCAACTCTATTTGTAAGAATAAGCACACGGTGTCGAGTAGACTTGAAGAGTACTGAAGTGGTGGTTCTGGGATCACTTTGAGCATAATATTAGTGATGAGGACTCCTGTTTTTTCTCGAACTGGTGTCGTGAATCAGAAACCAAGTATGTATTATTATTAACAAAAAGAGTCCACTTTTAGGTCTTATATGTGCACACTCTGATAAGAATCCACTTCTAATGTGTCATTCTAAACATAAACGGAGAATTGGTGTCATTCACACTACTTTCAAGCTTTAAAATCAAACTTCATTGAAAATCTTCCATGTAAAGACCCGATCCACATGACAATATTGTCCGTTTTGGGCCCAAGGCCCTCACGACTTTAAAACGCATTGTATCATAGGGATCCAAACTCGTACATATATAACACATCCCCTCCATCACCTAGGCAATGTGAACTATAACCCCTAGTACCCTGTCAGCCTCTGAGCCCACCCACACAAGGTAGTTTAACAACCTCAAAACCCGCCACATAGGGTGTTAAAATCCACCCCCTTAGGGCCCAACATCCTCGTTGGCACGCTTCCGATTGGACCTGGCTCTGATACCATTCTGTAACGACCGATCCACATGATACAATATTGTCCACTTTGGGCCCAAGGACCTCACGTCTTTAAAACTCATTGTGTCATGGGGATCCAAACTCGCACATATATAGCACATCTCCCTCCATCACCAAGACGATGTAGGAATATCACCCCTTGTAGCCTGCCAGCCTCTGAGCTCGCCCACACAAGGTAGCCTGCCAACCACAGAACCCGCCACACAGGGTGTTACATTCCATGTCTATGGAAACAATTTCAGAAGTGTCTATGGCATCACACTGATTTTTTTTTTTTTTCTGAACCTAATGGAATATTGTTCTTCTTATCAAGCCTAGCTTTATTCTATTCTTCTACATAAAGTTATCTCTTTAGTTTACTAGTTTAACACGAAAATAACATTGAACATCATCCCTTAGGCTTTTTAGAACCGGAGTCTTTTTGTGGAACCAAAAAGGTATCTATGAGCTTGTCAAGGAAAGCCAAATACATGTTCAAGCATCATTGTTTGCATGGTGACAATACTACTTTTGAGATTATTGAGATGTTCGATCAGAATGTGGACTATGTTTCTTCCACATATATTAAAATATCCAGCAAAATGTTGTGCCTCAACCTTTCCAAGTTAATAGTTAAAAGGTGAATCATCTAGTCAATCAACACACTTCTCACGACATTCTTATATATATTATTAAAAAATACATTTCATTGGATTTTATCCTCGATGGAAAACCCTGGTGGATTCTACATTGAGATACTCATGTATGTTTTTCAGATTTTTTATACTTACATTGCCAAATAAATGGTAGAGACTTTTTACGAGCTTCCTTGTCCAAATGTTGGGTAAAGTTAACTTACTCAGTTCTATTAAATAATTAGCAATACTAATTGAAAGAATAGATTGCATGAACACTAAATTGAATATAATGTTTAGTCTCCATCGAAAATAAAAACATATGCACCAATGAAAAGAGAGAGAGGTCCTCACTTTGAATTTTACTATCCAAATATACAGGCAGGTTTCCACCACTATGAACAACACATAAATGACGCTGCACAAGCAAAAAAAATTTGGAATCTACTAGAAAAAGCACAGGAACTCACCAACAAAGATAAAAACACAAGAGTTCTTTGAATAATAATTGATTGAATAATTCTTTGAGCAATACATGAAATTTATATAAATACCTAACTCAACCTCGGATTTTCCTAGTAGCCTTTGGAAAGCCAAGGTCTATTGGGAAATAACTATAATCCTATTAGAAACAAAACTAAAATAGTAATTATAAAAAAAAAACTAAAAATTCTATTCCAAAATAGTAAAGTGTTTTCACGCCTTGATTCTATTCCAACTACAAGCCAAAATCACAATACATATATATATTCCAAATAATAAAATATACCATACGTCCATTACAATTAGCCATATGTCCTACATCAATAAAACATGCATAGGTTTCTTTATATGAACTGCACTAACGAGGTCGTAACTGCAAGAAACTAAAGTGGACAATCCGTTTTGATCTGTCATACGACACTATATCAAAAGTTAAAAACCACGACACATAAATAAATCAAAATCAATGTCTTCATAAACTAAAAAAATGGAATAAAACCTTGGGGCTCTTCCAAAAAATAGATAATCAAGAATGTCGCCCATTTAAAAAAATTTCATTTGTTATTTGACTGACCTCTAAAATGACTCACTAATTTTATATTTTTTGGTTTTTTCGTCATTTTATAAAAAAAAAAAATCTTTCCACATATTGTACAAAGTGGACCAAATGGTAGTTTGTTTGCATATTCCAGAACTCTTACTATCTTCTATTTATCTACTCGATCATTTTGCTCAGCCTGGAGAAAGAGCATTGATTAGTGCCTGGGGAGCGTGCTCAGCATGTGAGGTGACCAACTCTACCCTTTTCTTCATCTTCTCCAAACCCATCAGCCACCACCACCCACATGTTCATCTCCTCCACCACCACCCATTTATTCACCTCCAACATTGCCATCTTCATCTCCATCGCCTCAAGTCCTTTTTCTTTCTCTCTTTCTTCCTAAAACCATGCCCCTCCACAGTCTCTATCTCACCCCCATTTACCACCCTCATTTCCTACATAACCCTCTTATCTCTTATCTCAACCCACCCTCACACTCTCTCAACATGTCTCTCTCTATTTGATAGAAAGCTCTTTCCTTTGATGGAAAACTATCTCCTCGTGTATCTAATATGTTCATAATCTGTGAAGAACTTATTTTTAAACACCCTTTGAAGAGATTTGAGAGAGAGTTATCAAAAATGGTTCCAAGTGTTGATTGTACAAGATCAAGTATTCTTTGTGGAGAAGACAACAACAGTCTAACTTGTTTTGATGATTATGGGGTTTTTTCTTATGCGTACAATGTGACCCAGAGTCAAAACAAAAGCTTTGTTGGTGGGGATGAGTTTTTCATGATGGAGTTTCCAATGCAAGATGAGGAGAGTTTGGGGTTGATGGGAGAAAAAGAATCAGGTCATCTACCTAAAGACGATTACTTGAAAATGTTGCTGAGTGGGGAGTTGGACATGGAGATTAGAAGAGGAATGGTTGATTGGATTGGCATGGTGTGTTGTAATATTGTTGTTGTGTTTCCCAAATGGGATTAAGGCTTTTGATGGTCTAGTGGATTTAGGATCGGTTGTTTTTAAAATTTGGATATTTATTTATTTTGTTTTTCATGTTTTGAGTTCTAATGGATGGATTGAGTTCATGTTCTGAGTTGATTGGATTTGCAAGTGGTGTAGGTTTGGAGAAGGAGTTTGGGGAAGATGAAATAGAATGGATTTTGTGAGAAAGAGAGTTGGATGGAGAAAGGGGTAGTGTTGGCACTCACGTTGGGTCACCCTCCACAAGCACTAATCAGTGCTTTCTCCCCAAGCTGTGTAGAATCACTCTAATCTACTTTAATTTTATGAGAGGTCTACATGGCCCTTGGGACCCCGATAATGGAACAAGTTACTAAACCACAAGAAAACTCTCAACTGACTGAAAGATCTTGAAATCTAATCTCTTTGAAGCTAAAGTATGAAACACATAACAAAAAAATAAACTAGGACTTCGATCAAAATGTGGTCACTTGTTTTAGAAAGTTGATGCATCCAAATACGTCCATGTTGATTTTGACCTGCAAAGATGAACCAGATACCACCATTGTGGCGGCCAAAGACACTCCGATGTAAATTCCAACATCTCTCATTCATTTTGTTCACTTTAAATAATGATTATTTTACTCCTACATTGACTCTACCGTTGAAGACGTGATGGAGGGAAGAGATCTCGCTTAGAATCTTAACCATCCATGACTAATCTTTTTTGTCACTTGATTCTCTTTCAGATCGAATACTTGGTTAGTCCAAGAGATGCGTGATTGAGCCTTGGGCTTGCTATAGTTCAGAGGCATGTATTCGATCCACAATTATATTACGCTCTCCCAAACTCCTTAGAGGAAAAACTTTGGAAACTTTTAGACCCATCCAAAAAGGATATAATTGCTTACAAACTCAGAAAAGATAAAACATCCTAACGAGCTTTTTTTTTTTTTCTTCTTACCACCATCCATATCATCCCTCTGGAACACCCTCAAGAACAATATCATCCAACAAAGCAAAATGTCACGTAATTGACAAGCTCAGATCTCACAATAAAAAACAAGAGATAAGCAGAAGGAATACTGAATCGATATTCAAACAAAGTGAAGGAGAAATTACAGAGAAAAACTTATCAATCGAGTGATTAAGCCTAAAAGAGCTAATACCCAAATACTTGCTCTGTTTAGGGTTTTCTTCTCCCTTTTAAAGGGAAAGTTTAACAGAAATTTCAAATTACACCACTACATTATGACACGTGTTACTCAACAGTGGTCCCAACCGAAAAGAATTCACAAATTACATTTTTTACCCCTGTTCTTCTCTATTTAAACTTCTCGCCTATTTATTCATTAATTAAACCGTGACATTGCCCAACTCTTCAAATCATCTTTGTCCTCCAAGATTGAATGTAGGAAAATGGGCTTGGATAAGAGGCCAGTCTTCCCAAGTGGCAGCGTCAGCCGTCGAGTTCGACCATTTGATTAAAACTTGGGTCACGGCTTTGTTTTGCCTCGTTATAAGACGACGTCCCAAAATTGCTATTGGTTCTGCCAGGAAATGACCTTCATGGTCGACTAGTGGCAGGGATGGTGAATGTGTTGCTGAAGATCCAATTTTCTTTTTCAGTTGTGAGACGTGGAAGACTGGGTGTATCTTCTATTTAGCTGGGAGGTCGAGACGATATGCAACAACCCTAATTTTTGCTAAATCCTGGAATGGACCATAATATTTCGACGAGAGCTTTAGATTCCGTCGTAATTGCACGAATATCTGCCTATATGGTTGCAATTTGTGATATACCAAATCTCCAATAGAGAAATATCTGTCTTGGCGATGTCGATCAATGTATTGCTTCATTCATTCTCGGGCCTTAACCAATCTTTCTTTAATAATGTTCAGCATGTCGGTACGATGTTGTAGTTACTCTTGAACTTCTAGGTTGGAGAAGGAAGTAGTAGGCGGCAATGCTAAGAGTGGAGGACAATACCCATATAGAGCTTGAAAATGTGTGGTGTTCAAGCTTGAGTGAAAGTTGGTATTAAACCAAAATTCAGCCAAGTAAAGCCATTTCTACCACTTCAATGGTGTGTGACCAGTGAGACATCAGAGATATGTCTCGAGACAAGAGTTTGTTCTTTCTGTATGTCCGTCTGTTTGTGGATGGTACGCGGTGCTAAGTGACAGTGTGGTACCATGAAGTTTATAAACCTATTGTAGGAAGACCTCCGCAATCGTATGGGCAATAAATGGATGCAAGAGAGCAATGAAGTAATTGGATTTCATTAGTTTGTCCACCACAACAAGAATAACAGACTTCCCTTAAGATGATGGTAGTCCTTCGATGAAATCCATGCTAATGTGTTGCCACGCGTGCTCCAATGTAGGTAGTGGTTGTAGCAATCCATCGTAACCTATCTAATCTTTTTTTTCCTTAACCCCTCCCATCGCAGATGCCGCCAGTTGGGTTTGACCCTGTGACCTAGTGATACCATCCGCCATTGAGCCATCACACCTTTGGCGTCTAATCTTTTTTGTTGCATTGGCAAATGTCACAAAGGCAATGAATTCTATGATCTGAGTTTTGAGGTGAGGCAAATAGAAATGTAGCTTGATGCGTTGGTGTGTGGCAGTGACACCCGAATGTCCTCCTAAGGGAGAAGCATGTAAGGTCTGTAGGATTTGCAATCTTAGCTGGCCTGAGCACTCAATATAGATGGAATTCTTGTATTTTAGTATACCATTCAACAGAGAAAATGGGGAACTGAAGTTGGCAGCACCAACAGCTTGGTAATTAGTTCCTGAGCTTGCTTGTCAGTCATGTAGCTATTAGTGAATTCTTGTAGCTACTGAGAGAGCATCTGGGAGATGACCAAACAGCTGGGCTCATTGTAAGGGACCCTGGATAATGCGTCGGCAGCTGCGTTGTCTGAACCTTTCTTGTAGCCGATGCAATAATCAAAACCAATCAACTTTGCCAGCCACTTTTGCTGAAGAATTGTGGTTAGTTTCTGGTCGAGGAGATGCTTAATGCTCTGATGGTCTATTAAGATGAATAACTTGGCACCAATCAAGTAAGATTTTCATTTGTATACGGCCAACACAATTGCAAGTAATTCCTTATCATACGTAGATAAACCCATGTTTTTAGGGCCAAGGGCTTTACTATAGTAAGCAATTGGGTGTCCTTGCTGTGATAGAACAACCCCAACACCCACTGAGCTGGCATCAGGTTCAATGAAGAAAGGTAGATCAAAATTGGGCAATTGCATGACAGGTGTTGAGCTCATTGCCATCTTGAGGGGTTCAAAAGCTTGTTGAGCAATTGGAGACCAAAGGAATGAGTCTTTCTTCAAAAGATCTATGAGTGACTTAGCTAATAGCCCATAGTGCTTCACAAACTTCCTATAATATAATAATAATAAAAATAATAATTAGGTTATGGGATCCTATAAAAACCCAGCTCGCTTTTCACAAAAAAAATTCCTATAATAACCTGTTAAGCCTAGGAAGCCTCTCAATGCTTTCAAGTTATGTGGTGTTGGCCAATGAATCATGGACTCAACTTTTGAAGTATCAACAAACACTCCCATAGAGTTTTTAATGTGGCCAAGGTAGTTGAGTTTTGTTTTGGCAAATGAGCATTTAGAAAGCTTAGCTAATAGGGAGTGGGCTCTTAATGTGGATAATGTGAATTCCAAGTAATGAATGTGTTCTTCCATGGACCTGCTGTAGACTAATATATCATCAAAGAATACAAGAATGAATATTCAGAGGAATGGTTGGAATACTTGATTCATAATGGCTTGAAAGGTGGCAGGGGCATTGGTCAACTCAAATGGCATGACTATAAACTCAAAATTACCATGGTGTGTTTTAAAAGTTGTTTTGTAAATTTCATTGGGGTGGACTAATACTTGGTGGTATCCGGATCTTAGATCTAACTTGGAGAAGACATGGGCGCCCTGTAGCTTATCTAATAACTCATCTATAAGGGGCATATGAAACTTATCCTTGATGGTGAGTTCATTTAGACGTCTATAGTCCACACAAAACCGCCAAGTGTTGTCTTTTTTCTTCACCAATAAGATAGGTGTGGCAAAGGGACTATGAGAGTGTTGGATTAGGCCCGCCTCTAGCATTTTTTTGAGCAATTTCGCAACTACATATTTGTGGATATGAGGTAGCCTACATGGATCTTGTGAGGTGGGGATTGGGTTTTTAGTGGAATCTTGTGGTCAAGGCTACGGGGATGAGGGAGTGAAGATGAGTTTTGGAATACATCTGAAAATGACTGTAACAGACCTGAAATTTGAAGGGGATAAGATGGAGTTTCTTTGGTAGTGGTGTTGGAGAATATGTGAGCAATAAAAGAGGGGGAATGTCTTAATAAATTTGGAGAATTTTGAGGGTCCAATAAGGAATAGAGAGGTAGAGTCTGACACACCTTGAAGGGTTATTAGGCGCCCATGATAAAAGATGGTCAACTGTAATGATTGGAGGTTGATGGTGATGTTGCCAAGGGGTTTGAGCCAATCCCCACCTAGAAACACGTCATAACCACTTAATGGTAATACCCTAACATCCCTTCAAACTGATGATTTTGCATAGTCCATATGAGTGGTTGGCAAAAGGCATTGCTAAGGAGATGTTGGCCATTTGCCACTTTCACAATCATTTGGGGTGTGCTCACTGTAGGGAAATCAGTGTTCTTAATCACCTTGGGGTCAATGAAAGAGTGGGTGCTACCCGTGTCTAAGAGGATGGAAATGGGGTGTTTCTTAATGTATCATTAAGAAGAACGATATTGGATGATTGGTTCCCATCAAAGGCATGTAAGGACAGTTCAATCTCTGATTGTATTTCTTGAACCAAATTGTCAATGTCTTCCAATAAGGGAGAGTGGTCCTCTTGGCTATCAAAGTCAGGAATGAGCATATATAGGTGTTGGTTCTTACATAAGCGTCCCGGTTTGTAAATCTCATCACAATTATAACACAATCCCTTCTCCCTTCTCAGTTTCATTTGAATTGGGGTGAGTCGTTTGATTGGAGAAGTTGGGAGGAGAACTTGATAGGGGAATAGATGGACCAGGGCTGTGGGAGAATGGTTTCATATGTGATGGGGGTATGGTTTGTTGCGAATGTTGTGAAACAAGGTGTGGCATGTTTTGATTCCTAAACCAAGGTGTTGACTGGTAGGGTGTTGAATAAGATCTCTTAGCATGTTGAGATGAAGTTGTGGATTGAGAAACAACTAGTGTTTGGTGAGATATGCATGATTCTTGCATGCGAGCCAAAGAGAAAGCATGCACTATTGTAGTTGGCTTAAACATTTGGACAACAGTTTTTATTTCTTGTTTTAGACCACTTAGAAAACTGAGTACAAAATATGATTTAGTCAAGGATGGATTATGAAGAAACACGAGAGACTTTAATTCCTCAAAATAAGTATAATAGATCTCAAGGTCTTGAGAAATTTTGTTGAAGGCATCCACAGTGTCATTAATGGGATCCTCAAAACGAAGGCACAAATCTCTGACCAGATCAGGCCATTTGATGTGTGGTTGGGTTAGTTGGTAATCTAAAAACCAATTATCAGCTTTGTCATCAAAATGGATTGAAGCAATGGTGACCTTACAATCCTCAACAACATTGTGTAAATGAAATAATCGTTCACTTTTTTTCACCCAAGACCTAGGGTTAGATCCATCAAAGCGAGGAAAATCCAGTTTAGGGAAATGAAACATATTACCTCCGAATTCAATGGGAAGGAGGGAGGGTACTCGTGTCTAGTTACCGATGGTTGTCATCACCTGTGAGCAGCTTGGATCTCCTCCTGTGTTCGAGCCCATGGCGTTCTGGAACAGTTGCAGAAGTTTATGCATCTTCTGGAACAGTTGCTTCTTTGTATCCTTCATGAACGATTCTATTTCACGAGCCCTTGTTTCCATTGTTAGATTTTGGATTGAAGAGGCTCTGATACCAATTGTCACGTAATTGACAAGCTCAAATCTCACAATCAAGAACAAGCGATAAGAAGAAGGAATACTGAATTGATATTCAAACAAAGTGAAGGAGAACTTGTAGAAAAAAAAAAAAAAAAAAAAAAACTTCTCAATCGAGTGATTGAGCCTAAAAGAGCTAATACCCAAATACTTGTTCTGTTTAGAGTTTTCTTTCCCCTTTTAAAGGGAACAGAAATTTCAAATTACACCACTACATTATGACACGTGTTACTCAACAGTGGTCCCTACCGAAATATTCACAAATTACATTTTTACCCCTCTTATTCTATATTTAAACTTCCTTTATTCATTAACTAAACCATAACCAGAAATTCTAGCCGACCTGGTAAGTTGGCCTGGTTTGCTTGCCAGGCTGTGGCTAAAATTACTCTTTTGTTCATCATTTTTAAAGTGTTTGTGGTTGTGTTTTAAAGAAAATGGACAAAATGTGTAAATAAGCCGGCTAGACAAGCAAACCAAGCCCGCTAGAATTACTCAACCATGACACAAAAAATAACATAAACTCAAAGAGGCTGGTCTCAGAATAATAGGCTGGCCACTTCAAACTTTGGTCCTGCCAATTTAAACCCATTCAAGTGCAAAAGGGCAGACGAGAATCATCCTATTCCCTTCCCTCCCGTAGTTTTCAACTCAAGAAAGACATGAATATGATTCCAAAACCTTTTCCAGATGATCCATTCAGCCCCCTCCACTATTTTGATTTTTGAATTCTCTGACACGCGGCATCTACAACTCTGACACCCCATCATCATCATATTCTGCCAAAACCCACACAACCAAACTCACTTCTTCTTCAATTTCTCTGCTCCTCCCATAAATAGGGGCTGTTTTCCTGATCTGGGTATCTTTTGATTTTAGAAATGGATGTCTATCCAAGGGTGAAAGTGAGGCTAGAGCTAGAGCAAGTAGTACAAGATGATAATAGTTTGTTGCCTTCACTGGAGGGTCTTCAGTCTCTATCCTTACATGAGAATCGTTCATCCAGTGCCTCTTCTTCTGTGATCACTTCAGGTATTTTGCTTCCCATTTCTTTCTGTTACTAATATTTGGTATTTGTATGAGCTCTCTGTGCTATGTAGTCGTTGACTAGTTCGATGTCTGAGTATATGCTCATCATTTGTTAGTAGGTTATTTTTCTTTTATCAAGTTGTCTTTCATTAAAATCAGTTTACTGTTTGTACTGTATGGATGTTTGGGTATTTGACTTCTCATTTGGTTTCAACTTTCCGTGACAATTTTCTATTAATGACGATTTCACTAATTAGATGTTAGTTTTCCATGAAATTATGAGCTTCTCCCTCAGCTTTTCTATCATTGGACTAACTATTCCATTAGTTGTGCACGTAAAAGAAATAGTTAGAAAATTCTCGCTAGAATCTTCAGTAAGACAAGTCTAGGGTGCACTTGGAATTTTTTTTTTTGGAAATTAAGCGGGGGTTATTTAGGATCCCCAAAGCTGAAAATAAACATTATAAGATATCATTGTCTCTCATATAATTTTTCTAAACTATCATCAAATATAATTTTTTTCAAATCTTCTGCAAATGAGCTTGGAGTGATCTCAATAAAAGTACTGTTTGGATATCGTCCAACAATGTACTGTTTGGAAGTAAGAGTAAAAGAAAATACAAACGTTTATGTGATTCTGGTAGTGGGTTATGTCCATTAGCCAATTAGTTGGCACGCCCCTATAGAATCCCACTTTACAAATATGATGTCATGCACTCATGTCTATAGATTACAGGAGAGAGTGTCATACTTTTGATGGAATATTTACCGGAAAAAAAAAGAGAGTTCTTGCTAGAATCTTCTGGATGATAATTCTTGGGTGCATTTTCATGTGGAGCAATTACCTTGTGTCTCGGTGCATTACGTGCATTAAAACAACATGTGAAGCACCATATGTGCAATACTTCAATATCTTCGTAGACATACTATTTGTTTGTGTCCACCTCTTAGCATTTTGATGTTTTGGTCTTTTCTAGTTTCGTAATTACTTCTGTAATCATATATGCATGTTGCTGGAACCTGGTTCCAGTGAGTTAGAATTTCCCATTTTTTATGTGTATGTTGATATGGATCACTGCTTTTCTAGCTCTGGGGTGTGAAACATTTATCTTTAAATAACAATGTACCCATTGTACCACTTGAGCATTTGAGTGGTTGCGCAAAATGAAAAAGATGTGGTTCTATTTCTATGTTTCGGTGGTTTGAAATTTTGAATCATTACCAAGATTATTCTGTTTTCATCAGATTGTTTCCTAAACAACTTCTGTATGATGAGTTAAATATGATCTATGCTTTACAGCCTAAGATGATATTTGGAAGGTATTGTTATCCAAGTTGAATTTTTTTTTCAAATGTCTGATTATCTTAGATTCACCAAGCTAAGTAAATTGTTCAATAAGGTTTGGTTGAACCATTGACTAATGACTATTCTAGTCCAGTAATTTCCTTTTAGTTGTGAAGTATTCACTATTTGGATAGCCCAAGTACCATCCAGGATAAAAAGGGAGTGGTACTTAGCTCAGATAACCAAACCTCGGGACTAGCTTGGATAATTAGACATTTCAAGCACTGTCACTGAGATGAAGGGTATTGAGCTCAACCAGAGCGATGAAGTTTTCTCTGTCATAGATCCACTTGTTTGTTACAAAAGGTCTCCCATCAAACCCATCATGTATTTAATACAGATGCAGGGGAAGTGCTCTACCTGACATGGTTTGTGAACATTGGGTTTCTTGAAGGAAAAAAAGAAGAGAGAATTGAGTATTTTGGACCAGATCTCCATTTGACCTATAACATAAATGACTTAAGTATTTCTTGATGTCATCAAACATTGGATTTCGTTACATTAGTTGCAGGAGCCACTCTGATACTTTCTATCCTGAGGTACTGTTGATGTGACCCCGTTCCCATTATACAAATATGAAAGTCTTGATGGAAGAGTGCTAAAGTATTAGCAATAGATTTTGACACAAGGCAAAATGGATATGTTTGCTGAAGGAGATCCTCAAGGTAACAATAGTGGTGTAGGTTGAGTTAAAGTATGACAGTGGAAACACAAATTATACTTGCTGATTTATGGAACCGAGTAAGAAACAGTATTTCTGTAGAGTGAATGAAGATGTTGTGATGGATGAGCACTACTGAGAAGGACAAAAGCATAATTGATTGTATTTGTGGGAATACAAAATTTCCTTCTATAAGAAATAATGAAGTGAAGTATTCTGTGATTGTTTTATCATGAAAAAGACGACCATTTCTGTAAGATAATAGCCTAGAAGAAGTGTGTTGTTATAGGTGAAAATTTCAGAAAGGACATAAGAAAGGTCAACCATGAGTGACATTAGTAACTAAATACATGACGATGCACACTTTGTCTGTGATGACTAGCTGAAAAATGAAGGAATCACAATTATGTGGATTCTAATAGTTAGGATGAGGCGTATCACTTCATTAACTATTTTGTATGTATCCCTAGCTCAGGGGTCTTTTAAAGATTGAAATCAACCATAATTTCTTTATTAAAAGTCCATCCCTCATAGAGTATCAATTCAAATAGTATTGGATACAACTACTGCTTGAGTTACTGTTTTTGGGAAGATTACTGATGGGATGCAGTTGTACCCCATTGAAGTGTTCCTAAGCCATATCAGTAATTAGTAATTACAAGTGATGAATAAGACTAGTTGGAGGGATTCTGTTATCACGAATTCTAGATTTGTCGGTTTTATGTCAGGCAGTTCTGTCATGTGTGATCCATGTTGTTAATGATATTTCCAGATTCCGTAACATTGTTATTCAAGTGGTGTTGATTTGGCTATTCTAATGTCTATTGAACTTCTCCATCATTTACTAATTGCCTTCCTTTCTGTCTTGGGTGTTTCATGAGTGAAGCATACATAAATTTGGTTATCATTTCATTACAGGTGAAGAGGATTTAAATGATTCCCCGCCATCAGTTGCCAGAATTTCTACACCTCACGTTCCAAACTTAACTGTACAACTGAAAGGTCTAAAATTCCCATTCAATTCAAGTTTACCTTTGTCTTGGTTTTATTATTAGTTCACTAATAAAGTTCTTGATTTTTATTGTTGTTATTGTTATTGAGGCACGTCATATTTATCACCCTATAGCTTTGGTTGGCAGGGTCTAGGAAGAATATCGACAATGATAGCAGATATATTAAAGCTAGCCCAGTTATGCGGCCTCGTGCTGTCTTATCTAGTCCAAGTAGGTTCAGTTTACTATTATGCTTTTGCTTGCAAGCTGTAATATTTGTATAATTGGCACTCAATTATTCATCATATATATATATATATTATATCGTTTGTATGTGCCTGATTGGCTACTACTAAATACCATGCTTCAATACGCATTGATTTTTGGTAGGAAAGTCGTGGTTTCTGTTTGGAACTTTTGTATGGAAGGCATGATTCTTGTTTGGCATTGGTCATTAGGCATCAGCGAGATCTCAACTTGGCTCATTAGGCATCAACTAGATCTCAACTTGTCTCTATAGGATGGTTCACTTTTCTCACACTAATCTCTCTTGTATGGTTTTGTAGTCTTGTATCATTTTTTCTTGATCTTAAAAAAAAATACAAATAAAAAGGACATCCATGATCCATTTAAGTGCCCTATAGTTCACAACTTTAGCTAGTCAGCTTCTAGAAATCAGTGTTCTAAAAATCGGCCTAGGCGGCGCCTAAGCGCTAAAAGGTAGAAAAACGCCCAGATTAATGGCTGGGCGGGTTCTGGGCAGTCTAAGCAGTCTAGGCGGGGTCTGAGCGAGTTTTTTTTTTTTTTTTTAATAAGGTTGTAATAAGCCTCCTGTACTTCATACTTACAGTAGACGCCAACATCAACAGAGGATGCAAGCACCAGGAGTAGAAGCAAGCATCAGGACTTAAGCAGGGAATTCAGTGGAGTGAACTAGACCAATGCAAAGGAAGACAATGCTCTGTTAAACAACCGTGAGTGCTCTGTTAGCAACTGTTAGTGCGCTGTTAAAGTCTGGGAGTAAATGGATTGTTAGCAAGTGGTGCAAGTGGTCCTGTTAGCAAATGGTCCAAGTGGTCCTGTGAGCAAGTAGTTCTGTTAGGCAGTTGTTACTTGCAAGTTGTCTGTAGCAAGCTGTAATCTTGTTAATTGAATCAGTTAGTCAGTAAGCAGATGTAAAGGCTATATAAAGGGGTAACAATTAGGAGGATTCATTCAATGATTTTGTAATCAATTGTAGTAGAGCATTTGCTCTAAAGGAGAGTATCAGGTCTCTCGAACTACCTGTTTCAATAATACAATACATTTCTGGTTTGGAGTCTATTCTTTGGTGATGTTTGTCTCCTACATACATTGATTCAGGATCAAGGTAATTCTTTTCTTGCTGTGCTTATTCACTGTATTACTTGCTAAGTCCACAAGGTATATCAAATTGGTATCAGAGCATTGATCTGGGATGACAGGAAAGTCAGTAATTTCGTCGGGAACAACCAATTTGGCCACCAGGGTTGAAACGATGGAACAGGAAAATGGTTCTCTCAGAGAAGAGATTAAAGCCATGGGGCAGCAGTTACAAACCTTAGTAAAGTGGTGGGAGGAATTTTCAAAGATAGCAATTTCTTCGGAGCAGTCCAGGGGACCGAAGGAATGACTTTAGGACACAAAGCATCGATGATGGATGAAAGGGGGGGGGGTGTCCATGGTCACAGGCCTGAAAATAGGTTTAGGAGACTGGAAATGCCCTTTTTTATGGAACCAATCCCGATGGGTGGATACTAAAGGCAAAGAGGTTCTTTCAATTACAACGATACACCAACGACGAAATGATAGAGGCTGCAGTAGTGGGTTTTGAGGGTGACGCACTAATTTGGTACCAATGGGAATACAAGAGACGTCCCATTTTATTGTGGGAAGAATTGAAGAAGATGTTGTTGATACAATTACGTTCGACATTCAAATGGACACTTTGTGAACAATTTCTAGCACTTCGACAACAAGGGAATGTGGCAGAGTACCGACGTCAATTTATCACATTGGCCGCACCATTAGACCAACTTTCCGAGGAGGTATACATCAGTAAATTCGTTAATGGTCTTAAGCCTCAAATTAGAGCAGAATTTAGGATATTGGAGCCTCTTTCTCTGGGCCAGGCTATGTCTCTAGCCCAACGAATTGAAGAAAAAAATCAACTGAATGTTTTCAATAAGGGAGGATCAAGTCCAAGCCCAAGCTCACATATTCCTCGATTTAGGGTTAATGAAAACCCTAAATCAGAAGATTGGGGAAATCGGCCACAGCCATTGGGATCTTCTGGAGTTCGAAGAGGAGAAAATGATCTGGGAAGAGCGAGTTTTCGACGATTGAGTGATGATGAGCTTCGACAACGTCGAGAGAAGGGTTTATGTTTTCGATGTGACGAGAAATTCGGGCCGGGACATCGGTGTAAAAAGGAGCTCAGTGTGTTGGTTACTCAAGAGGAAGAAATCTTGGAGGGAGACGAGGAAGAGGACGACGCCGAGACGGATCTATTTAGATGCTGCGGAGGTAGAAGGGAGAGTGGAGATCTCTCTAAATTCGGTGGTAGGGTGGACTACACCAAAGACTTTGCGTCTCAAAGGTAAGATTGGGGAGCAAGATGTAGTGGTCTTGGTAGATAGCAGGGCTACCCACAATTTCATTGCAAATAGTTTGGTAGAGAAGTTGAGTTTGAAGGTCACACCGACGGGTTCTTATGGAGTGACAATGGGAATTGGAGAATCAGTGAAGGGTAGAGGAGTATGCAAGGCAGTCTCGTTGGTACTCTCAGATCTTGTGGTGAACGAAGATTTTCTACCACTGAATTTGGGAAGCTCTGACGTCATTTTAGGAATTAAATGGTTGGCAACGTTGGGGGTCACCCACACCAATTGGAAGTCTCAGGTGATGAGGTTTGACAGTGGAGGAGTTACCAAAACACTGCGGGGAGATCCAACATTAGGAAAATCACTGGTTTCGTTAAAAACACTGTGGTGAACTATTCGGTAAGAAGGATAAGGAGTGTTGATAGAGTTCGTAAATTTGGATGCTATTAGAAAGAAAGCCGAAGCACCTTGAAGTGCAATTGGAGGGGTATTGGGAAGATTTTAGTCGGTATTCAAAGAGAATTCATGCTTACCACCTCTACGTGGGCATGAGCACGCCATATGTTTGCGAGAAGGAGCATCCCAGTCAATGTTAGGCCCTACAGGTATCCCCAATTCCAGAGGGATGAAATAGAAAAGTTGTTCCAGGAGATGATAGCAACGGGCATTATACGACCAAGTACGAGTCCATTTTCAAGTCCCGTATTACTGGTTAAAAAAAAGGATGGTAGTTGGCGATTTTACGTGGAGTATAGGGCGTTAAATAAAGAAACCGTCCTGATAGATTTTCGATACCAGTGATTGACGAGCTACACGGGGCCTGCTGGTTCTCGAAGTTGGATTTGAAATCCGGTTATCATCAAATTCGCATTAAGGAGGGAGATGAGAGCAAAACGGCTTTTCGGACTCATGAAGCTCATTATGAATTTCTAGTTATGCCCTTCGGTCTAACGAATGCGGCCGCAACTTTTCAGGCGTTGATGAACAAAATTTTCAGGCCCTATTTGCGGAGGTATGTCCTGGTGTTTTTTGATGATATATTAATTTATAGTTCCGGATTAGAATCGCATGTGGAACATCTATCCACCGTGTTGGCGTTGCTGGAACAACACCAATTGTACGCGAATAAGAAGTGCGAATTTGGCAAGCAGGAGTTGGCGTATTTGGGTCATGTGATCTCGGGTAAGGGTGTATCTGTTGATCCGACTAAAATCTCAGCAATGGTAGGATGGCCAACACCGAAGAATATCACAGAATTGAGGGGCTTTTTGGGTTTGACCGGGTATTATAGAAAATTCGTCCAGGGATACAGCACAGTGGCTTGGCCATTAATTCATCAGCTAAAAAAAATCAGTTTGGGTGGAATAATGAAGCTCAGGCTGCATTTCAAGCACTAAAGCAACGAATGATTGAGGTACCTGTCCTAGCAATGCCCGACTTTTCAAAACAATTTATGATTGAAACAGATGGTTATGGGTTGGGAGCAATTTTGATGCAAGAACAATGCCCAATTGCGTACTTTAGTCAAATATTGGGGCAACAGGCAAGACAAAAGTCAGTGTATGAGAAAGAGTTGATGGCGATAGTGTTCGCCATTGCCAAATGGAGAGCGTATCTGCTGGGACAGCGGTTTATTGTGCGTACTGATCGGAAAAGTCTCAAATTTCTATTGGAACAAAGAGTCATTGGGGTTGAGTTTCAGAAATGGATAGTGAAGGTTATGAGTTATAATTTTGAGATACAATACAAATCCGGGAAAATGAACACAGTCGCCGATGCATTATCAAGAGTTCAAGGTGTTCCCGAGTGTTCTACACTAGTGCTTCCCCAATGGAGAGATTGGGAGAAATTGAAAGTGGAATTAGAAGCTGATGAACAACTTCAACATATCAAACATGACTTACAGAGTGGGAGCAATGCTTTGGTGGGATTTGAATTACGCCAGGGACTGTTGTTTTACAAAAATCGGTTAGTATTGTCTCGAAAGTCGTATCTTCTTTTTTTGATCTTTGATGAATTTCATGCTTCGCCTATGGGGGTCATTCTGGGGAGACGAAAACCTATCAACGGATGGCTAAGGAATTATATTGGATTGGTATGCGCACTGATGTGGCTCAAAGGGGAGAAAAATGTGAGATTTGTCAAAGAAATAAGTACATGGCAACGTCACCTGCAGGGTTGTTACAACCTATTCCGCTGCCTGCGCAAGTATGGGATGAGATAACAATGGATTTCATTGAAGATGGATTTCATTGAAGGTTTGCCGAAATCAAATGGGATGGATACAATTTTGGTGGTAGTGGATCGCTTGATTAAGTATGCGCATTTCGTTGGATTACATCATCCTTTCACTGCTGAAATTGTGGCAAGAACCTTCATTAAGGAGATAATGAGACTTCATGGAATTCCATTATCCATAATTACTGACCGTGACAAGGTGTTTTTGAGTAATTTTTGGAAAGAAATTTTTCGATTAAAGGGAACGGTTTTAAAAAGAAGCACCGCCTACCATCCTCAGACCGATGGACAATCCGAAGTGGTTAATAGATGTTTGGAGACCTAGTTACGGTGCTTTGCGTCTAGTAAGCCAAAACAGTGGGCAAAATGGCTGATGTGGGCTGAATACTGGTACAATTCGACGACCCACTCTGCTCTTGGGTGTTCTCCTTTTAAGGTTATGTATGGACGAGACCCTCCAAAGTTGCTCAAGGTAGATCAGGGGAGTACATTTGTTTCTTCAGTAGAGCAGATTTTAATGGACAGGGATGCAGCCCTGGAGGATTTAAAAATGCATCTACTTCGTGCTCAGCAACGCATGAAACACAATGCTGATTTGTCAAGGCGGGATGAAGAATTTCAGGTAGGTGATTTGGTTTTCCTGAAATTAAGGCCGTACCGACATCATTCTTTGACAAAAAGGGGCAATCAGAAGCTTGCTGCGATGTATTATGGGCCTTATAAGGTCCTGCAAACAGTGGGGGCCGTGGTGTATAAATTAGAATTGCTGGCTTCTTCACAACTTCACCCTGTATTCCACGTTTCGCAGTTACGTCGGGCTATGGGAAACAATATTGCATCATCCACTCTTTCTCCTCAACTAAGTTCAGAGCTAGAACTGCTGGTAATCCCTGAGAAGGTATTGGAAGTGCGTTCTATGGCACAGGGTCAGACTTCTATTAAGGAAGTTTTGATTCAATGGAAATGGCTGCCTGTCTTTGAAGCTACTTGGGAAGATTATACGTTAATCCAACAGCAATTTCCTGAGTTTCACCTTGAGGACAAGGTGATTGCTTTGGGGAGGAGAATTGATAAGCCTCCTGTACTTCATACTTACAGTAGGCGCCAACATCAACAGAGGATGCAAGCATCAGGACTTCAGCAGGGAATTCAGTGGAGTGAAGTAGACCAATGCAAAGGAAGACAATGCTCTGTTAAACAACCGTGAGTGCTCTGTTAGCAATTGTTAGTGCGCTGTTAAAGTCTGGGAGTAAATGGATTGTTAGCAAGTGGTGCAAGTGGTCCTGTTAGCAAATGGTCCAAGTGGTCCTATGAGCAAGTAGTTCTGTTAGGCAGTTGTTACTTGCAAGTTGTCTTTAGCAAGCTGTAATCTTGTTAATTGAATCAATTAGTCAGTAAGCAGACGTAAAGGCTATATAAAGGGGTAACAATTAGAAGGAGGATTCGTTCAATGATTTTGTAATCAATTGTAGTAGAGTATCAGGTCTCTCGAACTACCTGTTTCAATAATACAATACATTTCTAGTTTGGAGTCTATTCTTTGATGCTGTTTGTCTCCTACATACATTGATTCAGGATCAAGGTAATTCTTTTCTTGCTGTGATTGTTCACTGTATTACTTGCTAAGTCTAGGTATATTTAGGCGGATTGTGTTCTTATTTTATTTTTCTTTCCTCTTTTTTAGAAATAAACAATTTAATTGTTTTTTTATTCAGTATATGTCTAAATGTAGCAAAGGAGGATTAATTAATGGAATTCTCAAAGGATCTGCCGGTACTAATTTTAGTAATGTAGATTTTATCAAACATGACTGAGTTATTCAAGCAATTTGAAGAAAAATAAAAGAGTAGGTTTGGATATTTGTCCACAAATTCAACTTTGTATAAAGTACCTATCATGACCAACTTCAGTCATTTGAGTTTTAATAAATTTTTCATGTTTTTAAATTTTGCATATGTATCTTGGCATTAAATTGGATGCAATTGATAAGGTATTATGTTTAACTTTTGTAAATTATTAAAGTTATAATACAAAACCTAAGACCGCCTAGGCCTCGGGGCGCTAGGCACTTGCCCGCCGCCCGCCCACCGCCTAGCGCTTTTTAGAACACTGCTAGAAACACATTGCTTTTGATACAATATTACTGTAATCAAATAAACAAATCATCGATTCAACACTATATGACTAGACGAGACCCCTCCACCTCTACCAAATGTGAACAATAGTTATTTTGCATAATCTGTTTCTAATTAAGTCAACTTTTTAGATTGCATGAACTATTTATTTAACATTTCTGAGATTAATTCTTTAAAAGAATTTATCATAGCAAACAGATGTTACTTGATAGTTCTTACTGGTTCTATCATTTCAATTGTCAATGTTCGACTATTTTAGCTGATTTGACAGAAATACAATGTTTAGATGCCATGAAAACATTAGAGGATTACATGTACAGGAATTTGGAACATTAATCAAAACAAAATTTTGATCTATCCTTTTTCGTAGGAAAGGACTTGATTAAGGCCAATATGAACTTATTATCCATCAAGCAAAGGGGATCGACAGTAGAAATGACGTGAGTAATCAAATTTGTTTCCATGTCTAAAGAGCATCCCAAACCTTTTGTATTACACAAAACTTGCGATTGGGGATGAGCAAATGTCTATATATTGTTTTCCTTCTCGAAAATCATTATGGAACCAAATAGATGAAATGATTGATTTGCTATGGCACTAAAATTTCCTCAAGTATGTGATTTATGTTTTTCAGTTCTTTCAGAAATGTCTAACTTTTTGTATATTCTTTGAGTCAAACTTCAGTGTTTTGAGTTACTCACTGTAATCTTTGCTTATCTTTTGATTTAGATAATGACGGGATCATCGGAAATATAAGCCAGATATCCAGCAAGAGACCGTCAGTTATAAAAAAGAATGATTTGCCACAAAAGGAGTCAGCGCGAGATAAGACCAAACCGAGGAGCATTAAGACTGTCAATCCCATGCACTTGACAAATGATTTGGATAGCGGTGGGATGATTGGAAACCAAATATCAAGCAAGAGACTTTTGGTTATGAAAAAGCATGATTCAACAGAAAAAGGGTCTGCACAGGATAAGATCAAACCAAGGAGCTATAAGACTGCCAATCCTAGGAACTTGACGAATAATATGGACAACAGTAGGATGATAGGAAACACAAATCAAATATCATGCAAGAAACCTTCGGTTATTAAAAAGCATGATTCAGCAGAAAAAATGACAGCTCAATGTAAAATCAAGGTTGCGAGCGTTAAGACTGACAATCGTTCAAACTTGACAAATTTCGATTTCGATAATGTTGGGATGATTGGAAACGAAAACCGCATATCCAGCAAGATTCCTGTAGTTATAGAAAAACCTGATTTGGCACACAAAGGGACTGTTGAAGGCATGACCAAGCCCAGGAACTTGAAGACTGCAGATCCTGCGAACTCGGTGAAGGCTTCCAAGGGCATTAATATCAAGGTAAAGCAAGGGCTGGCGCCAACAGTTGCAAAGCAGAAACTGTACCTGAGGAAAGGAAAACCAAACACAACAGGAGTTCAAGTATCTGTACTGATAATCATAGGAAGTTATGATTTGAATAATATCACATCAAATGATATACAGGCTTCGCTAGATGAGAAAAAGTTATTCATTTTAATTATGAAAGTTTTCTGAGTGTGGTGTATACAGAGTTTGAAATGTATACTACCTTCTATTAAAAGATGAAAGTCTCTCTTTGAGTCTGTAACTAATTCAGCAATCTGTAGTGCATTTGGTTACAGTCGAAACTGTCACAGAGCATGAAATCGTGAAGCTCCAGTGGGAGTTTTTCTGTTTGTTTAACTGCAGGAAAAGAGGGCACTACTTTTATCTGCAGCCTCTTTGCTAGTTTCCAATACGTTTTTGTTTTGCAATCAAGCATTTTCTTGTCTACAGGTTGGAGACTTAAATAGCTTGCGCCTAGTTTTGAAAGTGTTTCATCAGCTACGATGTGCCATTGGGGAGGATTGCCGTGTTCTGAGCTCTGGGCTTGGATTTTTTGTGATGTCTATATTTTTTATGCACCTTGGACTCCCAAGTGGTTGAGTCTTGATACTTACGAGCTTTTTCTGGTTTTGGCGAGTGTGGGGTGCATTAGTTGGTTATCTTTTAATGTGGCTAGGACATGTGGGACGTTTTCTTAATTTGGTTGTTGTATCTAATTGTGTTGGAGCTAGATCGAAGCTATGGGGTTTGTAACGTGCATAATCTACTAAATTGACAAGGAGGCAGAAGAGGAGCTCATTCACTTTTTTGGCTTGGAATGAAGTTGCTTTGAACAGATGCTGCTTAGTTTGTGTCTGATCCAATGGGAGAGGACACAATGAAGATTCAGTGGTTGAAAATCGAGAACTAGGATTGAAATGGGATTAATACGATTATGTAATCTCCTACAATGTTTGCTATGGGTGCGACACTTCTTGTGGAGATGCCAGTGTTGATGGTTGTCTCTTTGGATGTACGTATGACTTCTCATTGTAATCACTGATGCTTATCAATGATATTATTTGTTAATGTTTCCGTTAAAATCTGTATGTATTACAACGAAAGTTCACGGTGTAAACATGAATGCGCAATATTACATGAGAATCTTAAATTAATTGTAGAGTTCCAAATAACTACTGGCTTCTCTCAATCTCAACTATCAACTCAAAAATGATTTACAACTTTTCTTCAAACTTCTTTTCCATTTCTCTCTACATTCAAGTATGCAGCAATAGGCGTTTATGCCATATAACTGTTGTGACAGAGGATAATATGTCATGTTTGATATCGGTATTGAAATTGCTATGAAACTCTTATAAAATGGTTGGGTCGGGATCCTGACTCAAAATCCAACCCAAACAATAGGCTCTCAAATTGGTTTTGATCCGACGAATAACAATGGTATTAAATAATGAGTTGGCTTAACCAATCAAAAAAGGCAACTAGGTGTAGTTGAGCCAAACCAATTACTTTTGTTTCTTAAAAGAATATATATTATAAAAATTCTATGATCTCTTGTTTTACTCATGATATGTTTCTACCTCTTAATTTTCATATTCTTCTTCTTCTTCATTTTTGCAAGATACCCAACTGCGTTTGCTTTAGATGTTCCAGAACTTCTTTATGTTTTATATATACCAAGTTCGTTGCAATTTCTACATAAAGTTCACTGCAATTTTATATCTTGTGCTAAATTCTTCAATTGAATTCTTCTAAATTATTTTTCTTCCGAAAGTTCTTGGTTTACCACAAATTGTAAAGACATCGATTATAGACTCTAAGAAAGACATAGACTAATTAAAAAATAAAGAAGATAACAATGTAATTAACACAAATAACAATCTAGGTTAAATCTAAGTGTTATAATTAGAACTTTAGATTACTTGGCAATTGTTTCGTACTTTTACTAATGGAGAAAAGGAGAGAAAATCAATCTGACAGCTTATTGTTTGGGTTGGATTTTGAGTCCCAGGATCCCGACCCAAAATGGTTTTATAAGAGAAATTGTGAAACTCTTATAAAATTTTGGCTTGACATAATATCTATTTTATAAGTGATAAGAGAAGTAATGGAAATTTAAGCTCAATCCTTGAATAACAATTATATAAAGCCTTAGGAAAACACGAGGCCTTAAATTAGTCATGCCACATACAGTCTTAGACTCAGCCGAGTCCTGTTACATGACTTTGTTTGACTTGGGCAAGTTGGACCAAGACCATAAAAACATTGTTAAAAAATAAGTGATGGCTCTATATAACGATAAGGTGCCAATAACATGAAACTCTAAAATAGAAACCCCGGCTAGAAGTATTGGCCCAACGGTTGTACTGAGAGCATCCACAATAGTCAGTCATGAGCTCCATTCAACCCTCTCTACTGACACCCAAGTACCCCTTTCTCTCTCCAGTCAAGCCCCAAACACCCTAGTAGCATTGCCCATGCAGGCCTCTCTGTAGTAAGGCATGTGGACTGTCTGCGTGCAAGGGTTAAATTGAATTGTGCAGCCTATGATAAGCTGCACAACCTATCATAGGTCGCGTGACTTATCATAGGCTCCATGGTTCATTTATCCTTTTTGTTTGCGCTATGTGTCACCCTTTTCAAACATTGATCTCCAATGGTTCTATTCTTCAAAGTTGTCCAATTTCATTTACAATAGCTATTTATTTTAAACGATCATTTTTATAACAGTCAAAATTTTTCTCTATAAATCAATCTTCCAAAATAATTTTCACCACAACAACCCACACTTATACATCTCCAAAATTTTCATAGGCCGAGCAACTTATCATAGAATTCACGGTTCATTTTTTTTTCTTTTTTTTTCCCGCTATGTGTCACCCTTTTCAAACGTTGATTTCCAACGGCTATATTCTTTCCATCTGTCGTAATTCATTCGAAACAACTTTTTTTTAACAGTAAAATATTTTCTTTATAAATCACTTTCCAAAATAATTTTCAACACAACAATCCACACTTATACATATCCAAAATTTTCTCATTTCCTCCAATTCTCACATTCAATTTTAATCTCCATTATGTTTTAGTTATATTACTCATTTATTTCCTTAAAATTCCCTTAACCCTTCCCACCCCAATGCCGCCGGCAGGGTTCAAACCTTGGCTTGTGATATCATCCACCACAAGCCTACCAACTGAGTTGGTACCCCATTGTCTTATATTACTTGTTCATTCTATCATTTATAGTTTTAGTTATAAATGTTATAATTTTCTCTTTTTCCATTTCTCTTGAAATAATGGCGAAAAGCTCTAGCGGTGTTGGGTCTCGTGAATATACACCAACAGAATGGTGGCAAAGATACGTTCGACAATGTTATTTTATCGAGATCTTCTTCAAGAACTCAATTATCAAGGCTATGATAGAATTGAATTGGCTTTTAGCAGAATTTTTGGAAGAGTGCCCACAAGAATTTGACATTTATTAAACAAAGCAATTGGGGATCGATTACCCCTTGACCAAAGAAACTATGTGGGAGTTATTTTTTACAACAGTTTCACGAGTATATTATTTTAGGATTACTGATTAAAGCACCCCTGGTATGCAATTATGTAAACAAATTGATGACATTCACAAGTTTGTCTTTGATGTTTACTTTTTAAGATATCATATATTGGAGTTATATAATGAGTTCAAAGTAGAACTACCCCGATTCAGCTGCACAAATGTTGAAACAATCGTAAACAAATTTGGAATATGTTGTTGTTAGGGAATTACAAACTGAAATTGAGGGTTTAAATGCAGGAATACCGTTTGACGTCAAGAAGTTGCTGGATTAGAAGATGAATTACGTGAAAGATAAAAGAGGCTTGCAAACATAATTGCACTGGAACACAGTGAGAGAGAAGATGGATATGCAGATACTACGCGAAGCCAACTAGATGCATTGGTAGAATATAGTAGCCAACGTAGAAATAATTTCAATGCTTTGAAAATCAAGTTGATGATGCTATAGCACAAACTCGACATTGAAAATGTATTATTTTTCTAGATCAAATTTCATTATCTTGTTGCAACTTCCATTATCTTATTTCAACTATGATTTTTTAGTTAATGGAGCTTAGTTGATAAATCAACAAAAATTAAAAGTTGAAAGTACATCACCCACATTTAATTAAAGTCTTGAGTGTATTAACTAATAAATCATAGGAAATGTGATAATATGAAATACATCACCCACATCTAAAATCCAAATTCTAAGGTAAAACTAAGGTTGTGTTTCATGCACGAAATCTACTGAACTGAAACTGCATTGAGAAGCGTACATGTAAAAAGGGAAATCCCAACCTTGAATAGGCCCAAAGTTGGTATTAGTTAATAGATCCATATACGGGATGGGGTTTGCCTCCACCACATTATTTGAACCCATGGAGTCAACTTCATTTCTTTGTGAGCTCCGATTCACTACAACACAAATGCCCAATAATAGCATATGTTAATAGCATTTTTGCTAAATACGCTATCAAAGAGCAAATTTTAATGTAAACCAAAATGAAAACGCTGGGAAAAAAAGGCGGGCTTTTTGGCGCTCTTATTTCCTCCCTCGTTTTACTGGGCACTCAAGTTAGAGCTCGATGAAACTCCACCCTCCCCTCAATCTCGTCGTCTCCCTCACTGCTCCCTCGTCTCGCCATCTCCCTCCCTGCTCTCTCCATATCTCCATCTCCCTCACTGCTCCCTCCATCTCGCCATCTCCCTCACTGCTCCCTCCATCTCTCCATCGCCCTCACTGCTCTCTCCATATCTTCATCTTCATCTCCCTCACTGCTTCCTCTATCTCTCCGTCGCCCTCCCTCTTTCTATCTGCTGCTTTCCCTCCCTTTACAATCTGGGTTTTGGTTATTGTTTGATTTGGGGAGATGGGTATGTTTGGTTCTCTTTAATTTGATTATTAATTATTCGACAATGGCTCTAGCTTCTCGGTGGATTCGCGTGGTGGGAGAGTTACGATTGGAGATATGGTGAGTAAGGTTGAACTGAAGTTGAATGAGGCGCAATTGGCTTTGGAGGCTCTCGCTGCTGATACTGAAGGTTTCTTAGAGGTACTCATCGTTTTTGAAGTGTTTATGGTTGAGGTTTTAGTTTATCAAGTCAAATGTTTGTTCGTTGTTATTTGAGAAATTCACAAATTCCTGAGGTGAATTTCGAAATCGATTTTGTGAATTTCGAACTTGATTTCTTTGGCCGATCTTGATTACATCAAGTCTTTGGTTCATAAATTCACGGTTTTAGTCGCATGTGGTGTGTGTGCAAGGCATTGGGCATCCTGGTTGTGTTTGGGATGGCAAATTCTTAGAAAATGGGGACTTTATTATTGCTTGTTCTGAAGAAGTTGTATGTATTTGAACAATCAACAAAGACAGGATTGCTGATCCAGTTGAAATTGAAACATATGCTTCAAAGGTTTCACAGTATAAGTGCAGTAGGTAGTATTGTTTGTTTCAGTGTGATACCTATGTTGCTTCTAACTAATGTATCCCAAAACTAATTTTCTATTTCATATGCACTTAAAAGCGTTCTGTTTTTGCTGTCATAGGAAAAGGGTTGGCAGATTAAATTTGGAGGAGTTGCCAGAGATAAGAGATTTACATAAACCAGGTTTGATGTTAATTACTCATCTTTATGAGGGTTTCAATTTCTTATTAGTCATTTCTTCCTGTCTATGAATGAAATTTGTTATGCACTTGAATGAACTTTCCATCATTGAAGTATGAGAAGCAATGGGCTTGATTTACCAGGTTGGTTCTTGATTTGTGAGTTAAACTAGCATACTAATTTCTTGTTAGATAAAATGTTGGACATGTTTTGATGGTGCCCTTTCTTGTTAGATAAAATGTTGGACTATGTCGATGATAGTGATATTACATTGACTCTAAAAATTGTCCTAAAGCATAAAACAAATTACTACATTCCATCGAAGCCAAACAACAGCATATTATCTTCAAATAGATCTAGTAACTCAAAACTCAAGGAAACCACATTGGCTCAATTCATCCGGACAATTTGAGGCAACACAAGAAAATGGTTTGATTCCGTCTCTAAAATCTTGACTCTTTTGCATAAAAACTTGTTTTTTGTCAATGTTCCAAGCAAATCTTTTTCGTAATCCACGCCAAAACATTTGCAGGAGCATTTTCGGTATACAAATATTCAAATACTCTTGTAAGTTGGCGTCACGTACAAAGAAAAACGTTATAAAAAAATGGTTCCACTCTTGTTGCCGCCCTTTCTCGTTGAGCCAACATAGAGAGGCAGAGACAGCCAATTGATGAACCCTAAGCTTCCTCATTCATTCAATCACCCAAAAAAGGAAACACTTTTCTTTTCTTTCTTGTTTTTTGGGTTTCTTTTGATTGAAACTCTCCTATTTTTTCAGGAGATGGAGATTGCATTTCAAAACATTTCCCGGTATGTTTCTTGTTACTCTGTTTTTTTTTTTTTTTTTTTTTTTTTTTTGAACTTCAGATACCCAATGAAGATTTATGAATGTAAGAACAAATGGGAAATAAGTTTTTTGGGTGATTTTGAATTTTTTGAGTACCCAATCGAATGAAGTGTGTGTTTATGACAAGTTTGAAGGATGGTGACAGGAATGCGATTAGGAAATTGATGGTGCTGTATTGAATTGATCGGTGTAGCTCGCAATACTGGGAACTGAGAATATATAATCTAGGTTGATATGTAGAGTTTTGATTTTGGTTTTTGTAATTTGGGAATTTTGGGCAGGTCCTTTTAAGGTAGTGATAGGTGTGTTATTGCATCTCGAAGCTGATTTGGTAATGACTCCTGAATTCATTGTTGTAAATGTGTGAATCAAGTATAGTTGAGGAGTTGTTCAAATCCACAATTTGTGAATTAAAAGAGAATTGATCAATGCATCTGCCTTGTTAGTCTTTTTAAGCAGTAACTTCAACTAAAATAGTATCTCCATTCCGACAAAATGTTATATATTACTGCAGTATCACTAGTTCTAGTTAGAGCGTGAAATAATGATCTAAAATAAAGTTTCTAATGGGAAAAAAGGCAATGTTCTACTGTCCGATCACACTTTAATTATTATCAAGATTACTGTCATTGTTTTTCCAAGTATCTGCCAATGAAGCTGGCATCATCTGAACTGCGGGAGGCAAAGGCATAAAACAATGTGTTTCTACTGCCCCGTGTTCGTATCTACATACCAAGAGAGTTTTCTGTGGCATCTATATCTGGTGCTAAACAGAACGTTTCCTGGCACGCTTTATGGTGCCTGCCTTTCTATAGAACCTTCATATTACATCTGTTACCACTCTGTAGAGTGGCACTCTTCTTTATGGACTCTATTTATTCCTCTTCATCCCTTCAACTGTTAGAAGCCCTCAGACGCAAAAATGCCTTATGCTTCTGTGTCTACTTCCCATGGTTGGAGATCCTCGACTTTTCAACACCGTTTCGACTTTTCAACACTGTTTATGAGAAACACAACAGTTAATGAAGCAAGTGAACATTTAATGTAAATGCTGAGCGAAATCAGCCAATAAATTGGTCATACATTCTCTCAACAGCACTAATTGATATTGGAAGTTAGAAGCAAGATTCTTTATTGAGCATGAGAAATGAATGTGGATATGTTATTTTCATTTATATCTGTCAGATTTATCTTACCACATCTCAAAATTTTCAGGAAGTAAACAATTTGCGAGGAAATAAATGGCCACCTTTTCGGATATTGCTGCTTCAGGAGTTGTCAATCTAACAACTGCCATTGTATTCCTGGTGGCATTTGCGATATTGCGACTTCAGCCCTTCAACGATAGAGTTTACTTCCCGAAATGGTATCTTAAAGGGTCAAGGGGCAGCCCAACATGTTCTGGAGGAGCTGTAAATAAATTTGTCAACTTGGACTTCAAAACATATATAAGGTTCTTGAATTGGATGCCAGCAGCACTGAGAATGCCAGAACCTGAGCTTATCGCTCACGCAGGACTTGACTCTGCTGTATATGTTCGAATTTACCTTCTTGGGTGAGTTTTCAGTATGCAGCTTCTCATATTCATCTTTTCTTCTGAAATATGTGATAGCAAAGCATGTCTATGGCATATCTCTTTTGAATTTCTATCCTTTTTTTTTTTTTTTTTTTTTTATCTTAAGTGCTTTGTCACATAGCTTAAGTTATGAACATATGAAGCTTTGACTCTTAATTTACCAAATCTTGCTATTGATACATTAGAGTTACTTTCTAGTATGACTAAAGAGTTTTATTCACTAGTTGTTAGCTTTAATACCCTGCTTATATTTATACTAGTTGTTACTTAAATAATTTGGCATATATTCTGCATTGTTCCGAGTTATTTCGTATCTTGCAACAAAAGGGTGGATCCAAGTGGTATTTGAATGGCCATTTTGAGGATGAAAATTCTTCTAGTTAAAAGGAGGGACCAAGTTTTTCAAACATTAAATTTGGAATAGAAAAATTGGCCATTAAATTATTGAAGAATTTTCATATACAAAATGGTCATTCAAATTTCCAAACAAGAATTTTCAGACACCCCATTTAATTCTCTGTGACTAATACTAGTAGACCAAAAAGTTTTGATGGGTCATAATCTGAGATGAACCCCACAAACATGCATCAAAGTAGAGCCCAATCTTAAATTTGTTGCTCTAATGTAAGACTATGTATAAGTATTTATATATGTATATAGTAGTTCTAAAAAAGTTATAAGCTAGCCAAAAAAGAAAGAGAAAAACAAGACCCCCTAGCTACATTATGGCTGATCATGCTGGAATCTCTATGTACTCTGTTGTTATTCCCTGCTTGATTCTTCTTTTGTGCTACTTCTCTAAGTTAACCAAGCTATATGGACCAATATTTCAGATCAAATTTGGTACTAAACCTTGTGTTGTGGTCAGTTCCCATGCCTTGGCCAAGGTTAAAACTGCATTTTGATTGTCTTGTGCGCTAAAACTGTCTTTGCTTGCCTACCTATTTGCTTGTTTATGAGTTCTAGGTGAATTTGGCCTAGTCCTTGATTCAAATTTATTTTTTTAAATGTTTATAATGTGAAGGCTGTTTATAAACAATTTGACTCAAGAAATAACTTTCTAATATGGAGGCTGTTTTTTTTTTTTTTTTTTTACATACTGTGCCTGTTTTATAAACTGGACAGAGTACTTTGTCTTGCTGGACAGAGTGCTCTGTCTTGCTGAAGTTGCTGCTGCTTTGGCAGCGAATGTTTGTGCTGAATTTGCTGATGTCTTGGTGGTCAGTTGGTTATGCTTGTGCGGGTTCGAATATGGCTGGGAGCCGGCTTTGCATGGTGTTGTTTTGTGCTTGCATGATTTGGATTGCAAGTTGCAAATTGGACTCAAGTAACGCCCTTTTGCTATTTGTATATAGTGACAGGTTTTACATTTGGATTGCAAGTTGCAAATTGTTGGAGTTACCTCATTTTTTTAAATTTCTATGACAGGTTTTACATTGCCAACTTGTCATTAATTTCTTTCCTGTGTTGGACATCTGACAACTCTTGGAATCATTTTTGCAATTGGAAACCTGGATATTAATTCATCAAGTCATGGTCTACACTCTAAGTCGATAATCAAGGAAATGGTATGCGTTCACTGACTCGTTTTTTACTTTTTGAATTACTGCTACACAGACTGTTTTTGACACTTGGAATTATGATTCACCACCTCAGTTGTACTAAACTGTCTATTACATGGTCCATTGATAGCTTTTCATGCAAAACTTCAAGCCTACCATACCCAGGTTTCTATGATTACCTTTTTGATCAGCTTCCTAAGTATATCTATAATTTGATTTTGAATACATAATGTCAATCATTTGATTTTGAATACATAATATCAATCATTTGGTTATTTTGAATACATTTCACTTTATCATTTATGCCCTGTTTTTTTGGTACTTGTTCTGTGCTAATGACTTGTGAATGTTACTGAAAATGAGAAATTTGATTATGCCCATCTTGAGCTAAGTTGAAAGGTGAAAAATGCATCAAGATTTTTGTGTTCATTTCTTGGAGCTCTTCATGAAGGATATTTCTATGCACATTGATTTCTCCGTTTTATCTGTTGCATGTTTTGCATATGCGAATCTCTTGATTTCAAGTGGGCCCACTTCTGTTTTTTTTTTAATACATTTTTTCTGGTTTCTGTACTCTTGTGAATATCTAAGCATATTGCTATCCAGGCTTGGGTGAAACTGATTCCTGGTGTAGTAATTTGGCTAAGATTTGTATGAACTAGAAGCCATTTTTTTTAAGGTATAACCATTTCTAAATTATTTTGTAAAGTACGAAGAGACTAGGGATATTTCTTTTCTTTAAAATGTATTTTGCATTATAAAAGGGAAAACTATACTGCAACCATTTCTTAATTAGTTTTTAAAGTATGAATTGACTTGGATATTTTTTTATTAATTTAAAATGTATTTTGGCAATATAAAAAGGAAAACTACAACAACTCCACATGCTACTAAGTCATATGGTATTGTTTCGTGAACACTACGGATGGCTTAGTTTTAGGCCAGAACATAAAAAAATTTCAAATTTTGATCATTTGCAGAGATGTTGAAGGAGCTATCAAGAAGAGAGGTTGCTGCAAATATCAAGCCAGACCCAGATCTTGATGTGTATATGAAGGTATGAGCTCTAATCAGGGTCATTCTCTTAATCACGAGTTGTACTGTATATGGGTTGAAAACATTAAACTTGTTGAATCAATTCAATGTTTGACATGACAAAATAATTTTCTTAAAAAAAATGGACTAGTTATTACGTTTTCATGTTGTCAACAAGCTTTCGATTCTACAGTCAATTTATCATAATTTGTGTGAAGTCTAATCAATTTTGAACTTTTTTGTTGGAATATGCAGTAGCAATGGAAGAACAGAAGGAAAATATTATCACTGATTATGTTCTCAAGGTATGTGCTGCAACTGGTGACTTGTGCAGTTGAACATTGAATTTGTTATGTAAAGTGTGTTTTTTAAACATCAAAAGATCAGATAGATTATATGTTACATTCACAGATTTTAGGACTGGATATATGTGCCGATACCATGGTGGGAAATGAAATGATGAAGGGTATCTCCGGAGGACAAAAAAAGCGTGTTACAACAGGTAAGCTAGAACGAATCAAAATTATTGGAGTATCTTAATTCTTGAACTTTAGAAACCCCTGGTTCTGGATTAGATAATCTAAAATCTGGTTAAATTGCAGGTGAGATGCTTGTAGGACCAGCAAAGGCTTTGTTCATGGATGAAATATCTACTGGTCTAGACAGCTCGACAACTTTCCAAATTGTGAATTCACTTAGGCAGTCTGTCCACATTATGGGTGGAACTGCACTGATTTCTCTTCTTCAGCCAGCACCTGAAACTTATGATCTCTTTGATGATATTGTTTTGCTTTCTGATGGACAAATTGTTTACAATGGTCCTCGTGAGAATGTCCTCGAGCTTTTTGAATCCATGGGATTCAAATGCCCTGAGAGGAAGGGTGTTGCAGATTTCTTGCAGGAAGTAACCATCACAAATTGATCTAATTGTCTTAAATTTGTTTGAATTGAAAAAAAAAACCCAGCAATAGATGTCTTCAAGAAACTAATCTTACTTGATTTTTTTATATCAGGTGACGTCGAGAAAAGACCAGCAGCAGTACTGGGCTAATAGAGACTAACCATATGCCTATGTTTCTATCCAGGAGTTTGTAGATGCATTTCAATCCTTCCATGTTGGTCGCAAGCTAGCAAGCGAACTGAGCACCCCATATGACAGAAAAAAGAGCCACACCGCAGCTTTAACAACTTCAAAGTATGGAATTAGCAAGAAAGAGTTATTGAAAGCCTATTTTTCAAGAGAATGGTTGCTGATGAAGAGGAATTCTTTCGTCTACGTCTTCAAAATGTTGCAAGTGAGTAAAATATGAATATGCAGAGATCATTTTTATCAGTCGACTTTTTTTGGAATTGGTTCGTCTTTTTTAAGCGGTAATCAATCCTAACATACTCTGTCCTGTTTTCAGCTGGTCTTTATAGCATCCATTGCATTGCATTGTCATTCTTCTTCCGAACCGAGATGAAACGTAACAACGTACAAGATGAAAATGTCTTTATGGGTGCTATGTTTTTTGCGATTGTCACTATTTTGTTCAATGGATTTGCCGAACTCTCCATGACCATTGCAAAGCTTCCGGTATTCTACAAGCAAAGGGACCTCCTCTTTTATCCTTCATGGCCATATGCTATGCCTTCATGGATACTCAGAATTCCCATCTCCTTTAGCAATGTTTTCATCTGGGTTGGCATGACTTACTATGTCATTGGTTTCGACCCCAACATTCAAAGGTGAGACTAATTTAAGCAGGATTGATTGAAACAACACTCAGTGAATCTGCATTATGAAACCTTGTTGCACTACTATTTCTTTGTGTTTGAATTAAAATGACATGAAAAAAAATCTTTTGTGGAACATAGAGGAATATGACGGAGCTTTGGGAGTTCTACAATCCAATATTTGTTTGCTCAAAGCGTCATTGTCCCTACTCCTGTAAGTTGATAAAGTTTATTCCCTAGATACCCTGAATATTTTTACGACATCAAGATTTTCTGCATAAAAAAGACGTTGCAACCAATAAGAACATTATGTTGATTTGCTGGATCATTTATCAGGTGCAAAGCGTGGTCAGACATCTCTGGAGCTCCAGATTATTGGTGAGAACTTCTTCCTCGTTGGTGTTGCAACACTTCAGGAGGCCTCCCATCACATCAGCATTACTGTCCACAAGACCACAACAACATCAATGCTCGTCTTTGTGGGACTCTCAACAACAGTGTACGAATACTCCACAGCAGACACTATTTCTAATCACCTCACACATTCCCAGCCTATACGTTTTGGTTCCTTTTGAATAATCCTCTTGATTATAAGCTACATGATTCCAAAACAGGGTAAGGAAATGGGGCTGTTACCAGTATTTCCATTACAACTGACCTTGTATTGTTTAACATTAACCCTTTGGGCATATAATAATATAATGTTGCAGGCGGTCTGAGGTCTGGGTGCTGCGGTCTGGCGGCTGCGGACTGTCTTGAGGTTAAGATGCTGGTTAGGCAATGGCGTGATGGTGGCTGCCAGGCTTATGTTTGCTGCGTTGCAGTGGCCTGGTTTGCTGTGCACTGCTGTGTTGCGGTCAGTCTGCCGCGGCTCGACTTGCTGTGAGGCTGTGGACGTTTGAATGTATGCGGGGTGCTGTCTAGTGACGGTATGCGGCCTGCTGAGATGATGCTGCGAAAGTGCGACTGCGACACGGTTATGCTGCTGTTGCTGCGCTGCGTTGCTGCTGCTGCTGAGGCGCTGCGTTGTTGCTGTTGCTGCTGTGCTGCAGTGTTGTTGCTGCTGTGTTTGCTGCTGCTGGGACGCGTTTGCTGCTGTATGTAGCAGCATTTGGTTGGAGCGTGTGTATGCTGGCTTTGCATGAGATGGTTGTTGTAAGTGGAGATCCTGAGGAAACCATTGAAAAGATGTCAATGCTATTGAAAAAGTTCAAAGATTTTATGCAGATTGAGAATCCGAGCTTATGTGCTTCTGCGAGTGAAAAAGTCTTCATCCAGAGGTCAAATTACTGGTCTTAGCTGATGGTAGTCCAAAATCTCCTGTCATACTGGATGATTTCCGTTGTCCTATATCCCTAGAATTGATGAAGGATCCAGTCATCGTATCTACAGGGCAGGTATATGCACAACTCACTATTTTCTGCTCTCCAATAAGAAAAACCTATGTGTATTCTTTCTGTTCTGCTAAATGAAAAGTCTAGTTTAATGAGTTTCCCTTTGATCTGTAAGTAATAGTAGTTTTGGACTCTCGCAGAAAATTAATCCTAGTGAATGGTCTTAACCATCACTTCAGTGCATTCTTTTTGCATAGTCAGGAGAACTAAGTCCATATAAGTGTTCAAACTCCACGATTAATGTCCCGATGCATTTGAAATTTTACTGAAGCATGTTTCCTCGTGAAAACCATTCAGTTCTGTTAAGTCCAGTCCTAATTACTATGTCTTGATCTGTTTTTTCAGCTTATGCAAGAACAACACTCTTGATCGTAGCTTGATAAAGGGGAAGATCGTTGTCTGTGCTTTTGAACTCCCAGACCTTAAAAGTGGGTGGTGTTATTGGCATGATTCTCATTGATCCAATTGGCAAAACCATCGCTTAATTTTCAGTTTGTTATCCCAAGTACCATAATTGTAATACATTATCTTATTAATTACATTATTTTTATTATTTGATAGATTTTGTGACTCGATGTAATACCGTTTATTAATTAATTACATTACTTTGCCTCCATTCATGGAAATGTTTAACTTTGGCACATTTAAATTTTTATTTTCTAGACATAAAACTTATGAGATGTAATAAAAAGTCATTTGATAGTAAAAAAAAAAAAAAAAAAAAAAATTCCTATGTATACTTACCATAGCGTTTTAGAGTCTACTATAGTGTTTTTAGAGTCTACCATAGCGATTTTAGAGTCTACCATAGCGTTTTAGAGTCTACCATAGCGATTTTAGAGTCTACTATAGTGTTTTTAAAACGCTATGGTACAGTCTACCATAGCGGTTTTAGAGTCTACTATAGCGTTTTTAAAACGCTATGGCAGAGGCTACCATAGCGGTTTTGAAACGCTATAAAAGCCAAACTTACCATAGCGTTTTAAAACCGCTATAATATCCCCTGGGTCTATTATAGCTCTGGCTGTCATAGCGGTTACTAAACCGCTATGGTATCCTACCATAGCGGTTTTTAAACGCTATTGATCACAATTTTTCTTGTAGTGATTCCCACGTGATGCAGATGGCTTATTAACAAACTTGTTTGAAGGTAGGAATACAATAACCAAATCAAATCCAATACATAACAAAAATATTATTTAGAAAAACTTTCGAGAAGTACTATGTCGTCCAGCAGCATTTGACCTTAATGTCACTAACTCATTCTACAAATCAATCGAATGTGCCTTCAAATAGTTATGTTCTTTGAGCAATTGGACTTCTTCTTCTTTTTGCAAATACATCTCGTGCATTTATTGAGTGAAATCAAGAAACTCATCCTTTTTCTTTCTTTCTTTGTCAAGTCTTGTATAAGCCACATAAAGTCTTCTATTGTAACTAAGCAATATAATTAAGAAACAAGTAAATTTAAATATAACTAATAATGAGAAACCATAAATTTAGTAATAAAATTAAGTTCCAACATTTGGTAGTGCATCTAGGTTATCAGGCTTTTGTAGCACCATTTCCCGAAGCTCTCTATCAAGATCCATATACTTGATATTACATTGAATATCAGTATCATCACCTTTTCCCATAGGCTCTGATTGTGTGACATATGACTAAGGAGTTGCATCCCTTGGTCCGACCTCGGGTAGTCGAAAGTGTGGGTCATTGAGCAAGCTCATTGCTACTATGAACTCGCATTACCACATCGATACATAAATGAGAGTTGTGTGATGCCCCGTCTAACTTTCTTCCACCATGCAACATACATGTCATCATCATGAAGATAGACAAACTCTTTTGCGGCCACCATCCTGTTGCTTATAAAATTCATAGTCCTAAAAACTGCAATTGCATTTTGTCAATGGAGGATTGACAGGTAATCATGTTTGACCAATTAGTTGTCTCCAACAATGATTTACTAAATACCACACAACCAAAGAATATCCTCTTACAAATATGCAAACATTTAAACTAAAAAATTAAAAAAAAACATAAATGTAAAGGATAATTACTTTTGTTTCTGGCACGAAACAATAATCCTTCTATAAGCTGAGAAATTCAATGCATCCTGACAAACTTCATTTGCTTGTATGAGGGTTAAATCACGAAAAGAAGTCCATAATACCGACTAAGGGTTTACATTTCAATTGATTTCGTGCAACATGGAACCTATGGGACAATGGTCCTTTTAACATAATGAACCTTTCAAACTCCACCTCAAAAATCTCAAAAACATATCTTCGTTGGGATTTATCGACATTGGTGAAAGACTGGTAAAAGTTCATAGAACCAACTCTATATTTAAAAAAAAAAAAAAAAAACTAAATACATAAATGATACTGAAATGCTTAATGAAATGCAATTGGGTTCATTCAAATAATCATATTTAATTTAATGAAATGCTAATAAAATCATTTTTAAATGCATTTACATTAAAACTAATTAAAGTTAAACTAATAGTAACATGTGACATGTTATAACTGAACTAGGGCTGAACAAAAAACCGATCAAACTGATTAAACAGACCGAATCGATTGGTTCGATTTAAATTCGGTTCGGATCGGTTTCGGTTTAAAAAAATTCAAAATCGAAGTGATCGGTTCAGTTTTCGGTTTCTATGTGATTTTAACCGACCAAACCGAACCGACCGAATATATATAATAAATAATATATATTTTATATATAAATAATATAATATGTTTAAAATAGTCGGTCGGTTCAGTTTTATTTCGATTTTGGTTCAATTTTAGTCGGTTCGGTTACGGTTTGCATAAATTAGAATCGATTCGATTTCGAATCGGTTTTGTTAATGGTCGGTTCGATTGCGGTTTGAAAATTTTAAAACCGACCTAAGTCGGTTCGATTCATGGTTTAGGTGAAAAACCGAACCGATTTTCAGCCCTAAACTGAACTAAAAATATATACATAATAAATAAATCATGAACCAAGGACAAAAGGGCCAGTGATCTGGTAATGGTCAAACCTTGAACAAGCATCCATCATTGAGCTATGACGAAGAACTCCCCCAATCTTGTTGACCGAATTGAATACCCCCACATTTGCATTTGCTTTTCCTAAATGTTCGACAAGCCAAACATGTCTCATGCTTCAGATCGTGATGGAAGGAAACGACTTTCAAAATTTAATAGGGTTTTTGTGCTTCTCCTCATAAAATACAACAACTGGACCCTTTCCTATGTCAACTAGAGGAAAGTGGGTTCAGATTTATGAGGCGGAAGAGGTGAGAAACAACTACATTTGGTCGATTTTGAATAAAAAGGTGGGGGAGAGGAGTCGGGTGGTGCTTTGTTGCTCTCTGTCGGAGTGTGTTGGAGAAAAAAGAAAGAAAGAGGAAAGTGAGGAGATCGAGTCAAAATAGTCTTGCGGTTGCATGACAGCTTTGACCCATTTTTTGCTCATTGCCATTGGGGGCGAGGAAATGGGTAAGCATGCATAGGACCGGTTGGCTTGCCACGTAGGAAAAAAAGATATTCTAGGGAGGGTTAACTGAGGCTTGCTAATTATCGATGTTGTGAAGGAGAGGATTGGGAAAGACACTTGCCTTGTATCACAAGCTGAAATTAGAAACTCCCCTCACACAAAAACTCTCTCTCTATATATATATATAGAACCCGTCTAAGTGTCGAGGAAAACAATGAGGGATCCCACAGGTAGGGGGGGGGGATTGTCCATCCCTCCAGGATGCGTACTTGACTTTTCAATACACGCATCCCGGGGGGATGGACGGCCCCCCACCCCTCGCTGTTTTCCTCGCCATTTCCCTCGACAGTTAGAATTTTTGATATATATATAGAGTTGTTCTACACAGTGAGGAAGCGGGCGAGGAAATCAGCGAGGGAGGGAGAGAGGGGACCGCCCACCCCCTCGGGATGTGCGACATCATTTTTCATGCACGCGTCCCGAGGGGGATGGCGGTCCCCTCTCTCCCTCTCTCGCTGATTTCCTCACCCACTTCCTCGCCATTTAGAATTTCTGATATATATATATATATATACTAGTGTAATACCCGTGCCGTTGGGACTATCACAGATTACATCATACCTTCACGGTTATGTCGAATACTCATATTTGGGGTTTTATTTCAATTTCTAAAAACACTTGCATAATTTTCTATTACAACAGTTATGATGAATTAATTTTGTAAAAAGTTAATACTCTTGAACAATAAAACAATGTTAATAAAACTGATCAACGCAACCTTTCATATACATTTTAACTCATCCCTTTATATAGTGCCAGTTATGATGAATTAATTGTCTAGGGTATAACCCGTGCCGTTGGCACTCCATATACTTTTTTTTTGCTAAATATTATGTATTGAACACCCTTGCCACCATCCCTACTTTTCCCTAGAGTATTTTCCGTGCCATTGGCACTATATAAATTTGGTCACAAACCCTAAACCTTTCAAAAATATGAAGTGGGGGTGGGAGGTAGTCTTTGTTTACATGTTTGGGGTTGCTTAGTTGAAACACTATTATTCAACCCCATTATCAGTAAGTTGGAGTCGAGAACTGTAAGTTGTTTCCGTATTGGTTTTTTCATAAAAAAAAAAAATGGTTATAGATTTTATTTTCTATCTCAGCCAATTTAATTGGGGATGCTTCAACAAACACACTTTACATACTAATCGTCAAATTGGTAAAAATTTTCAAAAAATAAAATTGTGTCTTGGTGATATTTAATTGTCCAAAAGTAGTTAAATTTGCAACATAAACTTGGGCCATGATCTTGTTTAATTTGGGTCGTGAATGTTTGGTTAAACTTGGGCTTTACTGGGGAAAAAAAAAGCAGCTAAACCTCACCCCTAAAATTACATCACATGGACTTTAACCATAATAGTTCAATCTGAACCATAGTTAAAACCAAAGGCTTATTCTCTCTGTTTTAGTTACTTTGTTGACACTTCAAAGCTTAAGCCTTCAACAAAATACAACTTCACCACAAATGACAAAAGTCTGATTTCAATTGGCTTTGCAACTGTTTGAAGCGTTACCACTTTAAAGCTTCAACAACAATTTAGCTTTGCAACTATTTGAAGAAAAAAAAATCGAGTTATTTGAAACATTTTCATGGAGACGATTTAGGATAGATATGTCGAAACATATGTCGAATGGATCTCTCATGATTCTGATGCCCTGCAACTCTTTCTCCAACCTTTCTTGATTTTAATTTCTTTAAGTTTCTTGCATCATCAGTTTCTTCAAAGCTTTGCATTTTGAGGAAGGAAGGAGGGAGGAAGGAGGAAAGACGAAGGAAATGATAGGTACTTCAAAGCTTAAGCCTTCAACAAAATCTGATTCGAGTTGGGTAGAAAGAAGATTGAAAGGCCTCTGAAAGGAAAGAAATCTGATTCGAGTTGGGAGGTATGGTAGAGAGGAAGAGTGTGCGAGGGAAGGAGAGAAGTGTATTCTTGGTTAACATGTTGAGGAAGCATCGGGGTTCAATTTTTTTACTTAAGTTCTACCAATGAGACAACTTATGCCACGTGGGACAAACACCACTTTGAATTGTAAGATAGACTAGTGTAATACCCGTGCCGTTGGCACTACCACAGAGTACATCGTACTTTCACGGAATTATTGAATAATTGCAATTGGGTTTTTACGACTATTGGAGATTGAGAGACGCTGCATGAATCTTACGACTATTGAATCTCTTTGAACCCATTAAAAAAAACAACACCAAATTAATCTCTACGATACCCAGTACACTATAGATATTAAACCTGCATTGCATGACATCAATAAGCAAAACAACTCAAATATGAAAATTGTCGTGTCATACCTATTGGTGCACCAAAAGCACCAGGTGGCAATGGATCAAACTCCATCCCAAGTATCGGCCCATCTTCTCTAACACGCTCCCCTAACTGTGCATCAACAAACTCTATAGCTCTTGGTTCCGAATTTCAACGACAGCTCCGCGCTCAACGATTCTGGCGGATAAGTCTCCACTGTTTCCAATTAAAAACACACAAATCAAAACCCTTTACACATTTTACACATTTTTTCACACACCCAATTCCTCAATTTTCATAATTCACTTCACCACATCTTTATCCACTTCCAGTGGTATGAAATGATGCCACTATCTTGTCAACCAATTTCCACAAAAGGGTTCAGCTCGATGGAGTTCATCCCACCACTGAACTGATCATTAAATAGAAATTTTACAGATCTGATCTTTATGTCAAACCCAAAACAGGATCTGAACTTTTTACACCTATTGTGAACAGTTTAGTAGTATTTGCTTAAAACACAAAAACCAATACCACTAAAAAAAATTAAAAAAATCGAATGCAAGTGAAAGACATTCCAGCAGTCAATTACACGCATCCAATCTCCTTTCAAAGAGTGGGTTCATTTTTATATCAATTAATACTTGCAAGTAATACCAGATCCAACACAAAAGATCAGTGTAATTGAACGTTCAAGCAAAGAAATATGAAAACCCATTACAATTGAAGTACAACCCAGTAAAAATGATGAGTAACAAATAAAGTAGAAAGAATGAATGAAGTGCAAAACAAATCAAATGTGATGAAAGGGAGCTCAAATCTAATACCCGGCGGATAAGTCTCCACTGTTTCCAATTAAAAACACACAAATCAAAACCCTAAACAAACAATCAAATCAAAAACCTAAAAACACAAAATCAAAACAAAATCTTCAACCAATCAATCACTCACCAGCTCTATTTGCGAAGGCGTCTTCATTTTCCTCTTCGGCTTCACCTCTCCTCCTCCTCCTCCACCGAATCGAAGAATGAAAGGAGAGAGTGAGGAGAAGAGATCTCGAAAAAAAAAGGATCTTAAGAGCGAAGAGATCTGAAGAAAAAAAAATCAAACTGTGTGTTCTTCAGATCTGAAGAAGAAGAAGAAGAAGAGATGTAAAGAAGAAGAAGAAGAAGAGATGTAAAGAAGAAGAAAGATCTTACCTTCTCAAACTTCTTCTTCTTTTGTCCTTCTTCTTCTCTGCTTCGAGAATCGGTGGTGGGAGGGGTTTGGGTAGAGGAAGAGAGGGGAAAGGAGAGAGTGAGGAAAACATCGGGAGTGAATTGTTTAACTTAAGTTCTGCCAAAGACATAAAACTGCCACGTAGAACAAATACTTGCCACGTAGGACAAAAACCCCCCTTTGAATTGTAATAGAAATATATATATATCCAACTTGAATTTCAAACTTTAAATTTTGAATATTACCTACTTTCTATTTCCATTCCCATCCCAATCCTTATAAATACCCACACCTACCCTCCATTTCTCCTCATCAAAACCCATCTCCTTCTCCCCTCTCTCTATAATCTATTTTCCGTTTCCCTTCAATCCATCAACTAATTTGATCACGGATCCTGATATATCGAAGGGCAAAACCGCCCCATCACTGATGACGACGACGACCAACAGGTGATCCATCTTTTTCATAAGAGTTATTCTACATGGCGAGGAAATGAGCGAGGAAACCAGCGAGGGAAGTGAAGTGGAGGGGGGTGAACCATTCACCCTCCTCGGGATGCGGGCCGTTGCTTTTTGTGCACGCATCCCGAGGGGGTGAATGGTTCACCCCCCCTCCACCTCACTTCCCTCGCTGGTTTCCTCGACATTTAGAATTTTGCTTTTCATAATTTGACTTATTAGAAAGATTTCTCTAATTTAATTTACTTGTTTTAAGTAATTAATTGTGTTGATGAATTGATGTTGCAGATACGAAGCTAAGGAGAGTGATCACTGATGAGGAGAAGATTGAAAAAATGAAGAAGGAACTGTTCTGCGATGCCAAAGTTCTATCGCAAGATTTTGGTGCGGACGTCTGTATGGTTTGCTACACCTTCTGCTGTGGTTTCCGTCTTGCCGGAAGTTGATGTGGATGGTCAAGAGGTGGAAGATGGAGAACCCCTTCGCCCCTATTCTGAACCCACTGAAGACATGAGCAAACCGAAAAAACATGAGGCTGAATTGGATGGAGAAGATTTTGATCCAATTCTAGAGGGGTTGAGTCGGGAAGAAATGGTGAAGATAAAGGAGCAAGTGGATGCCATATTGAAGGAAGTCAAAGAGCGGCGGGCTTTGATCATGAAAAGGAACAAGAACAACAACTGAAAATATGCAGATTGGATCGGTGGTGTTATTGGTTACTAATGTGTCCAGATCCGTGCCTGTTGATATTGGCCTACAAAAATGAGCAGTGGTGAACCAGAGATCACCGTTGTAGCGACCAAATGCATTTTGCTGGTAATGTCAGGCATTTGAACAATGATGGAGATAGACTGATAAAATTAGGGTTACATGTGTGTACCTTTCTCATCCATATTGTTCACCTAATATAATGAGAGTGTTTTACTCCATTGATTTTGCCTTTGAATGTGTGATGGAGGGACGTGATCTCGCTTAAAATCTTCCCTCATCAATTTATATCCATGTAGGGTTCTTTATCCGTCCACGATTGATCTTCTTTGGCACTTGACTCTCTTTAGGACTCAATGCTTAACTTAATTGGACCTAAAGTAGCCTAAATGGACCTTGGGCCTACTATAGAGGTATGTATTCAGCCCTTATTGTCCTGGGCAAAACTCTGATATTTTCATTGCATTGAGCTCGCATAATCGGGGTTTGGGTGCATGACTTTGAGCCAAATAAAAATTAACTTGGACCTGATTTGGACCAGGCTTGGGCCTGGTCTGTGTGGGCCTTCTCTCATTAGGGTTGACCTGTGCCACATGTTTGGTTGTGGCTGGATGACTGTTTTGATCTCTCATCAATTACAAGTAGAAATAGAATTATAATTAGAGAGTTGTTATTACTAGTTAGTAATAGTAATTGTTTTACATGTTTTTAGGGGTTTCTGTGTTTGGGTTTATTGAGTATAAGATAAGATTTTGTAGGTATGTTTATATGGTTAGATGAAAACTCAACGTTACAGAGCTGACCCTAATGTGTATGTTTTAAATAGGACCAACAAGATTCATCATTTCAACAACGAGACTGGTGTTATGAGACATTGAGAGTTGTGCTTTGTGACATTCTCTGAAATCAGCACTGGTAACTATTGTTTCAAGAGCCTGCTCTACAACTATGTCTTGTTTAAGACCTGCTCAAATACAGATATGAAAATCAAAATTAAAGGAGAGTGGTGAGTCTCCTGATCCCTTCCTGTCATGGCATAGCCGTTGAAATGTGGACAGAAAGTAAAGGAGAGTTCAACTCTCATGATCTCATCCAATCTCTTGCATGAAAATTTGTTGGGTGCTCTCCATGCTTTTTTGGCCCTTGATCATCAATATCTATACTAAATTTAATTATCCAATTGTTAGAACATCTCCAACAATTTCCTTAAGAGGCTTACTGGGGACTAAATTTGTACAGATGGCAATCTTAATGATTTAGGACTCTGTTTTATGTCTCTAACAACTGCCTGATTACAGGGTGACCTGGCTTTACTGAGCCACAACATGTTCGATTTTATTCGTTAAAATAAATAGGAAACCAATGCTCACTAATTTGTTATTTAATAAGAAAGAATAAGTAGGTACCACCAATTCGACTTTGAATGGGACTCAATTCATCACATCCTTACCTCTATCCGATTTATAATAAAGAAAGATATTCAAGGACGATATCTAATGAGTTTGTTACGCCCGTCACACTATGGGAGTTGGCCATGCTCGAATTCGTTACCTTAACCGCTAGGAGGAGGATGTCGAAGGCAAGGCTAGTGACTGGAGTGAAGTCGTAACAAGGTAGCCGTACTGGAAGGTGCGGCTGAATCACCTCCTTTTTCAAGGAAAACTAATGCTTTTTGGGTATTTTGGTTTGACACTGCTTCACACCCAAAAAGGAGAAGATTTACACAAAATTTCTCTTTTATTTTAAGGAGCTCCTTAAATAATAGTACTTTAATCAATTTAATGAGCCTTACATTGAGGTTGTTGGAGATGCTCTTATATATCTATGAAAACTTTGGATATGGTCTATTTATATGATTTAAAGACTATGATTTCATAAATCCGATATAGTATCAAATATAACAGAAAGAAATTTGAACTTTGGGTATGATCCATTTATATGACTTAAGGAATCTTCATGCTTTCTCTCATCAACTATATGTTGATGACCTACGGTAAAGCTACTTTGTTGAATGTGTTAATATTAAAGATATCCTTGATATTATTGCAAAGCATTTGACTGATCCATTAATTTCAACAAATCCTCCATGTTTATATCCCCTATTATTCACCCTAAACATGCAAAAATGTTAAGAAGACTCGTGGTTATGGGAGAAGACTCATGGTCATGGGATGTAAAGAATTCACTCATAATGAAAGATACTTAGGTGTCCATATTCTCTTTTCTAAATCTAAAGTGAATGAAGAATCAATATTGATGATACATCAAATGAGACTATCATCACGACCATACACGTGGCAGAGATCGTCGATCACAAGGACTGAGTATCTCGAGATCGAACCAATTCGCAAAGCCCAAAAAGGGCGAAACCAATCATTAAAGCCCAAAAAGGGCCCGTCAGAACAAATCATAGTCAGAGCCCAAATCCACGCCCGACAAAGCCCTCCTTAAAGAGGAGGAACGTTATAGAGAAAAAGAGTCGTTGAAGGAGTTACTCCCCCAAGGACGCATCTTCATAAAGGAGCAGACTGTTACAGAGAACGTCTTCCTTCGTTGAGCCTCACATGCTTAAGTCACGCAAAGAATTAATAACGGCTATTATATAAGGTGTAATACCCGCCTAATTAAATAAATATAAAAATTTCTTATTTATTAATTGTGGCATATCTTGTAATCTCAATTATTGGGAAAAAAATTTGTTTTGTTTGTCATTGCTAAATAGAATAAGGTGTGTGTGTGTGTGTGTGTGTGTTTAGCCAAAATTTGAAAACCCAAAAAAATAAGACATTTGCCTTAAGTAAACTAATTAGTCACACTCAAAAAAAAAGGGTGCACATATACTTTAGTTAAACCCTAATCTTGATGAGTTTTATTCAATTTTCTTGGGCTTGAATTTGGGCTTTCATGAAAATAATGGTTAGGGTATTGGTTAGAGGGAAATAAAGGTTAAAAGAATAAGAGATGAGTGATGGTTGTGTTTAGACAAATAAACCCTAATTAAAAACTCATTTAAGCCCTAGCCTCGTTTTTTCTCTCTGGATACACATAGAAGAAAAGAAAAACTTATGTTGAAAAAGGTGGGAGGTGCTGAAGGAAGAAATTTGCTCAAATCTTGGGATTCTTGCAAAAAGAGGTGAGTAAAACTCAATCCCTAGACATTTTGATTTTATTTACATCTTTAATGGAGGAAAAAAAATCGATTTGACATTGTTGGTTTGATTTATATCTTTAATGAAAAATCGATTTGAAATCTTGGTTTGATTTAAACCTTAAATGAAAAAAAAAAAAAAAAAAACGAATCGACATCACTGTTCATGTTGATATTACTGTTTCTGTTCCTGTTCCTGTTTGACATCAATGTTCACTGTTCCTGTTTCGGTTTTACATCACTGTTTTTGTTCCTGTTCTTGTTTGACATCAATGTTCACTGTTCCTGTTTCGGTTTTACATCACTGTTTCTGTTCCTGTTCCTGTTTGACATCAATGTTCACTGTTCCTGTTTGACATCATTGTTCTGGTTTGACATCTGTTCTTGTTTGATATTATTGTTCACTGTTCCGATTTTACATCACTGTTCCTGTTTGACATCAATGTTCACTGTTCCTGTTCTGATTTTACATCACTGTTTCTGTTTGACATCAATGTTCACTGTTCCTGTTCCGATTTTACATCACTGTTTCTGTTCATGTTTCTGTTTGACATCAATTTTCACTGTTCTTGTTTGACATCACTATTCCCTGTTCCTGTTTGACGTCACTGTTCAAAAAAAAAAAATGAAAGTTATTGTCCTTATAGGGATAGTTTGCATGACATCATATGAGTATGTGGCTATTCCTACTACTCAATGTACATTTTAATATTAGTTCATTTTTTTTATTTTTTATGGAGTATTAGATATTTGTGCACAACAATGGTTTAAATAATAATATTATTTGCTTTATTAGTATAATAATCAAGTTTGTTTGATGTATGGTGTAAATTCCTTGATTTCTGGGTATGTTGATGTGGTGTAACGATCCTAATTATAGCCCATTATAAATTTTAGGGCTTTATTAAAATTTTCTAAAGCTATGACTTTTGTCAGTGGAGGCAACTTTCTATGTGCCTCCACTATAATGTGAATACTGACTCTATAGGGATTGGTGTAGTGAGTGGGACTTGGTACGTGGGCTCAGAATAGGTTGAATGAAAGTTTATTTTTGACATACAAAATAGTTTTGTACTGGTGGTTGTGAACATTTTGAACTCCCTTGCTATATGTTGTAATGTATGATAATGAGAATTTGAGTATGGTTTCATATATATACATGTGTTGGCCTTTATATAGATAACAATGTTATTAAGTAATGGTGCTATTTAATCGATTGAATTGGGCTCAATAAGGAGCTATGATTGAAAGTGTGATATTCTTCATGCGAATAGGAAAATGAATCTTATATTGAATGAATTTGATCCCTATTGGGTTATAGAAAATTTATTTATGGAAATATTATTTGTTTTCCCAAAAGAATGGTGGATACTGTGGTTGATTTATTTATGGTTGACAAAGTGTCACCATAAAAAAGTTTTGAGTTTTAGTTTAATTTTTTATGCTCTTTTCCACAACTCCGAAAAAAAATGTGAAAAATGTGATTTGTATACAAACTTGCTTGTATACGTGTGATAGAATTATGGGTATGCAGACTTGCTTGCATATCGGTGCACCGTTCCATGTGAGTTCGGTTGTACGTGTAGAGTTAGGAAATGTTTGCCCTAGATCGAACGTCGGGTGAGATGACATGTTCCTCGATGTGGCACCCCACTTGGAACATGTACGCTCCGAGTGGTTTCGAAGGCAAGGGAGGCACACTTGGGTGAGGTGTGTTCGGCACAAGGAGGATAGTGCGATTGTGAAAAAGAAGCGAGATTTCTTTTTTGTGTATGTGCATGATTACCTTAAAGGAAGAAACTAAATGCTCATTCAACCATTTAATGAGAACTACATGTCTTCCTAAAGGTAGAAAATGTGTTTTGTTAATATTTCAATAATAGTCTAATATGACTATGAATTGTATAATTGTTTGAAAATAAATCACATTTAGGACTGATAACTTAGAAATATTATCCGGTTGCTTCTAACATTTTCATGCAGGATGGCAAGTCTACTCATATTTCTGCAGGTCAGACTTGCCATAGTCAATTTCTATAATTAGGATGATAACACCTTTGTCTCATTGAGGAACTACCTGATGGTGTGGTTGTTTATTGTTTTGTTTATTTTGATGTTGTCATGTGCGGATTTATTGATTTTGGGATGAAGATTTCTCGCACCAGCTTTATTGCTGACCCAAGTGAGCTTTTGCTTCTTGGGTACATTCCTTTGGGAATGTAGCCGATTAGCCTTTCAGGTTTAGAGATTTTTGGACAGCGTTACTGGAGTTTCATTAGTGGGGCTAGCAACGTCAGAGTCTCTCCGGGTTAGAGTTTTATTTATTTCAGTAATTTAATCATGTTTTAGTTGTTGCTGCTATTTGTTTTTGTTGTTATTGAATTTTCACGTCCCGAGTTTTGGGGAAACAGATAATCCTACATGGATTTTGGGATTTTCGTTTTCTTCGAAAATCGGGGCGTGACATAAGGTAAAGGGAACAATCTTTGAAGGTATGAAATTTTTAACTGAGTTCTATCCAGGTTAATCTCCATCTCCAACAGAGTTACTGACTTAAGCATTGGAGTGCCTTCGGCCATCAAACAAGTGGTCTTTGGCAATCTAACATTTGTTTTGCAAGTCAAATTCATAGGAAACCAGATTTAGATGCATTAGTTTGACATTGTCCTTAGGGAACGACAATTTCCTTTCAAAAAGAGAGTTTGTAGTTGGAAACTTCCTCGGTTCCGATCAGTGATTAAACAACTTTTGAAACAAATTGAGCACTCTAATGACCCCCCACCCAGCAACAATCAAAGCAATCCTTCCACTGATGAAGTTGCATTGCTGATAGTACATGCTTCAAACCAAGCGATAACCAGGCCAAACATGCCTGGTAACAGAGAGCCACAACACTGAATGGTAGCCCAGTCATCTAAGACAACTAGCAACACTGCCATGGATCCTTACATGGATTAACTCGTGACCCAGATGGACATTCTAATCGAAGTGGTGGAAAAACTTTCTCAAGAACATGCTCAATCCGCCGACCATGTCTAAGCACTGCCCCAACAAAACTCTGCCAACCGCGTTTGAGAGAATAATAAAGCACCTGCAGAATTTCAATAAGTGAATCTCAAAGGCAGCAAACTACAAGAAGATGACCCCCTCCAAAACGACAGGATCCCTGCAATAGTTCTATTCAGGATCGGGGTCACAAATCCTAACGTGTTATACGAATTGGCTAGATCGTCGTTCTTTGACGCACTCATGGTAACTCCTCTACCAAAGAAGTTCACTCCTCCATGGTTCAAAGCGTACGATGGCACTACCGACCCCACAGACCACCTGCGACACTTCCACCACATGATGGCCTTGAAAGAAAGCACAGAGTCTATTTTGTGTTGAACCTTTCCAACCAGTCTCACATCTACAGCAATGAGTTGGTTCAGCAGTCTACTGCCCAGGTCGATAGATTCTTCCAAGCGTTAGCCACTGCGTTCATTACGAGATTCATTGGCAGCCAGTGAATGAGGAGACCATCAGGGAATACGTTACTCGTTTCACTAATGAGTTAACTATGATTGACGAGTGCAGTGACGACACAACCATAGCCACTTTCACCTCCGGAGTAAAAAGGGGACAATTCTACAATTCTTTGAACCTAGACCCCCCCCCCCCCCAATGAACATGGCGACCCTATTGAAGACCGTCCAAAAACACATCACTCTCGAGGAAATGGTGGCCGCTAGGAAGAAAAATGAATCTGAAAAAAGGCATGCCTCAACTAGTCAAGAAAGGAGGGAAGAAAGACAAAGAAACAACAGGCCTCGGGAGGAAGATAGACAGTCAAAAAGACATCAAACCAATAGCTGGTCTAAAATCAACTAACAAGAATCCGGAATTTCCAAATATGAACGGTCAACAAACAAACCGTTCACGATTTTGAAAACAAGTCAAGCTGAGATCCTAAAAACTATGGCGAAGCAGGAAGACGTTATATGGCCACCCAAAATGAAAGGGGATCCGGATAGGTGAAATAAGGGCAAATATTGCTCTTTCCACGAGGACTACGAGCATGGCACCAAGGACTACTACAACTTAAAGGATGGAATTGAGCACCATATCCAAAAAAGACGACTCGGGGAGTTCATTAGGCAGGAAGAGTCCAAAGGGAGAGAGAGGGAGGATGCTACTACTAGGTCAAATGAGTGAACAAGGGGGATGGTATACGTCTTGCATTGCGTAACTGGAGAAAATGAGTTATCCAATCGAGCTCGAAAGTGATCAATCTGGGATATATGAACAAGGATTAGATATCTGGAGCCCTCTACACAACACGCCAGAATGCAACAAACTATGCCCTTCTCCAAGAAGGTTGCGAAGGGAGTTTATTTCCCTCGCAATGACGCTTTAATAATTTCAATACTGATAGCCTGGTGGGAGATCAAAAGGGTATTGGTCAACACGGGTAGCTCGGCTAACCTTCTGTACCTAACAACATTTCGAAAGATGTGATTCACTGAAGAAATGCTTTCGCCCAATAATCAACCAATGGAGGGTTTCAGCAGAGTACAGTGTTGTCCACTCAGAATGATCTAACTGCCAGTCGAAGAAGACAATGAGTCTTGTTGACGAATTTCCTAGTTGTTAATGCTTCATCTGCGTACAACATGCTTCTCAGAAGGCCTTGAATACACGAGATGGGTGTAGTGTCCTTCACCATGCATCAATGCTTGAAGTACCATACTGACGACTACGTCGAGATAATCAAAGGAGACCAGACAGCTGCACGCGAATGCCACTATGCAGTAATCAAAGCTCCACATAGATACCAATTACTGCAACGACCAAAAGAGCCACTATAGCAACCTGGTCAAACAGACCCCAATCTCCCGGATGACAATACAACTCCAACCAGTCCAAGAAGTTAACCAAATACTGGACAACCAGAAGAAGAAACAACAATGGTCTACTTGGACGACGGAGAAGGAGACAAAACAGTTTGGATTGGCACGAAAATCCATCCGAAATTCGCCATGAAACTGATCCAACTACTGAAGGATAACAAGGACATTTTTGCCCAGACAAGGAAAGATATGGTGGGAATAGACCCGTCTATCATTGCTCACAGATTGCAAGTTAATCCGGACAAGAAGCCAGTTCGACAGAAAAGAAAGTCAGTTGCCTCATAACGCAACCAAACAATAAACAAGAAGCACTACACCAAAAATACCCATCCGCAACGGTTTGGGACCATGGGGGTAAGCTATTGCCACGGCTTAGAGGCCTGGCCATTTGAGGCGTCGCCAAATCACCTTTGACGGCTATAAATCGTGGCATCACTTATTAGCAATGGTTTTATGTTCGAGGACGCTTGATTATTTTCTGCATTTAGCCACGGCTACCCGGCATAGCCATATGCTCCACGTTCCATAACCGTGGCAACATATATCAATTATTTTGAATTTCTTGACGGCCACGGTTTTAAGCCGTGGCAAGCATGAATGACCATGGCAGTAAGCCGTTGCACGCATAAATGGCCACGGTTGTAAGCCGTTGCCAGTCAAAACAAAATTAAAAAAAAAAAGAAATCTGGTTTGTTGCGAGGGTTTGAAACCGTTGCAAATTAATATAATCGAAAAAAAAATTATATTTTTTTTGCTGCTGCAGCAAAATCACAGCCCCACACCTGCAAAATCAGTCCTTACTAAGATCGACCAAACACTTGCCATGTGGCGTGTACCCGTGCCTATTGCCTCCGGCACGAATAGGATTCCACAAACTATATGCTAGATAAATACAAAATCAACCGTAAAATGGAACCTTGTCAAGTTTTGACGCCAAACAAAAACATGTAAACAAATAGCACTAATGTACAATTGTCTTCTAGCTCATGCAGCAACATTGGGGAATACCAAGACAAGAAGGGTTGTGCCTATGACGATAATTAGTTTTTAAATTGCATGAACAAAGAATCTAAGTTGTCGATAACACGCAATAAGTTGCATGTCTATGATATGAAGTTGGGAAGGCAAAGATGACATGTTTAGGATTGTGTTCATTCTGTATACCAGGGAATAAATGTGAAGGTATGCTTTGATAACGGTTTAAAAGTTCTAATTTAACATTTCTTTGATTTTTTTTCAGTATTGTTACAAACACGAGAGTTTAGACGTGGTTATCATTCTTGCACTGATTCAATCAAGGTATAATTGTATCAGGACAAAAACTACAAACTACAAACTACAATCTACAAACAGTTAAATAAAACACAATTTTCATTATGTTGTTTTTTTAACCTCTTGACATAGGAAAATAGCATTTACAAGATGAGAGCTTTATAAGTACTTGGGAAAAAATAAATTAAAATTGAGAAAGGCTCGTGACGGACCTGCAACCAGCCTACTATGTTTCTCTGCAAAACTGACGTCATGTGACTTGCAGTTTGTGAAGTCCTCAAGTCTCATACTGAAAGCTCATATGAAAAGCTTATTCAAATAAAACTATTAGAATTTAGAGCAAGGACACATTTCAAGGACACATCCATATAAAATCAAATCCTTAAAACAGTCAACTCAGACTACTACAAGGCAACAACCACAACAATCTTTGCAAATGAATACTTTATTCCTAGATTGTAAACATCTTAAGTCATGAACTAGTACACTCAATATAAAGCATATGCAAAACTTCTATTGGTACATGGAGAAAAAGAGGATGAATATATATATAGCACATAAAATTTAGAGTAGGCATACAACTCATTTGTTGCGTACAACTGTGCTTCATCTTTTGGCATGCTGCAAGTACAAAAGATAAGAAAGCTCACAAATTTTTCATAAACTAATAAGCCAAGTAGTAGTATTACTATAGAAAGAAGTGTGGATAGAACTCCACCTGTAGAAAATATAAAACAATGTCTGCACCTTGAATTTTGAAAAATAACCTTGCTGCATCCACCATGTCATGACAAATGAGAGTTTAAAAGATGAGCGGATATAAAACCAAACTCATTTGTCAAAGTCATAGCAACTTACATGTAGTATAGGTGGTTGTTTAGCATAATAACATTCAGGCACACGGAACTCGAGCTCTCCTTTGACTGCCTCATCACTAAATGGGGACCCAAATTTTTTGTGAAGGTCATCCCCCGAGTTCAAATTTAGTCTAAGAGTTGTCAGGTCAATTCCTAGAGCAAGCGAAGTCAGATCAATATCATTCATTCTTATGACACTTAGCAATCCAAGCAACCCAAATGGATCAGGAGGAGCCTGTGTCACTTGCAATGACTTCAGGTTTTGATCTCTATACGTCTAATTGGCAGCTGACATTTGTTGCAAGCGAAACTGAGACTGGTTTTGGAGTTGTTGATACTGTTGAATAAGCTGGTCATATGAACCTATACCAGACACCGAATTTGGATTGTTTACAAATCTCAATCCAATGCTAGGAGGCCCACCATTCTGAACCTAAAATATAAGAAGAAAAAAATTCAATTCCTATGCGATTAAGCAATATGTTCACTTTCGAATACAGTCACCAAATGCCATACTAGTGCTATGAAGTAGAATGACGAGTGGGGTCAGTACCTGTGACTGATAGCTTGCATGTGAAGAAGGAAATAGATCAGAACCATGGAAATGAAGATCTTGATTGCTGGCGTGAGCAAAGGATGCACTAGTTCTACTTACTGATTGTACATGTTGTTGTTGCCAACGATGTGATGAATATAACCCTCCTAAACTGAATCCGGCAATCTCCCCATCTATATAATTTAAGAGAGAAACATAGGTGAGAACTGAAAACCAAAGACATTATTAAGGAATAAATGACCAAGAAATTGCAAACCCATGACTCACAGGGAAGTATTGGGATTGCATCATAGATACAACACTGTCATGAAGTTGTTCTTTCTGGTGCATGTCCATTGCAAAATCATTATTGCCACCTGCATAAAGTCTAAATATTATCGAAGCACCACAATATAACAGCAGGGCCTCAGATAACCTAGCAGTTCTGATACTAAGGATAAATGATGCCTTCCCAATATTGCATGAAACGAAAAACATAGGTTAAGAAAAAATCTAGAATCATGTTAAAGAGGCAAGTAACACAATGATACTTGTGTCAAGAAGAAACAAAAAAAAATGCAGGGGGGGGGGGGAGGTATAGCAGTGATATCCTGTACTGTCCAAAACCATATGGTAAAACCTTCTAAACAAACGTATCTATCTTCCTTCTCAAACACTCATAAAGTAATATCAGTCGCTGCATGGAAACACAAAATGTCCTTAAAACCATCAATATTTTCAATTTCTTTAGCTAGTTTAATCCACCACAACACCTACCAAAATTGTACAAATTATATACAGCAGCAGTATACTGTGCTTTGTTTTCCATTGAGTCATACATAGCTCAATCAGACAAAACAAGATTTAAATGCTTATTATTTGTGTTTATTTTGCAGATTTGTGCCTCATTGTAAGACTTGTAAAAGGAAATAAGCAATGGCCATCGTCAAGGATTTCAAGAATAGCCCTAAACCCCTAACAGCATAATAAAGATTGGTCAAGATGATTCATGGCTCAACCACCCGAAGGTTAGCTTTGAACTTCAAGCTCTTCCTAAGCTGCTTGATAGCAGCCTCTCATTCTTCCTAAATTCAAATGAAACAAACAATAGATATTTAGAGTGTGCAATGGAAGCACAAGAATAGACATTTAGAGTGCAGTGGAAGCACACGGGGAAGAGTGAAATTTTGGAGTATCTTGTTGTCAAAATGGTATGTACCTTTGTTCTCTATTGTATGCAACTCACTTCATCTCTTTTTATCCTCTGTTCACTCACTGTTTCATTGTAGCCAAAAGAACAGAGATCAACCAAAGGAATGTGCATACTTGCAAATTATAAATGATATGTATACCACTCCTCCCTGAATGCAATACAGGCAATCCCATTATGTTGCAAAATATATGAGCAACAAGTGGAGCAGTAAGGTGCCCTGCAAATAAACAAATAAACAACAGAAATAGAAAGTTATTCTCTACATTACTCCTGCTTCAAGAACCAAAGATAAAGTTATTTCTTGTCAGACTGCCAATTAAAAGCATAGCTTATTGAAACAATTTTCCAGTGTTCGTAACAAAAAATTGATAGAGGCATCAAGACAATCATGGAATGTAAAAGCTAAGCAAATGCACCATTGGCAACATTGATAGATGTAATCCCTCAGTTTGGATTCTCAGATCAATCAAATTGATCCCCTTAGTCCATTCAATTTTGTCTAAACTAAAGCTAAATATGCCTCCCATATTTAATGTTGGTGAGGAATACTACTTGGCTAATTGAAATTATGGCAAACCTGTCCGAATGAAAAGAAAAGATGCATAGGAGCCAAAGATTACGGTGTAACCCAGCTGAAGACCTACAAAACACAAATATGACCATAAATATGCATGAATGGATATGCATTGAGCTTTTATTATCATTAATCAAGACAAGGTGGTACAGTTGACAATTGCCTTATAGAATAGAACCTGTAATCAGCTTCAAAGAGAAGCCCCCAGGTTATATATTGGGATTGTGTAAAAAATAAATCATACAATTGCAACTTTGAGATTTAATGATAAAATGGAAAAAACAAGGAACTTTTGAAGCTTGGATGTCACCATGAAAATATAATATAACCTATTAGCATGCTTAAAATTATATAAAGTACTGATACATCTCACTGCTATGCCGACAAAACGAAATTATTTTGTTTGTTATTACTCCAGACAGCACACATGATATCTGGTCTAATGTTACATCAAGTGTCCAATGGTTGGTTCATAAATCTAATATGTCAATGACCATTTGATCAGATCAGTGACCAGACCCAAATATAAGATATAATAGTTCATCATTCTTAGTTTCTGACTCCATCTGGTAAGATGAATTTACATCAAATTTGCAATTTGATCTTAGATTACATGGAAAAACTGGACAAAGTTCTATGATGAACATCTAATTTCTGTTGTTTTAATGACACGTTGTTTTAATGTGGGCTAATTCAGATGTAATAATAACTGAAAATACTTAAGAACAGGAGAAGCCTTTTCAGTGCAGAAAACAGATCAATCATGGGCTACATCACATTTCAGAAAAAGTTGGAAGATGTTGATCTTACAAGAATTCAGACCCCATTCAAACAAAATTCACTGCCACACAGATAACTAGATCAACCCAGAGAAAACGATGAAGTAGATCAGTCATTAGCAACAATAATTGAATTAAAAGAAATTCAATAAAATGTATTCATGAATCTTAAACTCTTCCATGGAAAATTCAGATGAACAGTTTCTTCCGTGTTCAAAACACTAGTTCTTTTTTTTTTTTTTTAAGAGTCGAATTATCAGACTTTCAGATAGTTTTTATTCAATTACGCCTAGTTCTTCAATATATTATTCTTTAAACAAAGATTTACATCTGTAAAATGTTGATTTGAACAGAATTCAGGATATCCGTTCAATCAATTAACGCTGAATTTTTTTAAATTTAATAGTGTTCTAAAAGAAAGAAAAAACTCATCACCAAGAATTAGATGCTCTTTCTAAATATTTTACCACTCAAGAGAATCCAAAGCCTTGAAAAAATTCGAAATGGACAAAATTTAGCATATTCATCTGTCAATCAACAAAAGAAGTTGGTGCAACCAAGAATTAAGACATTGTGTAAGATCACTAAAGAGCATTCTTTACATTCAGAATTCTTTTGAATTGAAGATAATTCATGGCACCCATGCATGCACTAGAATTCAACACTCTACGCCTGTAAGAAGTACAATTAAACGAACCTATGCAAAGTAGCGGCTTGAAACCGAGCTAATCTAATTTTCTGATGTACATAGACCATTTTCTTCAACACCATCATCAACAGCTCTTTCCAGGTCATCCAATATACTATCAGTGCTTCCTCGTAAAACCAAAGTTGAGACAGAGTTTCCACCCTGTTCAGTTTTGACGATAGTAACCTAAAGATGAAAGCATAACAGGCTTTACTTGATTACAAATTCATAGACGAAATAAGAGAAGTAAGATTCTGATCATCAAGCTTTATCTGGGAAAGTATACCTGAACACCACCAACTTCCTCTACTGAAACAGAATCTGCATAACCCAAGTCATCGGGATTTGGCTAGCAAAGTTTCAACTGCCAATGAAATTTAAAAGGTAAGTATTAATAGGTAAAAAGGACATCCACACGAAAATTACCAATGATAGGCTCACCATAGCAACAACACCAGTGGTATGACAAAACCTCCGTAGTTCAAACTTTGAACTGATCTTTAAGACCATAAGCCTGTTGACAAGATTTTCAGTATTTAGCATACATGTCCTATCTAAGTAAAATATCATTGAGCCATTTAATAAAAATATGAAAAAGAAAAAATCTCATAAAATTTGATGCATGGTAATTCAACTCTGTAACCTCTAACTCCCGCATTTAAGTGGCAGATATAAGAAAGCATATTAGTTGTAAATTGTTTATTTAGGGTTGTCGACACAACTGTGGGTTCAAGTTGTGCAAACAAACACATCCTTGGACTCATGCATAGGTTCCTAGAGGTTCAAAAGTGATTCCTCTAATCAAACAGTATGATAGGTGTACCCCCCCCCCCCACCGCGCGCGCGCCTATGAATAATGGAAAATGTTGGCTCGCCAATACCTTTAGTATGCATCCTTGATCATTCAACATTTTCAAAATAATAATAGTAATTATCAGAGTCAGGGGCAATTAGTTTACTTGTAACGCTCACAAAAATGTAAAGCCATCTCTCCTACTGCTGCTCCGCTAACAATTATCTTGGCACCGGAATCAACAACTGCTTTGATGAGCTCCTCAACTTTTGCCTCTTCTGTTTTTGCGTAGTTTTCAAGCTGCAAGGTACTCATCCAATGTATCATTTAACAAGAGAGCACAAAATTGGATTCTTGTCATGGAAAAGGTCATTCAGGACTTGAGAGAAGGTCAACATACATAGAAAAAATAAAAGCCCCATAAAGAAGCAATTTTGAGTTAACCATGCCATAATCAAACCAATTGTGAAGTGATTTCAAGGACTAACAGTAGAAAACCAAACTCATTAAGTCATAATAACTTTTAATTAATCTGGGCAGCCAACAAGATGTTCATGCAGAGAGTTTCTTTAGCAACTGGACTGTACTTGAACCAGGGTAGTATTGTTACATCATAGTACATCAAACATGTAAACAATGGACTCAAGCCCTCATAAAAAATTCGTGTAGCTTCCTTTAGGATGTCTCTTAAATGTTTCAACAACGGTAGTTCAAATTCAACAATTTTTCATTTAGTAACTAAAAGTGGGGGATTAGAACCTGCTCTGCACTATGGATGAGTACGGTTCCCTTTGTTTCAGTTGCAGATGTATCGACGCCACCAGCGAATACAGAAACCTACACGAGCAAGATTGCATATCATAATGTATAACAAAAACCAAATTTAAAGAAGATATTTCCATGTCTACCAATTTCAAAAGAATGGCAAAATAAAAATCAGATGTTTTAGACAAGTATAACAGAAGTAACATAGTCGGGTTTCTTTTCCCAACTGGTAAGTGGACAATAAAATGATTGAAAGGTACAACAGTATTCAAAACCAGTTGATTATACATTTATAAGTAACAAATGCTAAAAGTAAAGACCTTAGCCTTTTCCATTCTCTTTATGCTCCCAACAACATCACTTTTCAAGACCATACCATCAACAATTGTACTGTTGTGCAGACCACCACCAACAAGCTTTGCAATACGAACATTATCCACATTAAAGTTAGCCGGATTCTTTGGGCAAACCTGTATGCATGCCTAAACACGAAAAGTATTCAACCCACATTCAGCTCCAAAATTCTAACAACTATGAAAATAGAAACCATTAAATAGATTGACATTACTTACATTTGCAATAAGGGGGCACAAAATGTCTTCTTGACCGAATTGCTTACTAGCCACTGCAGCTTTCATCCGGGTTACAACTTGCTCCTTATTACGCACATCCATTGTCTCTGAACCTGCCTCTACCAACTCCTCTAATATTTAAATGGTCTGTCATACAACCCATGTAAAACAGTAACATTATCAGATTTCATTCACTAACGATGCCCCATGCAGTAAAGGGTTTTCTTTGTGCCACCTAATCTATTAAAATCTGTCAATTTACTTTAAAAAAAGTCATCGCAAAAATTAGACTTCTAAGTTAAAACAAACACCCTTCAATCTATTAAATGGCGACAAATGTTAAGTAAATAAGCAAAGGGGATCTCTTCAATCAATTTAAAAGTTTGAATTTATCAAGTAACACACCATTCTCGCAAAATTCATACTTAAATTAAGTAAGTGTGAAGTAACTTACGAAGTTGATTCCTTTGGTGTACCCACTAATAATCTCACTAGGATGCAATTAGGTCTTCTTCTTCACTTAGTTAATCTCACTGAATCGAACAATTAGGTCTTCTTCTTCACTTAGTTGATCGAACAGAAGAAAAAAACTGAATCGCAGAGAAGAGGAAAAAGAAGTAAAAAAAAAAAAAGGAAAAGAAGAAACTGAACGGGGTTTTGATCATACCTGATTGATTGCTTGGATCTGGCATCTGGGTTTCTTGCCGAACCCATAGTTTCGATTCTCTCTTAGGTATTCTTCTTCGCAAACCCTTCTAGTTCTTCTTATTCCCTTCGATTTCTTCTTCTTCGCAAACACTTTGATTTCTTCTTCGCAAACCTTTTGATCGACTGAAGTGGTATGTCGATAGAAGGTCTGGGGAGTGTGAGAGGTATGTTGATCGACCAATTGGAGTGTAGAGGGCTATCAATCAACTGGTGAAGGTGAAATATGGGCTCAATCGACTGGAAGATGGGTTCGATTGACTGGTGCCGAGGGTTGGAGGGTTTTGGGCTGATTTGAGTCTCACTTCTTTGATGGTTTTACTCTCATCAACTCCAACACTCTGATTTGAAGCGCCAATTTTTTTCGCAAGACCGCGAAACTATTTTCGCAATGGCGCCAAAGCAAACACAAGAGAGATTTCCTTTTCATAGCCAAGGTTTTAGGATCTAGCCACGGTTATGGGCCATGGCAAATAAACTAACGGTTTTGAGCCGTGGCAAATAAACTAACGGTTTTGAGACGTGGCAATTAAACTAACGGTTTTGACCCATGGCCATCTCCGTGTAGCTAATCAAGCCTTTTGGAGTAGTGACGGTTTTAGGCTCTAGCCACAATTTTGGGTCGTGGCAAATAAACTAACGGTTTTGAGCCGTGGCCATCTCCGTGTAGCTAATCAAGCCTTTTGGTGTAGTGAAGTGCACCGTCTGATACTACAAGGATGATTAGGGAATCTCACTACCCAGACTAGTTAGCTAACATGGTGTTAGTAAAAAAAAAAGAACATCAAGTGGAAAGTATGTGTAGATTACACTGATCTGAACAAATAGTGGATGCCACTGCCGAACACGAACTCCTAAGCTTTATAGACGCGTACTCTGGTTACAACCAAATACAGATGCACCCTCCCAACCAAGAAAATATGTATTTCGTAACGGAAAAAGGTACATATTGTTATTGAGTGATGCCATTCAGACTGAAGAATGCCCAGAATGTTCAAGGACTAGATCTGCAAGACAATGGAGGTGTACATTAATGACATGTTGGTCAAAAGCTTATGCTGAGCAAACTATATCAAAGACCTCGAACAATCATTCTCCCAGCTCCAAAGATACAAAATGAAGCTGAATCCGAAGAGGAATCGAAACTGATCTGAAACAGATACAAGCACTTCTCAACATGCAGTCACCAACGAACATAAAGGGTGTGCAGAGCCTCAATGGCAGGATAACAGTTTTGAACAGATTCATTTCCAAGTCATCAAACAAATGTCTACCTATCTTCAAAATCTTGAAAGGAAATAAGACGTTCAAATGGAATGAAGAATGCGATAAGGCTTTTCAAAACTTGAAGGCATACATGGGGAACACAGAACTGCTATCAAAACCAAGCACAGGGGAAACACTATATTTAAACTTGTCCATGTCTGACCATGAGGTAAGCCCAACGCTGATATGAGAAGAAAATGGTGCACAAAAGCCAGTATAATACATCAGCAAAACACTTGCAGATGCGGATATCAACTACCCAGCCTAGGAGAAACTGGTGCTCGCCCTGATCGTGTCTTCAAGAAAGCTACGACCATGTCATGATCGAACAACCACTTCGGTCATTATTACACAAACCATAGCTATCCGGAAAAATGGTTAAATGGGCAATAGGACTCGGACAGTTCGACATCAGCTACGCTTCTAGAACTGCAATAAAAGCTCAAGCATTTGCAGATTTCATCGATGAATTCACAGGCAGCAACGACCGCCAACCAGAGAGTAATCACGAAGAGGAACAAACCAAACAAACTATTCACGAATGGATCATTTGCATGTGATAGATCATCCCACGAATCGGGAAGCGGGGTTGCAATAATTATGTACAACTTAGAAGGCGCAACATTAGAAAAAGTGATAAAATTCAATTTCAAAGCCTCAAACAATGAGGCCGAGTACGAAACAGTGATAGCTGGGTTGCAGTTGGCTAAGTATTTGGGCATAAAAGAAATCAGTGTCTTCACTTACTCCAAATTGGTGGTCAATCAGCTGAACAGTGAATTCAAAGTCAAAGATGCTTGAATGAAAGCCTACCACCAAAAAACTACCGAGTTGAGGAAAGTTTCCAGGCTGCAATCATTCAGTGATGTGCAAGGACAGAGAATGAAAGAGTTGATGAAGTAGCTAAGGAAGCATCACGGGTTAAAGAAAATGATAATCCGCTTGTCACAATACTGAAAAATCAAGTACAAGAGGCGTGTTCAACGGGCTAGGAAAATAATTGGACGATTCCAATAATGAACGGAGAGCTTCCAACGGATAAGATGGAGGCCCAAAAACTGTGAAACTGAGCAGCGCGATACACAATGATTAACGACAGCTACTAAGATGTTTTTCACCCGACGATGCTGACTATATGTTCTGTGAGAAATTCGTCATGGTATATGTGGAAAACATCAAGGAGGAAGAACATTAGCCCACAAAGCTTTGACACTGGGATACTATTGGCCGACAATGCAAGCGGATGCAAATAAACTCGTCCGCGTTTGAGACAATTGCCAAAGATTTGCCCCGTATACTCACATGCAAGCCAAAATCTAATCTTGATGAGCAGTCCATGGCCATTCGCTCAATGGGGGATGGACATCGTAGGGCCACTTCCAATGTCCGACAGAAAGAAATTCTTCCTTGTAGCGATAGACTACTTCACTAAGTGGGTAGAAGTGGAGCCATTAGCAAAGATAGGAGAAACTCAAGTTGAAAAGTTTCTCTAGATAGACATAATATGCAGATTCGGAGTCCCAAGGGTAATTTTCATGGACAACGGGAAGCAATTTGAAGGCAAGGAGGTTAAGAAGTTGTGCTAAAACTTGAGCATCCAACAACACTTCTCAACACCCGCCCATCCACATGCAAATGGATAAGCCGAGGTCACCAAAAAAACAATCCTAGAAGTAATCAAAAGGAAGCTCAAAGCATCGAAAGGATTGTGGGTGTCCGAACTACCAAGCATCCTTTGGGCTTACAGAACAACAAAGAGGACTCCAACAGGGGAAATTTTGTTTGCCCTTGCATACGGGTCTGAAGCAATGGTACCCGTAGAAATTGGTATGCCAACATTCAGAATCGAAGAGTTTCGAGCAGAGGATAATAATGAAGCACCGAGAGTCGGATTGGATCTCCTCGAAGAAAAGCGAGAAAATGCTTTTATGAAAACAACATCCTACCAACAACGGATGGCTAGTTATCATAACAAAAAAGTAAAGCCTCGCAAGTTCAATGTCAGCGATTTAGTACTCCGGAAAATTCAACTCAACACAAAGGAACCAGGCGCGGGCAAACTGAATCCGAATTGGGAAGGACCATACAAAGTGGTAAAAATCAACAGACCAGGAACATATTGGTTGGAAAATACGAAGGGCGAACAACTACCACGACTGTGTAATGTAGAGCATTTGAAAAAATATTATCAATAAAGATTCAATGTTTACACCATCTCACGTTCAAGCAATAAAGTTCAGTCGGGACAATAAGTCGGACTTAAGATTTTACTCAAAAACACATAGCATGACCAAAGCATCGGGTTACGAGTAAAATAAAATATATGTATTAGGACAAACAATTCAAACATAATCATAAAACTTTTGGTCTGATCAACCATGAAGTAATAGGTACCTGGACATATGAGCCGAACTTCTTCCTCTGTCGACTAAAATGTACGACATCAAAATACATTTGAAAATCTAGACATACGAAGTCATACTTGATAAAAAAATAAAAAAAATAAAAGCTTATACACGACTAATACGTCGAACCGCTAGCAAACTTGTGAAAATTTGGACAAATAAGTCAAAATTAAATCAGGAATGTCAAACTCAAAAACAACTAAGTCTAACAAGTTAGACAAAAAGACATGTTGAATACAAACAATGAAAAATAAAACAAGATTTTCATTGATTCTTTAGTTCATTGCATCAGAAGAAGTTATATAGGTTGAAGCATTCAAGAAGAGGCATGCTAAGGAGGATCAGCAACAATGTCACTTAATGGCATGGTTTCGGAAGGACGAAGAGATGATCGTTCCCCATCCGGAACGAATTCCTCTTTGTCCTTGAAGACCTGATTATCAAACAGCGATACATCAAAAAATGCAAACCTTGCGATTCCATAAAATCAAGGAAGTCACGACGACCATCGACAACTCTCTTCCAGTCCGCTAACTCTGCAGCTTAAAATTTATTAGTGATTGTTCCAAGTTCATCCCTATTTGACTTAAGTTCATCCTTGACTGTGGTGAACCAATAGGAAACTGCAGATTTAGCAGTAGCAAATTCAGTAGTTAGCTAGGCAACTCTTTCCATAGAAGCCTTTAAATTGGCATAATGCTTAGTAGCGGAATGCGCGACCTCATCACGGTTAGTTCTTTCTCCAGACAACTCCTTTTCCACAACATCCAACCGAGCACAAAGTTTATTCAACTCCATCTCTGAACCCTCAAGTTCAAAAGAAAACTTATTATGAACAACCTCGACCTCCTTCAGCGAAGCCCGAGCAGCTTCAACAGCCTTCGCATGCTCAATACACTATGCACTCAGTGGATCAAATTTATGGAAAACATGATAAAGAACCAAAGCCTGCCCCGCTATCTTCCACTCGACAAAGTCCACCTGGTCACATGTGACCTTATAATCTGACCCCATTACACCAGCGTAAACAAGGTGATTCATCCCCAATAATCAGCTTCAGACCTTTATCAAGGTGGCTACCAAGCGGATACACGGGCATTGAAGCTCTCTCGACTAACCGCCTATGCTCTTCGACAATGAGATTACGTGCAATGTCCTGCACGTCAATTTTGAAAAACTAGCTGAACTTTCCGTTGGATTTAATACGAATCTCCTCAGAGTTAGGCTCCCTCTAACCAACTCATGGATGAAGAAAATAGAGATAAAAAATAATCGAATCACCGACACCAGCAGTCGAGTGCATAGTAGGGCCAACCTTTTTTTAGCAACAGTAGAAGGAAGAACAGAAGAAGCAGAAACATGCAACTCTATAGAGTAGCGATAGTGGAATAAATAGGAGACTTAGCACTCCGACCACGAGCAATGACCTGATCGTCCAACGAGGAATCGAACTCAAAATCGACCAAGGTCTTCGTACTACTCTAATTATTAAACAGTTCTACAACAAGCTGGAACATCTTGTTGTCGAGAACGCGGGGATCATCAACAGACAATATGGCAGAATCTGGCACCCCATACAAAGAAACGAAACTCTTCTCACGATTATCCAAAGGATGAGACACCTCATTTTTGCTCCTCTCAATAGTTTGATTTATCTCCTCAATATCTCGAGCAACAGGGTCCGTGACTTCACCACAACCTTTTTTGAAGGATATCAAATGAGAGGGAGTCCTGGTAGTACCATGAACCGAACTAATAAGTTTCTTTTTCTTCGGGACATGACCAGGACTAATTGCCAATAGCTTAGATGAACTAGCAGGCCTAGGAACCTTCCTCTTTCTAATACTTGAACCAGCATTACCAACATCTCTAGCAATGACAGGAGCATCACGATTCGTAGGCTTCTTAACGGGGCTCACTTCCCAATCAATGCTCACATCACCAACGCCAGCCGGAGGACTACGCTCCTACCCTTCGTCAAAAACAACGACATTACCAGCCCGTGCAACGGTAACTTCAAAAGCACGAGTTGTTGTAAGCATTGCACGATCCGCCTCGCTCATAGTATACAAACCACTGCGATTGATGACATCCATAGTAAGGAAAACTTCTACTGTAGCCCGGGGCAACTTATTAAATTAACCACGAAACTTTTGCTCCTCCACAGACAATGATAGTTTGTTCATCTTGGGTTCTCAGAGTGACCACAAAATATGTAGATTGCGTAATTTGAAATAATCAGAAGTGATGGACGTGTAAAATCAGAGCCTCGACCAGCCCCTATACTCATCCTTGAGATTCTTAAAACATGATGGACCACGGAGATAGTAAGTGCGGTTAGTATTTACACTAAACCCCACCACGGAATTCATAACCCTAATATTCATAAGAATGTCGGATAAAGCGGCCCTCACTAAGGTCGTGATCATCACCTTCTAGCCATTAAGAACCATTTGAGCAGGAGCGATGCCCAAGAAATCTAGATACTCCCAGAAGCTTTTTGGAGCCGGAAGCCTAAGACATGCCTGAAACATGCCAAGGTACAACACAATGTAGCCTGGCTTTGGATGACAAGGATTGTCATCGTTTTCAGGCAAGATTATCTTGAGGCAGCTGGCAATGAATAGTTATAGAGAACACTATCCAGAGTCGTTTGCGTCGTCCGCTTGAGCGAAAAGAAGGTTTCATAAGTAGCAAGCACATCAGCACTAAGAATCTTGAAGCCAGACATCATTATGAAACAAAAACGAAAAAGAGAAAAATCTGGGAATAAAGAAAACGTAAAGAAAGAAACACAACCCACACCTCTCCTTTTTATAGGGTTGAGCAACCAAAAGACCAATTATGGAAAGATGTGCAAAAAATGATGGCTGCACGAAATCCCAAAAATTGCGTCAAAACAAATAGATGGACGAAATTTAACCGTCGTAGAGTTACTAGCCACGTCAACTTGCCCACTAACTTAGGGGGAATAGCTGATGATACATCAAATAAGACTGTCATGACACCCATACACGTGGCAGAGATTGCCCATCACAAAGACTAAGTATTTCGAGATCGAACCAACTCGCAAAGCCTAAAAAGGGCGGATCCAAGCATTAAAGCCCAAGAAAGGCCCGTCAGAATAAATCATAGTTAGAGACCCTAATCCAAGCCCTACAAAGCTCTCCTTTAAAGAAGAGGAACATTACAGAGAAAAAGAATCATGGAGGGAGTTACTCCTTAAAGGACGCATCTTCATAAAGTAGTAGAATGTTACAGAGAACGTCTCCTTTTGTTGAGCCTCACATGCTTAAGTCAAGCAAAGATTTAATAACGATCATTGTATAAGGTAAAGGGAACATGTAATAAAGGTATGCAATTTTTAACTAAGTTATGTCTAGTTTAATCTCCATCTCCAATAGAGTTACTAACTTAAGCATTGGAGTGTTTTCAGCCACTAAACAGGTGGTATTTGGCAATCTAACATTTGTTTTGCAGGTCAGATTCACAGGAGACCAGATTTGGATGCATCTAGTATTATGTTTTGCTAGATCTATTGGCCTATCGATCAATGCATTATCAAGTTTCTTATGTTTCAGATAAAATTCATTTTCTTTATCATTTTGGTACTTGTATGGAAGAATATAGTATATTTGTCCTCATCTTTCAGCTATAAATGATGGACAATTGCTGGTTTTCCAAGTCTTCCAATGATATATTTGGTTAACCATTTCCTTAGGAAATGAAATTCATTTCCCTTGTTATGAAAATTTTAGTTGTTTGGTTGTCTATTTACTGAAAGAAAATCGATTCTTCATAACACTGTTTCTCAATACTCATGGGAATTCAAGTCCGCGAGGAGGCCTCATAATCGAATTCACGGAAACGGTTTCAATTTTTGGATCTATTTTCCGTATAACCAAAAAGACCCTAAGTTCGATTGCTTTTGCATCAATCAAAGATGTTTCGGTAAGAAGAACAATTCTTGAATTGATTTGATTTGTTGGATAATATTTTCAAAATGGTTTTTGTTCCATTTGGATACTTCATTACTGAGGTAGTTTAGTTTGAAAAGAACTAAGGTTGTGGTATTAGGGGTGTACCCTCCTTCTTTTCAAGTTTTTTTTTTTTTTTTAAAGGTAAGCTGGGGTTTTGAGGCTCCCCTAACCTTATCATTAAATCAAAAGCATAAGAGTACATCAAGATTACACCCCTCACTTATTCCTTCGTCATACAATACATCATCACAAGGAAATGAATTTTTTGTAAAATCCTCAACCAAGCTAAGAGAAGAATCCATGAGTTTTAAACTAAAAGTTAAACTCACTAGGTGAATGGTTGTCAAGATGGTTTCTTGGTGAACGCGCTTAAACTCGCGATCTTGATAGGCATCTATCAATTGTTTAAGCATCTTGAGAATAAGGATATCCAACCCCTTGCCTCACAAATAGAAGAAGTCGGAATGATATTCTTGAAGCACGAACTCAAAGGGAAAAACAACTAATTGTTAGGGATAAACTAGTTCTTGAGAGATTCCAACAGGTAATGTTGATCTTCATTAACTTCTCTTTTATAATTATCCCTTGAATTTAGGGTTTTTTTTATATTGCGTCCTTCTCTACACTAGTAACTTCGTTCCCATTTTCATATTCTTCTATAATTTTCAATGTGTTTTTAACCTTAGTTAAGATTAGGGGAACATCTATCCCTTCCACGTGAAATACACGTTCATTTGGGGTTCTTGGGGTCCATAAACTTAAAACTTTCCTCCCAGCGTGAGCTTTGGCTACTAGATCTATTCAGCAATCTAAGATCTGAGATAAAGAGATGAAAAGATTGAAGAATAACTGCTGAAAAATTATCACTGGACTCACCAATAATTTATCAATATTACTCTTAACATTAAATTTACCCAATTTTTTGTTTGACTTGGAAGAAGTGTTACTTATAGGTTTAATTTCAATTATAGCAAATGATGCAAGGAAATGCATAAAAGATGAACATTGAGAGGCTCTAAGACTGCGACCCCCTAATTTATCAGGTTGGAAATAGAGTGTATTAAAATCACCTAAGATTATCCAATGATGATGCAAACAAGCTACAAACTCAGAGAGGTTTAACCAGAATAAATGTTTAAATTTTACTTTAGGAGGACCATGTACAAAGATAACTATCCAAGGTTTTGAACGACAGTTATCATGAAGAGTAATAGAAATAAAAAAGGATTTACATAGCAACTTCGTAAGAGAGAGAGCAAGACCGCTTGAAGCACCGTCAACATCAATGCTAGCAAAATGACCAAAACAGAGATGCTTATTAACAAATCTAACTTTATATAGTTGCAGCTTAGTTTCTGTTGGAATATTAAACCCACTCCAATTATCCATGGGCCTAAAATTGCCCATGTGTTTATCCACGGTAGTAACGTGTAAATTTACGGTGTAGTTGTACGATTGATACCCACCGATATAGTTATAGTCCCACGACTCTGCTCTCACTTTCGCTTGATATATTATTGAATTCACATTCTCTACAAGTTCGAGCTTTTAGAGAGTTGGCAATTTATCATGGTATCAGAGCATTGGTCCTCGGAGGTTGTGGGTTTGAGTCTTGTCCAGCGCAATCACTGTGAGAATTTTTAGTATTTTCCTCGCGCTTGCGCTGAGGAGGAGTGTTGGAATATTAAACCCACTCCAATTATCCATGGGCCTAAAATTGCCCATGTGTTTATCCACGGTAGTACCGTGTAAATTTATGGTGTAGTTCTACGATTGATACCCACTGATATAGTTATAGTCCCACGACTCCGCTCTCACTTTCGCTTGATATATGATTGGATTCACCTTCTCTACAAGTTCGAGCATTTAGAGAGTTGGCAATTTATCAGTTTCTGTAAAAAAAGAGGATGTCGGGGTTATGCTTTTTGAGATGGTCTTTGAGCTCATTTTTTGTAGGCTTTGTGCAGAACAAATGATAGTTCCATGAAAAAATCATGGCAAGTATGACGGCTTCATAAGGGTTGCGACGAAAACTCGGCTTGAGAAGAAGACAGAGTACATATGGGTCATTGTTAAGAAACATAGTTTGAGAACTGCAAATGTAAGGGTACAAAAAGAGGTACAGAATGGGGTATGGTGGCCGATGATTCGATTTTGAGAGGGGGTGGCGAGGTAATAGCAGTGAGGAGTGGTCTTGGGAATTGGAAAGTGTTCTTGAAAAGAGATCCTTGACCTGCTAATGTAAGATAACAAAATTGTTACCAGCAACAACTTAAGAAATAACTCGTTTTTTTTTTCCTACATTCAAGTGTCTAATAAGTGTGTTTATTATGAAAACTTTTACGCTGCCGTGTTTGGGTGTCTCTTTTGTGCCTTGTTTGGGTGCCTTTTTTGTGCCTTAATGGGATTTTTTTTTTACACTTCTACTCCTTCTGTGGACGGTGTTTGTGGTTGTATTTTAAAGAGAATGGGTAAAAAATGTAAGAAAAAACTCAAACAACGTATAAAAGAGGCACCCAAACAGGGCAGCCTAGACTTACTCGTCTATTACATATAGTTGTCATGACCGAGGATAACATATCATCCGTCATTGTAGGTAATGAAAATGTTAATTAACTCTATCAGCTAACTCTTTTTAAAAGTTGTAACTTGTTACTAGCATCGTGAGTCCATATGAGAACAATTTTTGTTTATGAAATGATAAGTGAAGTAATGGAATTTAAGCTAAGTTTGAAAATTACAATTATGGATAAGAGAAACATGACAAAACTTGAATTATTCAAGCCATACACATGGATATGATGTTTTAACCACACTTAGCCAACATAAGCACATATAGTCTCACACTAGTCAAGACCAAGTTTGTTACTGAATTTGTGTATTATTTTTTTCTGGTGGGCACGTTAGAGCATCCATAATAGGAGGTTTTGAAACCTAGATAGGATTCTTTATTCAGAACGGGGCATATTTTGTCATATCTGTATGTCGGGGCCAACTTTACCTACAACTTCTCATGATGCCAAACAAGAGATCGGATGGACTAGATTGAATGAATGGTGGAAGCTCCAGAAGATCTGGCGTAGAACAAGATTGGGGGCACCTACAAAAAAACTCCAACACTAAAGTTAGTGTGGTGCTCAAAGTGATGCAAGTAGTAGAGATAGATTGTTTACCTTGGGGGTTTAGATGCCATGTGCTTATAGGACGATCTTGTGTACCCCTATGAAAACATGATTAACTCTCATCAATAATATATTATAAGTCTCTTATGAATGGGGTTCCCGCATTAATGTGAAGTTTGATCCATAGTCACATGTGAAAAATGTATTTGGACGTTAACGGTCATCTATTATAGATTTCATCGGGTAGCACGGAAGATTCAAGACCAGTAGCCAATAGTTTGTATCCTCTGAACTTTTCTTTGTCTATGGCCCATTAAATAGTCAATCAGTAACTAATTGTTAGCTAGTTGATATTCAATCGTTTTGTTATTAATTCGAGACTTCAGTCTCAAGGTGTACTTAACAATCATGGGATTGTGTTTATATTGAAGAAGCACCTCTAAGTGCATGTAAAATATGGTCCACACACTGTCCCTGCCTCGCCAAGAAATGAACCTCCTCGAATTTTCTCCATATAACTACTAAATATTTTTTTCCATCCTCGGCTCTGCTCCGCTATTGATCGAGATCCCTGCCCCACCCCGCCCCGTTAATTCCTCGTGGGTTTCTATTTTGATCATTTTAAAGGGCTTTCAATAAGTTTCAGGTCTTTGTATTATTGTACAATTACTAATCAATCTTATGGGCTTTCTAAAGATATTTTAAGCTTTAAAATATGAATTATCGAATTTTATATATATATACCAGCTGATTTGGTAGTTGTGTGGCGGATGGTATCACATGCCACGGGTTCAAGCCTGACCGGCGGCATGGGGTGGAGGAGGGTTAAGAAAAACAAAATTATGCATATATATATATATATATATATATATATATATATATATATATGCGCGTGGATATTATAAAGGGCCATTGTTAGAAATGTGGAAATGTGACTCTTTTTTTCTATTTTAGAAGAAAAAATTTTCTTTGAATTTTTTTTTTAATACGTGAAGGGGTAAATTGTGATATTGAATAATTTAAAGACTTTCATATAGTTATGTATAAGAACCTTTTTATTAATTACGCAAAAGTTTGATGGCCACTTAAAATCCAAAATATCTTAAAGTCGTATTCACACAATGTATACCAAACACCGTCAACATTTTTTTGTTAATTTTAATTTAATGTAGACATAAGAGTTATTTGGCATCTTGTAAATGGCACCTTTTAGAGTTTCACAAAGTGGTGCCGAAGACACTTTGAATGTTCATATACTTAGGGCTGGACGGTTATGGTCAAATCCTCTTAGCCATGAAAACCATGACGATTTTTATTTTTTCTCTCCAATCTATCCTAAAATCCACTAAACCATAACCAAATCTGCTCTAATAAAGGTGGATACTCCAAAAAATGAGTATGCATACCAATCCTACCTGACATGTTTAAGCCTTGTGCAAGCGTCTTTGCATAGAGGCTTGTAGACTGGTTTGCCTAACCCTTGTGTGGCCAATGAAAAGTTGCATGGTATAAACCTACCAGTGGCAACCTATCATTACACTACACCAAATTGGCATATTTATAACAATCTCAAAATAATAACACTTTTGAGCTATAACAATCCACCAAATAATTTCAAGTCAAAACTAGATTTAGTCAAAAAAATGAAAAATAGTTACACAAAAAAATGTTACAATAAATTAGATCACCATGAATAGTATCACTTGTAGGCTCATACTCTTCATAGTGATACAATTATTTTATCACTTTGTTTGTGAAAATGTGTAAAATTGTTTTGTGGATTATTATAGCTCAAAAGTGTTACTGCTTTTTGAGTTGTTACAAAAATGTCAATTTGGTGTAGTGTAACTATTAAACAAATTCAAAGATGGGTTAGTGACCTCCCTTTAATTGTGGATGCACTTAGACCGAGACTATGAGACTTGGCCAAATCATGTTTTTTATTTGTGAAAAACAAAAAAAGATAAAATGACAAGAGTAATTCTACGGTGCACCTTTTTGTGCATCTTTTGTGCCTTTTGAGTTGTTTTTTGGGTTATTTCTCATTTGGCCCCATTAGTTTATAACTATTCTTATTTGACCCCCCAATTCAAACCACATGGTAAGTTGGTCATTTTAAAAATTTTGGATGGAGTTTGTGAGTCAACGTAGTTGAACTCACAGTCATAGCGGTTAAACTAGAATACAAAAACTAATTTAGGTCAAACAAGAATAATAATAAACTAATTGAGGCCAAATGAAAAATAACATTTTTTTTTACACTTTTTATCCCTTCTCTTTAAAACATCATTTACATAATAATAGAAAATGTCACAAAAAAGTTACAAAAGAGGCACAGTAGAATTTTGTAAATAACAAAGATGTGATGCTAATAAGATGAAACTCCAAAATAGAAAACCCATCCAGAAGCGCTAGCCCAACGGTTGCATTAAAGAAGAGGGCTAAAAAAGCCACTTGCTTGCATCACAAGTAAGTATTGAACTGAAATTAGAAACTCCCCACCCACAAAAACTCTATTCTCTCTCTCCAACTGGAATTTCGAATTTCGAAAATTTGAAAATAACCTTACTTTCTATTTCCGTTCCCGGCTCTATCCCTATAAATACCCACACCTACCCTCCATTTCCCCTCATCAAAAGCCCATCACACATTTGTACGCTTTAAATTTTTTTTTTTTTTTTCATGGATTCCAAATCCTCCAACAAAACCCTGTCATCGTTCTCCACCACTGATGACCAACAAGTCTCCACCACTGACGAACAAGGTGATCCATCCATTGCATACAGTTTCTCTTACAATTTCACTCATTAGACAGTTTTCTTTTATTTAACATAAGTTGCTTGTGTTAAATTGAATTGATGTTTCAGATGTGAAGAGGAGGAGAGTGATTACCGACGAGAAGAAGATCGAACAGATGAAGAAGGAACTGTTAAGCGAAGCCAAAGCTCTATCGGAAGATTTTGGTGTGGATGTCTGTATGGTTTGCTACGATCCAAACCAACCTTCTGCCGTGGTTTCCGTCTGGCCGGAAGATGGCCAGAAGTTGATGTCGGTGATCGAGAGGTTTAAGACGGAGAACCCCTCCGTCCCCTATTCTGAGCCCTTTTTTACGATTACTAATGGAGAAGCCGAAGCCGAAACTGAAGAAGAGGAGAGTGAGTCCGAAGATGAAATCGATTTGCAAGAAGATGAGGAAGAAGAGGAATTGAGTGAAGATGAAGTTAATCGGAGGCTGGAGGAATTGGTGAAGATTAAGGAAAAACTTCAAGGAAATATGAAGGAACTGGAGGAAGAACAAGAGAGGCGCGATTTGATCACTCAAAGGAACAGCAACAACACCACCAACTGAAAAAATGCTACAAGTCGAATTGCAATTACAGCTCTATTAGAGAGCTGTTGTTAGTAATGGTAATTGTTTTACATGTTTTTAGGGGTTTCTGTGATTGGGTTTATGAGGATAAGAGAGAATTGTTGTAGGGTTTATGTGCATGCTTGTGATGATGAGATGGTTATGATTTTAAGTAAATGTTACTGTTCTCTGTTAATGACTTTTTGCTCATTAGGGCATTCTCCTGCTTTCCTGAATTTATAGTGTTTCGATTTTGCTTTGTTTGTCATATTATTTGAGTGTATTGGTAGGTTTTGAGCCCAAGTTGGAAGTCATTTTGTTCAACTGAAATGATATGAGTTGGTTGCTAACTTGTAAAAACAATTGGGATTTACGGAGGTTGCTGAAGATTCTGTTGTCTTGTTCCAGGTTGGATATATACCACATAGTGATGTTGAAGGAGTGGATGCTCTATTGCAGGAACACCTAATGTTCTTCTTCTCTAAGCCAGCATTATGAGTTTCTATTGTGTAAAAAACTTGCTAATTTGGGTTGCAAGGATTGGTATCCAATACTACATTTGTTGAAAAGTATGAGAGAATGTGGTGAAATATGGAGCTTTCATCGCCTCCTCAAGTGACTCTGGCTTGAAGTTTGTTGAAGTTTCTTGGGTAATCTTTGGCTTGCTTAAGGATTAAACAAAGAAGAAAGTAATTTGAACAAGTTGTGAGATAACCACTATTGTTGACTTTGACATTGTCTATAAATAGGGTTTAGGTCTTTGATTGAATATCTTAAGTTAATGGTTGAAATGTGAGGTTTGTTGAAGTCAGTGTGAAACTCATCCGTTTGGGGAATTTGAAATATGTTTTTTTGTTTGTCGAATTTTCATTTAATTGGTTTGGGGTTTCATTTGGGTTTCTTTCTAGAAACAAATTTGACAGGGAATCTGTATTTTGTTTGTAATATCTCATTTGAACAATCTCTCACTTTGATTTAGCCTAAAGAGATGTGAGATCAAATGTGGAATACTCGAGTCTCTTATTGAAATTGGTTCAAAATTTTGTTAGTTCAAAAATTCGAATCGGTTTGTGCGTTGGATTTCCATTTGTCTGTTTGTCAAAGTTTCATTTGTTTTATCTGGGGCCTTTGCATCATCTCACCGCCGCTCGGTTGGATTCTAGGGGCATTTGCATACTGAATAACGCTACTTGCTTGCGCCCGATAGCGGATGACATTGAACCTTGGCCGAAGTATTGATTTCTGGCTTTTGTGAATTCCTCATACTTCAGATTCAAAGGTCATCGAGTCCCCAGATACTTCCAACTTGACCTCAATAAGTTTCTTCCTTGTTGTCTCATCCTCCCATTCCTGGATGTAATGCCGATTTGATATGTCGTTTCTTTTTTCAGGGAAGTTCACGGCTCCGATTCTCACTGAGAAGGGAAAAACGGATAGAAAGGGAGTTGATGAAACTCCCATTGATGTCTGTTGAGGAGGTCATAATGTCGGGTAATGTCGTACGGAGCGGGTTGCTACGGTGCTCCCATGATGTTCTTGTTGTGCCAAGTTCGCCGACTGAAGAGGTTGTCGGTCATCGCTAGAGGAAAAGGAGCATGGCCATGCCAAGTCCGACTAGGTTGCAGAACTGGAGGCGAGCGTGCCTCCTGTTGTTATTCCAAAAAGGAGGCATCCCTCTAACCATGCGGTTTCTTTTTCCGAGCCGTTGTCCTTGCCAAAAAATGAAGTGGCTATTGCGAAGTGTCGATTACCTTCCTCTACTCAGGAGGCCATTTCAGAGGGATCGTCGTCACTCGCTTGATATTGGTATCCCCCCTATTGACTTGAAGGGGAGCGTATTAGACCAGGTGTTGACGTTGTGAGTTACCATGGGTCCACGGCGGAGGATCGCACTCTAGTCACATGGTTTTGTTGTGCTGCACCCTGATGCTCACGAGAGAGTTCTTGCTTTGGAGAAGGCTTTGGAGACCTTCAGGTGTAATATTTGAATGCTCTCTACCGGGTGGATTCCTTGACTGATCAACTGCAGAATTCTGGCGCTGCCGCAAACTTAGGGGTCGTGCGAGCCGCGGTGTCCATGTCTGAAGCATAGTTTGCAATCATAAGGGTTCAATTGAGGTTGGTTGAATCCGATTTGGCTTCAACCCGTGCCGAACTGGGACGGGCCCGTGCTGAGTTGGAGCGCTTAGATGTTGTTGTGGACAAGTGGTCGTCCGATCTGCAGGCTCGGGTTGCTGAGAGGAAGCGGGCGGAAACAGAATGGGCAGTCACACGACGACAGCTTGAGTTTGAAGTCGCTGAGGGACTTCGTCGTGTTCACGAGGCAGAACGTTTGTTGTTAGAAGAGCGTTCGCACTATGTCGCCTTGGTAGGCATGGTGGATTTTGGAATTTCAGGACAGAGGCCACAAATCTCATCAGAGGTTATTCAGAACAGATTAGTACTTTTGGAGCTTATCAAAAAATAACACCCTGACATCGACCTCGATTTTGCCTGCTATAGAATGGTTGCTTTTGGAACCATCGTGCAAGAGGAAGGTTCTAGCTTTGCGAGACAGGCGGTTGAGGAATTTGTTTCGCCTCTTTCTACTTTGAAATAGTTGTAACGTCCTTTCAAGGACAAAGAAAGATAATTTTTTTAATGAAAGTCGTGTTTTGTAACTTCGCTTTTTGTCTTGTATTGTCATATCGTTATGTCTTTTTTAGAAGTTTTGCAAGCCGTAGAATTAGTATTTTCTGGCTGTGGAAATTTTTGGCAGATTGGCCGTGTTCGTCAGTTGAGTCGCGTCGAAACTGACTGTTTTTAGTTGTTTTCTCTCATAGGTGAGCTACTGTGGTCCTTGATGAGTTGTCGCTACGAGTCATGGTACCACTGAATATATTTTTAGCCGTTGTTGTCCATGTATCGCAGATTGGGTGTTGAAATGCTCCAAAAGTCTTTACATTTCGGAGATCATTGGCTGTTTGGCGAGTAGTCGTTATCAGGCATGATAGCGCTGACTAGACTCCCACTTCCTCGACCGTCGTCATCCACGCACAGCGGACTATGCGTTGGGCACTAGAAGCAGTCGTAGTAAGTCGCGAACTGACTAAGCTTACCTAGTAAGTTCGGCAATCATTGTCTGTTGGAGAGCAATGATCCCTTGGCAAGTCATTGTCACCAGGCGTAAGAGCGCTCACTATACTCCCTCTTCCTCGGTCGTCGTCATCCGCGCACAGCAGACTAGGCATTGAGCACCAAAATCTATCGTCACCAGTCGCGAACTGACTAAGCTTACCAGGTAAATTCGGCAATCATTGTCTGTTGGAGAGCAATGATCCCTTGGCAAGTCATTGCCATCAATCGTAAGAGCACTGATTAGGCTCCTACTTCCTCAGCCGTTGCGCGCAGCGGACTAAGCGTTGAGCACCAGAAGTCGTCGTCATCAGCTGCGAACTGACTAAGCTTACTTGGTAAGTTCGGCGATCATTGTCTGTTGAAGAGAAATAATCCCTTGGCAAGTCATCGTCATCAGGCGTAAGAGCGGTGACTAGACTCCCACTTCCTCGGCCGTCGTCATCCGCGCCTAGCGTACTAGGCTTTGGGCACCAGAAGTTGTCCTCATCATTCACGAACTGACTAAGCTTACCTGGTAAGTTTGGCGATCATTGTCTGTTGGAGAGCAATGATCCATTGGCAGGTCATTGTCATCAGACGTAAGAGCATTGACTAGACTTCCACTTCCTCGGTCGTCGTCATCCATATGCAGCGGACTAAGCGTTTGGCACCAGAAGCCATCGCCATCATTCACGAACTGACTAAGCTTACTAGATAAGTTCGGTGATCATTGTCTGTTGGAAAGCAATGATCCCTTTGGCAAGTCGTCGTCATCAGGTGTAAGAGCACTTACTAGATTCCCACTTCCTCGGCCTTCGTCATCCGCGCACAGCGGACTAATCGTTGGGCACCAGAAGCCATCGCCATCATTCACGAATTGACTAAGCTTACTAGGTAAGTTCGGTGATCATTGTCTGTTGGAAAGCAATGATCCCTTTGGCAAGTCGTCGTCATCAGGTGTAAGAGCACTTACTAGATTCCCACTTCCTCGGCCTTCGTCATCCGCGCACAGCGGACTAATCGTTGGGCACCAGAAGCCATCGTTATCAGTCGCGAACTGACTAAGCTTACCTAGTAAGTTCGGCGATCATTGTCTGTTGGAGAGAAATGATCCATTAGCAAGTCGTCATCATCAGGCATAAGAGCACTGACTAGACTCCCACTTCCTCGACCGTCGTCATCTGCTCGCAACGGACTAGGCGTTAGGCACCAGAAGCCGTCGTTATCAGTGGCGAACTAACTAAGCTTACCTGCTAAGTTCAGCGATCATTGTCTGTTGGAAAGTAATGATCCATTGGCAAGTCGTCCTCATCAGGCGTAAGAGCGCTGACTAGATTCCCACTTCCTCGACCGTCGTCATCCACACAGCGGACTAGGCGTTGGGCACCAGAATCCCTCGTCATCAGTCGTGAACTGACTAAGCTTACCAAGTAAGTTCGGCGATCATTGTTTGTTGGAGAGCAATGATCCCTTAGCAAGTCATCATCATCAAGCATAAGAGTACTGACTAGACTCCCACTTCCTCGGCCGTCGTCATCCGTGCACAGTGGACTAGGCGTTGGGAGTAATCTCTCAGGTATGGTAATTGTAGGAATGAGTGGAGGTCATGTTGATCGTGACAGACAGTATTGGAAGTTTAGTAAAAGCAAATACTTTTATTGATAATATTTTTTTAGATGCTCTACATTCCATGGTCGTTTAAGTCCGTCGTCGTTTACGTCTTCCAACCAATACGTCCTCGGCCTGTTACATTGGTTACCCTGTAGGCTCTTTTCCAGTTCGGGTTCAGCTTTCCTGCGCCAACTAGGGGTGGGCACGGTCCGGATCGGTTCCAATTTTGGAGGAACCTAACTCGAACCGTTTAAAATTAATAGATTCGGTCCGGTCCGGATCCCCTCATTTTGAATATTGGAACCGAACCTAACTCGAACCGTTTGGAACGGTCCGGTCCCTACGGTTCCAAACGGTTCCTACTAAAAAATGCATCAATTTCTAGTTAGAAGTTGCTAGAATGATTACTGTTTTTATACTAAATCCAACCAAGAACACCAAAACAACCAAACTATCTACAATAGTTAAAAAGCTACAAACAGATACAAACAAAGTGAATAACTCAATCAGATACATACATCAATAGTTGAAAAAGCTACACACAGATACATCAAAGCAACCACAGAATGATTACTGTGTTGGTTTCTTCTGGTGACTTTGATTCAATCAGAGGAAGAGCAACAATGTTGCAGTAACAATTTGGATTCAAACAGGGAAGGAACAATTAGAAGAAAAGGGATTCTATTGGAAACGAAAAAGAAAATTACAACTAAAGCTCAGTCTGGACTTACAAATCTCCCATATCACCGACATCTTCTTTAAGGGTTACCTCAACTTCCTCTACACCAGAGTCCCCATTCATACCCATCACTTGTGCAAGTTTTGTGGATTTAGGCACTTCGTTTGCTGTCAATTCTTTGCAAGCTCGAGACACACATTCTGTTGCGCCTCCATTACAGGGTTCTCTTCTGGGTTGCGAGCAGGAGACACCTCATCCACAACTTCTAGCCTCCATTACAGGGTTCTCTTCTGGGTTGCGAGCAGGAGACACCTCATCCACAACTTCTACTGGTAACTCTGCCATTAGACTTGCATCAAATTGGTAACTCATCCACATCTTCCAAATCTACTGGTGGTGGTGGCTTTCTGCTGCTTCTTCTCTTCGACAGAGACAGAGAGAGGGAGTTCTTCTCTTCGACAGAGACAGAGAGAGGAGAGGGAGATCTCGCTGATCTCTTCTCGCTGATCTCTTCTTCTCTGCTGATCTTCGACAGATCCCTTCGACAGATCTCTTCTTCGACAGAGAGAGGAGAGGAGAGGAGAGGGAGATCTCCTTCTCGAGACAAAGAGCAGAGAGAGGAGAGGGAGATCTTCCCCTTCTCGAGACAGATACAGAGACAAAGAGAGGAGAGACAGAGAGGAGAGTTTAGCTGTTTAGGTTTAGGTTTTGGTTTATGTTTAGGGTTTTATAGTAAATGCGATTTGAAACGGTCCGGACGGGTCCAACCCGGACCGTTTATTTTAAAAAAATAGAAACCGGGACCGGACCGTTTTATAATGGATCCGGACCGATCCGAACCGTATCTAAAAATACAAAATTAAAATCCGGACCGTTTAGAGTAAAACGGTCCGGTTCGGTTTAAACCCGTGGATCCTCGACCCGTTTGCCCACCCCTAGTGCCAACTTCTTTGGTGTTCTGCTGGGTTTTCTTGAGTACCCAGTCTCCCACTCCGAATTCGTGTGGCTTGACCTTCTTGTTGTAGTATTAAGCTATTCGTTGCTGGTAGGCAGCTATCTTCGTGGAGGCTAGATCCCACCTTTCTTCGAAGAGGTTTAGTCCAACGCGCAAGGTTTCATCATTACCGTCTGGTCTAAATTCTTCCATTCGTAAGGTTGGCATTTTGAGCTCTACCAGAACCATGGCTTCTGACCCGTATGCCAGGGCGAAGGTTATTTCTCCGTTAGGGTTTTTTTTGGTTGTCTGAAATGCCCAGAGTATTCCTAGTAACACTGGAACCCATTTTCTTTTGGCCGCGTCAAGCTTCCTTTTGATCGCCTCCAGGATTGTTTAATTAATAACCTCCACTTGGCCGTTGGCTTGTGGGTGCCTTGGCGAGGAGAAATGGTGATTGATGTTCAAACTTTTGCATAGTTTTTTAACCTTAATACCTTCGAATTAAGCTATGTTGTCACTAACCAATACTCTGGGGATGCCAAATCTACAAACGATGGTCGCCCATATGAATTTCTCTATCTAGACTTGCCCTATCTTGGATAGGGGCTTCGCTTCGACCCGCTTGGTGAAGTAGTTGACTGCCATAAGAATGAACTTTTTACCGGTTGATGCTGGGAGCGATTCGACGATGTCCATCCCCCATTGTGCAAATGGCCACAGACTTGTCATCGGCGTCAATGGTTGGGCAGGCATGTGTGTATACGGTGTGAACCTCTGACATTTGTCGCATTTTCGGACAATATCATTGACGTCTCGTTGCATCGTCGGCCAATAGTATCCTAGGGTTAAAGCTTTGTGGGTGAGGGTTCTCCCACCCAGATGATTTCCCCATATACCATCGTGGATCCTTCTCTGGACCAGATCTGCCTCTGGAGGTGATAGACATCGGAGTAGGGGTCCGATCACTGATCTCCTAAATAACTTGTTATTTAGGAGAGTGTACCTTGCTATTCTGATTTTTAGTCTTCTAGCCTCGACTTTCTAGGTTCTTCTTCGTCAAGGCTTGATTGCTCTTGATATTCGATGAGATCGTTTGAGACTTTGGTTGAGGCTGAGGCTGAGGCTTCCTTGGCTAACGCGTCAGCTCTTTTATTGTCATCTCGGGGGCATTGTACAAGCTCGCACCTTTTGAACCCGCTCATTGCACGGAGTACGTTTTCGTGATAGGCTATCATGCAGGGGTCCTTACTATTGAAATATCCTTTGACCTGGTTGACTACCAACTTCAGGCTGGTTAAAAGGGTTTGATAATCGGCTTCGTTGTTTGAAGTGTGAAAGCCGAATTTGACAGCTTTTTCGATAGTGAAGTCATTTGGAAAGTGGAGTGTGATCCCAGTTCCGCTTCCTTTTCCTATTGACAATCCATCGCAATGCAAAGTCCATTCCTGAATGCTTGAATCTGAGGTCTGAAGATATGTCTTTGGTTTTTCCCCACCGGTGAACTTGACGATGAAGTTCGCCAGTGCCTGGGCTTTGATGGCGGTTCTTGTAGCATAGCTTATGTCAAACTGCCCGAGTTCTACTGACCATTTCATCATCCTACCGGATAACTCTGATTTTAGCAGTATTGTGAGGAACGGGTGCTTGGTTAGAATTGTTATAGAGTGGGACTGAAAATAAGGCCTCAGTTTCCTTGAGGATACAACCAGTGCCAGGGCTAACTTCTCCAGGTTCGGGCAGTATGTCTCTACTTCCACGAAGGTTTTACTGGCGTAGTACATTGGTTTCTGGATTCCCAGGTTATCTCATACGAGGGTTGAGCTGATGGCGTGCTTGGAAATAAATAAGTATAAGTAGAGTGTTTCCCTTTTCGCCGGTTCTAAGAGTAGCTCGGGGCTCCCTCTGTATGCTTTCAGGCTCTGAAAGTCTTGTTCGCACTCTTTATCCCACGAGAATCCTTTGCTTCCTCTTAGTATTTTAATGAAATGAAGGCAATTGTCGGATGATTTAGATATAAACTTGTTGAGTGCTGCCACCCTCCCAATCAGGCTCTGAACGTCTCTGATGTTGGCGAAGGCTTTCCTGTCGAAAAGGGCCTCAATCTATTTTGGATCGTCTTCGATTCACCTCTTGTTCACTATGTAATCTAGGAATTTTCCAAACTCAACTCCGAACATATACTTCTATGGGTTGACCGGCGTTGGGTCTGCCTCGGGGACATACAAGAGTTTTGTCGTCTGGGATGGGTTGCTCTATCTCAGCTTCTCAAGCAAGATTGAAAGACATCTTGGTCGCGGGACCAGCTGTTAATCGAGTGTCACCTAATAACAATGTCTTCATGTATTGGCATTCTCTGGCAACTGCCTGGTTGCCTCGTAATGTATTGATTGTTTGGTTTATCGGGTACTTGATGCATTGGTGCTAGGGGTGGGCATCCCATCCCGCGATCCTGTTTTCGTCCCGATCCCGTCCCGTCCCGATTTTTTGGGTCTTAATGGGATTGAATAATTCCATCCTGATCCCGTCTCGTCCCGATTTAGAATGGGATGGGATGGGATGAAGATTTTCAATCCCACCAATCCCGTCCCATCCCGAGCTAATTTTTCAATATTTATTATTAATATTTTTATTTATTTATTTATTTTAGGATTGCAATATTAGTGTAATTGAAGAAAAATGAATTTAGTTGAAATCGGTGTAATTGATATTAGTCTATATCTGCAACTACTTGATATTGGTTTATTTCTAGAATTCTAAATGAATTATTTAATTGCAAACACTTCAAAACTCAAAATGGGATTGCTAACTACATTGGCGAGTTTTATTTCATGTCAAGACAATGAATTTAATGACTGTTTTTTTTAAAGCAATAATGAAACATTCTTCTTAGCACCCCAAATCTACTCATCCTTTTGTTCACTATTCAAAACAGTAGAGCAGGTCCACCATTGCCATTATACTGTCCACCTCTTAGTCATTCAAAACTCTGCAGAAATCTTAATTATAGGGTGAATTTCCGCTATCATTTATGGTAGTTTATTATGATGTTGCATATTCAATCTAAGGCTATTATTTATGTGTAGTTCTACGAATTTCCTTTGCCTCTTTTCAACTAAGCAAATTGGGTCTTGGGTAAGCAGTAATTTGTCAAAAAATGATAGCACGCTGATCTCGTCCCGTCTCGAACCCGTTTGGGATGGGACGAGGTCGGGATGGAGTTTTTCCCATCCCGTCCCGTCCCGTCCCCGATCCCGTATGAACGGGATGGGATAGGGATGGGTCTATTTCCTCCCATCCTGTCCCGTGCCCACCCATAATTGGTGCAGAGTGGAAACTGTTGCTCCCATTTAGTATATCCAAGGTCTCCCCATGACAACATTATATGTGGATAGTGCATCGATCACTATGAACCCTTGAAACAGAGTTTTTTGAGTCGGTGTCTTTCCCGTTATTACTGTCAGTTGTATTTTTCCCACCGAAAAATGTTTTTCACTGCTGAAATCGATCATCGAACGGTTATCAAGGGTCAGGGCCTTTTCCTTTAGCTGCATGTTGTGTAACGTGCAGAGAAGTTGAAGGATCAACGAGCTTCCGGTGTCCACCAAGGATCTCCATACTTTCCAGAGAGATCATTATCACCAGAGCGTCATTATGTAGGAGTTGATCGCCCTGGAGGTCTTCGTCTGTAAAGGCTAGTGGCATGGGACAATCATGCCTTTTGGTGTGCGGTGTTTGTTGTTCGTCGTGTATCGCTTGGACCCTCATATCTTTGAGAGCTATTTTCCTGGATTTGTTTGATAGTTCGAACTCGAAATGGGCCCCATGAAGTACGTGTATTGTGGTTGCCGAATCACCTCTTTCCTTTTTGTCGGGGGATTCCTCCCCGGGCCCGGCTTTACTCCTGGTGGTTCGTTCTTCCTCTAGGGCGATGTAACTTTGTGCTTCCTTCACCAAGTCCGCCATATTTGATGATGGGTTTAGAGTTAGGAAGTTGTAAAACTTACCATTCCTCAGACCGTTGGTGAAGGCTGTGACAACTGTCACGTCATTGCACATGTTGACGAAAGTTAGATCGCCACTGAAGTGTGTGTCATACATTCTCAGTGTCTCGTCAGGCTTTTGCTTCATCGACTTGAGCGTCTTCATCGTTAGCAAGATTTGCCGTATATAAGACGATCTTAGATCCCTATCGGGGTCTGTCGTCATTGATTTTGTTACGAGAGCGTGAGCTTGCTGCCCCTGCGTTGTTGGCACTGGTGAAAGCGGTAGAGTAATGTTGGTCTGAGCGTTTGACGTGTCCCCTTTATCTCTATTGTTATGTGATCTGGTGGTCACCATCTTCTTGCATTAAGAAGATAGATGATGCTAGTGATTGGTTAGGAACTTTGTCGTTCCCACAGACGGCGCTAAATTGATGCAGTCAATTTTCACTCCCTACTTTGACCTTGACCTGCAAACATGCTGACCTGCATAAGGAACGCACGTGATCCACAGACCACCATTGTGTTGGCTGATGGCACTCCGATGCTAAAGTTAGACAGGGATCTAAGGAAGGCGTAATGTTGTTAACAGGGAACTAAGGAAGGCGTAATGTTGTAAATGGGAATTTGTAGCATACCTTAGCTTACCAACCTCATGTTTTGTTTATAGTGTTGGAGTCCTGGTTTGACCAGGACATCGGTGACGTAGTTTAGGGAAAAAGATCTTCATGAAAATCCGTATCTAATTAGGAGTTGTGTTGTGAGGGGGAGTTTCCTTGTTAGCCTTGTGTTCCTAGATACGTGGGAGATAGTTCATAATTAGAAAATAGTCCATAGATAGAAATTTCCATATGCGACGTATACTCTGGTATTTGCTTCCTAGTTGGAAGCAAAGTGTTGTTGTCATGCATGTCTGAAGCTGATCCTCGAAATACTTGCCTTAACAAGATTTATGGGTATTTAGGATAGCTATGAGACGCGTGGGCTTAGCAGGCTGTAATGATTTGGTCCGGCTGGCATACTACATTGTGTGGGCTTAGAACCACTTGAATCGGATCAGTGTTGGGCTGACGTTTGGGCCTATTATTTCTCGAGATCATCAGGACACATGTCTGGTGTAGAAGAGAGACCATTTTGGTGTATCATCGGTTTGTATGTGAAGTTGATGCAATAAGAATTTCTATTTGTTATGGATGTATGCAAGTTTGTCGAACCACATAAATTTGTAACTCCATATTAGTTGTTTTGGTTTGGTAAGTCACATTTCGGTACTGCCATTAATCCAAAAATTTGTTGTTGATATATGATATCTTGAGTACATTGGTATATGAGAACATTGTTTGCCGAGTTCATCTAAGGTTATAGTGTACTATGATAAATTACTCTGTGAAAGCCCCGAGTTGTAGAGTTTCTTTCTAGGCCATAAATTCTACAAACGGTGAAAGATGATTTAGAGGTTTATTTGATTACCAAACACTCTCCCTTAACGCAATTGGGATCGAATGCTTTGATTAATAGGACAAAGTGTGAAACTGTGAATATCTCCAAGGCTATGTTTGGCTGTATAATAAATTAATTAATTAATTAAAAAAATAAAAATAAAAAACCTTTTTCTCAAGCATATCATTTTACCAACTCATACCTTTTATCCCACTATCAAAGTTTTGCTTAGCTCACTCCCTTAATAATTTTATTTTTTTCAAAAATTGGTTTATCCAAAACTAGGGGTGGGCATCCAATCCCGCGATCCCGATCCCGTCCCGATCTCGTCCCGTCCCGTCCCGATTTTTCCGGGTCTTAATGGGATTGAATAATTTCATCCCGATCCCGTCCCGTCCCGATCTAGAATGGGATGGGATGGGATAAAGATTTTCAATCCCGCCAATCCCGTCCCGAGCTAATTTTTTAATATTTATTATTAATATTTTATTTATTTATTTATTTTTATTCATATAAACTTAAAGATGACTGACAGAAACTCATGGTGTTTGCATTTGAATCCTTTCTGGGATCTTCATCTTTTGATGTTCAAGATTGCATTTGAATTTCATTTATTTTATTTTAGGTTTTATATATTATGTAATATCGATTTAGACTATATATGAGTGTCTCTTGAGGCTATCATTTCTGGGTTTATCTGAAGTTTCAAGGAGAAAACAGATGAAAACAAAAGCAAATTGAACTCTCCCAAACATCCCAACTAGATTAGCACTTGAGGGAGGTTTGCAATCAATCACGTGCTCGTTACGTATACAATGTTATAAGCATCTTGAGAGACATATTCAGACATGTCTTTTTTATCCATTATTAATTTGGTTTAAGACTAAAGCCTGTTAGGTAATATGCTACTCACCCTCGGGCAATAGGAGTTATCTTGTAGTGCCAGAGAACGTATATTCAAGAGCTGGTCTGGTTTACGAGACCTTGGGTTTTCCATGGGGTCACCTCTATATTGGTGGGTATTTCACTGCTTAGGTGTTATCCATAACTATTTCCATATTCCTGCAATTTGCTTGTAGGTTTAAGAAAGTTATTTTTCACGCTCTATATCTAATTATAAGAAAGTTATTTTTCACGCTCTTATATGATGATAATCTTCGCAGCAGTCACAGGCAGCACGCTGATCCCGTCCCGAACCCGTTTGGGATGGGACGAGGTCGGGATGGGGTTTTTCCCATCCCGTCCCGTCCCGGTCCCGTATGAACGGGATGGGATAGGGATGGGTATATCTCGTCCCATCCCGTCCCGTGCCCACCCCTATCCAAAACTGAAACCAAACCCGCAAAATTCAACGTTTTGGTGCAAAAGATTTTGATCATAGCATGAGCAGGCAACTTGGTTATGGTGGGATGTTTCACAATGAGAACAACAGCTTATGCTGAAAATATCAGTGTGATTTAATGGTTGTGAGTGTAGAGGCTCTAAGAATAGGATTAAAATGTCATAAAGACCACCTATCGTCAGTTAAAAGTCGGTTACTGAGGGAGACTATAATGTGCTAATCATGGTATTAAGTCTTCGGAAAGCTTGAGCAATTGGAAGTCGACAAGGTGATATGTTTGATAAAATCGCTTAAACTCAGAGCTGATGTTTTATCGTTCTACCTCCGGTAGTTTTGATTTAGATGCTTTAATGATTTCTTCTTTCAATCTATACCAATGTGTTGATCTCAAATGTGAAACAGAGAAGAGTTCCATTAGAAGTTCCAAGTAGAAGATGAATAAAAGGATGTGGTGTAGCAAACATTAAAGACCTCTCCAACAATTATGGTATCAAATCATGTGTTTTTTACATCGATAATAAGAACAACTCTTCTTCTTGTTTGATTTCCTCTAGCCTTGAAGATCAAGAAAGTTTGTCTATGATGAAGAAAAGTGTTTCTTCTTTCTCGTGCATCAAATGAAAAACATGACTAGTGTAAAATACCAGCTCGTTTTTACTTGTTTTTATGCCAATTGGATCCATCTAGTGCTAGTTGTTGAGTTTGACATAGAATCTTCTAAATCAAAGCATTAGTTAGAAGCAAGGAATCTCGGGAAAAATTCATAGTTTTGAAATCACGAAAAGAAAAAGAGCGAAAGAAAAATTACATTTTTTCGAGGGGTTTTTTGAAAATTTTCAAGGTTTTTCCGAAAATTTTGAGATTTTTTTTTTAGTGTGTCCATACTTCTTTGGAACTGGATATAACAGCAACATCAGCTAAAACACTTTTTGTTATGGTTGAAAAAGGTTATGACATGATCAATTTGTTTCCATTGTATGAATGTTGGATTTTGCTTGAAAATGGTAGTTTCTCCTTACAATGCCGAGATGGTTTGGGAAGGGGGTGGTTTGGAACCGTCAACATATCCCATCAAACTATATCCACTGAACACCCGTGTCAATTATTTCTTCCATCAAGGCATTTTCCCTTAGCCAGATTGGTTGAAATAAGGTTCACATGGGTGTTGGAAACAATCGGTAACAGTAACAGTGAGGGGATATGATAATCTGAGGCTTGCGTAGTACAATGTCCTTAAGACAATATTCGACCTGTCTCGGTGCAACATTGATTTTGTTAATCTCTGAAGATACAACATATTCGTCTCTGCTCATAATGCACTTTAAGACAGAAACTCAGGCGAATAGAAATATGAATTGACTTTGAGATGAACAGAAAAAAAACATGTTTGATTTGAATGTAAACTCTTCTTCTGTGTGCTAGGTTTTTGTCATGATGAATTGCTCATATTTTGGATATCTCAAATGGTCAATTTGAGATTCTACTTATAGCAAATGAAACACTATGTACTTGCTCCCAAAAGACACAATTGAACCAACACACCTGTTGATCTAGAGACTTACATAAAGGACCTTTTGTAATTAGTTTACATAATGTACGATTTACTCATTCAATTAATATGAAAATACATAAATTTCCAACAATCCCTCACTTGAATAAGAAAACCGTGACATCTTAATAGTATATGGATTAATGCACATCAGGATAGGTAGCTTTCACTTTGAACATTCTTTGGTAAAAGTGTATCGGAATTACTTAACTAATCAGTGAACTATTTTATCTTGAACTGTCAGTTTTTTATGTAAAACAAGTCAATAAAATTTAAATCGCATTATTCCATTCAAATTCTATTCTCGGTTGTGATCATTTTAGTCCTGAACAATTCTCGATTCTGTAAGTGCTATTAAAGATTTCAGGTTGATAAAAATCTTGTAGAGCTGACCCAGCTCACACTTAGATAGGTAACCGCTTCTATAAGAAGTAGCCTACAATACCCCACTTGTCTTTTGCAAGATATAGACATCATTAAAAACAGTGTATCATTGTTTATCTTTTTTTATCACAGTAGGTTTGCACTTGGTGCTTCATAGGAATGGAAAGAGTATTATACTTTTAAGTGTTTAACAATAAATTATCCATCACTAGTTTTCCTTTTGAACTAAGTCTATGTGATCTCCAATCGCTTAGTAAGGTTTTCGTATATGATAATTCGTGTGTATTAGGCTTTTAAACACATTCCTCTCGAAGCGCAGTCTATACGCTCTCTAGATAAACCTTTTGTAAATGGATTCGCAAGGTTATCTTTTGATTTCAAAAAATCAATGGACATTATGTAATTAGAGTACAACTACCTCACGATACGATGCCTTCAACGTATGTGTTGTGAACAACCGTGTACATAAAATTGTGAGCTCTACATATAATTGCTTGATTGTCACAATGTATGCATATGGCCGGTACAGGTTGTGGCCATAATGAAATGTCTTCTAAAAATTGTCGAAGCCACCCTGCTTTTTCTCTAGTCTTGTCTAAGGCTATGAACTCAGATTCCATTGTGGATCTAGTTATACATGTTTGTTTAGAAGATTTCCAAGATACGGCACCGCCTGCCACAGTAAACACATAACCACTGGTGGATCTTACTGATTTAGAATCAAAAATCCAATTTGCATCACTGTATCCCTCAAAGATATCTACCATACCGCAATGCATAGTTTGAAGTATTTTTCAAATACCCTAAAACCTTAAACAAAACATGCCAGTGAGTTTTACTTGGTTTACAAGTATATCTACTTAGTCTGCTCACAACATAAGCTATATCATGTCTCATATAGTTCATCATATACATTAAACTTCCAATAATGTGAGGGACTCAAGTTGTGAATCACTTAGACCTGTATGCTCATGTAGCACCTGAGATGGATGGAAAGGATTATTAGACTTATTGATTTCATATTGTTTGAACTTGTCTATTACATTCTAAATGTAATGTGATTGAAACAAAGCTAACCCATCAAGTCTTTGCAATATTTTGATTTCCAAAATTACGTCTGGTTCAACTAGATTTTTCATATCGAAATGTTTAGTGAGCATAAGTTTGGTGGACTTAATAACTTGACTATTAGTCCCAAAGATAAGCATATCATCAACATAAAGACTAACTATCACAGAGGCATTATTGATTTTCTTTATATAGACACACTTGTCACACTCATTTATGTTGAATCCATTTTTCAACTTGACTCATCAAATTTCTCATGTCATTGTTTGGGAGCTTGTTTTAGACCATACTTTGTGATCTTTTCCTTTGTCTCAGAACCCTTCTGGTTGATCCATATATATTTCCTCATTTAATTCTCCATTCAAGAACATAGTTTTACATCCATTTGGTGAAATTCCAAATTGTAAAGTGTTGTGATAGCAATTAATATCCTAATTGATGTTATCCTTGTCATCGAAGATTAAGTGTTAACATTGTCTAAGCCTTCTTTTTTTTACTATACCCTTTAGCTACTAATCAAGCTTTGTATTTATTAATGGAACCATCAGGTTTCATTTTACGGTTGAAGATTCATTTGCATCCAATTGGTTTATGTCTAGGAGGAAGATCAACCAATTCCCAAGTATGATTGTGCATAACTAATTCTATCTAACTATTTATAGTTTCATTCCAGAAAGAAGCTTCAGGAGTAGACATTGCTTCTTCATAAGTTTGAGGCTCGATTTCTAACATATGAGTTAAAAAATTTGGACCAAATGTTTTGGAGTTTCGAGCTCTCTTGCTACGTCTAAGGAAGTCATTATTTCTATTTTCATTAGAATTGATATTTTTATCACTCCCTTCATGTGTCCTTTTTGGAGCACTAGACAATTTGGAAGTCATACGTGGTGTTGATTCTATGTAATCCTTCCTATGAGAAAATACAGTCTCAAAAACACCGCATCTCTAGACTCAAGGATAGTATTAACATGAGTATCATTGATATCAGATTTAAACACCAAAAACTTGTATGTTCAGTTATTTTCGGCATTTCCTAAAAAATAATAGTCAACGATTTTTACTCCTACTTTGTTCTTTTTGGGTGGTGGAACAGAAACATTCGCTAAGCACCCCCACGCTTTAATGTGTTTATAGGATAGTCGTCTACTTTCCCATATCTCATATGGTAATTGGTCAAATTTCTTGTGGGCACTCAATTTAAAATATGATCTGCCATACGTAGTGCTTCCCCCCACAAGTTCTCAGGTAGACCGGAGTTGATAAGCATGGTATTAATCATGTATTTCAAGGTTCTATTTTTCCTTTCAGCAACTCCGTTTGATTATGGTGAGTAAGGAGCAATAGTTTGGTGTATAATACCATCTTATTCACAAATATCTACAAATGGATATTCATACTCACCGCCTATATCATATCTCAATATTTTGATCTTTCTATTTAACTGATTTTCAACTTCATTTTTGTATTATACAAACGCATTGATTGTTTCGCCTTTACTATTTAATAAATACACATAACAATACAGTGAGCAATCATCGATAAATGTGATAAAATATTTCTTCCCACCTCGATTAGAAATTGATTTGAAATCACATAAATCGGTGTGTACTAACCCAAAATTTCAATGTTTCTTTGTACTGAATGAAAATAATGTTTAGTAATTCTACACAAACCTTGCATTTGTGTTGTGATTTATTATCAAATTTAGGAATTAACCCTAAACTAGCCAACTTCTTCATTTTCTTAAAATTTACATGACCTAGTTTATCATGCCACGGTAAAGGGGACTCGAGCAAATAAGAAACAAATTTTGCATTATTAATGACCATTACATTGGCCTTGAAAATACCATCTGTAAGGTAACCACGTCCCACATATCCGACATTTTTGAACAAGACAATTTTCCTGACTCAAAAACTATTTTAAAGTTATTATCTACCAGAAGAAAACCAGAGATTATATTTTTCCTAACTCTGGAACATGCAAAACGTCTTTTATCGTGACGCTCTTGCCAGAGGTGTATTTTACCACAGTTCTCTTGCCTTCAATTGTGGAGACTGATTCATCGTTATTTAATTTCTTATAAGTTGAAAACATGGTCTTATCGATGCAGATGTGGCGGGTGGCTAATGTGTAACCTTTTGCTAAGACATGCAAGAGCTTCTGACAAATTTGTTTGAGAAGACTGCCTTTCATTGTCGTCATCCTTGCAATTTCGGCAGTCCTTCGCAAGATGTCACTTCTTGCCACTAACATAGCAAGAGCCCTTAAACCTTTTAAAGTTCACATGGCTTTTGGACTTTACGCCACTTCCCCCGTTCTTCGAGGAACACTTCCTTTTATGAGAGTTCTTCTGATGCTTTAAAGTACTCTCAATGACATGAGCCTTTGTTTCAACTGTTGTGCGCTGGTCTGTTCCTCGGTTGTCTTCCTCGATCTTTAGGCGGATGACTAAGTCTTCAAGACTCATCTCCTTACGCTTGTGTTTCAGATAGTGCTTGAAATCTTTCCAGTTTGGAAGGAGCTTCCAATTGATAGTAGCAACCTGGAAAGATTCTCTGATGACGTGGCCTTCAGCTTGCATTTCATGAATGAGAATTTGGATTTCTTGGATTTGGAGAATGATCGTTTAAGCATCAGTCATCTTGTAATCCATGAACTTGTCAACGACAAATTTATTCTGTCCAGCATCCTTCGTTTTGTACTTTTTTCCAATGCCCCCCACAGGTCCTTAGTATTGTTTATAGTACTACAGACTTTGTACACCTACAGACTTTGTACAAAACTTCGTCCGATGAATTCAACACGTAGTTTCGGCACAGGAAGTCAGAATGTCTCCAAGCTCAATTGTAGGGAACACTTTCTTATGGCTCTCTTAGGTTTTTCCATCTTTTGCCTTTGGTTCATCTTCGGTAAGAAACTTTTCCAAACCCAATGTTGTTAGGTAAAACAACATCTTGCTCTTCCATGTTTTAAAACCAACTCCTTTGAATTTCTCTGACCTATCATGAGCAAACTTCAGTGACTCCAGAGGTCACCCCAACATTTAAAATAGTTCCATTTTATCTCTTATATTTATGTCTGACACACAAAAAAACACAATTTATTTTTTATTAGTAATAATACAAATATATCAAATTTTGTCACATAGAAAATTTAATTAGACAAAGTACAGTAAAAATAGTATCTTAATCAGAGTTCATAAATTTATAAACTCTGTATCTAATTTGTAAAAATTACCATAATAAAAAACAGTAATATAGATCGAATTTAAAAAAAAATAAACTCTAAAACTTACTGTACAAAACAATATGTTAAAATTAATTGTACAAATAAAACACGTACAAAACAATATGTTGAAATTAATTGTACAAATAAAACACGTACTGTACAAAACAATGTGTTATACAAATTTGCATAAATAAAAGCTTAATGTACTAAAACAGTAGATGATACATACTCGAAGTCTGTAAGCCAACACGTTTTGACCAAAGTGTGTACTTTGGATTTGACCAAAGTTTTATTACTTTGGATATGTATGGCTACGTATACAACACAGACTCAGAGTCTAAAAACCAAACATGTATTGACCAAAGTTTTGGACTTTGGATTTGACCAGAGTTTTTAGTACTCTGGATATGTTTGGCGTTGTATGAAATTATGAAACTGATACAGATTATCTATTATTATCTTAAGATTGTTAGAAACAATTTGTAACATTAACAGTGAGATGATAGGATAATCTGAGGCTTGCTTAATGCAATATCCTTAAGACAATATTCGACCCGTCTCGGTGCAACATTGATGATTCTTAATCTCCCAAGATACAACAGATTCGTCTCTGTTCCTAATGCACTTTATGACAAAAACTCAGGCGAATAGAAATATGATTTGACTTTGAGATGAACGGGAAAGAATCTGTTTGATTTGATTATAAGCTCTTCTTCTGTGTGCTAGGTTGTTGTTGTAATGATAAATTGTTAATATTTTGGATAACTCAAATGGCCAATTTGAGATTCTACTTATATCAAATGAAACACTATGTACCTGCTCCCAGAAGATACAATTGAACCAACATACCTGTTGGTCTAGAGATTTACATAAAGGACCTTAAGTAAGTAGTTTACATAATGTACAATTTACTCATTCGATAAACAAGGAAATACATAAACTTCCAGCAAAGGTGGGTTAAATTTTTGGTAAGTTGAGCAAGATTAAGGGTAGGATTCACTGTGGAAAAGGAAGAAACAATGAATGTTGTCATGGTGACTGGGTGATTGCTGAGGTATGCTAAAAGGTTTTACAGGCTCTGATACCATATAAATTGCCTATTTCCCAATGAGGAGATCAAGCTTGAATGAGTTGTATTTATAATCTTCATAAACGTTTGTGAGTGTTATACATAGGTAAGGATTGTTTCATGTAGTTGTTATCACAAAGAATCTCATGAAAATAATATTTGTCCTATTGAACCCAACTATCTGTATATAAGCATTATCTTTCAAGGGCAATATCCAAGGCAGAGGAAGAGGTAAAGGTGCACAAGGTAGTCAAGGAAGAGGTAGACAACAATATATCAGTAATGGAAAGCAAAATATATACCACTCAAGTCCCTTAAGCTCACTTTGATACATAGGCTCAATGGTTTTTCTCTAGCTCAAGACACATGTCTTAGTCATACTTTTCTCAATCTACTATGTTCTACTTTTCTCAATCTTTTATGTTCAGTACTCAACCTTACCCCTTTGGTGTGAGACATGTTCCTATGAGACCTTTCAGACCACCAGGGAGATCATATGTGAGAGATTTGGATAGTGATATAAGCAACCACGGGTTTTGTAAACAATGTATTCAGTCTTCCTTAGTTTTGTGTTTTTTTATATGAATTCAAGTTTTGATGCGTCCAAAAATCGTCCTCCTGTGAATTTGACTTGCAAAATAACGGTTAGAATACCAAGGGCCACCTGTTTTGGTGGTTGAAGGCACTCCGATGCTTAAATCACTAACTCTGTTGAAAGAAGGATGAAAATCTGGACAAAACTCAGTTAAAGTTGCATACCTTTGTCGAATGTTCCCTTTACCTTTTATAATGGCTGTGGTTAACTTTCTGCGTGATTTAAGCATGTGAGGCACACCGGAAGGAGATGTTTCTTGTAACAGTCTCCTCCTTTATGAAGATGCGTTCGGGGAGGTGTAACTCCGTCCACACCTCTTTCAGTGCAACGTTCATTGGCGGGCCTCGTCCGGGCCTATATAGTTGGCCTCTTTCTTCCTAGGTCGTATGGGGCTAGCCCAATAGATTGGGCATTGTATTCTCATGATGGATTTTTATGCCACATGTACGGTTGTGAGGTTCGATCTATTTTGATATATCATCAGCTACTCCCCCCTTAGTTGGTGGGTATGTTCACGTATCCACTAACTATGTGGCGGTTGGAATTTTGATTACGTTATTGCACTGAACTTGATGTTTAATAACTTTCAGTTGGCTTATCGTCTCAGTTACTTCGTTGACTGAGTGATCTCTTCATTTCCCAGTTGTATAAAGGGAGTTGTGGCTATTTTCCTCTTTTTTTACGCCATCTTTGTTGTTAGTGTTATTTCTTCTCCTCTATTGCTTCTTTTTCCTTGTCTCTTCTTTACTATTTGCGATGTCTACTGGTGATATGTTGGCTGGTGATCAGCTTTCTATCTGTGAGGCTCATTTTTTCCCGAACAAAACTTCTCAGGCTACTCTAAATAGCGTCTGTTCCAACTATGCTTTGCCTGACAACCTTGAAATTGTTCTTCCTTGTGGAAACGAGTCTTTGTTGCCCAAGGAAGGGATATATTGCGCTTTATCCTCGTATGTTTTATGATGGTCTTCGGTAACTAGTTCTGAAACTGTTCTGGTCGTATCTAGACTTCCTGCTCAAACGGTCGGTGGAGAGGCCCTCGATGTTTGTGCTGAACCCGAACCTTCTGAGGATGGTGTCAGACTTATAATGGAGGGTATGACTCATCTTGCCTATGCAGGAATGATGGGCTTGAGTCATCAGGTCAATCACAATCTTATGGTTTCTTTGGAGAGGAAGTTTCCATGCTGCTATTGGTATTCTCCCATGTTCTTTACCAGTATGACGCGTTAAAAGCGTGATGCTCTGAACGGACCAAGGCGGCTGAGGTTGCTCAAGCGTCGTTGTCCGAGGTGGAGGGTGCGCGGGATCGATCTATGGCCACGCTTGAATCCCTGAGAGCTAACCTAGAGGGCATTCGCACACGTTTGCATGATGTGGAGAAAGAACTTTCCCCTGGGAAGGCCCTTCATGACGAGGTCGCGTGGGACATGATAGAGCACTCTAACAACGTTGTTGAGAAAAGGGTTGAGCAATTGCGGTCTTCGCTTGACGAGGCCAAGGTTGATTCCTCCATGATGCTCACTTATGTCGAGGACTAACTCATCGCGATAAGAAGTGAGCATGCTTATGTTAAGGATAGACTCCGTGTTATGGAGGTGATAGACTAGCAACGCGTTGTTGATGGTCGGACTGAGCTTCTGGATTATATATAGGGTTTTGGCGTCGACTTGTCCCAGTATCGTCATCTGGTTTATCAGACTTTTGAGGATGTGGAAGGTGCCGCTGAAAATCTTCTGGGTGACCCAATGGCTGAAGAATCGCCTCCAACTCCTGACGAAAGAGTCCTCATTGGTGATCTGCGTTCTGCAGGTTGTATTGTTGAGGACGTTATATATATTTCCTCTTAGTCTTCAATTGCTACTTTTGAATGTAATCGAACGAATTTTGAATGACATGAATTAAATCCTTTATTTAGCTTCGTATCGACTTTGTTCATCTGTCGTTGTCGTGAAAATTTGTATTTGAGCTTTAACGTTTAACAGATATGTCTGTAGCAATCTTTTGGTGATTTGAATTTTCCTATGCTTCAGCACGCATGTCTTGATCTTGTGTTTGTCGTTTCCAAATTTTTGTGGAAAGCTGTTTTGTTTGTTTATCTTCTACTTTGTTGAATTATCCATTCAATTTTTACTTCGCTAACTTGTCGTGACACGAAATTGTTTTGATCAATTGACTTGTCTGTTCAATCTGTTTCGTTGGTGCAACACTCTAGTCGTCTCGAAGTCATTTTACCTAGTTGACTCGTTTGTTCAACCTTTACTTCGTCAACTCAACATCTCGGTTGATTCGAAGTTTCCGTTTTTAGTTTGACTCGGGCGTCCAACTCTTACTTTGTTGGTGCGACACTCTAGTCAACCCAAAGTTATTTTACTTAGTTGACTCGTTCATCCAACTTTTACTTCGTTAGCTCGACATCTCGGTCGATTCAAAGTTTATGTGTTTAGTTTGACTCGGGTGTCCATCTTATACTTCATTGGTGCGTCTAGTCGACCCAAAATTATTTTACCTAGTTGACTCGTTCGTCCAACTCTTAGTTAACTCGACATCTCAGTCGATTCGAAGTTTCTGTGTTTAGTTTGACTCGGGTGTCTGACTCTTACTTCATTGGTGCGACACTCTGGTCGACCCGAAGTTATTTTACTTAGTTGACTTGTTCGTCCAACTTTTACTTCGTTAACTCGACATCTCAGTCGATTTGAAGTTTCTGTGTTTAGTTTGACTCGAGTGTCCAACTCTAATTTCGTTGGTGCGACACTCTAGTCGATCCGAAGTTATTTTACTCAATTGACTCGTTCGTCCAACTTTTACTTTATTAGCTCGACATCTTAGTCGATTCAAAGTTTGTGTTTAATTTGACTTGGGTGTCCAAGTCTTACTTCATTGATGCGATGCTCTAGTCGACCCGAAGTTATTTTACATAGTTGACTCGTTCATCCAACTTTTACTTCGTTAACTCAACATCTCAGTCGATTTGAAGTTTATGTGTTTAGTTTGACTCGGGTGTCCAACTCTTACTTCATTTTGTGCGACACTCTAGTCGACTCGAAGTCATTTCATTTAGTTGACTCGTTTGTCCAACTTTTACTTATTTGGTTGATCGGACCAGAAGTTTATTGTGAATGCCCGACTTGCGATCTGATTCCTTTTGGGATTTTTGCGCTAATTATCTCGTATAGCTTTGCTATGAAGCTATTCGCTTTTGTGAGATGTCGATTCCGAAAATGAAACTTTATTGATTCTTCGACCATTTCTAGCGATCGTTTTTTTGGAGTGGCTTTGTTACACTATGGAGCGTTTCTTCTTTCATTCTTGCATCGCTAGTGTCTGTCTTCGTGTTGGCGTCTGTGCCTCTGTTATTACCTTTAACTTATGACCATATTTGCTTGGGTCATTGTTGCTCCTCGATTGGCACTGCTTGTTAGGGCATGATAAAGTTTGTCACCGTTAATTCCCTTATAAACGACTTTGGCCGAATTTGTATCCGCTGCTAGGGTCTTTAGAGAGTCAATCTTTTGACTTCGATATAGGTCTTTTCGGGTGGGAGGTGTTTTCTTCCCATGGCGGAGGCAGTGTAGAGCATATATCAATTCGCTGGACCGTTTCTTTGATCCCATGGTTGTAGCATCCGCCATTTTTTTACCTTGAACGGTTTGTTTGGTACGCCGATAAACTCACCAGTCGTCCTATCTGGATCCAATGCTCGATTTCTTCTTTTAACTTGTAGCAGTTTTCGATATCATGTATGATCCTTACCATCCTTTGTCTCGTCCTTCCGAGTCTTCTTTCATCCTGGTTGACCAGTTGACATTCTCCCAATTCGATTTGTGTTTTAAGATGTCGGTTTGGCTTACTTTTAGGTATGTGTATGGTTTATGCTATTTCCTCATTACGCTGGTTATTCGCTCATGATTGGGTCGTGTCAATTGCGATTTCCTGGATTCTTGCTGGTTGGACTCTGTACGCTCGTCGCTCCGATGTTTCTTTAAATGACTATTGTCCTCCCGTGATCCGCCATTTTGCCTTCTTTCATCTTTCCTCTCGCGTTTCCTCGAATGGTTCTCCTTCTCCTGATCATTATTTCTCCTCGCATTTTTCATTTCTTCGAACGAAATATGATATTGTGCTATTTTCAGCAGGACCGCCATGCCTTTTGGAGGTTCCAAGTTGAGAGCATCGAAGAAGGTGTCTTTCTTCAACCTAGCGACGAAAGTTGCAACGGCTGTGTCATCGTTGCATCCATCAATCATTGTTAACTCATCGGTGAAGCGAGTGACATACTCTTGTATTGTTTCTTCTGGCTTCAGTCAAATGTGCAGAAGGTAGTGGGATTCTTTGCTCATCCGCTGGCTCCCGATGAATCTGGTAATGAAAGCGGTGGCTAAGGCTTGAAAATAGTCTATTGACCTCGGTGGCAGGCTGTTGAACCAGTTCATTGTTGTGGATGTGAGGCCGGTTGGGAACGTTATTAATAGGATCGACTATGTGGTTTCTTTTAGAGCCATCATGTGGTGAAAATGTCTTAGGTGATCAGTTGGGTCGGTGGTACCATCGTAAACTTTGAATTTTGGCAGAGTGAATTTCTTTGGCATTGCCTTCTTCATGAGTTTGTCAGAAAATGGTGGCTTGGCCAACTCATACAATATATTGGGATTCGTGACTCCGATCCTGAACGGGATCTCAACAACAACTCCGCTGTACTGCAGAGTCTTGTCTCGATGGAGCTCACTGCTCTCAACATTTCCCTGCTGAGGTTCCACTAGGGCTTCATCACTAACTTGAGTTTGGATAGTGGAGTTTTGTTGAGGCAGTGCTGGAGTAGGGTCGACTGGCTGAATGCGTTCCTAGGTTATTTTCTCCAGCATCTTTATCATGTATTTCATTTGGGCCATGAGCAAATCTACCCAAGGGTCCGTGGCAGCACCAACAAACGTCTAGGTTGTCTGGACCATTGCATGCAGTGGATCTGCATTCTCGGATGTTATTGATTTGGTGATTCGGGTTGCATCTTCTCTCTGAGCTGTTAGTGATGCGTTAGTGGGAGAGTTGTCGCGATCATTACTAGATTAGGGATCTGTAGATTGCATTATTTCCCCTGATGGCTTTGCCCATCTTTTGTTAGGTTGTGGTGAGTCTTGTCACTGTGTTTTTGTTTTTCAAAAGAGGAAACTCATCGTTCCCCACGAACGGCACCAAACTGATGCGTCCAAAAATCGTCCTCCTGTGAGTTTGACCTGCAAAACAACTATCAGACTGCCAAGGGCATTCTTTTTTTGGCCAAAAGCTCTTTGATGTTTAAGTAAGTAACTCTGTTGGAAGAAGGATGTAAATATGGACAAAACTCGGTTAAAGTTGCATACCTTTGTCGAATGTCCCCTTTACCTTTTATAATGGTCGTGGTTAACTCTCTGCGTGACTTAAGCATATGAGGCACAATGGAAGGAGATGTTTCTTGTAACAGTCTCCTCATTTATGAAGATGCGATTGAGGAGGTGTAACTCCCTCTATGGCTCTTTTAGGTACAACATTCATCTTCTTTATGAGAGAACTCGCGTCGGACCTAGATCAGTGTTTCGATTTGTTTGGGCCTGGATTTAAGTCATGTTCATTGGCGGGCCTCCTCCGGGCCTATATAGTTGGCCTCTTTCTTCCTAAGCCGTAAGGGCTGGCCAATAGATTGAGTGATGTATTTTCGTGATGGATCTTTATGCCACGTGTACGGCTGTGATGTCCGGTCTATTTGGTGTATCATCAAGTTTGGTGGATGATGTATTCAGTCCTAACTACGTAGTTTGGTGCTTTTAATATGGATTTCTTATGTTATAGGGTACTCTCTCATTTTGAATATGAATTTCTTATGTTATATGGTATTCGTTGTTTTGGCTTATGATGAAATGCATTTACTTTGACGATATTGTTGTGGATAGCATAAACAGTGAACACATCAATGAAAGACTACAAAGTTGTAGTACCAACTGTGAATACATTAGAGCATCTCCATTGGACGCTCCACCTCAAGCCAAAAAAAGTAGACCATTTGTAGATTAAGTGTAGGTGTACTGCAATAGGTCATTCAAATAAATCTCAAAAAAAATTATCATAATATTATTTTAAAATAGGACTTCAAGTCCTTCATTGCACTAATATGCACTCTGCAGAACAACCTGCTAATTTTTGTAATTCAAGCCGCTAAAGTTGCACATGTTTTGCATTATGCAAAACACGTTTTTCATTTTATAGCCTTCAGCCACTCTGTTTGAGCTGAAATTTTGAGAAAATTCAATTCAAGATTCATTTAAAAAATAATATGTCCAAGTTTCAACTCGTTTCGACATATATGCCTCGAGATACGTATGAAATGTCAAAAAGTGAATTTTTCCATTATAATCACGAAGCTAGCGATGGCCCACCTTATGCGCGACACCGGTTGTTTGGGCTGATAGTTAAAACCCATTCAGCTTTGACCTTCTTATTGGAGAATGAAAATCCATTCGCAAAAGTCAAACAAAACTCATATTTAGCTTTGTCATTTGCTATTGGAGATGCTCTTAGGTATGCCAAATATGTTTCCCATTTCCGTAAAACTTCATGTTATGAACCAACCAATACTCCTTGATGTGTTCAGATTTGTCCTCGCTGATCCAATGATATCGAACCTACAAAAATGAGCAATGGTTAAACTAGGGACCTCCGTTGTGGTGGCCAAAGGCACTGCGATGCTTAAGTTAGATATCGATGCAAGGAAGAGTGAAGACTGTATCTTATAGTGAGTGTTCCCTCCCAATTGTCCCTGTGATCGAGGGCGTAATGGAGGGAGGAGATCTCGCATAAGATCTCACTTGTGCATGACAGAGTCCCTTCGGCACTTGGCTCTGTTTAGGACCCAATGCTTGATTAGGCTAAGAGCTGATTTTTTGCAAGTGGATCGCGGGCCTGTGACAACTCTGAGATTCATTTTTCGGGCCTTATTGTCCTGGGCCAAGCCCTAAAACCCATGCCTCTTGGGTTGGTGTGTCCTGGGCCTGGGCATGACTTACGAGTTGAATGACAATTCGCGCATGGGTATGTTTGGGACTACGCTGAAGCCTTTTACGTGTTAGGGTTAGAAAATGCCACGTGTATGGCTGTGATTGTTTGATGTATCATCAGCTACTCCCCCCCCCCCAGTTAATGGGGTTACGTACAGTTTCATTAATTCAATGAATATGGACTGGTGCAGTTGTACTTGGAACCGTCGCCCCCTCATTCCTCGCATAATATTAATGACGACCCGACTGTGAAAGTCATGCCTATATATAGACTAGTTCTCGTAGGGTTAGGCATTACGAAGAGTATTGTAGAGCTCGTTCATCAAATGTGTCTTTCCCAAAAATGTGTTTTGGCCCTTCCAAAGGACGAAGGAGAGTCTTCATTGGTGGAGTCTCTAAATGTTCTGACATTTATAGCAATGAGTTTTAACAAGACCTGCTATTGGAGAAAGCCACCTAGTTTGAGTGAGCTTCCATTGGTTCCGTGGGGACTCCAAATTCCTTTTTACGTCGCGAATGAGAAGTATGTACATCCCCTTAGGGGCCAAGTTTGCCTTTTATCTTCTAGTGTTCCCACCGCTTCTTCCACCATCCAGTTTGAGAAATAACACCTGCAACCAACTTTGGGTGGTTGTTCCCACTGCGCCTTCCAGGGATTCACTCGTGATGCCCCAATCGAAAGGCAGACTGGCCAAGCGGAGCTTAGGTGTGTATGGCCTATGGCCTCGTGGAGTTCATTATGTATCACCTCAGGCATCTCTTTTTTGAGGGATCACACCAGCAGTCAGCTTTGGGTTGCTTCTTTGGGTTGCTTCTTTTGCTTTCACTTCCAAATCCTCTTCTGAAAGACAGATTGATAGAGAAAAGTCTCGATGTGTGTTTCAGCGGATTTTCTCTGGCGCATTGCTTTGCACCAAGCTCAAATACTTGTAGTGTGTAAACTTCTGTATTAGCCAGCCGATAAAGCTTTGTAATAACTTTTTGATAATCAATAAAGTTTGTTCTTCTGAATTTGTTTTATTGTATATTTTTAATGATTGACCTGTGCAGACAAATTTTATGGACTCTAAAAAAAGATGAAAACGTATAACTTTGAGCAGGGACTGCGCTGATTGACTTAGTCTGTGTAGTTCTTTTGGCGAAATAGCCTGATTCGCCAATAATAGTGAAGTCAATGAATATCGATCTTCATGCATGCGGGCCGTGTCTTGCAGGTTGTCGCTTTTTAGTAAGCGTTGGCTTGTCAAAGTACTGCTACTTAGCTCCGAGTAGAACTGGAGGGACAAGGGAATCGCTTAGCCTTTTTATGACTAGATTTCGAATCACCCTCTGACTCATTGTTTAATTGAGTCTTGGTGGTCAGGACGTTGCCTTGGTCCATATGGACCGGAATGATTGGATGTGTTAAGTCGTTTGTGGACTGGACTTATTCACATGTGTGTTGCTTAAGTTCCTGAGGAGGAGGACTAGGTTATCTCTAGAGGGGTGAGTCCTCCGTGGAATAGATTCGCCCACTTGCGGTGAACTATATATGGACTGCGTTCAGTCCACGCTAGAGTTCCTAGGATCCTAGGGTGAACTAGGTCACTTGTGCAGCAAGTTATCATCATCTCGAAAATGACTGGACTCGGCCACTTGTGCGCCATTGTGGTCTCTGTAGTCATGCCAGGATCCTTTAGGAGCAGTGAGTCGTCAATGGACTAGGCTCGCCCACTTTTGGTGAACTTTCCTGAAACTCTATGAGTGTGTCGGAGTTGTTCTGTGCGGACGAGGCCTTTCCTGCCAGGTCATCGGCTTCCTCGTTATCTGACCTGGAACAGTGGCGGAGTAGTATTCTCTTGAACCATCTTTTGGTGTTGATTGCTTTCCCGCAATAAGCCATCATTCGGGGTTCTTTGACATCGAATTCACCGTTTACCTAATTGAGTTGAACACCGTGGTTTCTTCTTATTCGATTCTTCTGGCTAGTTTTAACCCGGCTAGCAAGTCTTCATACTTCGCTTCATTGTTTAAAGCGCAAAAGCCAAATTTGATAGCATTTCTGAGGGTGTCCCCTTCAGGGATGTAAAGAACTATCCCCTCTCCGCTGCCCTTCACGTTGGATGACGCATCACAAGATCCATCCCTGTGGGGGTGGCTTGGGGTTTTTGTCTCCTTACTGGTCTTTCAGTCTCGGTTCTCATGTCCCAGTAAATCGGCGATGAAGTCTGCAAGTGCTTGTGCCTTGATGGTCATTCTCGGAGCGTAGTGGATGTCAAACTGTCTCACCTCCACTGACTATTTGATCATTCTCTCTGACAGTTCTAGTTTGTGCAATACTGACTGGAGTGGGTACTTGGTCGGGACTATTATCGAGTGAGCTTGGAAGTAGGGCCTTAGTTTCCTCGAGGAAGATATCAGTGCTAAGGCTAGTTTTTCAAGATTACGGTAGTCAGCCTCTAACCCATCGAACATTTTGCTGATGTAGTAGACGCGTTTTTGTTTCCCTTTCTCTTCCCGAACTAGAGCTGAGCTGACAGCATGCTCTGAGACTGAGAAGTATGAAGAGGTTTCGAAAGTAGCTTCATGCTACCCATGTACGCCTTCAGATATTGAAAGGCATGTTCACACTGCTCCCCCATTGAAATTTTTTGTTTCCCTTTAGGATTTTAAAGAAATTGAGGCATATGTCTGAAGATTTGGATATGAACCTGTTTAGGGTTGTCACCCTCCCAGTTAGGCTCTGAACTTCTTTAATGCTTGTGGGTGGTCTCATGTCGAGAAGAGCCTGAATCTGCTTTGGATCAGCCTCTATTCCACTTTTGTTGACTATGTAGCCCAGGAATTTCCCTGATTGTACCCCAAAAGTGCATTTCTTCAGGTTGAGCTTCATTCGGTACTTCCTAAGTTGAAAGAACGCTTCTTGAAGGTTCGCCAGCATGTCATCGATCTAAACTTCCATAGTCTTTCCGATTTGTCCTTTGAACATTTGGTTAACCAGGTGCTGGTATGTCGCCCCCACATTCTTCAGTCTGGAAGGCATTACCCAATAGCAATATGTGCCTTTGTCCATTACGAATGAGGTTTTCTCCTGGTCTAGCGAGTGCATATTGATCTGATTGTAGCCAGAGTACGCATCCATGAAGCTGAGTAGGTTGTGTCCGAATGTCACATCCATGCTCTGGTCTATTCGAGGCAGTGAAAAATTGTCTTCTAAGCAGGTTTTGTTAAGGTTAGTAGTCCATGTAGACATTCCACTTTCTGTTCTTCTTTCTTACTAGGATCATGTTTGTCAGCCATTCCGGGCAGCGACACTCCCTTATCATGTCGGCACTTAGAAGACTTTGCACTTTTTCATTGATAGCATGGTTGCGCTCGAGCCCCACTGGCCTTCTTTTCTGTCGGACTGGCTTTAAGTCAAGGTTGACTACCATTTAGTACATGATTAATGTGGGGTCGATCCCCACCATGTCTTTTATTGTCGAAGCGAAGACACCCTGATTCTCTTTTAAGAGCACAGTTAGCTGATATACCAGCGCTCTGTTGAGATTAGAGTCTATTAGTTGGGTTGTCAGGTGTATTGTAACAATTTCTTCTTTCGACTGCAACGATCGACCTTCCCCTCGGGCTTGATGGGGGTTCGAGGTCCAAAGATGGAGGTGAGTCATCTCTATCTGGATTCGGGGTTCCCTCATTCAGATCTTGTTGTTCAGGCCTTTGTGTTTTGTTATCTGGTTGTCTAGTTGAGGGGTAGTGACATTCCAGAGTGAGTCTGGTCTCCTCTGATTGTCCCTACCTCGCCGTCAGAAGCGTACTTGAGGCACTGATGTTGGGTGGAGACGATTGTCTTCATGTGGTGTAACCAAGAACAGTCCAAGATCACGTTGTATTCGGAGTGGGTATCTTTGACCAAGAACCCTGTCATCAGGATCCTCTGTAGGTTTGGCTGCCTTGCAATCACCGGCAATGTGATTTTATCGACCAGATAGCAATTTTCTCCGTTGAAGCCAAACATGGCTTGATTTGAAGTTGTCAGCTCTCCCTCTGTCAGTTGCATTTTTTAGAATGCGTCTAGGAATGGTACGTTGACAGAGCTGCATATGTCCACTAGTGATCTTCTCACTTCTCTGTTCGCTATCCCTACTAAGATTACTAGGGCATCATTGTGTGGGAAGCGGACATTCTTCATGTCTCGTTCTGTGAACATTAAGCTTGGGGCTTTTCTCCCTCTCGTACGTGCTATACGAGTTGATCTTGGTAGTGTTATCTAACTCGCAGTTCTTGTATCGATTTATTTAGTGAACGATTTGAGTGATGTCTCTCCTCGTTTGTCCCATGAAGAACACATATCATGTCGGGAGTCATGTCTCCCATTTTTTGTGTCGTTCATTCGCCTTAAGGATGTATGTCCCCGAGATTGATAAACTCCTTCAGTAGTCCTCTCTAGATCCAATACTGGATCTCATCTCTGAGGCCCCTACAGTCTTTGGTGTTGTGGCCTGTCTCCTTGTGATAAGAACAATGTTTACCCTTTCCACACTTTTAAGGATCTCCTTTGAGTTTTGATGACCACTTGATGTCTGCCCATTTTTCCATGGCGGATAAAATGTCGGGTAGACTGGAGTTGAGCAGGGTGTAGCAGGGGAACCTGGAGCCATTGGGCTTGAACGGCTTTGCTTGGTTGAACCCACTTCGGTTCTCACTCCATTTTCGTTTGGAACTATCCCTTTTTTAATCCCTGTCATTGGCTCTGGAGAAGTGTTTTGGCTCGTTTTCCTCCTTCCCGGCAGCCAACATTTCTTCCAGGGGGATGTATTTATGGGCGTTCCTTAGCAGTCATGCCATACTCGTTGGGGGATCCAAGGTGAGGTAGTTGTATAACTGATCTCCTCGAAGGCTGGAGGTGAAAGCAGTGACTGATATGTCATCATTGCATCCATCAATCAAGGTCAGCTCGTCATTGAAGCGAGTGAAGTACTCCCTGAGGGTCTCGCCCTACTTCTGCTTGAGACTCAGAAGGTACTAAGACCCCTTCTTGATTCACTAGCTCCAATGAAACTGGTGATGAATGCCTTCACCAGGACTTGGAACGACCCGATGGACCTAGACTGGAGGTTGTAGGAAAAGTTTCAGGTTGGTGGGAAAAGTTTGGCATTGGATGGCCTCTGAACTTTCTTTGAGCGCCATCGCATGGTAGGTAATGGCACAAATGGTCTGACGATCTCATGTTTCGTCGTAGAACTCGAGGTTTGATGTGACGAGTTTTTTAGGAAGATGAGCACTCATGTTCTCCTCTAAGAATGGAGGGATTGTGATATCATATAGGACATCAGGGTTCTCGATTATGGTCATGTTTGTCCTTGGGGTGTGGTCCCATGATCCTCCTTTGGGTCTCCTTCCCGGCAAGCTTTTTGCTCCTTTGCAGGGAGTTTTGCCCTCCCGGGTGCGTTTCTGGATCTAGGATCCTCCTGAATCTCGAGCGACGTCAGATCATTGTTGTCGCTCTCAAGTCATCCTTTATACCTCCCACGTTACGAAGTCTAGGTGAAGCAAGATCAGCTCATGTTGGGGGCAGCCACGGTTGCCTCTGTGGCTAGACTGTGAGGTTGTTCAGCCTCCTTGATAGAATTGATTCGGCTCTATGGCTGGACTTTATCGGCCAGAACTTCGTTTGGCTCGGCACCATCGTTGAATGCTTGAGATCTGGTGTTGGTGACCATTTCTCCATGTTTTACTTAGCTAGAAAGAACTTTGTAGGTTCGTTTAAGGAAAAACTAATTTTCATCTTCCCCATAGACAGCACCAAACTAATGTGTTCATATATGTCCTCGCTAATCCCGATGATATTGAAACTTGCAAAAATGAGCAACGGTTAAGCCAAGGAACACTGTTGTGGTGGCCGAAGGCACTCTAATGCTTAAGTCGGATATTGATGCAAGGAAGAGTGACAACTGTATGTAAATTGCAGTATGTATGCATACCTTTCTTCCTCTTTTTACCATTTCTTATATTGAGTGTTCCCTCCCAACTGTCCCTGCGATCGAGGGTGTGATGGAGGGAGGAGATCTCGCATAAGATCTCACATGTGAATGACTGAGTCTCTTCGGCACTTAGCTCTGTTTAGGACCCAATGCTTGATTGTAGGGATGGCAAATGGGGCGGATTCGGGGATCCAAATTGTATCCGTTTTTGGATTTGGGATGGATACGGATTTGGCCATATCAGCCACGCGGATATTTGTTTATATACATGATATATAAGATTCCAAGAAATCTTGGATTCCGTGATATATTGGCCATATCATGATTCCAAGAAATCATGATATATACGTGAAACCTAAAAGCATTTTTTCCCTCACAAAACCCCACTCTTCTAGAGATTTTTCTCCATTTCTCCCACTTCTCCCTCACCTTCAAAGCCCTCTCCACCACCACCACTACTTCTCTAAAAAATCTCCATCAGTGGCGGCCTCAGAAGGCAGTGATGGAACAATTCTAAGCCTGGCCCGAAAAAACACAAAGTGCTCTATTGTATAAAAATGCCATTTCCTGTGTCAACATCAGCAACACCATCACCCACGCCACAACGAGAGACCATGATTTGAGAAATTGCATTGGAGTCAAGATTGCCAGTGGTTGGAAAACCTAGTTTTGATAGGTAACGTATAAACGCTGACTCAAAATGAGTATCAAAAACGTTGTTGAAGATGTTTTCATCGTCTAATAAAAACAAATACCAGAAATGATGAAGGTACTTTTTCAGCTCCAATATACCATCAACTTCACTACCTTTCTGGACATCAAGGAACCTCTTGAAGTTGCTCCATGAGGTCTCAGATGGTGAAGCAATAAGGTATGGAGATGTTTGTAAGATTAGAGGTAAAGAGTGTTTGTATGAAAGAGAGGGGAAAATAGTTGCAGAGATATGAAAACAAACTTTTTTAATGGTTAATCGGGGCGAGGCGGATATCCGCCATCCGTCACAAAGCCAGGTGTTTTAGAAAAATTGTAATCGACTATTTAGGGCGGATTCAGAGATCTGCAATCCCTGGCGGGGACAGATTTGCCACAATCCGCCCCACTGCCATCCCTATTTGATAGGTTAAGAATTGATTTCGTGCGAGTGGATCTTGGGCCTGTGACAGCTCTGAAATTTGTTGTTCAAGCCTTATTGTCCTGGGCCAAGCCCTAAGACTCGTGCCTCTTGGGTTGGCGTGTCCTGGGTCTGAGCACTTGATTTACGGGTTGAATGATATTTCGCGCATGGGTTCGTTTGGGACTGCATTGAAGCCTTTTACATGCTAGGGTTAGCTAATGCCACGTATATGGTTGTGATTGAGTATTGTTTGATGTCTCATCACTCCTCAAGAACCCTAGTTGTCAAGAAGTAGAAGGCTAATTAATTAACGGGGATCATAACATCCACCATGCTTCCAAAATCAATTTCTTCGTCGGACCACTCTATCAACACTAGCCCAATGGTAGCCATGTCTCCTTTGGGGGCTTCAAACACCTAGCAGTATTCAACAACTTTAGCAATATGCCCATACATAATACAAAATTATTTTAATCCAGCCTCTAGCTCACCCCTCCCGAGCAAGGAATGAGATTTCATGAAATCTAAATAACGAAAAAGAAAAAGAGCGAAATAAAAAAATTACATTTTTTCGAGAAAATCTTTGAGTTTTTTCGTAAAAATACAAAAAACAACTACCAAAAATCAATTTTTTCGAGGGTTTTTTTTTTGTGAAATTTGGAATTTTAAAATTATCATTTCTTCTAATTATTTATTGATTTTTGAAACCACCCCCTAATTTTTTAATTATCATTTCTTTTACTTATGTATTGATATTTAATACCAACCTCTGATTTTTTAATTATATATTAATTTCATGTCTGTTTCATTTCTTGGTATTTAAGCTTCATTTAATGTGTTTAATAAATTTATTTACTTGCATTTCTTTTACATATTTCATATACCCTCGAAATTCATTATATAGGTTTCATGTATCCTTGAAATTTTTACGTTTTTTCTTATATCAATTGTTAAAAACCAACCAATACTCCTTCAAAGCTCGAGTGTGAAGTAGCGAAAGGCTAATTACTAAACTAAAATCATAACACTTTATGTTGTTTAATTGACTACAAAATTCTTTTAGATTTACTTGAACTCTAAACTCTAACACTATACTTTTTTGATAAATTGTCAATTCTCTAAAAGCTCGAAGTTATAGAAAGGGCGAATCCAATCATATATCAAGCGAAAGCATAGTGGAGTCGTGGGAATACAATTATATTAGTGAGTATTAATTGTACAACTACACCTGGGAATACAACTATATTGGTGGGTACTAATTGTATAACTACACCGTAAATTCACACGGTACCACTGTGGATAAGCACATGAGCAATTTTAGGCCCATGGATAATTGGAGTAAGCTTAATATTCCAACACTCCCCCTCAGTGCAAGCATGAGGAAAATACTGAAAATTCTCACAGTGATTCTACTGGACGAGACTCAAACCCACGACCTCCGAGGACCATTGCTCTGATACCATGATAAATTTCCAATTCTCTAAAAACTCGAACTTGTAGAGAGTGTGAATCCAATCATATATCAAGTGAAAGCAAAGCGGAGTCGAAGGAATATAACTATATTGGTGGGTACTAATTGTACAACTATACCGTAAATTCACACTATACTACCGTGCATATATGGGCAATTTTAGGCCCATGGATAATTGGAGTGGATTAATATTCCAACATTCTTCTCATTTTCTTTGGTCTATTGCAACATTTAGACCTCAAAAGGATTGTAATTACATTAGATGTACTTCTTCCCTAGACTTTGTTTTAATTCGATTCAACTGAAAATTTTTGCATTGGTCGCATTAACAAATAAAATACTTCTTTCTTGGGTTGCTTCACCTTAAATCCCAAGTTAAATAGGATTAGGCAGACTGGCCAGGTTGCAAAAGATTGCGGCTATAGTTAAAACCAGAAGCTGACGTGAAGTTGGCAAGAAGGTAGCTCTAATTGATTAGAAAATGAGTAAAACCAAAGTTAGAAAGGTTGTGAGCTTGTGAAGATGTTAGCCAGTACAACTGGGAAGGTTTTTCCAAGTTTTGAAACCTTTTTCAAACTTGGAGGAATTGAATTTAAAGTTGGTTTCACAAGGTTTCACAACAGAGTAATTAACATCGGTCTCTTACATACAATTTCTACGTATAGGTGGTCAACTTATAAAAGTGACAAAGAGAGGAGAGTCTCCTCCCACTCTGCCATGCCCCCACAGAGAGGAAAGTTGCTTCCCCCACCTCCCTCCCCCCATCCACATCTACTCCGCCTCCCCTTCCCTCTCCATTACCCCTCCGCTAGGCCCTACCCCCAAATCTACTCTGCCTCCCTCTCCTCTCTCTTCCACGCCCCCTTTATTCTCTCTCCACCTCCTAATTTACTCTTACCCCCTCCTCCCTACTCCCCCCTCCACCTCCCCTCCACTCCTCTCCTCAAATCGGTTGAGGTTGCAAGTCGATGAAAGGCGAAAAGGGGTTCTCCTCATATCTACATTTGATGGTTAAGTGAGAGCTTGTTTGCGACCTGTTCCTAGCGATGCCTTCAGTCTGTAGGAGAGGCAGCGGTGAGCATGCAAGAACCAAATGGTTTAGAGGGATATGGCAACCAGATGAGAAGCTGAAGTCAGTTGTTCTATGGTCAAAAACCTTGTACTGAGCAGGGAGTTCCTTTTCACTTTGCAGATCGGATGCTTCAAGATGATACATTAATTTGTCTCTCGGCTATTCGACAGGAAGCTAAAGAGATATGGTAAAACAAACTAGTTGGGATGTTCTTTGAAAATTCACCTCCCTTCAGTCAAGTGAAATTAGCGGTGGAGCGTAGATGGAATCCTAAAAGGTCCATTGAAGTTACTTCGAATGTAGAGTACTTTTTTTTCAAGTTCTTGAACACAGAAGATTATGAGGTTGCGCTGGAAATGGGAGTCTTTAAGGTCAGGGACAAGATGATGGTACTAAACCATAAAAGAATGATCTCAAGTGCCTAAAGAAAGAGGTAACCACTATCCCTGTCTGGATTCATATGTACAATGTTCCTATATGTATGTGGAGTAGTGCAGGGTTAGGATACATTGCTAGTTATGTAGGAAAACCCAATCAATTTGATAGGGCAACAGCTACAAGAACTAGACTAAATTTTGCCGTTGTGTGTGTGGAAGTTAAACCAACAAAAAACCTTCCCACTAAAATCAAATTCGATATTGGTAGAGAAGACGGAGAGCTTGATGAGGTTATTATTGATTATCCATGGAAGCCTATGTTATGTGGTGTGTGATACCCTTGTGTGGGCGGACCTGAAAGGTAGGGTGCGGGAGAGGCCCGTGGATCCCAAGAGGGGTTGGGCGAGCTACCAAGGGGAGATTATAGTTCTACATCACCTAGGTGAGGGAAGGGGATGTGCTATATATGTACGAGGTTGGATCTATAAAGTATTACGCGTTTTAAAGTCGTGCGGGCCTTGGGCCCAAAGCGGATAATATAGTACTCTGTGGATCGGGTCGTGACAGAATGGTATCAAAGTCGGACCTAGCCGGAAGTGTGTCAACGAGGACGTTGGGCTCCCTTAGGTGGGTGGACTGTGATACCCTTGCGTGGCCGGACCTGAGAGGGAGGGTGCAAGAGAGGCCCGTGATGGCGAAGCCCAATAGGCCCGTGGATCCCAAGAGGGGTTGGGCGAGCTACCAAGGGGAGAT